>BSBN01000726.1:17205000-17931645 GCA_027924645.1 Cunninghamia lanceolata | reverse complement strand
GGTTTGTGGAAGCGTGTGATCAAGAATTTCTTATGTTTACACTGTTTGGCCGACCTAGAATGTTTGCGCTATTTGTGGAGTTGATTTGATGATTATGTGAGTGTTGTGTAGCATGATTGGATGGATTTGGGTTTGAGCTAAGGCATATCATGGTTTGTATTCATTCCCTTGTGCTGTGGAATGTTTAGGTCCAGATCTAATTCAAACATTGTGTGTTTGTCGACCTTGGAGATTGTTTCAAGGATTGAAGATTGTATTGATGACCTTGAAGATTGTTTCAAGTTAATGTTGGTATAAAAGGTGTTAAGGATTCATGAATGGGTGGGCATGTATGAAGGATATGATGTCTGTTATGTGAGTGTCATAAAAGGTAGTGAGAGATTTCATGTGTTAGGCAACTAGATGTAGTGAGTAGAAGGTGCCTACTATCTTTTGATATAGATGTGAAGGTAATGTTTGTTGTGCTTCATTGGAACTGAACCCATGCATGTGCCAGATGCAATTATATCAGTTCACTCTTGGCAGTGAGCCTCTTCTTCTTTCTTCTTCTTCTGGATAGTGAGTCCTTGGCAGTGAGCCTCTAGTAATTCGGTATTGCTACTACTTTATATTCTGAGGCTAATCCTCACCGCGGTTTTTCCCTTTTATGGTTTTCCACATAAAAATATGGTGTCCTCTTGGTGCATGGTGTTGATGTGTTTAAGTTTTTGTTATCTTCTTTAGTTGTTTATTCTTCATAATAGATTAAGGGTTTAAGTGAACTGATGTGGATGTGATTATGTTTATGAGGGTTTGAAGTTTTTGATACAAATGATTCACCCCCTCTCAGTTGTCTTATGCCTTCAACATCTAGAACCTTAGTCGATGAAAGAAACACCAATATTCAAATGACCATACTGCATCTCCCTCAAAAGTGTCCACATGAGTGTGAACCTCAGCTGAAGGAACAATAGGAGCAAAATGTGAGAAGGTGTACACTCAAGATTGATGATCTACCTCCCCAACTGCAACAATATCTCTGGTATGCAAATCTTGAATAATCACATTAATTAGGTGTGAACTCAACACTCTTTCCTACTCCACCATGTGTAATCTGATAGATAGAAAGGATATTGGTTGACAGTGAAGGTACACAAAGGACAACATTGAATGATCCTTCACCAATGTCAATTGATCCTTTCCCACAAACACTCATAGATGTGTTATTGGCCATTAGGATATGTTATGATGATCAAGTCTCATATGAAGAGAACATACTCTGTGATGAATCCATATGATGTAAAGCTCTAGAATCAAGGATCCATTTCCTTGACTCAGAATTTGCAACTACAACAAGTGCTTGCCTCTTTTGTTTCTCTAAATTTGAAGATGAAGAAGAAGATGAACCCCCCTAAAGATGAATTCATTTGAGCCTTCTTTAGTTGATGATGTAATTCATCAATTTTCTTTATATATACATCTATGTTCATCATGCCCCAATTTCTCACAATATGCACACTTAGGCTTCTCCTTCTTAGCTGATTCTCCTTTGGAGGGAGATGATTATGAATCTATGTGTGGCTTGTTCTTTTTCTTCTTTTGTTTCTTTTCAAGATTCCCTGATTCTTTTTGTACCTTGGGTTCACTAGGTCACCAATGCTTATGGCCTATAAGACTTGATGATGCCCATTTGAATTAGCTTCACTTCCTCTTTGATTATAAGATTTGAAAATGTATCAAAAGTAGGCTCAACATATGCAACTCCCATGGAAACCTGTTGAGTGTGAATGCTAGAAATAAATAATGAATACTCAAGACCCAAGCTTGGATAACACATTAGAATAAATTGTAAATCCTCCTTATTAATCTTGCAATCCTTTAGTTGTGTTCTCAATTGCTTGATCATGGAGATATAGTCTTAGATTTCATCAAACTCCTTTGGATCAACATTCATCAAATCATTCTCAATCTGATATCCCCTAATCTTATCAATTTTACCATATAATTTTTCAAAGAGTCTCCCAAGCCTCCTTAGGTGTTTTTCATGATTCAAGATGGAATTGTAAATCAAAATGAGACTAATGAACAAATGTGTCCAAGAGTTTTCTCACGATTCATCTCCCATATTGCATTTGCATTCACACCAGTTTGTTCAGCAATAGGTTCATCTACATATCTAGTACAACTTTTTGCCTTAGACAATTCCATACTGATTGTTTCCATGATGCATAATTATATGGATTTAGGAGTTCAATTTGAGATTTCCCCATTGCAAGAACACACAACCAAGAACTGAAAGCAATCAACCACTACAAGATCAACCCCCCTCCAAAAAAAAATTACTTAATCAATGATCCCCGTAGCAAAATATGAGATTGGAACTTTATACTTAGTGGTGATTATAGTTTCCACAAGCCAAAACAACAAGGTACATGTAAATGCCAAAATTAGGCTATAACTGAAAGTATGATTTTTGAGTAAAATTAGACTAAATTGATTGCATATATGAGAAAGTAATAAAAAAAATATGCACTTTCAAAAAAAAATCACTAGAAAATGTTACCGTATGACCCCAAACGGATCCCCAGAAGGTCTGAAAATGAGAATTGCTCATCAACAGTGATGGAAATCTACAATTTCTGGAAAATCCAGACACCAAAATCAAAATTCATCTGCACCACTATGAAGCTTGTGAAATTCTACCCCAAATAAAAGAAATTGCTCCAAAAAAGGAGCCCAGATGACTGAGATACAAGCCTGCAAAGATCAAGTGCCAATACCAAACTGCCAATGGAAAAGGGGGGAGAAGAAAAGAATTTTTTTTTACTCTGCCAAATTTGGCAGAACTGCCACCAAATATAGTGAATTACCAGATGTAGAGCCCTACTAGAATTTCTGCCAAATGTGGGGAAGGCTCCAATATTCACATCAATTTTGGTGGATCTGGGTAGAATTAAAAAATGCCTGTCACAGGTACCTGTACTCCTGGCGCAGGGGTTTGGGCAATTTCTGAGAATTTTTTTTGTTTTAATTTTTTATAAAAAAAATTAAAGTATGTGGGGAGGCTGAAGCTCCTCCCCACACCCCACATTACGTGGGTGGTAGACTCCTCAAAGGAGGTCTGCAGGCCTCAAAAGAGGATGTAGCCTCTTTTGGAGCCTCTCCTCTTTTTGAAGGGGACACCCTTCGTGGAGGATACACAAGGTGGTATCTTGCGGTACGTCCTGCGCAGGGTACTTGCCTATGCAGGTACCTAATTTTTTTAATTCTGAAAAAAATATAAAAAACAAAATATATTTATTTTCTATTTATCCGTATCACCAATGGTGACACCTACTCGCACAGGCTAGATTCTACAGAATATTCTATGAAAGTAGAATCGTACGGATGGCAAAGGAGGCCAAAATTTTTCCTTGATGACCCCAGGCAAAGTTGTTTGATTTTGATGATTTGACAATTGATCTTAGGGTTTTTGGGCCTCTTGAGCATGATGGTAGGGTCAGATTTGACCCAAATTGCTCTAAAAGATTAGGTACCTGCTAGATCTTGCATGTACCTCCCAACTTCAAACCCTCATAGATTTGGCCTCCGGTGTCTGATCTAGACGAAATAAAGGACTGAACTAACTATCTCAGAAGCCCTGAACACAATGGTGTGCTCATATTTGTAGAAAAATGCTCCAAAATGGACCTATAATATAAATCCACAAGAAGGAAACCCTCAAAATCTGGAATTTATATCATTTTTATTTTGATTCTCAAGATCATCATGCGATTGCAAGAGAAGAGCATACTCAAATTTTCAAGATCCACCATGATTTACACTCAAGATCTCTCAATATACTAACCATATGCATTCTACAAGCTTTAATACCATGTATGATTTGGCTATGGAGATAGCCACCCAAGATCTAGAGGCCTAATGGAAAGCACAAAGGAATGAGAAGATTAATATGATTAGAATAAATTGTATTCCTATCAAAGAATGCAAATACAACAATATACAAACATCACAATTATAATATGCCATGCCTTTCTTATAAAGATAAGGATGAGATGTTAAGATGAAGTGGTCTTATGACAAGTGTCTTAATCCTATGATATGACACAACTAGAGGATAAGATGCCAACTAGTTGATAACATCACATGTGTCGGATAAGATCACATGCATGACAACCTAGAAACATCTAGACATCTTCCTAAGTAAACTTAACATGTGAGCATGTGTGAATAGGTCTAACTAATGACTAGTTAGATAATGTGCCTTATTCACACTATAAGGGGAAACCGGATAGGAAATACCCTATTCACACCAACAATTATAAACCTACATTGATTAGCAAAACACATAGATGCACATAGACAAAACTACATTCATTTGCATGCAAGAATATTACTACAAAAATATAATATGCATTTGAACTATTGTAAACATTAAATTTTAACTTTGAAACATATAAGACAACTTAAGGGCAGAGAATGTCAGGGGTTAAGTAGTCAAATGATAAATTGTAGGATACTCTTCAAATATGTATTATTTATATTTCAGTTAAGTCAAAAAAGATAAGGAAGTGTCATGAACATATGACTTGCATTTTATGCAATTATCATTTAAACACTTTGGCGAAAGTGATGTTATAATTGTATACATTTTCAATTTACTATATTCATAGGTTGCATGTAGTTGGAAGTCATAATTAGCTAGAGGGTATCTAGGGACTACATGTCTAACTATAGGTGATGGATGTATACATTGTTTTTGCATTGCAAACATCCATATCTATCACCCTCATTGAAGGGTCATGCCACTTCGGGTGGGAAGATGAGTGGGGGACCGCCCGGTTTCTGGTTAGAGGTAAAGCACTCAAATGATGCTCTCCCTCCTACAATTGGATAACTATATTGCTTACACTTAGGTTAGGAAGACCCTAATCATTGTATCATTTATATAGTTAAAGACATGTATGAAACTATTGTGATAAACATGAAATCATGTTATACTTGAGAAAATTTAAGATTTGTATCATTTCTTTGTATTATGTGAACCTTTATTGTTTATTGAAATTAAATTCAAAAATTTGAGCATTTGTGATTTATTTTATTTCTAATTATTCATTAGATTATTATTAATTTTGGGTGGCTCGTTATAAATTTTCGCTCAAATTACTTATAAGAGTTAATGGATGTTAATGAGCATTGAACTAGATTTCCTAGTTGACTTGTCTCTATGAACCATGTAGTTTGTTTCTTGCAAAACATCTAACAATTCAAATTGATTCCAATAATTATTCCATGTCAAAGTCTCATCGACCAAGAAGCTCAATATCAAATAATTGTGCATCTTGTCAAAAATCTAACCTAGACAAAATTGGCCTCTCATCCATTTATACATTTAACATGATTTTCAAGGTCTTCATTATGAGTATCTATAGTTTCTAAACAAATAGGTTTATGTTCTACATGATATGCATGATATGTATTTCTAATACTACCAATTTTGAATAAAGACTTCTCAATCAATTCCAATATCAACCATGATGTTGTGGATTGGTTTATACAACAAATCACTCCAACAAGAATCCTCATATTTAGGTGAGTCGTGATCTAGGGATTGAAAGAAATTTGGACAAAACTCTAGCAATTGCTAGTATAATTTGTATTTTCCATTGCTTACATTTACAACACATAATATGACCAGGATCTTGCAGCTTCTACCATTCAAATGATCTAATATTATGGGATGTTTCATATATTCATGGATGAAGTTTGCACTAGATGCAGTCTCATCATGGTTCAATGTACGTGATGGAATACCTTCCATTCAACATTTAAGAAAAAGAATGATCTTGTACATTCTATAGAGAGGAGTTTTAGTAATGTATAAACATGCTTCTTTTTGCACATCTCACATTCAACAATTGCTTCAGCCAAGAACCTTCTAAATACACATAATGCAGGATCATTATGCCAAGAGGCCATAACTGTAGTGTAGTGCCCCGGCTTTTACACCAACAATAAATTTAAGAAACCCCCTAAAAAATATATAAAATAATGGCAAATCTTTCATTTTTTTGGAAAAAAATATTATTTTCTATTGGCAAATCTTTCCTTTTTTGAAAAAATATTAATTTTATGGTGAATTTTTTTAAATCACTAGAAATTTGTAGAAAATCATGGTCAATCTTGATGAAAAATAGGCAAATGCATTAATTACCATGACGAATCCTTTCTTTTAAAAAAATTTAAATTCTTATGGAAAAGTAAGGGCCTGAGGGTGACAGTGATTGACTAGTTTAAGGTATAGTGCTCATGTTCATAATTGCTTAATTCTTTAATATTTTAAATCAAACATTGAATATTTTAAATCATCCCTAAATTTATTTTCACCATCATTGATTTTATTTATAATCTAATGGTTTAGGTTTCTATTCCATGGGCCAAAATGTACCCATGGATCTCCAATGCCCATGGGGCCTGAAATTGCATTTGGGCCATTGAGATCAACAACCCAAATGCAATTTCGGGCCCCATGGGCATTGGAGCTCTATAGGTACATTTTGGCCCATGGAATAAAACCCCAACCTTTAGATTTTAAATTGAGATCACCGACCCAAATACAATTTAGGCTCGATGGGCATTGGAGCTCTGTGGGTACATTTTAACCCATGGAATACAACCCCAACTATTAGATTATAAATAAAATCAACGATGGTGATTAAAAATTGGTGATATGACCCTAAAGTAACCAATAATTATATAATATTATTGGTGAATTAATTTCATTTTCTACTATAACTTATACAATCTAGGTGAATCTGATCTAATTAGGCATCAAATATTGTGGTGAATTTTTAAGTTTAAAAGTTTAATAAAATAAATATTCTGGCGATTTTAACCAAGACTAAAATAAATTTTTGTAAAAATGTGGAGATTCAGGTCGCCTTATAGATTGTACTATTAGCCAAGTTTTGAATCCCTAATTTCAACTATTAGCCAATTGGCAAATATTCACCACTAAAAAAATAATTGTTTTACACTAGGACATTAATGGGAAAAAGATGATTGAACCAATTTTTTGCCTTATAAAAGTGGAATTAAGAAAGCCACAACACACACCTATGTGCCCAAGGTGTCATAATAACATGTAATGACACACTTAACACTGACACCAATGCACGAAGCAAGGTGACACTAGAAGAAGACTTAAAAATGCTATGAGCCAAAACACCATGGTTGGCATGCCAAATGAGACAAGCAGGAGAGTCAAGATTTCCAAGGTCACTGAAAAACTCTTACAACATCCCTACTAAACCACCCCTCTAATATCTCAGAGCTATGACAAGAAAAAATATCAAAATGTCAAGGTTTAGACTTCAAAAGGAACTTGCACAGGGTCAAATTTTAGACCAAGGTTGCAACATACAACTAGACATTAGCTTGTGTTCTATGTTGTTTGGAATTTGACTCAAACATAATGCAGATGAGTTAGACTCCAACATCACACATGAACCGTATCCTTACTACGAGCAACCTCCTAGTCACTCCTGCTCTCGTGGCAAGAGCCAATCAAGTGAAGGTAGAACCGAGGGGTTGTTCTATTCTCAAAGGAGCATAACATCATGGATGGTATTTAGGTTATTTGTTTAATGTGTGTTAGATGGTTGTTTCAATGGAAGCGTTCAATTGCAATGGTTGTTGTGATAATAGTATGACCCAAAGGGTCACTTTTCTTGAGTCTCCTGAGCCTAGCGCGAAGGTTGTTTTGTTTGTTTATAATATGAATATGTTCTTATCTCCTTTCTTCATCTTGAATCACTTGTTATATTAGTTCTTGTTGGTCAATGATTCATTGACGATGTTCTTGTGTTGTTATATGGAGCCTAATTAGACTCGGAGGTTAAATTTTCCCCACTTTTATCGGCATGGTTTCCCCCCAAATTATTTAATGGGGGAGTGCAGGGGGGCTCGGGGGCAGTGCCCCCGAAGAAAAAATTGCCTATTAGTTTATAAAGGCATCGGGAGTTATTTTTTTCATTCGCCGACATAAAAAGAAACCCTATTTTGTAACTGACAAAAGTCATGATAAAAATGGATAAGGGTTAGGGTTTCTGTTGATATTGTATTGTGGCATTTGCAGCGGTATTGAGTTGTAGGGATTACTGGTTGTAATCAGTTTGATTTACTAGATAATAATATTGAACTCTGTGTTGGTGGATGTAGCCCGAGTTTGGGTGAACCACGTTAAAACTTGTCTCTCGTTGTTATTATTTCTGTGTATTTTCTTTCCTCTGTGTAATCTTTATTTGCATTTAATTGATATCTTCTACTAGATAACCCTAACAAGTGGTATCAGAGCGGGTTGTGTTTGATTATCGTCTGCAGGAAGGTCTCACAGTTGAGTGGGAGTCTCACGGTTGAGTGGGAGCAATGGCAGACGAGGGTAAATTGAAGGTAGATAAATTCAATGGGCAGAACTATTAGTTATGGAAGATGCAGGTGGAGGATTATCTCTATCAGAAGGATTTATGGATACCGTTGGAAGGAGTATCCAAGAAATTGGTAGGATGATAGATGAGGATTGAAATCTTCTAGATAGAAAGGCACTGGGAACCATTAGGTTGTGCCTGGCACCATCAGTGGCATTTAATATGTTGGTTCTTTATCTCCAAATCAGCAAAGGGTTTGCTAGTTCCAATGCACAAGCAGATTCAACCAACAAATACAGGGGGTTGCGTGAGCTGCCTCCCCTTCACTTCTAGTTCTTCCGCACCAAGGGGGTGTCCCTATAGCTAAAGATTTAACTTTAACTCACCCAACAGAAAGATTTACCTTTACAGTCACAGGCATAATACTCTCATTTTAGGACCAAGATTTGTGTGATAAATCACAAGGTTGGCAGTTTTCTTGAACATATCTAACTGGTTGTAGATTAGAGCATGCAGGGTCTTACTTCTAGTCCTACAAACTAATAGATTGGAGTTTTGAAATGATTTGTTTTTATGTTTGGAATTATGGGATTTTCCTAGACCCTTTGAACAGATAGATTCCCAGACAAGTGCCTTATCTGGGCAATAGAGTCAAATCTATGAATGTAAATGTTTCCCTATGACAACATGACTTCATATCCAGAGGACTTGTAAAATATTACTGCCTAACAACAATATATCCAAGAAAGAGTGTTACCTATGATCATACTTTGCAAATCCTATGATGCAATCCATTTTCCTTTGTATCTGATCAAAAGCCTATTTAATCCACCCCTTGAGCAGATGCTAGAACTAGACACACAGTATAGCAAGTATATACTGAAAAACTTGGAAGCCTTTAAGAACCTTGTTTGAAAGGAAAACAAATAACATACAAGAGACAATCATAAACAATACACACACCAAGTGTTTTTCATTTAAATTCAATCTGCATAGAAAGTCATCATATAGGAACTTATCATTTACAAAACAAGAAAGACTAATACACCAGATCTAGGACCGAATCTGCAACAAAAAATGCCTTTCAAAACGCGAACACCTTGTGTTTAAGGTTAAAGAAGGAGAAACCCCCAAAAAACATCCAACCCCCATAGAATGACCACAGATTCCTCTTTAAAGAGCAAAACAACTTTTTGGCCACCTACCCCCTCATAGACTTCATCAATGCAGAGATCACTCCCTCTAGATTTTCAATGAAATAATCGGATCCCCATAAATTTTGGTAGCTGAAGCAGTTAAATCTCCCATGAAAACTACTGGCAAATCAACCTGGAATGAGCACACAAAAATGACACCAATAGACAATCATTTGAAGCTTTAAAACCTAGCCATAGACTCAGGCTCTATGCAGGCAAGATCGACGGTTGCAATCTGCCCATCCACTTTGAAAATCCATGTCGACACCATAGAAAATCCCACCATCAATGAGATCGCGCCACGCAGGTAGCCTTTTCCTTCGTTGACTTTTCATATTCCTGAGATCTAATTATCCCACATTCATCCTGCAGTGATCCTTTGATCGCTTTATATACCAGACCACAGGTATACTTAACGTCGCACACTTCTCCTTGACGCGACCAGTGATCCACTTGCTAGCGGTCTATCACTCCATCTCCCGCCGATGCCAAGACCTTATCGAAGTGACCCTAAGTGTCAGAGCAACATCCTCCAGGCACACCGATGTCACTAGCCAGGCTGATACCAAACCTTCGTCGGTGTGACCCAAACAACCAGAGTGACATATCCATAGCATGCTGATGTCACATATCTCATCGATTGGCAGGATGATCGAACACATTGGAAGGAGACTTCCACAACACGCCGATACATATTGTCACACTGATGACTCACCTTCATCGGTGTGACCCAAACCATCAGAGCGACCTTTGCAAAGCATGTCGACAAAGATTGTCATGCCGACCCATCCATTGAAGTAACACAACACACCATCTCACTGATATGCAATTTGTATCTTCATTTACATCTCCATCGGCCTGTCAGAGGGATGTCGGACTTGGCTGCCGATGGATAAAGCTTCATCGATGACACTTTGGATGCCTTCTTGTATCTCCATTGGCCTATCAGAGGGACATCAGACTGAGACACCGATGCACATTATCACATTGAAAATCCCTGTATGTCTCATCGGCCATCAGAGGGACTCCTAGCTTGGCCGCCAATAGGCAAGGTCTTGGTGACGATCCCCCTTTGGATGTTCGTTTGAACCTTCATCGGCCTGTCGGCGAGAACACAAAATGGGTGGCCAATGATCACTGTCTCACCGATGCAAGGAACAAACCACTATGAACAACGTGATCGCTGAGACAAAGGTCTACTCTTGCCAATGGACTTAGAATTTTTTTGGGTTTCTTTGAAAAGGCTTGCAGATTTTTAGTTTGAAACCCTGACTCCATGTGGGCACCACCATTGGCTCTGTCTTGGGATGCATGCCTCTTGCAGGTATGGAAAGAACACCAGATCTCTGGGATGTAGATCATGCATTATCCAGTGGGCAACAAAGTTGAAAGCCACATCAACCTGCATCATAGATCACATTTTCAAACATTATTTTGGCGGCCCCGAGCAGCCAAAAATGAAAAACCATAATCTTCTCCTATCAAATGCTTAATTTTGATCTGAACGACCCCAACCATAACTGAAAACATCAACATAATTTTCCCATAAGCCAATCTTGTCAATTACATACTTCACCATTTTTTGAAAACCTGCCTCTGTCACTCTGCACTTTAAAATCAAGAACATAACCATACATACTATAATATCCTTTAGCATTAGGCAACATATGTATGTTATATTCCTCAAACAGTATATCATCATATTGCATGTGGCATTCCTCATTATCTACCTGGCTGTTGCACATTACTAGGCACTCATCCAACTGATCCAGAAACTGAAAACATTCAAAATATATGAGACCTTCAATGTCATCTATATCACTTATTGATAGTGATATCAAAACCTGATCCACATACCCATTGTTACATACATCCAGAACAACTGATGCTGAACATCCATTATCCATAGTTTGCATATCCATATTATCCTCACAAGAGCTGAAGACCACTGCATTTGGTTCATATTTCCCTTCTTCACAAACTGATGTAGGACCTATGTCAGTTGTCTCCTCACATTCATCATCATTTGCAAAAAGAGGTTTAATTCTACACCAATGAAGGTCATGACTCACAATGTTCAATGCATCTAAAGGCTTATCATAAAGGGGATTCATACTTATTGCAAAGGTCTCTGCTCCTTCTTCATGACAATCCAACTCTTCTTCATCATTACCAAATCTAGAGTCATAAGAAGAACAAACCTGATCCATGAACTGATCATGGATATCATCTTTATCATCTGATTGCCCCACATACAAGATTTCTGCTACTTCAATGCATTCTGAAGCTGCACTATCTATATCACTTTCTAGCCCTCTAATGCTTCCTGATGAAACTGATATCGACTCTTGATCCATATGATTACAACTATGCATAACTGGATCATTTAAACATGAACACTCTTTTATAAGGACTGGCATATTAATATCACTTGAAAAATTATTATTATCAACTTCATTTGCTGGGCAAATTAGGGCATCCTCCCCCATGGCAGAGTCATCAGTACCTTGGAATGATGCATAGATAGGGAAAACAGGGGTGTGATTGTTTTGACATTCATCTCCAACACCTGAATTATATCTTTCATCAACATTGGGGACCCTAGGGTAGTAGAAATTTGCAGAGAAATAACCCTTGTGTATTCCATGCCTCCAGTTGTTTTCAATGTCTATTGCAAACTGATGTGCCTGATGCAATGTGATGGGCTCCTTATCTCTCAATCTATAACTTGTTTTCTTATCAAATGCTCCCAAATAGACCACTAGGCACAATGCATCATTAGGTCTCATACATTCTAGAATTCTTTTCAATGCCTTCATAAACCTGAGGTTAAAGGCTAGAATTAACACTTCCTTTTCAATATGGATGTACATGAAATCACTGATAACTGTATATTCAGATATTCTTTCACCATATTGTTCTAGAAATGCAGATTTAAATTCTTGCCAAGAGCTGACAGAGTATGCTGGAAGATAGGAGAACCAGTCCCTTGCATCTTCATCTAGAGATTGAACAAATAATCTCATAACTACATCTTCATGGTCAACCTCAAAGTCATCTATTACATTTCTAAATTGCTGCAAGTGTCTCTCAGCTGATTCATCCTTTACACCACTAAATTTAGGCAAACACTTTCTAATCTTAGATGAAAAAGCATTTGGATAACCATAAATGCCATTGAAATTGATGGGCTTATATCTATCAATGCTGAAACTTCTTTTATTATATGGTTGGGATTGATCATTATACATTGTTGCATTTGACACCTCACAAGGGTGCATGGGCTGATAATACATCTTTATGTGCTTTTGAAACCCTCTTCTCAACTCAGATTTTCAATCAATGACCTTAGGCCTTTAAAATACAGACTGCTATTTCAGATTTCCTAAAGTCCTCTAAATGAGTCTTTCAACAATATTGCATAATTGCATGCTTTTGTATTAGCTGAGAATGTAGTTTCTATTTTCAAATGACCTTAGGCCTTTAAAATACAGACTGCTATTTCAGATTTCCTAAGTCCTCTAAATGAGTCTTTCAACAATATTGCATAGCTCATTTGAAAATGGAAACTACATTCTCAGCTAATACAAAAGCATGCAATCTCTCACCAATATTCCCTTTTAACCAGTGCTATTTCACCAAATAGGGAATCTTTTAAAACTTATACATCTTGGTTTTTAAAAACCAAAACATGTGAAAATACCTGGATATGTTGTAGTTGCTGCAAATTCCTTTCCCTAACTGAAAGTATGGAAATCTAACACATCTTTGTATTCTTTTTCAGGTTCTTTTTGTGTAGAGTCGCCACCTCCTTGGTAGAGGAATGAGCTTCAAATAGGCTGAAGCTAAAAATTCATTTCTTTCTTCCTGGGTTCTCCAACAATAGAGCCACATATACAACTTTTCAAGTTTGCTGCAACAAGGCACTTCCAAGTCTGATTCTTCAATCTTTTAGACTCATACCTTTATGGATATGACATTACATCCCCAGCAGAGTCACCACTTTGTTGGCGACTCAGATGGGCAAGAATCCACTCTTTTATTTCAACTCCCCAGCGGAGTTGCCACTTTGTTGGTTCTTTATCTTGAAATCAACAAAGGGTCTGCTAGTTCCAATGCACAAGCAGATTCGGCCAACAAATACAAGAGGTTGTGTGAGCTACCTCCCCGTCACTTCTGGTTCTGCCGTACCAAGGGGGGTGTCCTTATAGCTAAGGATTTAACTTTGACTCACCCAATAGAAAGATTTAGCTTTACAGTCACATGCAGAATACTCTCATTTTAGGATGAAGATTTGTGTGATAAATCACAAGGTTGGCAGTTTTCTTGGACATATCTAACTGGTTGTAGATGAGAACATGTAGGGTCCTACTTCTAGTCCTACAAATTAACAGATTGGAGTTTTGAAATGATTTGTTTTTATGTTTGGAATTATGGAATTTTCCTAGACCCTTTAAACAGACAGATTCCCAGACAAGTGCCTTATCTGGGCAACAGAGTCAAATCTATGAATGTAAATGTTTCCCTATGACAACATGACTTCATATCCAGAGGACTTGGGTAAAATATTACTACCTAACAAAAATATATCCAAGAAAGAGTGTTACCTATGATCATACTTTGCAAATCCTATGATGCAATCCATTTTCCTTTGTATCTGATCAAAAGCCTATTTAATCCACCCCTTGAGCAGATGCCAGAACCAGACACACAATATAGCAAGTATATACTGAAAAACTTGGAAGCCCTTGACAACCTTGTTTGAAAGGAAAACAAATAACATACAGGAGACAATCATAAACAATACAGACACCAAGTATTTTTCATTTAAATTCAATCTGCATAGAAAGTCATCATATAGGAACTTATCATTTACAAAACAAGAAAGACTAATACACCAGATCCAGGACCGAATCTACAACAAGCCTTTCAAAATGCGAACACCTTTTATCCAAGGTCAAAGCAGGAGAAACCCCCAAAAAACATCCAACCCCCATAGAATGACCACAGATTCATCTTTAAAGAGCAAAATAACTTTTTGGCCACCTACCCCCTGATAGACTTCATCAATGCAGAGATCACTCCCTTTAGATTTTCTATGAAACAATCGGATCCCCATAAATTTTGGTAGCTGAAGTAGTTAAATCTCTGATGAAAACTATCGACAAATTAACTTGGACCTCGAGTAGATGAGCAGATGTGATGTTTTTTCATCACTGTGCAGCAAGGTTGGTTGACTATGGAATGAGTACACAAAAACGACGCCAATAGACAATCATTTGAAGCTTTAAAACCTAGCCATAGACTCAGGCTCTATGCAGGCAAGATCAACGGTCGAAATTTGTTCATCCACTTTGAAAATCCATGTCGGCACCATAGAAAATCCCACCATCAATGAGATCACACCACGCAGACAGCCTTTTCCTTCACTGACTTTTCATATTCGTGAGATCTAATTATCCCACATTCATCTTGCAGTGATCCTTTGATCTCTTTATATACCAGACCATGGGTATACTTAACGTCACACACTTTTCCCTGATGCGACCAATGATCCACCTACTAGTGGTCTATTGCTCCATCTCCCGCTGATGCCAAGACCTTATCAGAGTGACCCTAAGTGTTAGAGTGACATCCTCCAGGCACGCCGATGTCGCTAGCTAGGCTGATACCAAACCTTCGTCAGTGTGACCTAAACAGTCAGAGCGACATATCCACAGCATGCTGATGTCACATATCTCGCCGATCGGCGGAATGACCGAACACATCAAAAGGAGTCTTCCACAACACGCCAATACATATTGTCATACCAATGACTCACCTTCATCGGTGTGACCCAAACCGTTGGAGCGACCTTTGCAAAGCATGTTGACGAAGATTGTCATGCCGACCCATCCGTCGAAGTAACACAACACACCATCTCGCTGATATACAATTTGTATCTTCATTTACATCTCTATCAGCCTGTCGGAGGGATGTCAGACTCGGCTACCGATGGACAAAGCTTCGCCGATGACACTTTGGATGCCTGCTTGTATCTCCATTGACTTGTCGGAGGGACATCGGACTAAGACACCGATGTGTATTGTCACACCGAAAATCCCTGTATGTCTCATCGGCCATCAGACGAACCCCTAGTTTGGCCGCTGATAGGTAAGGTCTCGGTGACGATCCCCCTTTGGATGTTCGTTTGAACCTTCACCAACCTGTCGAGGAGAACACGAAATGGGCCGCCGATGATCATTGTCTTGCCGATGCAAGGAACAAACCATTGTGAACAACATGATCGCTGAGACAAAGGTCTACTCTTGCCAATGGACTTAGAAATTTTTTGGGTTTCTTTGAAAAGGCTTGCAGATTTTTAGTTTGAAACCCTGACTCCATGTGCCTCAAATAAGGTATTTCTCATGAAGTGTTTGTTTAACTGAAAATGATTGAAGGTGGATTTGTGACAGATCATTTAAATGAGTTTAATACGATTATCAGTCAATTAACTTCTGTAAAAGTAAGTTTTGATGAAGAGGTGAGGGCTCTCTTGATATTATGTTCTTTTCCAAAAAAGGTGGAATAACTTGATAATGGCTGTAAGTAACTCTATCTCTGGTTCAAACACTTTGAAATTTGATGATGTTGTTGGTGTTATCCTTAGCAAGGAAATGTGACAGAAAAGATCAGGAGGTTCCACATCAGGTAGTGTTTTGAATGCAGAAAGTAGGGACAGATCAAAGGAGAGAGGAAAAGGTTCTGGAGGTCATGGGAAGTCACAAGGAAAATCAAAGGATAAGAGATCCCAATCCAGAGGACAGAAGGATTATTGGTACTGTGGGAAGCCAGGTCATCTGAAGAAAGATTGCTGGTCTTGGAAGAAGAAATTAGGAGACAAACAAGAAGGCAATAAGGAGGCAAATGTGGTAAGTAATAAATCTGAAGATGATGCTTTGATTCTTTCCCTAGATAATGCTAATAATTCATGGGTTTTAGATTCAGGGGCCTCATTTCATGCTACGCCCCATAGAAGTTATTTTCTTGATTATGTCCAAGGGGATTTTGGGCTGGTTTATTTGGGAGATAACGAACCCTGTTAGATTGTTGGAAAGGGAAGAATTAAGATTAAGTTGCAGAATGGGAATTATTGGCTACTACAAGAGGTAACACACGTTCCAAGGCTCAGTAGGAATTTAATTTCAGCAGGGCAGCTAGCTGAAGAAGGTTGCATTGTGACATTTACTGATAAAAATTGGAAGCTTTCAAAAGGTGCCGTAATAGTAGTAAAAGGTGTGAAAGTAGGCAACTTATATCTTTGTACAGGTCATACTATTCCTTCTACTTTAGTTGTTGCAGAGAAAAAATAAATAAGTTCAGGAACAGTTGCTACAGGTTCACAAGAAGAGACTAAAATAGTTGTTGTAGGTTCTGAGACAACACTGTGGCATAACAGACTTGGGCATATGAGTGAAAAAGGTATGAAGGTACTTCATTCTAAGAAAGTTTTACCAGGTTTGAAATGTATTAATATGGATTTCTGTGAAAGTTGTGTGTATGGAAAACAAAAGAGAGTTAGTTTTCTAAAGGATGGGAAGCAAAAGAAAGATGAAAAGTTGGAGCTTGTGCATATAGATGTATGGGGACCAGCTCAGGTATCTTCTCTTGGTGGCTCTCGGTATTATGTTACATTCATAGATGATGCAACTAGGAAGGTTTGGATTTATTTCCTCAAGAAGAAATCTAATGTATTTGAAATATTTAAGAAATGGAGAAGCTTGGTTGAGAATGAGACCGGTAAAAGATTAAAATGTCTCAGATTGAAAATGGTGGTGAGTATTACAGCAAAGAATTTGAGGATTATTGTTCCTTTAATGGAATTCATAGGCAGAAAAAGGTTCCAAGGACTCCACAGGAAAATGGAGTGGTTGAACGCATGAATATGACAATAATGGAGCATGCAAGGACCATGAGATTGCATGTTGGGCTACCCTTAAATATGTGGGCAGAGGTTATCAATACCACTGTATATTTAATTAACAAAGGTCCTTCAGTTCCTTTGGGCTATGGTATTCCAGAGGAAGCATGGATAGGTAAGAAGGTGAGTTATTCTTTTCTCAAAACCTTCAGATGTGAAGCATTTGCACATGTAGATTCTGAAAATAGAACCAAGATGGATGCAAAATCAAAAAAGTGTACCTTCATTGGATATGGCATTGATGAATTTGGTTATAGGCTTTGGGATTTTGAAAATTAGAAAATTGTGAAAAGTAGGGATGTTGTATTCAATGAGAAGGTGTTGTACAAAGATCAGTTGCAGTAGCATGAGAAGAAAGAAAACGATTATGTGGTGCTGGATGATACTCCAAATAGTGATGTTCCAGTCATTCCTCATGCTCCGCAACAATAACAGGAAATACCACAAACTCCAGTGAATGTTAGACGGTCAACAAGGATAAGTAGGCCTCCTGAAAGATTTTCTCCCTCTTTGTATTCTATTTTGTTAACTAATGCTGGTAAACTAGAAGGATATGATGAAGCTATGCAGGTGGATACAAAGGTTCAGTGGGAGCTTGCAATGAAAGAAGAAATGGACTCCTTGCTGAAAAATTAGACTTGGAAATTATGTAAGTTGCCTGCAGGTAAAAAGACTTTACCAAACAAATGGGTTTATAGGCTAAAAGAGGAAGATGGAGGTAAGAAAAGATTTAAAGCCAGGTTAGTTGTAAAAGGATTTGCACAGAAAAAGGGCATTGATTTTGATGAAATTTTTTCTCCGGTTGTTAAGATGACTTATATTCGTACTGTTTTAAGTATTGTGGCTGCTGAAGATTTGCATTTGGAATAACTGGATGTAAAAACTGCCTTTCTCCATGGTGATTTGGAGGAGGAGATATATATGGAACAACCATAGGGATTTGAGGTCAAAGGTAAGGAGAAATTGGTGTGTAGATTGAAGAAGAGTTTGTATGGCCTGAAACAAACACCTCGACAATGGTATTTGAAATTTGATAGTTTTATGGCTGAGCAAGGCTACAGTCGGTGTAATTATAACCATTGTGTTTATTTTAAGAGGTTGGATAATGATAGCCACATTATTTTATGTTTATATGTTGATGACATGCTTGTAGCTGGGTCTAACATGGATCACATAAGAGATTTAAAATAGCGGTTAGCATAGTCATTTGCTATGAAGGATTTGGGGGCAGCAAAACAAATCCTTGGTATGAAAATTTGCAAAGATAGGAAGAAAAAAAAATGACTCTATCTCAGGCTGATTATGTTGAAAAGGTGTTACAGAGATTCCATATGGAGAATGCAAAAGCTGTCAGCACACCTTTGCTTAGTCATTTGAAATTGACTAAGGAGATGTGTCCAAAAGCACAAGAGGAGGAAGAAAAAATGTCCAAGGTACCATATGCTTCAACTGTAGGAAGTTTAATGTATGCCATGGTATGCATGAGACCAGATATTGCACATGCTATAGGAGTCATAAGCAAGTATATGAGTCATCCCGGATTGGAGCATTGGAATGCGGTAAAATAGATTCTCAGATATTTGAGAGGTACATCCAAGACACATTTATATTTTGGGGGCTCTAATACTGATTTAGCAGGTTATGTAGACTCAGATTTGGCAGGAGATATTGATACCAAGTGGAGTATTACAGGTTATGTCTTTACTATAGGTGGGATAGTAGTGAGTTGAATCTCACGATTGCAAAAGGTGGTTGCTTTATCTACCACGGAGGCATAGTATGTAGCTGCAACAGAGGCAAGCAAGGAGATGATATGGCTGCAATCTTTCATGGAAGAATTGGGCAAACAATAGGTTAACATTTATTTGTTTACAGATAGCCATAGTGTCATACATCTTGCAAAGAATTCTGCCTTGCATTCAAAGACCAAACACATATAGTTGAGGTATCACTTCATTCGATTGGTGTTGGATGATGGATAGTTACGGCTGGAAAAGATACATACAGATGAAAATCCAACGGATATGTTTACAAAGACAGTGACAAGGGAGAAGTTGAGCTCTTCTTCAGCTTCGGTTGGTCTTCTAGACTGAAAACAACAAAAATAGAATAGCAGAGTCCAGGGTGCTTATTTCTAGTGGGAGCTACAGGGTCAGCGGTGTTATGATCAGTCTCCAAGTGGGAGATGATATGGTGTGGAGTCTAATCAGTCTCCAAGTGGGAGATTGTTGTTATATGGAGCCTAATCAGACTTGAAGGTTAAATTTTCCCCTCTTTTATCAGTGCGATTTGCCCCCAAATTATTTAACGGGGGAGTGTAGGGGGGCAGAGCCCACGGTGGGGGTCTAGGGACTGCTGGGGGTAGCACCCCCAAAGCCAAAATTGCCTATTATTTTTTAAAGGCATCGGGAGTTATTTTTTCATTGGCCGACATAAAAAAACCCTATTTTGTAACCGATAAAAGTCGTGATAAAAATGGCTAAGGGTTAGGGTTTTTGTTGATATTGTATTATAGAATTTGCAACGGTATTGAGTTTGAGGGATTGCTAGTTGTAATTAGTTTGATTTACTGGATAATAATATTGGACTCTTTGTTGGTGGATGTAGCCCAAGTTTGGGTGAACCATGTTAAAACTTGTCTCTTGCTGTTATTATTTCTGTGTATTTTCTTTCCTCTATTTAATCTTTATTTGCATTTAATTGATATCTTCTGCCGGCTAACCCTAACATCTTGTTCTTTGATGGTTTGTTCTACATTTTGTTGGTTGTGAATTGGATGAGGGAAGTTCTCCCCAATCTAGTCCAGGATAGATTTTATTCAATCTTCCCTAATGAATGGGCACATTGAATACTAGGAAAGAGGGGGAAATGCTATGTTGTGTTGGTGATGTTGAATGTGTTGACTATGAATTGACCTCGTGATAAAATCAATGGTCTATTCACTTGTTTTATTTTATTTTTTTCCTAATGTTTTTGGTTTTTGATGGATGCAAGTTATATGAATGCAATACAAATTTTGTTTTTTTTTGCAAATTTTGATGTGATCTAATTATCTAAGAATTGAAAATGGATGCAACCTAAATGAATTTTCCAATGCAATCTAGTCTATATTTTTGTTGTTTTATGGAATAAGTTTTTATTCTAATCTAATGAATTGGAAATAACAATTTATTTATGAAAAATCTAAATAAACTTAATCTAAGAATTCAAGGAAATCTAAGCTAAGCAATTAAAAGCAAATCTAATCTAATGCACTAAGCAATAAATATCCTATCAAGAGAAAAGAAAACAAATTATTCACTTCCTCAAGAGCAAGGATTTGTTCTAATTACTAATGAAAACATGAAAGGAACCTAGTATGAATTGGGCATGAGTGCCTGGCTTGAGTCCTCAAAAGTCCTTCATGGCAGGCAATCCTCTCTTCCTTTGTAATAGCAAGGTCCTCTTGGCAAGAGGGATGAATATGGGAGCATGTGAAATTGAATTAATCTTGGAAGCTATGCAAATTGGCAAAAGGGGATGATTTATACAAGCATTTGAATGCTATGAAGCGTTATGGCTTGAGCTATGAATCTATAACAAAAGCAAAAGGCATGCAAAGTCCTGCACAAGCATGAGAATACTATGAGACAACTATATGAAAAGAAAAGCAAGAGTAAAGATGTGTGCAAAGCAAAGCAAGAGAAATGATGCAATAATGAATTTGCCTCTCCAAATACATAGAGGAGAGTATTCATAGGTTGGAAATCAACACCAAAGGTGGTGGTATTTGGGGAGTTAACAAAATTGATTAGTGAGTGATATGTCTCTGATTTGGAGTGAACAATGGCTGGAGAGTAGACCACAGAAGGAGAAATGGTGATAACACATGACTGAATGGGAGATAATAAAAGGTTGATTGAAAGTTAATAATGGGATGATCAAGAGTGTTGAAATAGCTAAGGGGAGTTGGCAATCAATTAGACATAAAGAATCCCACAATCAATAGTCAAAACAAAGCAAATTTGGGCTAGAAATAGAAGAAAACATGCATGACAAAAGATGATAGGGTAACCCATTTAGAGAAGTGTGTCACTCCTTTTACCAGAGAAAGTAACCCTTGGAGACCCTAAAGACATAAGGGGTGACCCACAAAGGGAGGTTTGTACATGTGGTTTCAAGGTTGGAGAATGGTTTAGAAGGGCTGAAAATGGTTTTGAGGCCTTGAAACAAGGCATAGGACATACACAAAGTGGGTCACTCCTTTTACCAGCGTAGGTCACCCTTAGAGACCTCACTTTAGTTGCAGGGTCATCCGAGGAGACCATGAAGACATAAGGGGTGACCCAAAAAGAAGGCTCGGATATGCAAATTAAAGGCATAGAAGGCTTTTAAAGGTCAATTCCAGATGACTCTAGAAGGATGAAATAATGAAAAGGCCCCTAGGGAAAGTAAATTTCCCCACTTGTGAAGTGGATTAGTCATGTTGTTAGGGCTAGAAAGTGACAGGAATGGTTTTTCGAACAAGGGTTAGGTGACTAAGAAGATAGTGTGCAGGACCTTAGAAGGTTAGCTTGGGGGTTAGGGAAGCACAAACAAAGTGAAAAACAAATGAAAACATGTCACCAAGAGAGAAGCTACTGGGAGGTTATATATATTTCATGCTTACATGTACATGATTAGGACTATAGCTCATCCTCGAACTTCCATGTAGGCCTGTGTACCTTTTTCATACTTATAGATTCAGACTTTTAAAAAAATTGTAATCCTATAAAGTGTAAAGAATCTTCGAACCCTGGCTCAAGATGACATTGAAGTTTGGGTTCCTACTACAACATGCATCTTGAACTTTGGATCTAATAAGCAACTCATACAATGCAAAATCCCCACAAAATTCTAGAACAAAACAACATCGACGGTTTGAGTTTTGGGGTTTAACTTGCAATAACGACTTGCAAAGTGTCAATCAACTCCGAACCCCGACTCCCTAGAAAAATTGAAATCTAAATATTGACCGCAACCTACACTATACAATGTGCATTGGAACTCTAAACTCTAGACCATATGCACTCTCAAGTTTCTGGCTCTGATTGTAACTTGTAACTTCAGATTGGAAAACTTGTATTATAATTGAAATCTTCAAGTAGGTTGAGGGTTACGACATGCAGGATGAAGATCATCTAATGCCTAGAGAAATATCATTCTAGGTCGAATGGAATGATTTTGGACTATGAACTTGATTTACAAAATAGAGAAGAGGAAAATGCTAAGGTATAAAAACTAGCAAGCTCAATTTCTTCACTTAATGAGGCACGACTTCCTTGATTTATGAGCTATTAAGAAATGATTCAAGGAAAATGTTCAAGGGATCATGGACTCCAACTTAGCCAAATGAGATGCCACCCGAAGGGCATGGTTCCCAAGAAATGAGAACAAAAGAAACATTAGCTCCTTAACACAAGGGGAAAAACTACAAAGTAAAACATGACAAAAGTGCTACAAAACATTATGCATGTTCAATACCAATGTCAACACAGGCCAAAACCAAAGATAGAACAATCATCCAATATATGGGAACAATACAATCCAATGTATAAGTAGCCATAAACATAATTACAACATATATAAAAGAGGACTCCAACGTCCCAATTTAACCATTTCTATGCATAGGATAAATGTTGCAACATGATGATGTCCATCCCAAAACAAATATCTAATTCCAACCAAATGAGATCATAACATGATTACAATATAGAGGCTACTTCCCAAACATGGAAGGATCACACTCCAATACATAAATAACTTCAAGAATAATATTACAATTGATAATGAGCCACCTCCAAGGTTCTTCAATAGCCACAAATTATAACATGATCATAACATAAAATGTTGCACAAGGAACCCTTCCAACTCCCACAAGATTTTCAAGAATGAACCAATGGGGGATTGTTACCTGAAACCCTACTATATTACCATTGTCAAGTGCAATAGATGTTTATGCCACACTAGGAAACCCCCAAGCTATGGAGAAGAAGATCATGGATACACCACTATGATGGCCAAGGCTTACACACATACAAGGTCTCGAGCAAAGAACCAACACTCACACAAGAGTCACATAAGTTTATTTCATAAACACATATACAACATGGTTTTCTCGACATAAGACTAGATACACTAAATCCAATGAACAAGGACTAGAGGGTAGCTTTAAGGTACTAGAGTGGACATCCCCTTGGTTCTCCAAAACCAAGCTAGAAAGTGAAATAGACCACAAAGGTCCCTAGTAAGCATTCACCCCATGGATGCTTCTCAAAAGGTAGTAGGGACACTTATTCAGTGTGCTCTGAACTACCCCATCATGCATTTCCAAGTTGCTTAATACAAGTTATTAGATTCAATATTTTTAATTCACATTATGAAATGCAAGCAAGGCTTCTTCAACTCATTGTCTCCAACCTCGCCTAGTGAGTTGGGTGTTTTGACTCTCTTAATTACCCATTTTAAGCAAAGGCTTCTTCAACACTTCTCCTCCAAACCTCGCCCAACAAGTTTGAAAAATTGGCCACCCCAAGCCTCCTACATATACCTCTATCTTATACAATTTAGGGGTCAATTTTCTCCAAAGAGCCAGAGAATAAGTATTCAGGAGTTAAATTCTTCAAGAGCCCGAGAATAGGTAAGGAGAGGTTTTCCCAAAAAACATGCATTACATTGCACATACAAAATAAATTCCATGGGATATACATGATCTCACATAATACACACATTTCCAAAATTTTAAAAATAAAAATAATTAAATTTCAAGAAATATCCAAGTTCAGCCATTGATGGATCTTAAAGCTACCTTCCAATATTTTTCCTAAAAATTTTCTAATTTTCAAAAATATAAAATATCAAAATTCTAAAGATACTTTTGTTCTCTAAATCTTCCCAACAACATACTTTTCAAATCACATCACATTTTTGAAAAGGTTTGATCAAGTTTAGAAGGCAAATTCACATATTTTTCACCAAAATTGAAAAATGTAAAGATCAATTCTAAGAATATCCTCTTGGTCTAAATCTACCCAACAAGACACTTTTTCAATCAAATTTTAGTTTTGGAAAAAAATTCCATGGTTTTGGTAGGAAAATTAATTTTTAAAAATACTTTTTATAACTAAAAATTTACAAAATAAAATTCTACAGCAAATGAAAACAAGAAATACCTCTATGAATCTAAAGGCAATTGGAAGCTGATTTTTTTTCCTCTACAAGCAATCCAATCCACCAAGCAATCTCCAAGCTTATCCAATTCAACTTTCCAAGGGAAGGGTTTGAAAATATTTCTCTTCTCAATTTTTGCTCTCCAACATAATATAATGAAAATAATGAAATCCCTTTTTGCAATATAATCCCTTTTCTATTTTTCATTCACTTTTTACTCAAAATAAATTTCTAACATAGTTATTTTCTAACTTAAGAAAAATTAATCTATTTTCCCACTACTCTAACAAACCCAAATAATTGTCTTTTTCACATAATGCAATATTTCTAACTATAGCAAATAATTTTAATTTTTCCAATACATTAATAATTAAATTAAATGAATTTTACACATTAAGAATTAATCCTAATTCCATATAATCAAAACTCAACAATTTAAATAAAATGCTTTTTTCTTTTCCACATAATAATTAAATAAAATACCCTTCTCCCAAAGTACCATTTCTAAACTACGATTAACTAATACCTTTTCTTCCTCTTTCCAATTACTCTCTAACATAATTAATATTTCAAAAGAACTATTAAATATTTTGCACATACCAAACAAATGCATAGATGATATTAAAATCAGCCACGTAGACACACTCATAGGTCTAACACAAGGGAACCTAGAATCACAATCAATTCAGATAAGGTATTCATGAGTTTCGACAACACAAAGACTAGTTAAGGTGATATAGCTAAGCTTAATCCATGCCAACATTCTCCACATACCAACCATTGGTCAAACACATGTAAGTTTCTTGCACACTTAATCAAATGTTGTGTGCATCTACCCAATACATAGCAATAGCCGCACTGAATGCTAAAATTATCTAATGACTAATAATTCACTTTTAATTAGTGCATTCCAATTAAGTCATTAATTCAAATAATATGATCAATGTACAATTAATCATTTATTAAATAGGATGGGAAAAAGTTAACATAGGTAGGCATTACATATAGTGGCATCAAGGGATGGAATGTAATGACGTGAGCATGTTAACAAAAACTAAAACACAACAGACATATATTTGAAAAAACTAAAACTATAAAATAACTCTTAAGTAAAATAGCTCTTAAGTAAATAAAATATCTCTTAAGTAAATAAAATAGTTCTAAAGTAAAATAAAACAAATCTTAAGTAAATAAAATAGCTCTTAAGTAAATAAAATAATTATTCTAAAGTAAAATAACTCAAGAATGATATCATGATGGTGACAAGGAGTAGGAATTTTTTTTGAATCTTGCTTATGACAGGAGTAGGATTGGTTTGGATGGAGGTGAAGAGGATGATGGTTTGGATGATGGAGACTTGGATGAGTTGGATCTTTCATTTGATGAGGATGAAGATAAAAGCCTATTGGAGATATGGCTGGAGGCACAGAGATCCATGTCACGGTCGTGGAAGGCATTTTTAGAGAATCCATTTTCATTGGGAGGTGAGGAGGTGGACCTTGGATGAGCTTTGAGGAGAGGGTTTCTATCTCCCTCCCCTACCAAAGCTTTGAATCCTTGTGTGGGGGTTTTCCCATGGCTACGAGATCTCAATCCATAGCGGTTGATGAGAGGAACTCTTTTGTCTTAGCGGTTAGGGCTTCTAGGGATGTGAAGCTAGCTCAACGTGATGTCTCAAGGATTTTAGTGGAGGCTAAGTTAGGGGTACTCTATTTGCAGATCAATATGATGCCTCTCCCATCAATGAGTAAGGAGGAACACACTCTATTCATGGATGTTGTTGTGGCTACAGGTCCTATGAATGACACTAGTCTTAGGATCCATGTTCCTTAGGCTTCTAAGAATGTTTCTAATGTGTTGTGTGATGATGTGTAATAGAGAGGTGGTAATAGGGACACATCAAAGGCATCTTATGGGCCTAGTGAGTGTCTTAAAATGATTATCTAAATAATATCCATGGGATGTGGTGAAGTTGAGCATGGTGTTGCTGCCTCAACAACTTGTGCAGAGGTGCCTAAGTTGTATGTGCTTCCATGGGAGGAGAAACCTACCATTTGGGTCTTAGACTCCATTATGGACAAAGTTGCTTCTAGGTTGGAAAATTAGTTAACATTGACGTCTTTCGATCTTGGACTAGGAGAAATTAGGCATCCTGCAATTAGTTTTAAATCATTATAATGTTAGAGGGTTTTTTATCTCCTTCTCAAACCTTGGAGATCATGACAAAACCTTTTCAAGTAGTCCATGGTTTATGGGAAAAAGGGGATTTTTTCTTAGGAAATGGATGCCAGGTTTTCATCTGGAGAAGTTTATTTGTAATTTCCAGTGTAGGTAAAGCTTCCAATCTTGCCCTTGGAATATTGGGAGGAGGAGGTTTTGAAATGTATTGCTTCTGGCATTGGTTAGATCATCTATATAGATCAAGCTACCCTATTTAGGAGGTGGTTGCTTTATGCCATATTTTATGTCATTGTTGACTTGGGTAAAAATCTTTCATCTTCTTACTCCTTGTAATCAACATTTGGTATTTGGAATTAGCACATCAATTATGAGGACTCTCTGGCCTTGTCTTGATTATGCCTGATGGTTAGTCACTCTTCCCGTGGTTGCTTGGCTAGAAGATTGAATAACAAGACAAATAGGTCTAAAAAGAAAAAAAAGATAGTCTACTGTTTGATAAGGAACCATGTTCTGTCACATGGGAGGATGAGGTCAGGCTTCTTGTGTCTAGTGAAAATAATGATAGCCAGGATATTCCTAGGGATGTTTCTAAGAAGCAATCATTAACCCTCCCTTCCAAAGAGTTGATTCATAAAAAAGATGCTTTGGCAAGGAAGAAGTTCTCCCTTTTGACTTTAGGGTTTGCTGGACTACCAACCAAAAGGAACATATGAGCATCAATCCATCATAAGGGTTTTTCCAATGCCCCCTAGAACATTTTGGTTTCAATCCACCCTAAGTTGCTTCTATTGTTGTCTTGCAGTTATGAGTTATTTGCTCTTAAGCTGCTACTTCTTGTTGTTGTTGCTTTGCTATAGGTCAACATCAGGTTCATTGATGTGTTATTGTTTGTAACAGGGTTCCAAGTTCCCTTCAAAACCTATCTTTACCCCTTTTAATCAAAAACTTAAGAATGATATCTCTCGACAATTTTTACATAGGTGTATTTAAGATATATATACTATAACAAGTTAATATCTTATATAATTAAGATAATATCTTTATATTGCAGTTAAAATAACAAGTATGATATGTTATATTCATAACATAATTATAGATTTATTTGTTATAGTCAAATATTTATATTAACTAATACTCTTATTTAACTTATATAGATTCTATATTAAATAAATCTATATCTTATATATTTTAAAGTTATAATAGTAGTATATATTAGATTTTCAATATTTATATAATAGTGTTATATAAATAAAATAACTCTTAAGTAAATAAAATAACTCAAGAATGATATCTCTTGGTATTTTATAGATAGATGTATTTAATTTAAGCTACTTCCAGTAAACACCCTAGTATATGAATGGTTGTATAATAGGAGATATCTTAAGACTAATATATTTAGAACTGTCATCATCTGCCAGTTGGTAAAACTATTAAGACAAAGGAAGGAATATCATATGAAATCAAATAAAAACTTCTTGGGTCAACAAGGGAGAATGCCAAAACATCCTACGCCTTGATCGTCTCCAAAGGAACAAAAACAATGCAACATACTACATATAGAAGAATGATGATGCAAAAAGAGAGAATGTCACAATGGATTTTAGTCCCTTTGTATCCTTGCACCTACAAGGGTGTCAAGGGTCATCCAAAGAGATCTTAACAACAACAACAGTAACAACATAAATAAAGTATCAAACAACACATTATGGGGGGAAACAATCACATGCACTCATGCCAAAATAGAAATAAGGGACCACACTTACGAGTCAACCTAAAGAGTGTCTTCCTCCTCCTAATCTTGCTCATCACCAATTTGGAAAGGTGGACAAGATGCAAGAGGAACTATAACACATGTGGTGTAAGGAACAAGAGCCATACCTGTATCATTGTTATCTTTAGATTCGCTATCAGAATGTAGTACAATAGGTTCCATAGTGGCTTGTGAAGCTTCATCTTTCTCTATAGGAGACAAAACAATAATAGATGTCTCTTTCACATCTGTCGGTGATAAATGCTTGCAAGGAGGGAGATTCTTCTCTCATGTGGCAAGGCGGGCCATAACACGACAACACTTCTTTTTTTCTCTCACAATTTTATTTCTCTTATCTTTATTTGTGATGTTTGTTAAGGGAACCGTAGTGTCTTCCAATGTGGGTTCCTTTTGTTCCTTTGCTTCAAGAACATTAGAAGAAACATGAGGAACCACTAAAGGATTGGAGACCACGAGGGAAGGGCTCCTCAATGAGAGCAACTCTTCCTTCTCAACTTATGAAACAGGTGGAAGTACATGAGCATCCCCAAACACTTGAGAAACCTCAAGAAATAACACACGCGTAACTGATTGATTTCCACTAGTCTCCATAGAGGTAGGTGGGACAAAAATAATATTGCGATTGTGGGGAGGTATGTTTTGTGCTTGAAGGCTACCTTATCCTTGAAGGGATGGCGGAGGGGGAATCTCAGCATATCTACCAAATGCTTGGGGATGGGGAAGAACCTTTGATTTGGACTTAGCTTCATTCGCCACCTGTGGGACAGGGGGAACTACTGTCGTAGCCTAAGAAGATTGTGGAGGTTCAGGGACATCACAAGGAGGTATGTTACTAAGCAATAACTCTACTATTTTCTTTGCTTTAAAATTTTGATATGAGAAGAAGAATGAATTGTCTCTAGCTTGAGTGACTCCAACTGGTTGTGGCCAGAAGTAGTCAAGTGTAAAATGTCCATGTCGAGCAATGGGTAGGTACCGACTATGATGTACAACGTGCACACATCCCTGTAAGCACCAAAATCATGTACAACCTCCATGAAGACCCCGATGATGACTCACAATCCTTGTCACGTACCTGTAAGTGTGAAATAATTTTCTCTCAACAGTAATTCTATTAGTAACATGTGGTTTTTTATTCCTTGTGTTGTTTCCCCTTTGTTGTTTTGTCTCTTTCCCCATTTTTGACACTTTTTGACACTTGTCGATTTATGCTTCTTGTGCTTGCAACTTCGTCCTTAAGCGTTATATTCATCCATTTGTTGTGTTTTCACCTTTCCCTAGTTTTTTCCATCCATTCCCACCCCTAGGAGCCCTCTAGAGGACCTCCCAAGCCATCTCCAACTTTCAATTTTTAGTTTCAGTCAACCAGTACAAATCTCTCCATATTATTTCCAGATCTCTCTTGGGAGATCCTACATTTGCAAGTGGAGATTTGGTTTTTGACCCCTATTTGACCTATTCTGGAGGTAGATCCCCTTCTTTTCTCCTCCTCTTTCATCTGCCATCCTTCATCATCACCTCCTCTAAGGGTTGCTCATGCGTCGGCCTCAGATGACCTTGACTAGTGAAAGGGGCGACCAAGTGGTGATCCTTCCATCTTTTTCAGCTGCAAATTAACTCAAGTTTTTGACCTAACATAGCTCCATTTTCACCCATTTTTCTTCCTGTTTGCATGGAATTTTGTCCCAAAAATAGAGTTAACTATTTCATGCACCCACCCATGCATATTTAGCTTATTTTTATCTTGAATTACCAACCCATGCATTCTCCTTCTTCACTTCTTCTTGAGTGATAAGTTATAATTGGTTAGATCACTCCAATTTTAGCCCAGATCTCTCTTGTGTCTTCTGAGTTAACTCTTCAATCAAAGGGAGTTAACTCTTCTTCTTCTTCACCTCTCATCCCTTCTTCAAACCTATAAATGCCCCTTCCCTCAAGCACAAAGGGAGGCAATTTTATTTGTGCACACAGTTCTTTTAGGTTACTGCTCTCCAAATCAAGCATCCATATGCTCACACATGACATTAGAGCCCTTTTCTTTTATTTGTTGTCTCATCTAGTTTTGCTAAAAGATCATTTTGCATCAATATGCTACTCACATCATAAGCAACAGTGCTCATCAAGCTCTCATTGAGCTCATTTCAAAGATTCAAAAGCTTCTTTTGCTTCTCTTTTCTTATTGTTGCCAAGAGGATCACCTCGTTGCTGCAAGAGGATTAGAGGTTGCCATAAAAGGATTTCTGAGGGTAGTGGAGGCTCATGCGTCTCTTTATTCCAAATTTATTCAAGGTTTTTATTTCATAGTAATTAGATAATCAAACTTTGCTCTTCATAATAGTAAATGCATGTTACTTTTTCTTTGATAGGCTAAGTAGATTTGCTTTGTTAAAGTAGTTTCCCTTTCAAAAAGTTCATAGTTTAAAAGCAATTTCCCTTTCCTAGAGTAAATTGTTCCACAATTTCAAAAAACAAACCAAAAACATAGATTCAATTGCATTAGGTAATCTCATACTAGTTTGCATACATTTTCTAATTCCTAGAATAGAAAATTGCATTTTCATTTCTATAAATAGAAAAAACACAAAAAACTATTTTGCACTCATATAGGCTTGCATGCATACAAAAATTGAAAAGAACAAAAACATTAGTAGCGTAGAAGGTTTTCAAACCCTTGATTTCATCACAAGGTCAACACAAGGCCAAACAAAGTCAAACCTTAGGTCACACAAACCCTAAGTTGAAACCCTAGGTCAAGTCAAGGTTAGCTTTAACCATCTCTCTCTTGTTTAGGCTTGCGAATTATGCCCTAGACTTAGAGGTGAGTGGGTAAGGGTAATCCTCAATGAGAAGAGGAGATCCACACTAGACAACAACAAGAAGAAAGGTTCAGAGAATTCCAAATTCAAGCTATCATTCAACAATATGAACAAAAACGCCAACTTGAAAGAAACATCAACAAAAATAATAGTCAACCCACATAACGCTAGAACATTTGAAACACAAATAAAAGGACGGTGACTACTGACCCTTCAAGTAATATATTTATCTTTATAACAACGGTCACAGAACACCACATCCAAATAAATGCACAACAAAGGCCCTAGGACTGGCCAACCACTCTCCATTAAGTCTAGCTCTTAAACGAGCCAGACCACCCCCATGTCTTGCCTCCTCTCGGCTGGCTACTTCCATGAGAGCGAGAGTGACGTGGAGGTTCACCCAATGGCAAGGAGAGAGGATCTGTGTGCACACCAAAGCTAACTCAACCACCCTAGGCCACCAAGTCATGTTTTTGAGTGTACATATTTTGGTGAACCTAACGTGAAATTACAAATCCTACTAGGACGAGTAGTTTTACATTTCAAAGTTGCTCAGATTCCATTTAAACATCATCATTGTCACTCTTTGGCATTTCAAATTCAAAGGTTTCAATAATTATCACTTTCTTCTTCATAACCATCTTCGCCGCTTCCACCTTTGTCACCTTCGCCTTTGCTCATTCCATTTATTTTGTGGTGTCTATGGTACCCCCGAATATGACGGAACCAGACTGAAACTTAGGGAATATTCCCTCTAGGGAACCATAAACTCCCTCTTTTGATAGGTATGTGTCACCTGACCCAAATGCACTAGTTTCAAACTGCTATGACTATGAAGATTCAGACTATGAACAAGACCGAAGAGAACCCAGGCGTTCTCTATCTTTCAACAAGCCTGCATGGGAGCATAACCCTGCCATACCAAACACACCTCAAAAAGTGAAAAGAATATAGATGAGATTGGAAGTCCATCGCATGGACCAACCATCCACAAGCACCTCAAGTACTCATCTTGATGATGAAGTTTGAAGGCTAGAACACAACTTACAAGAAGAAAAAGACACTCAAGAAGCCCTAAAAATTGCTCTATGAGAAGAGCAACGAGAAAATGCTATATGAGAAGAAACACATAATCATGACAACATTCACAATGAAAACCCTAGAAATGAGGAAGTGCCTAGAGGTCCCACACTTGTAGACATAATCGCAACGCTAGTACAATGAATCAAAATTCTGGAGGCAGAACAACTTGTCCTAGAAAGAAGACAAAAATTGCATGAACATATCAGAATTGAACAAGACCATGGGGCATCTCAAAATCCTCCTTACCTCAACTACTACTCACGAAATGGGAGTAATGACACGTTTCCAAATGGGAACCTTCCTATTCAAAACAATCATGTAATGTAATGAAATCAAGCGAATCAAACAATAACATCAGGTCATCAAAGCCCACCCATGGGGCTAATGCTATCAACTCCGTAATCACAGAGTGCCTTTTTAGGCACATACTTGGAGCACTTAAAGGAGCCACTTAACATGATCATAAGAAGCATTCCGTTACCTCGACCATTACCAGATCTCTAGAAGTTCAAAGGAGAAGGAGATCCCAACTCGTACATTAAAGTTTACACAACTGAAATAAGAGAACTCCTCCTTTGAGATGGGGTTGTTGCCAAAATCTTCCCAAAGACGTTAGAAGGAATAGCCCTGGATTGGTACTATCGCCTACCAGAAGCCTCAATACATTCATTTAGGAAATTAATCAGAGAGTTTGTCATGGCTTTCGACATGAACAAACTCATGAAGACATGGATCCAAGAATTCTTAACTATGAAACAAGAACTGAATGAATCAGTAGCCCATTTCGTCACTCGATGGAGACAAGTTCTCTATTCTTTGACAAACGCTCCAAAAATGGATCATCGTGAGTTGTGTGATCTTTTCTTGCATGCCTTAAATAGGGGTATGAAAGAAGAAGTTCAAAAGTTATCTTACAAGTCGTATGAAGAAGCCTTGGAAAGTGCTTTAAGGATTGACCAAGCAACCATTGATAATAGCAGAAGGACTTATGGGTCAAATGGAAAATTGATGAATGAGGATATGGGAAACAATGCACCTATTATCAAAATCCTCAAAAACAATAGGAACACAACGACATACGGGGTAACAGATCAACCCCAGTTAGGAAAGTGAGGGATGACTATAACGTAAGAGATTAATGTTAATGCAATTGATCGTCCTAGAAATAATGAGTATTACCCACGGGATAATTATCAATCTTGAAATCAGAATGGAAATGGCAATGACGGAAGATACGAAAGATCCCCCTATGAATATAATCAATTATGTTCTTTTCATAGGACTAGGTGGCATAGCACATAATCTTGTAGAGAATACAACATGTTCATAGAAATATTGTTGGAAGACCAACATTGGCTATTCATAGAGATGTTTTTAAATCCACAAGAGGTCACACCAGATAACAAGGGGGCAAGGCAAACTCAAGTGCTGATAGCTCTGCAAAATGCAGACATGAGAATTTATTAGGACCCATCTCCTACACACAAAGACATGAAAACGACTAATCAAAACAATGCAGCCCAAGGTAATAACACAAATATCCCACTGCAACTAGGACAAAAGGAGAAGTTAGGATGTTGGGATTGGTTTAAATATTACATGATGAAGAAGAAGAAGAAGGAGAGCTTGAAAAGGAGCAAGAAGAAATACATGAAAGCACAGTCTCGATGGTTGAGCCAATACCATCCCCGATTGGACCTTATGAACTCATTGAAGATTTAAAGAAAACTTACACACATATTTCAATCATTGACATCCTTGGGAACTCTCCCTCACATCGATCAACACTATTGAAAGTGATAGGATTAAAGCACCTCGATCAAATCACACCTCCGCTTAGTGAACAAATCAATCATGTGGATTTTGATGTAAACCCACCAAACTCCAAGCTTAAAGACCCAGGATTCTTCTTTGATTTAAAACAAATGCCCTCTAAGGTAGAGTTAAAAAAAAGTAGATCCCACGTTATACTTGCATAGTACCAAATGACACCATTTTGTGAATATCTAAGAAACCAATATTAATATCATTTTAAGGGGAGGTATACAAGTTGTATGAGGAGAATGCACAAAATGAGTATTATTTTCATTGGACAAACTTTCATCATTCACCTTCTTAGAGACCAATTTCATAGATATATCATGCTCTTGAAATTCTCTTATGATTTATGTTTTTCTTTGTCTTCTTAGACAATAATTTCTCTTCTTCACCTATTTTTATCTTCATGCCTAAAAGCATATAAAAATTAATGACATACATTTCTACATTGTTGTGTAGAAATTTCACTATTTTCAACATTCACATCAATAATAAAAGGTACAATATTAATGTGATTCAACTCATCTAATTCTCTAGACAGGGGCATTCTTGTTTCCTTCATGAAACAATCAATATTTGTACTTGTACGAGGAGAGTGCATATAATGTATATTATTTGGAACATCCAAGATCCCATTATTCACCCTATTGTCAAACATCATGGGTGCATCATGCCTCTTAACTTCTATTATGTTTCATTGTGCTCTTTCTCTTCTTTCTACTTTACTAATTTATATCTTCATGCCTAGAAGCATACAAAGATCGACGAATTACATTTGCATGCTAGATGTAGAAATTACACTACTATCAAAAACCACATCAACAAAAATAGATGTAGTATCTTCTTGATTTAGCTCATCAAACTCCATACTCAAGGGAATATTTTTAGCTCTCATGACATCAACATCTCTATATTTTAAGATTTCTTCATTGTTTGTTTCAATTAATATAGGGTACATAATATTGTGGCACACATATTTAAAATTCAAGCTAAGATTATAGTTTTATATCTATAGGGACATAACATGTTAGTATTATAAGCTATTAATTAGTGAGCATTGTTTCATGTTAACAACATAAATACATTGATAATTAAAATATTGTTTAAGTTATTTCAAACTTATAGAAGTTCATTTATTAGATATACACGTAGAAAAGTGACTACATATATATAATTGTTTAAACAAAATATGTTATATATATTAGTTGCACAATTAATCTAATTGTAAAAAACATGAATTGCTATTCACATGATATCTACCACCAGTAGGTACACAATAAAGAACTAATTACTTATATATACAATGTATACAAAAATGAGTAACCATGTTAAGAAATAAGAGTATAATTATAAATAGATGAAGAATATTAAGAGATTTTTTTGACATGCAGCTATGAGAATATACAAAATAAAATAATATCATTTTTATTCAAACCACATTGAATTAGATATCCTATGGCCAAGTAAATGACCAAAAGAAAGTTCTAGATATACTTGTTTTTGTTAGTAAAGGCAATGGCTTTTTCCTTCTCTATTACACATTTAACCACAAGCTCTGAATGAAAATTGTCTAATTTGACTTGCATAGAGAACATAAAAGACCTAAACAATAATTGTTATTTGACTTTCCATGGATCCATTTTATGATCTTTTGAATGTCAATACAAAAATCTCCACCTCTAACACCCAATATTGCAATACTTGCATCATAAAATATTGGTTCCCATATAGAACTCGCATAGTCTTCAAGACAAAATCAAAATATGTATTTATAACTATATTCAAGAATTTTTTTTGCACACTTGGAATAGTTCCATCCACCACCTACACTTTCTATCACTTTTCATCAGTATTGCAAATCACCATTCATTGATAGGCATGTATAATAACTAAAAAATCATCTTATTGATGGAGATGAATGTCTCTAGGTAAGAAGAATCCATTTTGGTTTGTCTATGCTTTTTACTCATTCATTTTTTATTTTAACAATAGTTATTTATGTTAAAAGATTCCTAGGAGTCTAAGATGTGATTGTCAAATAACAACATGGATTATTTTTTTCACTGTCAGTATACCAATGCTTTATTTTTTGTGCATCTTTGATGTCAAGTTTTATAAATACCTTGCTTCTGATGAGTGTTCATATGCATCAACTATGAAATTTTGACACTCATGCACCCTTAATAGCTATGATAGACAACTTGCCATCATTTTGAAGTTGTTCAAGTTCAACGCCTTCTTTCATACAATGATTCCCACACAGTTAGCTCAATCCTACACTCTATCATATATATGATATATAAACTCCTTTTCAAAATTCTCCTTTTTTGTGAATAGTGTACATTATATGAGCTTACTTTAGACCCAACACTAATGACACCAATCATTGAATTTAGTGACATCTTCTCAATTTCACTTACTAAAGTAAAATAATATTTTTAGATAGAACAGTTAAATCATCATTAGATAAAAGATCTATAGTGGTGGTATTCTTTAGTGTTATCTCATAATTTATTGAACCTTTTATCCATTTGACTTTAAATTTTCATTTTATATTAGCATAAATAGACCCAAGTTTTATTTCTTCACAATGTTGCTTGACAAGTTCATTAAAGATAACTATGCATATTTCTCCACCATCATTGCCAACAACAAAAAAGCTAAACACCTTGTCTTGTCTTCTAGCATTACTAAAGTGTAAAATTGCCACCTTATTTGTCACTTTACATTTAATAGTTAAATTTTCATGAAAAGGTGTCAACACAAGTACCAAAAAGGAACAAAGAATCTTTTTTACCCTGTACACCAAACCCATGTTTAAAGATCAACCACCATACATATTACTCGAGACGATAATATTTGATGATGACAATGCAACATCATTACAATGTAGGCTAAAGAGGTATCACTTCCATTTAAGATAGTGGACCATTAATTATATATTTGAATGATACAATATTAACAATTGGTTCAAAATATCCATGTTGAAAATGATTGTGCACCTAGGATAAAATTTAAAAATTGTTATTATTGGAAACACACATTGAACTTTTGAAAACTTAACGTAATTGAAAATAAATCTTACATGTGATTGTGTATATTATTACATGTATAGTCATTGATCTGCAATATTGTCCCCCTCTTGAGAATGTTAGTGATAACAAATTCATTGCAATCAACTGATAATAAAGCTAAGTGTGTTTCAACCTCATCATATAATAATGCATAGAATCTTTCAAATTATCTTTACTTGTTTTTTATTAATGGTAAAACAAGTTTTGAAGGGATCCTGAAACCCTGTTACAAAATGATGTTCACAACATAAGACACAACCAACCAACAATAGATCATTTGCCACATAAAAACATCAACACACAAAAATATCCTTAAACTAAAACAACGAATAACAGAAAACATAAACAAAGATGACTACAACTGCTTGAGAGTCTCTGTAGTCTCCATCTCCTATATCTTGAAATCTTCATGTAGTTTGGCAAAGGCAAGGAGCTCCTTCTTCTCTTTAGCAAAGGGTTTCTTCTTGTTGGCCATGGTTTGGGAAATTGGGCTAGCGTGTTCATTTATTTTACTCTTCTCAATCCCATGTTTCACGTCTTCCTCTCTCAAATCTTTTAACTTTTCTGTGAGGATTTTTAGCCTTGAAGCTCACTATTTTTTATAATGCTATGACTCACTTTGAGCATGTGTTCTATGTTATCATTGACAACCTTTGAAACCTTTTCTAACCCATAATCCTATCCTTTATACTATCCTTCCACTCAGCCAAGTTGTCCTTTTCCTCATTGATGAACTCGTGCTCAAAGTGAGTCATAGAACTATCAAAAACACATGCTCAAAGTGAGTCCAAGGTTGTCGATGACTAGGGATCTGATAACAGTTATAGAATATTCCTCTATCTAGGACTTGGGTGGTGGTGCCCTAGTCTTTCTGCCCTTTTTGGCTTTAGATCTAGCATTAGGGCAACATCTACAACATCTTTCTAGTTAACGGTATCAACAGATTCTTCCAACCAGGACTTGGACAGTCCCAAAATAGTCCTCTGACATTACTTCCAGGAGACAGGTGCTATCATCTTCCTGATCATCCCTATGCAATTAGATTCTAGATTGTTATTGTACTTATTCTGTTATAAGTTGATCATTATTAAACTAGGGTTTCATGCATTATTAACCTAGGGTTTGATAGAAAGGTTGAATTAAATATGATTCCTCTATAACATACCTGAGTACAAGATCTATAGCTGAGTCCACTTTCATTTGGTAGTGATTTGGCCCAATCTTGTCCTTGAATGTTATATGGAAAAGGGTTTGATCTAGTGTGCATCCTAGTTGTCATCATTCACCTTTTTTATACCAAGCAAGTATTATTAGCCACCCGGTCAATAAAATCTTAAAGAATGGGCATAGTGGGATTCGGGATACCAGGGAAAGGGGCACCAATCTCTAGCTCCAGAATACATTTACTCTTCTCATTCTATTTACCTCCAGAGGTGAAATCATTAGTCCCCGTTTCCATTTCCTTCTCCCTGGCCTTATCATGGTCTTCGAAGCTTATGGACTTACCCTTCTTCTCCTTCACATTCTTCTTCTGTGAGGAGGCTTCAGTCTTCTCATCCTTTTCTTGTCACTGCCAGTTTCAAAACCCTCAAACCAGGACGTGTTGAGTTTATTGTTCCCCTTCTCCGCATGAATTTTGGGGGTATCCACCTGAAGTTTGCGCTTTCTCTTGATAGGGGTTTTTAATTCCTCATACTCATCATACTCAGGATATGAAGAGACCAAAACATGAGTAGACTCCTTAGATTCCTCCCACTATTCCTCCTCTTCCTTATATTCTTCCTCCATGGATTCAGTAGCTTCAGAGTCTAAGTACTAAACCACTTTGGGGTTTTTACCTGTTTTACTCTTAACCTTCTCAAAAATGTTCTTACCAGGGGTTAAAGTTTTGATATGATTCATAATCAAGAGAATCAAATCTTTATGGATAACAAGGAACTTAGGAGACTTCCTATTATCCATAATAGAATTATCCATAGACACCAAGATATAAAACGGGAAGGAAACAAGTAGTTTATGCCACAAGTGATTCAGAAGAGTAAGATGCTAGCTATACAGAGCCCTATATCTACCCTCCAACGTAACATACATCATAATAGTATCCACAACCGCAACCCAGACTAGTTTGAGGGAAGTGCATTCATAGCCATAATGGAGCTTAACCAACTTCTTCTTTTCATTATCCTTTAAGAATAACTTCATGGCCTCTTCAGCTTTTCTATCCTTATAAATTTTCATGCCCTCCATGGGTAAACCTGTAACTAGAGCAATAAGATATTTAGTAATGCAATTTTACCTCCCAAACATGGTGACTTTTCTCTTCCACCAACCCTTAGAAAAATATTTTGTTGTAGCATGGTCATGCCCCTTTAATCTTTCCAAAAAGGGAACAAATCCCCCATCACTCATGATTCTCCAAACCTGGGGTTTATTACGAACCCCAGCAACATCACCTGACTCCACTCTATTACGATCACCCCCCATCACTTTCTTCCATAAATTACCAGTATGAACGTGAGTTTGAGTAGTATAGTTATTCAAAATACCCATGTTATTCCTTTATCCATTGGAAGAAACTAGAACAAGAACCCATAAAATGTGTGAATTGGTCCTCCTTCATAACAATCTCATCATGAATTTGTCTTGTCATGAGGTAAGCGATCATTGGAGAGTAGGGAATTGACATCTAATGGAATATTGTCATAATCATCCCACAATTTGAACTTATCATAAATAACCCCAAGATTAGCACAAGCATCAATGAGTTTATTTCCTTCCCTGAACACATGCATAAACACCACCTCATCAAAGGACTTAGCAAGTTCTATAGAATCTTTCACAAAGGAGTCTAATATCCTACTAGGACTTTACATTCCTCTAAGGCATTGGATGATATTAAGAGAGTCACCCTCCACAACCACTCTTTTATACCATTTATCATGAGAAAATTCTTTTTACTTTTTATCTACTTCATGTTCAATATTTATAGTAGAGGTTTGAGACCAAGAACCCCATTCTTCAAACTAGAAATAACTCATTGGGAAATAGTGGGTTCCATATTATCTATAGTGTTTGTGAATGTTTTAAAAGAGAAATAGTCTACAATCATACAATTAAATAATCATCAATTATGTTTAATATTTACACAAATGACCTAAATAATAACTTACAAGTTGACATAAAATTTTTACCATAAAATATCTTTTGTGTTGAAAATTTAAAATGTGTTGTCATTTTTATTTGCCAATATGGTCAATTAACATGTGGAAGAGCAATGTTTCCTATATGCAAATGTTTTTAAGTATTACTCCCTAGCTAGAGTGGGGAAGAATGATTTTTGAATAATTTGAAGTCATTTTTGAATATAATGGTTCCTTATCTCTCTAAAAAGGTTCCGCTTTCTATATATCTTCCCTTCCAATATACCTTTTGATATGTAGATGAAGCTATTCCTCTTTATATATGCAGTTGTACATGAGAGAGAGCTTAAGGTACATGAAAGATAATAGTATGTGGTACCAAGGTAGTATGTGAAACAAATTCACTCTATCAATGAAACCTACTTGGAAAGAAATCCTTGTACACAAGAATAACTTCCCTAAATACTTGGAATTTCTTATTGTCAGGATTTACATCTTACGATAGAGATATAGGTAGTAAATGGGGCAAAAAATACAAAACTATTTATATACTTTATTTGTCCTTAACGATTTATAGGGTCGATGCCACAAGTAGCATTGTTGTATCTTTATTAGGAATTAGATGTAATAATTCAATGTGACAATTTTACTTGTAAATGTGAATCAAAGACACTATTTATATTGAACCATGTTTTTTTGCTACAAAAGTGTAACAAAATATTAACTCATATTATTTCAAAAAATATATTTTACTCTAGAAATAACTTTTTAAGTATGTGAAAAAAATCACCCTATAAATTTACATTTTAAACTTTAAGATATGAAAGGAATTATTATTATTTTTTAAAATTCCTTATAATAAAAAGTTTCTTAGGGATTTCTTTGGACCTCTTCTAAAGAAAACAAAGGCTTTCACTGTGTGGCTTGGGAATATTGTTGTTTCCCCCATGATGTTGAGGGTTTGGACTTACTCTCAATCTGTCGTTAAGGCCTAGCACTTTGTGATAAAAGGATTATTAGGGCCCTATTAGGTGTAGATGCCTAGAAAGTCCTCATTTGACATTGTATTTCATTTGGAGTGCCCTCTGGGTGTCCATCTTGGAAAGGCCTTGGGCTTCATACTCTCACTATGAAAGAACACATTTAGATACATGACACTTTTATTATCAAAAGCATCTGGAAGGCTTGGGAATCCATCAAGCCCTGACTTTTATGGGTTGTCAATGATTTTTGTAATGGACTTCCCAAAAATCAACAATGTATATTTGGTGGTCTCCAATCCTTTCTTGTCAAGACCAACCTTTAGCCAAAGCCCCTTGGGTTCTATCTTTGAGGTTTTCTAATAGAGGAATTAAAATACTACCAGATCTTTTCAATAGAATCACCAAGATTTTTTTGACTTGGTCTGAGGCTAAGTTGAAATTTTAGTTATCCAACCAAGATCATGAGACATACAAGACAGTTATTGATGCCATTCCTCTCCACATGATTCACAAAATTAGGGTTAGTTCTTTCAAGCCCTGTGACGGATTGAAAATGGTACCTTGATACACCTTTTCACAATTACATACCATATAAGGAATATTTATGGCTTAAGCCTCATCTCCCCATGGTGGCCTAGTTAAATATCCATTGGCACCTCTACTCCTCTTTGGATAGTTGGCACCATAGATTCCAAACTATTTGGTTAGCTATTCTTTATCCCAAGCTAACTCGTTTTACCTAGAGCATTCTTTATTAAGGTCTTCTACAAGGTTATTGCCTATCTCATATGGGAGTTCTTAATCCTTGTTATCCATTTTGTGGACAAACTGAGACTTGAGAACATTTTTTGGTTTTGTACTAGACCCTAGGAAGCTTGGAAAAGGATTCATGACTTCTTCAATCCATTAAAGCACATCCCATTCTCATGGCATATGTTTTTGTTGGGAGATTGGACTTGCCTCCCTTTCAAATTTACCCAGATTTGTCACACTTTCAAGGTGGAGATTCTTTTTAGCACTTGGAAACACATAAATTCTACTATTTTCACTAGTTGTACAGTTGAAATTCACTTTTCATTTTACACTAAAGCTACAATTTTCTCTAATGTGCTTGTGCAGATTCAAGTGCAAGTGAACAAAGTTGTACTTGACATTTCCCATCTGGATGTGCTTTTAGATCAATGTGGTAATGTTCTTATATGATTACTAGAATGGTGTCACTATTTGCCTCCCATTAAGGTCTCTCCCCTCCATGTGAGCATAAACATGGACACATCTAGCCTACTATAAGGGATCATGGTTCTGAGTCACATGACTCTCAACCTACTAAATAAACCAGGAATCATGTTTCCTATGGATGGTCTTATCCTTCTCGACCGCCATTAGCCTCTTCACATGGACATAGTGCTCTTGGCTAGCTGGATTCCAACAAGTTTCTTCCTCACCTAGATTTATCCATTTCTCTTATTCATGGTTAGCAACCTATAGATGAAGACCAAGAAGAAGAGGGTGTTCACACTAGTTGGGAACTGATTGATGATGATCACATCCCTATTGATGTATGGAGCAAGATGACCATGATCTCCCCTAATGGTGTAGCTCTTGCTGCTGAGTGACTTTATTGTTGTTTGGGCTTAGCCCTATTAGAATTTGTTTTATTCTCTCATCTTGTTTTTTGGGCTTGGCCCCACTCAAACTTTGAGGGTATGCCTTCTACCACCCGCCTCTTTTTTGTGAATAGTGTATGTTTATCTTTTTAGTAAATAAAAAATAAGAAAACCATTATTCATTAAAAAAATTCTAAACTAAAATTTAAATAAAAATAAAGAAAAAATTAACAAAACTAATTTATATTTAAATAAAACTAATTTATATTTAAATAAAACTAAATGAAATTTAAATTTAAATTAAAAAAAAAATTAATAGAACAAAATTTTAATTTTAACTCGAATAAATTCAAACTAAATTTAAAATTATAAAGCCCATTATATATATATGGTAAATAAGCACTACCTAGGGGATAGCTCCCTTTCATTGAAAAACCAAGAAAAACATTACATATGCTTCTCTAAGCTCAACTTCAATACATCAGTGTTCCCCATGACAGAAAAGAACAATATCCCCCCACCCACTCAACTGCATGCACGGACTGTGCTGGAGCTAGCAAGTCCCCATAGTTAAAAGTGTAAAAATGATAAATCTCCATATTTCTCCTCTCTAGTCCTTCACAATATTGTAGCAACAACTATGTTACCTATCTTCACTTGTCCTTTCAGAATCTAATATTTCATCCAAACCCGGCCATTTTGAGGCACTATCTGTGATGATGTGGCTATCATTCTGCTCAACTCCCCAGTTCGCTAGGAAGTCCGCCACCCTATTTGATTCCCGGTACACATGTGAAACTAAAAAGTTTGCCATTTCCCGCAACATCTCTCGTATCTTGCCAAGTTTCGGTTGTAGGATCCAACTTGCCATTTGATTGTGTTTGATTATGTTGATACAAATTAACGAGTCACCTTCAATGTCCAATATATCTATGCATTTCTATCTACAAAGTCAAAGACCTTCCAGTAGGGCATCAAATTCCACTTCATTATTCGATCCTATAAGCAATTTCATGGACTTTGCCCAAACTAATCTCCCAAACTAAATTCCACTTAGTTATTTGATCCATCAAAGTTGAGTTTCAGACACCCACTCGGAGGTGTGCTCCATCGCGCCATCTTCATCTTTTCCTTGGAATTTGTTACATCCCCAACTTTTGATTAAGCTTAATCTTACTTTTATGTGGTAAAATGGATAAATAATCTTAGATTAATGATTTGATGTTTGTGGAAAATATCAAGTTGAAATCATTGATTGTATGGATTGCGATTAATGCTTAGATTAGACATGAGATTATATAATGAAGTGATTATCTTAACCTAATGCATATGATTCAATGATGATACACTGATCATGGTTATATGGTTGCGAGTGTAACCAGGGAAAGGATCTTCCTTCAAGAGTGGAAGGAGATTATCACTAGAGAGAAGAGAATAGATACTATGGAAAAAGGACGAGCTGCCATCTAAAGTCTCAATTTGATCATTATGTGAACCATAGGAGAGAAGGTATGTGTCCTTAGTTTCTATCTCAATTTGTCCTAGAAATGACCATTATCGACTTGACGTGGAAAAACAATTTTCCAACGTCCATGTTTGTCATTTTGGTTGAAAAAGCCTTTTGGTATTTCGTTGCGGCTCTGCAATGTCTATAGCTGACAAAAGTAGAAGGTGGTGACAGGGGAGAAAGTCTCGACCCTTGTTCACACCTTAGCTGTCGTCGATCATCGACTCAATTTAATTGGTGAGGTCACCTTTGAGTCGATATTATGTGTTTATTTATAATATATATATTTGATAATTAATTGACATGGGGATAAAGATATCACCCTTATCATTTATAACCTATTTGTTTAATATTCTTATGGAGATAATATCCTTGTTGAATAGTATTATAGTTTGGAAGGGGAGTAATTTACTCTCCCTCGACCTCGAATGTAGGGGAGTGGGAGAAGTGCCCTTGGCCATGGGGTGACTGGCATGGGCAGGTGGCCCTTAATTGCCACTAAGAGCCACTGCCTGAGAGAAATGGGATAGTGGAAAAACAAGTTCCTTTTTGCTCAAAAGAGAGAAAGATGAGAAGGAGTAGGTAGTTTTTGATGTTATGTTTTGCTATGGGAGTGTAGGGTAGGTTCGTTGGGAAAAGAAGTGTGAGCACTTGTAGAAGCTCATTGAAGGCAACTTGAAACCTTGTCACTGAGTAAGTGAAGCCGCATTGATTCTTGTTTTTCAATTTAGTATATTAATACTTTGAATTGATTAGAGCCAACTAGGGTGAAACCCTGAGTCATGCTCACTATCAATTTTTTGATGATATTAGTATTATAGTTTGAAAGGGAGAAATCCCTATTGATTCAAGTTATTCCATAGCTCATTGTTGACAATCTCTGTTATCATTCTTGATTTCACTGTGTTGGCTTATAGCAATGAACACAGTATCACTTTTGTGAAATCTTGTTATATATATGTTTTGGTTCGACAACGAAGCTATCATCTTTCAAACTATACTATATTACCTTATCTTTTGCAGAGCTTTGATAGCTTTGATATCAATCTTGAAGTCTGCTACCTAATATGCAAAAGTATCTTTGATAGCTATGGCTATCGTAGTTTGTGATATGGGCTCGCCAAGAAAGAAGGTGGTGGCTGACTATGTTATCTATGAACAAACCTTTTGATAACTATGTTATCTTTTTTATATGGTTGAATGGCCATTATGGTATGACTATGATTATTATCACATATGGATGAATAGCCATTGTTTAATATTTTTTTATCATCATGCGAGACTGAAAGGTTATTGCTTTATAACTGTCATAATATTTGGCAAGGCTGAATGACCATTATTTATAACTATTTTACAAGCTTGCATGGCCGCATGGCCAATGCTTTATCACTGTATTATTACATTGCATGGTCGTATGACTAAAGCTTTACAGTTGGGTTATTATCTCGCATGGCTGAATGACCAATGCTTAACCACTGTGTTATTATTTTGTATGACTGAATGGTCATGGTATTATAACTGAGATATTATCTTGCATGGTCGAATGGTCGACTATTGCAAATAAGATATCATTGTAAGCTAAGGCCAGTCAAGTGGATGAAGGCCTGTGATATAATCTATCTTTTTAATGTAATGATGATGCATGTAAGGGTTTTTAAACCCAACTTATACTAGAATACTGTAATGGACTAAAGTTTCTCTCTTTTAATTAAGAAGTATGATAATGTAGTCTATCGATGCCATAGTCGAGCATGGTTGTGCATGACCGAATGTTATGATGTCACTTAGATGTGATGAGGGTCAGCTGCATGAGCTCACTGAATACATAACTTCATACTGACTGTATACCTTTGAAGCTATGGAAGTAAAGGGAGTTTAAGGAGGTAGGAGTTCATGACTCAAGATTAGATATTTCTAATAGTTTTAATGTTGATTTGGTTAAATCCAATACGGCTATTATCGGGATGGGATTACAGGAGTATCCTCAACCCAAAAGAGTTCTTTAGAGAACCTTTGAAGTTGTTTCAACTATGTTTGTTGATTCGAATAACTGAACTCTATGAGTGTAATGTTCACTTCGTGGAATAGGGTGACATCAAGTCATAGTTTCCCGAATTGTGACCGAAATAAGGGTGTGAGAATATCAGAAACAGAGTCAATAACCTAGTCAGATGGACTAAGGGTTACTTGATACTTACACAACCCTTGCACCTATGATTATTTATCTTAGCCTAGAGGATGACACTAAGTCAAATTTACTATAGGATATGTTGTAGGACTAGTTGTGTCTATTAATTCTGTAGGATGAGATTGCTTCTAAATCAAGTTAGGGTGTGTGAACAATCAACTACGTTCATTGCAAAACATCTATGTATATTAAATATTTGGCCAAAGTAATGCATTTGTCTCTGCATGCATTAGTCAGTTCACTGTGCTCTAGATGGCGTAATGCTTCCAGTAGTGTCTACATAGTTAGAGGGGATCTATAGTTGTATGACCATGAAGTATTATGAAGGACACAACACTAGAGACTCAGATGGAAAACCTATTTGGTTCCTTGTATCTATTCCCTTCGTGAAGGGTAGGGCCACTTCCAGGTAGGAAGTTGTGTGAGGGACTGCCAATCTGTGGTTGGAGGAAAAGCACTCAGGTGATGCTCTCCTTCCCAAGCAAAAGACATGCCAAGGCTTAGGAAAACAAATATCAAGATTTCCAAATGTAGCATAATTCTCTTTATATGACTTATTAGTCAAGCATTATGTGTATACTTATCATTATTGATTTAAGCAAAACATTATAAATGTAAAGTGAAAGAATTCACTACTATGTTAATTGTGGAAATATTACAATTTCTATTATCTTGAAAATAAATTTACTTAATTTATTGTCAATGATTTTGATATTATATATACATGATTGTGATTATGATGATCTTGATAGTATACTTAATGGTAATTAAGTTGATTAATTTTGGGCATTATGTATTGACATGTTACAGAATTGATTGAAAACTGATAGCCAACTAGAAATTTGAGTGCACCCCATCTCTTCATTAATGCCTCATACCAACTATTGAAGCTCTGCTTCTTCTGGTTTTTAACCTATGTATTCATCCATTCGCTGATACTCCAGTCAATTAGTGATTTTGGATCCTCTAGCTGCATTGAAGGGTCATTAAAAATTTTCCTGTTTCTTTCTTTCCACACATTCCAAATAAGGATGACAAGACAAGCAGTCCAAATCTCACCCCAAAAAGTGTTGCATTTGAGTCATAGCCAGCTTTGGAAGACATCTCGCAAGTCATTCTATTGTGGCCCCACCAAACCAACTTGTCTTGCAGCCAATCCCAATAGGAGGCCACAAATGGATAGTTCAACAGTAGATGATTGGTTGTTTCCTCATGGGATTTACACAGGATACACCAACTAGGGCCCTCAATGCCAATTGAATGTAAATGGTTGCCAGTCAGAATTCACTTGTGAAGGGTAGTCCATGTGAAGGCATCGACTTTTGGTAGGACCCACTTGCTCCAACATAGCATCCTCGATCATGACATGATTTCAATGGGACAATGTGAGTTGGAACTCTCTAGAATGTTTTGGTAAGTCAACAATTTTAGGATGATGGTGTTGGTAGAGGCAATAAAGAATAATTGGCATATAGATAGTTGCGCAATAATCAACATCACCCTTGATACATTTGTGGAGTTAAAAAATGGCTTCAACATTGGAGGAGGGCTATTCTTAAACATCATCGACTTCAACAATCAAAGGTCAATTTTGGCCAATAAAAATAAGACAAATATTTACCATTTTTTAGTGTGGATGATTTGTAAATTTACTATTTGATTGTTTGACCATTGAACCAGATGATGTTTAAGTGGAGTATTGGAGGAGAGAGGAGGTAAGAGGGTGGAGGAGAAGTTTAAGGATAAAATGGTTGACACAAAGAGGAAGGGAAAACTAAGGAGGAGGGTGTTTGGGGAAGATCTTTGAGAGCATCTTCATGCTTTGAAGCAACACCAGGAATGCTTCTAGCAGGCAATTGGGGAAATTGCTAAAGAATTGAAGGTAAATCTTCCCCTTGATGCTATACCCACCTTTTCTTATTATTGTGATGAAGATGAGGATTTTGATGATGTAGTAGAAGTAGGTCAGTCTAAAAAGCAACATGTGCCAAATGTAAGGTAATAAAGGGGGGTCCCAAGGCCTATGTAGCTTGCTTTGGCCTTAAGTTTGTGTTTCTTTCTAATACAGTTTCATAGTTTGCAAACTATTTATGGGATGATGTTGCATGTTATTTTCCTCATTATCTTTTGAACTCATATAGAGGGTTCTTGTCTGTTTGGGTTTGCTCAAAATAATGGTAATTATACACTGGTTCAATTATGGTTGGGGCTGGATCTATTATGGCTCAAACAATGTATATACTAGTTATATATAGCAATTATAGTTCATATGTATCTAGTTCTTTCATGGTTGGTTGGTTAGTTGAAACCTATATGGCCACCCAACTGGTGGATAAATTTTTTTATGGTCAATTGGGAAAGGAAACTAGTGAACGCTATGTCACTATTATTTAGGCTTTTAGCCCTCTTTTTCATGGCTCCTAGGCCCTAACTAGGTTTATTAAAAACATTTAATTACAAAAAAATGTTTTAAATTTTAAATATAAAAAATTAAACTAATATAAAAATAAGTTAAACTATGTAATGCTACGAAGAAAACAACCCTAAAATTTTTAATATCATTTAAATTTTAAATTATAATTAGGAAAAATTATGAATAAATTTAAGATTAAAATATTTACATTTGATTTTTAATTTTTTTTAATTTTGAAAAAAATTATACCAAAATCTAAATTAAACAATTAAAAAAATAAAATTACAAATAACTAATAAACAAAATTTTAATAAAACTAAATTTAAATTCAAATAAAACTAAACTAAATTTAAATAATATTTTTAATAAATAATTATATCATAGTAATTAGTAGTATACTTTTCTTAGATAAATCTATGTAAAAGATGCTGAGAGATATCACAAATCTATAAAAAATAAGTCATAAATTTATTATATTATTATTATATTTAAATGAGAATAAACTAGTATATTTATATTTTAAAAATATATCTAAAGTATGCTGAGAAATATCTTGTTCCTATTTTTTTTAATCAATTTATTGCACTCCCTTAAATCCTACAAATTTGATATGTTCATTTTACATGTAAAAAAAATTGAGGCAATATAAATAGATTGAATGTGCGTCTTTTCATATGTCATTTCATAACATTTATTTTTTTCATGTTAGTGCATAGTGATGGCTTCTTTATAACTATCATCCGTCTTTTTTTCTTTTTTTTATTCCTTTCACCTTCTTTTTTTGATTTTTTTAATTTGTGGAGTGACTATTTGGTTTTTTAAATAAAGATTCTAGATTGGAATCTTATAAGTTTACATAGAAATTCTAGAATCTTTCAACTCCCATCCATGCTGTGAATGTAGGAATGCCTCTCGGCGTAAATTTTTTATTTGCGTCATATTTTAGTTATGAGTTATTTTATTAGTTCCTGCTGTAGGCAGGATTACATATGCATGATGCAATTATTTCAATTCATTCAACCAATCATGACAAATAATTAAAATTTTTGCACAAGAGTTCTATAGTTTAAATTTAATTTTTATTTTAACTGATTGTAAAAATGCTATTTTTCTTTCTTCCTATTGGTTTATATTATGATTAGTAAAGAGAAAGATCAATTTTTTTTTTAAATGATGTCATAAATATTTAATTCCTCCTCTATAATAAATGGCACTTTTCCCTAAGATATGGCGTAATAAAATAAATGAATTATGCCCCTTCGAGTAGGACCCAACCACGCCAGTCAGAAACATTGCCCAACGATTTTCAATATTCTTCTTGTGAGCTTGTTATGACTGAAGTCAAGTCCCCTCAGTTGTTGCAGACTGCCCAAATTTGAAAGAATGTCTCCAAAAATACGATTCAACCCAAGCAATAAATATTCCAGGTTTACCAGCATCTTAAACTATGATGGAATGCCGCCTTGCAATTTGTTGGAGCTCAAATCCAACAATTGTAGATTCTTCAGACGGCCTAATGCACTCGAAAGCTGCTCAATTACTCTGTTATTACTGAGAGAGAAAGTGATCAACTCAGTAAGGTTGCCAATCTCTTTTGGTATATTGCCAGTGATGTTGTCTTTATCCAAGTACAATTTTGATAGCCCGAGAGATAGGTTTCCTATGCCCCTTGACAAAGTGCCACTGAAATTATTTACCGCTAGATTTAGGTCTTTAAGATTGGAGCAGTTAAATAATACATCCAATACACACATTGTAGCACAATGACCATTTGACAAGTTGTTACCCTTAATGTTCAGTATCTGCAGAGCAGTTAGCATCCAGGAGCTACTTGCCCCTAAGGAAGAACTCACAAGCTCACCCACCAGGGGACAAGGGCAGCCACTTCTGTAATGCCCCGTCATGCAACCCTAGAGAGTTAGAAACAACTATGCAATAAAATGCATAATTTTTTTTTAACAAGTAGAAGTAGTAACAACTAATTACATCAATTTAACCATTTAACCAACTAACATCTCTAGGGAACATAATTGCATTAAGTAATTTAAACATAGATCAATAACAACATAAATCATCACAATTGTCCACTAGAAATAATTGTTACATTATAGAAAACTTACATCACTTTTAATAATGTTTACAAGTACAAAGGAGATCATGTTACATGATTACATAAAAACAAGGCTTTCTTGTCTATTTACATCAAAATACAAATATATGTCATAGATACCTGATTTTGGGTCCGTAAAACATAATTCAAATCTCTGAAGACAAATGCAGTACTGGAAATTGGAGAAACACATCTGCTTCAAACACGAACCAAGATGCCAAAGGACCAATGGATATTAGCTTATCCAACCAACCATGTGGAACCCTGAGGTCCACCCCCTGAGCTAGGAGATAACAATGAGGTCCCTTGATAGAAGCAAAAATAAAAGGACCAACAGAGAGCAAGACTACCTCAGGTTCCACATCTCAGACATGATTGATCACAACAACCAAACATCCAGAGGCAAGAGAACATGAGAAGAGGGAGAACTAGAATGTAGTAGGAAGGAGTGTCATTTCATGGTTCTATGTGGGTTACCCTGACTGTCTCTCTCTAGATGTTGGCCCCCATCTATGGTTACCCTGACTGTCTCTCTCTAGATGCTGGTCCCATAGGTTAACACATGTGGGAAGCTAGAACCTTCTCATCCCACCCTTAGCCTAAACTAGCACTAGAGGCATGGGAGAGGTAAACAATTATCTTGCTTAGTGTGAAAACTACTCATTCCCCCTAGGTTAATTATTATAAAATTATCACTTGTTAATTACCTTCGATGGGTTACCCTGACAGCCACTTTGGGCGCCGGCCCCACATCGAAAGCCACCCCCCTTCCCACACCTAGGTAACCCTACCAACCAAACAAGGATAGAGAACTTGACAACACCTCAATAGTGCAAGAAAATCTCTCAACGAACACTTACTTGAGAACATTTCTTTCATAACATCAAAATCTCATATCAATTGAAAAGTGTCACAACATATTGCATAACTGAACATTCTATGCCTCTGAAGACCCACACAACTCAAGGAACAAGCTAATAACTCAAATCATATAAAACTTCAATTTGACTATGACATTTGACATATCACTAGGACCAATTGTATATTAAGATAAAGAGAAAATATAATTTTACTACCTACGTAAAAATTTATACCACCTTTCTAACAATGCTTCACAATGTAAATAGAGAAGATTATAAGACAAGATTAAAAAGAACTTTTATTCTTTTGATTAACTAAATGCAATGAATTATAGACTATTTTACCTAATCTATCCTCTTTTATTTACTAAGAAACTAATCCATAAATTCTAATACCAAAAACAACTAAAATCATTCTTAATTCTAATTATACCTTACTTCTAAATAACTTGATTAAGCTTATAAAGAAATTATTAAAAAAACCCTTTAAACTATTAGTTAGCTCGACATAATAAATGCATACAATGAAATCAAACTTTCAAAAGAATATATCCTAGATAACATAAGAATAATAAGGTGTTATCTAACTAACTAGAACGTTATCTATGTAGAACATCACCTACTCATTTATTTCTTATCTACTAACTTACTATTACTATATTTATAATGTTAACCATTCAATTACTATAAATCCAATACAATTACTATTACAATAAATCCTATACAATTACTATTCTAATAGCCACTATTCCTAGAGAGTTAAGTAAATAACCAAACCTAATGATCCGAAGATGCTATTCTATAAAATCATTAAATCTTTAATTCTATACATTAGTTTAACCAATGGTCATATGATGTTATTACTACCCTTGACTTAACTCTATATCTCTTATCTAAGTTTCTATTCATTGAAATTACTATATAGAGATCATTTAGTAACTACCCAAGAGAGAATTTATAGTGCTAATCAACATAAATCAATCTCTTTCCAAAAATAAATATATTCTAATTACTATTTCCTATTAATAGTGCTACAACTAAAACTTCCAAGAAAATCACCTAGATTCTGCCAGTTCAACTTAATTTAAAGAAGTTTCTAATTTTATATGATAGAATAATTCGAACCAAGGTATAATATATTTTTCATTTATTGAGGGATTCATTAGAGACAGAGAATTGAGTTTTTTTTTTTTCAGGCAAGAATTTGTATGGAACTGACTAATTCCGACCGTACGGCCAACACATAAGTTTGGAATTGAAAGGTCTGGTTATAAGTTCTATCCTACAAGGTTTATTGAAGATATTTTTCAGGAAGAAACATATTCAATAATGCAAATATAGGCCGGACGGCGGCATCTTAGAAGCATTAAAATTGAAGTCTAATATTAGGTAAATGAATCTCTTTCTTTCCTTAATGATCGATTCTTTACTAACCACTACAATTCTAGACATAAATTCAAAGGATTCCTAACTGCTCCTGGCTGTACTGTGGCATCACAGGCAGACAACTAGACATTGATTTCAAAAGGGTCTCTAAACTGGTAAAGTTTTAATGATGTTTGATGAACACAATTTGTAGATCGATGGCAGGGAAGAATGGAATGGTCGGCAGCAACCAAAAAAATACCATGAAGAATTTTTAATGTATTTAATTTGTCTAAGGAGATTGCTCAACAATGGCTCAACAATGAGAAGATTTCAGGCAAAGTTTATTTCTTTAAAAAAAAAGAAACTGATGGTTGAGAGAGAGGACTGCACGGTGGTGCCAAAATTAACCAAAAAGGCCATTGAAATCAAAGAACTGAGAAACTGGTAAAAATATTTCCTTCAATCGATCCAGAGTCAACATTTCAATAGCACACGGTTATATTCTAAATTTACAAGTTGATATAATGGAGCACATAGCAATATGGGCTCTTGGGATGCAATGCTTAGGGGATTCGCACGAAACAAGTTGAAGTAGAAGGCATTCAAGCATAAGCAAATGGCAGATTTGAATACAATGGGGTATTACAGTAGCCCGAGCCTAGATGGCCATTTATGCAGAATGTAAAATTATACATAAGGCACACGGGTTGTTGACAATATGCCTTAGGGAAGTAGCACAAATTAACCTTTGTAAGGATGTTCTCAAATCGTTTGATCCAAGGAATCATTAAGGAACAATCCCTGACCATACAATTTTTTTTGACATTTTAGTTTGTTTGCAGAAGGAGAAATAATGGACTACTACCCCAGAATATTTCACCCAGATAAATCATTTCTAGTTACAGAAAGAAGTTCAAGAGGATAAAATGAAATATCTTTGGGCTATGATTGATCTCAGATAGGAATTAATTTCGAGAGGCTAAATATTGTCTAAGAAATATCACAGAGACACAAGACTTCCATCCATTCTTAACAAATTACAAAAATACACAGACCCATTCACACAAAAACATGTAAATTTGATAAATAGCATACCCGGAAAAATTCTTCCAGACTATCCAAATCTTCCTCCGATTCCCCTCTTCTTTCTCTGCAATTCTTCTTTTTTCCAAATCTTCTCTGTAACTCCTCCCCAAAATTTCCCACTCAAATATTCTTTCAAAAAAGACCAAAATAGACAAAAATAATAAATTCCCATATCCTCCATATTCTCTGTTACAGACCTCCACTACAAATTATTTCTGGAATATTTTCAAATCTGAAATTTTATTCTCGACATCCACTCAGACCAATAAATTAATGACAAATACAAAATAATATCTCCCATGCCAAAATTTTATCAATCACTATAGTATTAAATATTAAAAATCTATTCATTATTATTATTATTATTAGCTATAGAAACTACTAATTGTTTACACAACTATTTTTTAAACTTATTATTATTATTTTCTTACAAAATAGATAAATATTCTACAAGATTAAATAGTAAACCAACGAAATAACTCAAAAGCTACAATCATAACATACCATAGAATTAACAGAGTCTCATAGACAGGTTTCAAAAAGGTCAACTAACCAATTGAGGAGACCAAAACTAAAACTCAACCACATAGGGAAATTGACTAACCAGGGAAACCTCATGTTATCTGCCATCCACTATTCCATTGGGTTTAGGAAACGCTTAGACCTGATAAACCAGGTGGAGTCGATGTCATGTACCTACATCCTGCATCAAATCGAAAGGTTGGACAAGCCATAAAACCACATTATCTAACACATCGTGAGAGAGATTCGTAGCATAGTAGGGCACTCATGCATGAGTGATACTATACTGTCCCTCTCACCAATACATCTATCAGATAACTCACATTACATAATCATTTTGCTATTTAACAGATATAATAAACAATCAATCACTAATCAAATAAATACGAGTCATTATAAATTAAATCACATGATATTCTTCACAAAATTATTCCATATAAGCAATTGAGTCCGCAATTAAGCATAACATCAACATAAAACATCAGTACTAACAACAAAATCAATGTCATCAACAATAATAAATTATCATCTAAAAATCCACATAATAGTGTATCTATCATCAACAGAGAGTCATAAAGTCCAGCTCCAAAACACCACTGTCAAACTAATCAAAACAAAAATGAGGGGCACTACAACTTCCACCTCCAGCCCACCGCCCCCACCATCCAACCCCTATTATAGATTAGACGCCAAAGGCCCAACCCCAGAGAGAGGAACAACTCACCTCTCACCCACCCATAGATATAGAAAAAGAGCTCCTAGATGAAACTCCAACAAAGAGCAACCAGAGGAGTCCGAGGAGAGCAACCCCACCTACCCTTTACAACTCACGCGTAACCCCAACACCTTCCTCTACACAATAGCACCCACTACACTGTATTACAAACTACACTGTTTAGCGCATCGTGATTTCCAAAAGGGACTTTGGTGATATCATGAAGAACAAGGGTAGTATTTTCATGTGGAGGATTTTACTAGAACTTTTAGCCAAAGACACATTTCTTCCTTCATCATCTCTGTAAAAATAAAAAGTTTTTAATATGTTAGTTTGTTCTCTGATTCAACAAAATAGATGAAAGAGAAAAACCATGAAATCAAGTGCACATCACCTTTGTGTTGGTCTCATCATTGACTCCCTCTCTTCCCTTTCCAAAACCATGGCATTGGAGGACTCCCTTTTGAAATTAGCAAACCTTCGAAACATCTTCAGTTTGTGGCATAGTGGCACATCAAAGTAGACATAAATTAATCTTACTAACTCAGATATATAAGATGGAGAATTCATCTGATAAAGAAAAAAACTACTTGCTATCCTCTGCTAGAGTCTTTTTTGAATCCTTTTGAATACTATATGAGTGAAGATAGAATAGACGAACTGATATAGTACATGGGAAAAAGGAAAATGCAAAGCACTAAGAGGATGTGTAGTGCCCACAAACGCATGATTACTCACACGTTACAGGTGCATCTATGGTGTGTCTACAAATGTAAAGTGCTTTGAGAAGACAGGTGTTAGTCATATAGGTTTCTCTATTTTAAATTTGCATATATTAAATATTAAATAAATTTAAAAACTAATTTAATCTTAATGGTCCACATAAATGTTTATTTCAATTGGTTTATAGCAACATTTATCTAATAAATTTTCATTATTTTTATTTTTTTTAATTCGTAAGAAGTTTTTAATATAATCAACATAAAAAATAAGAACAATAGAGCTAAACAAGCCAAGAATAATGAAGAGGAATAGAAGAGATGCAAGAAGATGAGAGAATAACCTAAGAAGACTAAGAGGAGGAAGAAATACACATCATTTTGGTAGAAACAAAGGAAACCAAAAGGAAAGCCCACTAGGCCATCTCACAAACTCATAGAGAAGCTAGGATTTCAACCCATGCCGAGAAAGGAGGGCCTCCATAGTCCACTGAGAGCCTCCTTCCACCACCTCCATTCCTTCCAAATGAAGTTTCTCTACATCGCTTTTCTGACCTTTTTTCCTAGCAATCCCAAGCTTCTGAGGAGGAGCCAAAATGAAGTCAGTATCAAAGGGCTCAAAGTTCTCTTCCAAATCTTCCATGAAAGGATAAGTGCCCACATAATCTGCACCATCATCCTCTAAAACAGATAATTCATCATCAGTGTTGTCCAACGGAGTAGCAAGAGGAGAAGAAGTGGGCACCACTGGAGGCTTGGACACAGGCTCAGGAGTAAAGTGAGAGGAAAAGAACTTTCCATGATTATGCCAAATGAAGTCAACATTAGGAGAACCTGCTTTCTTAACCCATTTTTTAAGGCAGACAAACCTTGAACCAACCTTTCGTTGAAGAGAGCAAGCCTCAATTTTATGTCCTAGCATATTGCATCGAAAGCATCGAAAAGACAATCCTTCAAAATTAAAAAATTGAGTCCAAATTCCATGAGCAGAGTAGATCTTGATAGAGTGAAAGAGGGGTTTGGAGATGTCAACCATTGCACATACCCTTAAAAACTTGTGATCAAGAGCCATCCCAGTTTCGTCAAGCTTCACAAAGGAGCCAACTTGATTAATCAGATCACTGATGAGATCCACATTCCACATGACCAGGGGCAAGTTATAAAGCCTGATCCAAAGAGGAACATGTGTAATCTTGGTTGTGGCAAGGTCAAAGAAGGGAGTCCAAGGAGAGATGAAAATGCCTGAGTGCTCAAAAAACCAGGGGCCATTTTTTACCACGAAATCACAGTCTGCAACAGAGTTGACAGAAAGCAGGAAGAAACCAAAATCTAAGGACTCAATCACCGGGAAGGACAAGTTGCTCCAAGTTGCTTTGACCCAATCCTGAATCGAAGCTAGAGATAGACGCTTGCGCAAGCATCTCAAAATTAAGGAGCGCTTACCCAAATCCTCGACAATCGTTTCGATGCAGCCATAAAAAATGCAATAATCTAGAGGGTCTTCAGTGAGGACCACCTCCAAATCCCCAATGAAAAAAGTAGAACCACTGGGAGGAGAGACATGATCCCTAAAAGGTGAGGAAGGCAGGCCTGGTGCAGACACCAGAGGAGACGGGATGGCCTACCAAATCTACTCCATGCAAAAGGTCATGCACTCATGATAAGGGTTTGCTTTGTTTTCGCAAACCGCAAGAACCTTTGGATCCAAATTTGGGGGCACACACCCAGCGCCAGGTGACTTTCTAGGCATGGATGACCCCAAATGATCAGACCCTAGGGCATGTGTAGTTGGATTGGCTGGAGCAATGTTTGATGGAGAAGAACCAGAGCGAAGGGCATACCTTTTGCGTCCCTCCCCACCCACCATGCATCTCCCTCCCTTCCTAGTACCTGCCGATCTTTTGCCTTTGTTTGTAGTCGAGGCCTTTGCATCAGGCTACCGCTTCCTTCCTCCTGCGCTCGCCTCCATGCTTCCATCATTGTAAACAGCTTGCACTCCCGGACTCCCTGCGCACATTTTCGCTAAATTTTTATTTTTCATTGTTTTTAATTTTATTACATATAAATAAAAGTGATTTTTTAATAGTTAAATAGAATTCTAAATTTTTAATTTTAAAATAATTAAGTGGGTATAAATATTATTTTGGTTTGAAAAAATAATAATTTAAATTAAAATTATTATGCCCATTGTATTGAATATAATGATTCATGATCAAACCAAATGATTTTAAATATAAATTAAAATGATAAAGTTATTATTATATAAGTTGTAAAATTTTAATTCTTTGTGTTGTGGTTCATGATTAGCTAAAAACAAATTCACCACATTTGAATTTAGTCAATTGTTTGGATGTCAAGTGCATATACAAATAACAAAAAATATATTAGCTATAAGTCACCATAATAGCTCAATGAATTATAGTAGTATAGGTAACTAAGAATAAAATAGAGACCGAGATAAAAAAAAATGTGTTGAAATTGATAGATAAAAGAATACAGTTCATAATTGATTATATAATAAATAGTAAAGATGAGGCTAAATGCATGCTAGATAAAACATTGCAAATTGATAGATAAAAGAATACAGTCCATAATTGATTAAATAGCAAATAGTAAAGATGAGGCTAAATGCATGCTAGATAAAACAATGCAAAGCACAATTGATCTTGTAGCGGGGCATAAAGCTAAATGACTTCTAATGTTATGAAATTATGACATGGCATTATATGTCAAAGGTAATGTGGTTGGCATTTGGATTATCATAAATGAATTTTTTAATCAAATAGAGGAGACAACTAATGTTTTAGGAGATTTTGTAGGTTAAATTTGTAGTTATGAGGATTTACTATTGCCAATGCTATGTAACTATGTAAAAGAAATTTAGAAATAATCTTCTTTTAAAGTACTTTAGTTAAATAGTTAAAATTATTTAGGTTTATTCAAACATTTTACAATGGATAAGATGGAGATCTATATTGATATTTGAAGTTTTTAATATTACCATTAAAACTAATTCAATGCAGAATGTTTTCTAACATCAACTAATATAACTTAAGAACCTCAAATAAGTCATTTTTCTTAGATCAAAAGGGAGACATAAACTGCAAATGAAAGTATACCTACAATTTAAAAAGCTAATTCCAACCTATAAAGACCTGCTTATTTAGAAACATAAGTTTGTCGTACATAGGAAAAACCAAAACTTCTTGAAAACACAAAAGCTAAGAGAAGAGGACCAAGGAGTTTAATATTCTTTCTTTTATATTTAACATAAAACTATGGCTACATAGAAGAACTATGGTGATAGTTACACTCAATTGGGTTAAGGCAAGTAATAATAAAACTATGACTTCTATGAGTCTTTCCTAATTTTTGATGATATTTATTGGTAGGAATAATCCCAAAGTCAATGGCAACATCTAATTTTGTTGCTAGAGATTGCATACAAACAAATTTAAAGGAGTGTGATTTTCTAATAAGCTTTTAAATAGTAAAAAATATGAGGTGAAAATCAAAATAAGAACAATGATGAAGCCTAAAATCAATCATTTCTACTTTCATGACTAGTCTTAGTAGATCCATGCCCATACCCATCAACAACTTCTATAGGAGAAGTTCAACAACAACGACCTACTCTTGTCATCGAATGATCTTTTAGAGCTTGTTGTAGATTAGCTAAACTAGAACAACTAAATTACAATTAATGAATTAAAACCATCAAACCAACAAAAAATTCCACTTGATTTAGACAAATTTAAGAACTTGGTGTCACTCTAATGATGATGAGAAAGATCTTTGTTACGCTATGAGGGATTCACCCTAGATTAGATACATGTGATCAATTAAGTGGCATTGGGCCATAGGAACACAATTTCATGGTTTCTCTTCTTTATTTACCTTCAAGTCATTTCTATCGGTTGAATGTTGGAGTGATGCTACTGGTATTTGTTACCTACCCAGTAATGGTAATGGTACATAACAAGTCTTCTACTATCCAAGAGAGTAGGCTGCTAGCATTTTTAATACTAAGGGGGATGATCATTTTCTAACAATGTAGCAACATTAAACAAATCAATCACCTCCCTACTCTTTGTATAAGAAACTTCTTTAAGGAGTACCCATACATTTGTCAAGAAACCACAACCCCATTTAGTTATCCATGCAATCATCATAAATAAGTATATTGTTCTACAATTACACTTTTATAGTGGCCTAATTTGTTTTTAAAACAAATACTAAAATTATGCATTTGGTGCAACACACATTTCAAACAATATTGTAACAAATCATTGACAGATTATGCAAACATAGTGGATGGAATGCTAAGAAGTTGTGAATATTTGTTCCGCATGTCACAAACGTTACAAATTATATAATCATCTAGCATACTGAAGAAATTGTTGCCTTTGTTGATGATGGTTTCATATTACAAGGGTTCACTATTCTTATAGTTGAAATGTTCATATTGTTTCTATTGCTTATTTTAATAAAAAAGACTTTACATTTTTGCATATTGCTTATATGCAATGTATTACTCTTTTTATACTTTTTTGGTGTTGATTGACTAATTGACGCGTATGCTTATCCATTCTACTACAAAAAATAAGGTTTCTATGTACACCCTTCTCCAAGAGTTCTATTTGTATGATTATGATTTTTGATGATAAAAAAATCCCATTCTAGAATGTGTGTCTACGACTATTTTGAAAAAAAACAAGAAGCTTCCTCAAGAATATCAAAGAAAGATCATAAGGCTTTGTCTCTATAAGTACGATCTTCCTTTTTTTTAGAACTAGTTTGCATGAGATAATATAACAACAAATCTTAAATTTTGATAGATAAGACTATTGATGTCTTGAAGAATTTCCTTGCTACACAAAATTTTATTTTTCTTATACATATTTTATTTTGAAGCATGGTGGATCCCTTTTGCTTGCTTTGTAACTATGTATGCAAGTCAACCTATAAAAAAATTGAATATTTATGTTGGAACTAGTTAACACTTAGATACTCATTGACATTTGCACGCAAGAAATATGTACGTGAGTATATCATAACAGTGTTCTCTTTGTTGAAAATAATATTGTGTAAATATATTGTCTTTAGATAGATGAACTAAACCCAAAAGGAACCACCAGTACTAAGAGGCAACAAAACATGTTCTAGATAACTATTGCCATATTTAATGACAAAAGTTTCATCAATCTTTTATAGCTCCCAAAGTTCTTAAAAATAATAAAAGTCTTTTGGAAAAACCCATGATAATTTTTTTTAAAACATGTAGGCATCTTGTTCCAAGTAAATTATGTCATTGCAACTATACAAATGCACTTGCATGAATTTAATGCATTCATTTAATACAAAATGCAACAAAAATTAAGAAATTGTAAAATTAAACTATACTCTCATTTTTTCGACATTATTATTTGTAACCTAGACTAGTTTGCTAGGATTCTATTTGTGACCTATAAAATAGTTATGTACCAAAATACAATCTCAAAACACCTACACAATGTTTGTTTAGAAACATTTTAAAAGACTTGACAATTCTCTAATTGCATATCTATAGATCAATCACATTATTTGTTTCTTCACTGCAAATGCCAATGAATTAAATGCAAGCCATGTTGCAAGCACATTAGTAAACCATGTTGCAAGACAATTTATATAATGATAATGGTTAACTTGTGAAGAATACAGTTAATGTGGATTGTAAGCTGCTAAAAAAAGCTACACAAGCATCACCATTGAAAAAAAACAATGTTCACTTCTATCCCTCATAAATTACTAGACAAGTTTCCCTTCGATGCATAAATTCCTTATCCCAAAATCACAATCAATATAGCTTTACAAAGTCATGATAGCTATATGTTAATTCTCTCTAAAATAATGTCTCTTCATTCCCAATACTTTGTTTAAATTATTCTCATAGGATACTAAAATAGTCTATAGATACCATTGTGTAGATGTCATATGGATATGCATGTTAGTGATTTTGTAGAAGCATAATCTAGAGGACACACCATTTGTTGCATTGAATTGTTTAGGTACTACAAGGATCAACAAATTAAAACCAGTCTTTACATTAATTAATTACAATATCATTCATTTTATTTGCCACTACAATGGCAGGAACCTGGCGCAATGTGTCTCTTGTTATTAAATGACATCACTAATATTATGTTGATTATTAAATATTAATATTTTGATATGTAAATGCCAAATTTAAGATAAAAGGTAAGAGTATCTCTTTCAAGGTCACAACATCATATGTTACTATAAGACAGCTCTTGGCATATAATTAGCCCTAGGAAAAAGCAACAACTAAGTGATATTGGGTCCACTTAATATTGTACAATGCAACCATTTTTCCAAATTTCAAAAGGATGACAATGGACGATTAATCAAATTTAAGCGACCTAAATTTAAATGTGATTCAAAGTTATGTCATGGTCCCATGCGATTGCATAAGTAGAATTTTTGCTTAAATTTGCACAACGTAGGTGGTCCCAAGAAAATTTGAAATTAAGTATGAAGGATAATTTAGAATCTTTTTCTACTATAGTGAAGCAACTACAATTTAGGGATTGAAATTATGCTGCGAAAAAGGGGGGCTGAAGTTATGCAGCAACTACATAATGAAAAAAATGATAGATGACTACATACATTTCTTTCCCTCTTTTTTAACATTTCCCTCCAACTTTTATCTCCAATTTTTTAATTAAAGCTATTCATGGAATTCATCTTCCATATTGAAAATAATTGCTTAAAATAAGTAGATATAAAATATTCATGGAACCACTAGCTCTACAAAAGACTCCTTGAAAAATTGAGTGATGACTACTAGACAGAATAAGCTAAGCAACTGCATGGGACCATGGCCTTAATAGACTAGAACTAGAAAATTCTCAATCTCAGTATTGAGATTCAGGCCTAATGTTCTATAGCAACCAATAGAAATCTCGATAACACTAAGATTAATATCGTAACATGAGTTTGTCTCCTAAATGAGTATTTAGAAGTACTATACCATATTCAACATAGATTAATATGTGATGACATGATTGACTAGAGTTAGCTAGGTCAGGCAAATCAAGAATAAAATAGAATATTACAATATTTTATTTCAGGATTCCGCTGCGTAGTTTTTGAATCAAACACATGACTCATATTTCATAACTTTTAACATTCAAGAGGCTAAAAATAGCCTATGGGACAACCAGCCCTGTCATATTAGCTTTTTGCATTTCATTTCTTCTATTTTTCATAGGCATAATGAACTCTCTCACTTTCTTAAACTATGCAATGAAATAACTGTGAGGACAACATATTTGGTCCTGGCGCCGTTACAGTCATCACACTCCAAAATAAAGTATTTTTCTGATTCCACCTCTCCAATTGTAAACAATCACACCAAGAATTAATTTGTCACTTTCCTAGAAGAGAAAAGTCGTTTTAGGCACGAAACACAGTCGAATAGCAAGATAGAGAAAACTAGATTAATCACAGTTGAGCTGTGAGTTAAGTCACCATCTGGATGTCGTGGGGATTTCTGTGAAATCTAAAGCTTGAGGAAATTAAAAATTTAAGAAAATACTATACGTTGAAATAGATGTAAGAGATTCGGGAAACCATAATTAGTTGTTAAGTAAGGATTTAAATATATAGTTTTAAAAAACACAGTTCAGATTTAGACGACTTTTCCCTAGAGGGGTGTTAGAGGGGTGTCGTGACAGTTTGTTCATTTTGCCAATTGACATTGACTTGTATCAAATTTTTAATAATAAAATGGGAAAGTACGTCTTACCCGTTATTTTCTATGACCAGAACAATGGGGGGGGCGGGCCAGCTTACAAGAAAGAATGTTCCTCTTCCAGAAAGGGCGAATGTCCTTCTAGAATGTCCCTTCGTCACATGCCCTTAACACATTGCCCTGCCTAAAGAAAGAATGGGGTTGGGTGTTGGAAAAGGGTAATTGACAAGAATAAATGGATGGGGTCGGGGACCTAGAGAAAATATAGATAGCTAAGTGGGGTGGGGCCTAGGCCTAGGCCTAGGCCTGCCATCAATAAAATATCTCGGGAGCCTTACCATAAAATCTCCGGGGGCCTTAGGTTGGTGGGAGTTTAGCTTAAAGAAAATGATATATTTTTTTCTTGTAGGCCCACCCTCAAATATTTTCCCAAACCCCAACCCCCATCCATTCTTGGTTTAGATGCCAACCCCCAACCATTCTTTGTTTAGATGGTAAGGATGTTGCCCTCGCCGTACCCATCTCTATTTTAGAATTGCTTCCTTCCGAACAGGGATATTATGAAGTAATGTTGATGAGGAATATGGATATTATGTACTGATGTTAATGAGGCATCGTCGTATTGGCACCAAATGGACCAATCTTTGCTTTGGTGGGAGAGATGAAAATTACTCTTGGGATAGATCCATCACTCAAATGGATTTGCGGAGATGTATCTCTTTAAAGGTGGGAGAGAATACAATTACTCCTGGGAGAGATTCATCACTTCAATAAGGGCTTTGGGTGGGATTGTGTAGTTAGCATTGGGAAGTTAGCCTAAAGGTTGCTTGCCCCTTTTCTTTAGGTGGTGGAAGTCCATCAGTTCCAATGTGTCGAATAGGGGGAGGGGATCCTTGTTCAGCTGTGCTTTGGTGAGCAAGCTTACAAATAGATAGCTCACTCCTGAACTAATACTTTAACCTTGTTGTGATCATTTCATCTTAGGACATAACCGTTCTTGAAAGACCAGGCGGGCTATTTACAATCACAATAACTAAGATGGGAAGATCACAACCATTCAACATTTTGATCTACCGGGCTACTGAGCAAAGCCCTTTTGGATTGAATCAATGATGGAGGGTGTAACCGCGATGGGGACTAATTGCGTAACCACCTCGTCGATTACTTACGCAACCATTTAGTGGGAAATTTACGCGGGATCTCAGTTACCAACTTTCGAGACGGTGTGATTAAACTTTCAACCATCTAACTCTTGCTCCTATTAAAGTGGATGTTAGAAGCGTTGAAGCTAAAGGATTTAGTGATTAATAACAAAATATGTGCCCTTCAATAGAGGTTGACACATATAGAAACAACAAGGATACTTTCCCATTGGATTCAACACCTATAGCATGGATCAATGGTTTGTCCAGTCTATAGGGCCCAATAATAGCATTCATTTTGACCAAAAATCCAATGAGCTCAATTAAGTTTTGGGGGATGGTTGGACAATCATTAGTAGCAATTGTGATAATTATATGAGAAAAGTATCACTCCCTCTATAGGAGGAAGCGGGAGAGTCTCCAACTTAACACATGGGTCATGCCTAAAGTGGTCCTCAACTTTAGGATGGGAAGTCCTGAAACCGATGTGGAGTAAAGGGGGAGGGGAACCCTTTTGCAATTATGGTTTTGTGTGGAGTTCAAATAGTCAGTAACCTTCCTTCTTCTTTAGGACCAGTTTGTAGTAGCTTCTCTCCAATTGAAACCAGTAGCTTCTCTTCTTCTTCTTCCATTGAGTATGCCAGCAATAGGAGAGCTAGCTTACTCTTTGAGTTACTCACTTCGATGATTTGTAATATTGTAGGGATCGATCATCTTTTCGATGAGCCACAATCACTTTTGTAGGGATCAATCTTTGAGTGAGTAGTTCTAGAGGGAGTATACTCAATTAGCCCAAGTGAGTTCACCCACCCATCTACAATGGTTCACTCACCTTTTTACATTAGGAAGCTAAGGGATTTACAACAATAGGGAGCTAAGGTATTGACTCGAGTGAGTAGACAGTGGAGAGAGGTGGCTCAAGCTAGTTCAATATGTACCTATCTAAGCTACTGGTATTAGTAACTTTGTTATCTATTAAACTAATTGTCCGGGCTAACTGGAAAGAGGAGGGTAGTTGTTCCTTCATACTTGATGATGATCCAATACATTGACGAGGTAGCTAATGTAAAGATGCAAGAATAAGGTAGGGGTGTCCCCCTTCAATTAATGTTTCATTTTTTGGGGGGGCCACTAGTTTAGGTTTGTCCACTACTGCTTGGGGTCCCCTTCCCTCCAGTTCTAGTTACCCTCGCTCCAATGAGACTTAGGAAATTCTTGAAACCCTCTTTAGAGGGATCTTCAACTCTAGCTATATGATTCTTTGTACTATTTCACATTTGGGGTGGTCCCAGAACTACTAATCCAAACGGGAACTACCTCACTGGAATTGGGTCCCATCAAACACGTATACCTTCGATTGGGTTTTAACCAATATAGCATATTTTCCAAACTAGACAAATGATAGCCTTGTTTGGACCTCTACATAGTCCTATCCCTCAGTCGATGTGAACCAATAGAGGGAGTCACATATGGTCTATGCCTACAAGATTATTAGGGATTCGAACCCCAACCCCTCTCCACTCTGAAGGAAGTACAGGGGAAAACCTGCTAATCTACTGGGAACCTAACCTAATAAGGTTGTTCCTCCAATTCATCCACCATAATAAGCTTGTTCCTCAAATTCATCCACCAACCCGATAAACTAATCAATCGAAAGACCCAAGGTCCAATACCACTTGGAGGTAAAAATCGAAGGGAGCCTACCCCCCGAGGTTGAAACTGAAGGGTGGTATTGAGACGACTGATGTAATTTTGATTGGGGTTTTGTAATTCTAGGGTTCCACCCCTACCTACTCACCTACGTACTTATTTAATGGGGTTACACCTGTAATGGGGTTCCACCCCTACTTACTGGAGTTACACCTTTAACTCCCTTAATTGACCAATACTAGTAAAAGCACCTAAAGGTGCTATTTAGTGGCCGATATGCACATATAAATAGCCCTATTGACCAAGCACCGCACATTTATGTTTTTTATCAAATCCATTTCATGTAGTGCTTGTCCGATATGACTATTTATATATGTGCATATCAACCATATAATAACACCTTTAGGTGCTTTTACTAGTTTATACCAATCTCATGGTTTTACCAATTTAAGAGATTTTAATGAATATATTAAAAGAAAATTTAATGTATCATAATTTATCAATATCAATAATTATTTTCAACAACACCAAAAATGGCTATAGAAAGTATCAACCAAAAGAATTTTAATTTATTTAATTTTCTATTAACTAATGTATTTTTATATAACAATATAGTTATTTCAAAACAATGCATACATACAATTGTACTATCTTGTGTATAATACAAACATATGTTACAAAAAGGCGACCAAAATATTTAGAAAACAATAAATACATAGATGTCATTAATATACCATATACAATGTTATTGTGTAATTATAATCTAGTCATAAAATATATTCAAAATGTGTCATAAAATCTAAATTAAATCCATTTCTCTTTTTACATAAGAGACAATTTTGTTACCATCTATGGATCTATGTTCTCATTTCATCAAAAGTATACAATGTAAACAATTCATAATTTAGATTTATATGAAGGAAAGTTTGCACTATTAAGATGGAAACCAAAAATTAGTAAGATTCAACATCAATTATAAAGAAACTAATCCAAAAAAGTTGTGAGGGAAAATAACTAATTTCAATTTGAAAGTGTATGAGAAACAATGTTCATACTTCAAATTAATTAACTCTAAAAGTAGTAACTACTTAAGAATTTAAAGGAGATTCCAAGGAAAATCCTACTACCTAAGGAGAGTCAAGGTGGACCCTCATAAGATTAGGGCTATTGTAGAGTGGAGAATACCTAGGACCCTGAAGAACCAACAAGATTTCTTCAGGCTTACATGTTATTATTACCGATTCGTAAAGAATTATGGTAGAATAACATCACCTCTCATAGCTTTGTTGAAGAAAGATTCCTTCTAGTGGAATGAGGCAGCTACAAGGGCATTTGAGAAGCCAAAGGAAGCCATGTGCACAACTCTAGTCCTAGCTACCCCAGATTTTTCTAAAATATTCATTGTAGAACGTGATGCTTGAGGTCATGGCATAGGAGTAGTACTCATGCAAGAAGGAAGACCCATAGCATTTGAGAGCCGCCAACTCAAATGTAAAATTTTGTTGAAACCAATTTATTGAAGGAAATATTGGCTATCTTGCATGCAGTCAAAAAAATGGAGACCTTATCTAAGGGGAAGACACTTTAAGGTAAAGACGGATCATGATAGTCTCAAATATTTCTTGGAACAGAGGTTGCCATTTGAAGAACAAAAATGGATCACAAAGATGTTGGGATATGATTTTGAGATCATACATAAGAAGGGCGAGGAGAATCTTGTGATTGATGCTCTATTGAGGCTAGCTGAGCCCATAGAGTCGCTACTGTATGCCATTTCCATAGTACAAGCAGATTGGGTAAATGAGGCAAGAGAAGAGTGGGAGAAGGGCTCAGATACTCAAACTCTCATTGAGAAACTCCAACAATATTCAAGTGTGTCAGACAAATTTGCATGAAAAGGAAATGTTTTGTGGTACAAGGATAGGTTGTACCTTTGCAAGAATTCAACCTTTAAGTTTAAGGTGTTGGTAGAACTACATGCTTCTCCAGTAGGTGGGCACTTTGGATTCTTGAAAACTTATCATAGAATCAAGCAAGATTTCTTTTGGGAGGGGCTAAAAGGGGATGTTCAATATTTGTAGCAGAATGCATGTCATGCCAACAAAATAAAGGGGAGACAGTTAAGACTCTAGGTCTTCTACAACCCTTATCTGTCTCAAGTTAGTGGTGGGAGGAAGTATATATGGATTTCATCACAAGATTGCCTAGATCTAAAGGAAAAAATGTCATCATGGTTGTTGTGGATTGCCTCACCAAATATGCACACTTTTGTGCTTTGGCACACCCATTGGTAGCAAGCCATGTAGCAACAACCTTTATGAATGCTATTCAAAAACTATAGGGGATTCCAAAATTTATAGTAAGTGATCATGATCCTATATTTACAAGTAATTTTTGGACTGACTTATTTTCATGATTGAGCACTCAACTTGCTCATAGTTTGTCATATCATCTCTAATCTAATGGATAGACGAAGGTGGTCAACAAATTCTTGGAAGAGTATCTCTGATGTTTTGTTTTAGATCAACAAGAGAGATGGGTAAAATTACTACCACTAGTAGAATGGTAGTATAACACTTCCATACTTCTTCCAAGATGTCTCCATTCTTGCCACTATTGTTAGGATTAAGGTGCCATCAACCTTGTAAATCTGATTATTTAATTACTCCTAATATTGTAATTGTTAATGTAACTATAAGGGATGAGGAATCCACTGGCATGGTAATTTATTTTAACTGGTATGGTAATTAATTATTTATTGGCCATAGTAATTAATTATTTATCGGCAGGTAGTTATCGGGTTACATTTACTGGTTAAAGCATCTTAGTAATAGTAAATGAGGCAAGTTAGAGAATCTAGGCATCCATCTTTGGGAGAGCTATTTTTGGTGTGTTATGACAATTGTCATAAGTTGTAAGAGCATCTATGACATCTTACAATTGTCATAAGGTGTAAGGGAATCTATGACAACATATGATGACAATTATTATCATGTAAGTGACTATTCTTGGTCCTAGGCACCCATATTGAGAAGATGCCTATGACAAATGTAATAGAATTTGTAAGAGGACTCTTTTGAGCATGTAGGTGATATTCCCAAGATGGGGGTGGCTTCTTCATGAAACTTATAATTTCTATAAAATGAAGCTTTGGAGGAGTGAAAAGTAATGGGCTTGTTTGCAAGTACACAGAGGATGTCAGATTGGATGCATGATTGAAGGAAATTGATGTATTGTAGTTTTTTCAAAAATAATACAAATTTACCCTCTTTTCTTGGTAGGGTTTTTTATCCGAAAGGGTTTTTTCCATGTAAACCTGAGTGTTATGTGTATGGATCTTGAGTATTGTTATTTTTTGTTATGGAGTAAAAAGTGGACACATGCCTTTTTACCTCCTAGTTTAGCTCCTAGGTCTCCATGTTAACATGATACATGCAAAATATTCATCCCAATGAGAAATCCGCCGAAACCCATGTCAAATGGGAACTAGGGGCCCATTTAATGCTTAAGTCTAGACCAAAAAGGTACCTAGGGACTCCCTCTGATTGGTCAGGGTAAAATTTAAATCATGTCGGCATAGGACCTTTAAATGGGTCTCTCCTTGTCAGCTCTTTCACTTAATCTGTGAATGTTTAACGGGAAAGCATATATAAGTGAGTGTTTGGATTCATTTTGTGACAAGTTGATGATAGCAAAGTTATGATATTGAGCAAAAGAGCATCCAAGGCATTCATTATGTTATTGTTATAGATTTGTGTTTGTGTTGTACATGTTTGTTGTAGATTTGGAATCATCATCAACATCCTTATGAGTTGAAGAATCTTCATCCTCTTAAGGACTTCACCTTTAAGGTGACATCATCTTTGTTTGAATCATTTCATAATCATTTGGATTATCTTTAGCCTCTGTCCTACAAGGACACACACTCTCTCTAACAATGGTGTTTGGAAAGCTTGAATGCTAACCCAGGATTTGATTAAGACAAATCCCTAAACATCACAACCTCCAAACTCCTTTTCTTCTTGTGTGCAGGTTATAGGTGAGAGGATTGAAGAAGTGAAGGTACAGGGAGGTTGTTCAAGGGATAGAGTTTCAATATCTGAAAATAGATTGCAGAAATTCCTCTGCAGAAGACTCGGGTGCCCGCCCTAGTGTCCTCTTGTGAAATCAGACACTAGATACAACATCAGGGCATCATTTACAACAATTCTCTAGTTCTAAGTTTTCAGAGATATATAAGCACAAAAATCACGCACAGCCTCCATGAGGACCCCTATGATGATTTTAATCCTTGTCACGTACATTTAAGTGTGAAATAATGTCCTCTAAGCAAGAAACCTCTTGATGACATGTCTTCTTTCTTGTCTTGTGTTGTTTCCTCTTTGTCGATTTCTCTCTCTCCCTGTTTGCAACGCTTTTCAACATTTTTTTGTGACACTTGTCGATTTGCATTTTTTGAGCTTTCAACCTTGTTCCAAAGCCTTGTGAGTGTCTTGTAGGCAATTTTTCACCTTTCCCCTATGTTTTTCATCCTCTGCACCCCCTAGAAGCCTTCTAGAGGTCCCTCTTATCCATCTCCCACTTTCAGTTTTCAATTTTGCTCAACCAATCCAAATCTCCCTCAGAAGATCCTGTAGGTGCAAGTAGAGATTTGGATTCTTGCACATGACTGGCCTATTTCTAGAGGCAGAACCCCTCCTTTTCCTCTCTTCTTTCATCTCCCTTTTGTTGTTCTTCAAAAAACCTTGTTTTGCCCGGATCTCCCCCGGGCGACCCTACTGACGAAAGGGGTGACCCTATCGCATTTCAGGCCATGGCAAAACTTGAGTTTCTCACTCAAATTAGCTCTGTTTTCGCTCGCTTTCTTCCAGTTCGCATGATTTTTGATGCCTAATATGGAGTTGACTATTTCATGCACCCACACATGCATAATTAACTCCATTTGATCTAAAATTAACAACCCAATCAATCTCATGCATCCTTTCACCTCCATTTCCTCTTCAGTGATAAACTATTATTGATTTATCACTCCATAGTTAGCTGAGTTCACTAGGTAATCAACCTTGTTAACTCCCCAATCAATCCTTGTTAACTCATCAATCAAATGAGTTGACTTCTCAATTAATCCCATTCATCAAACCTATAAATACCCCCTCCCTCAAGTACAAAGGGAGGCAAATTCAATGTGCACACAACTCTTGCTAGTTTTTGCTCTCCAAATCAGTATTCTAATGCTCTCACAGGACGAAGCTGCCTTTTGCTTTATTCATTGTTCAACCAAGCACCATTACGCTGCTTCATTCAATGCCATTGTGCTCAACCAAAGCTCTCATTGAGCTCTTTCAAGCTTCAACAAGCTTCTTTTTGCTTCTTTGTGTTGTTTTTTCGTCAAGAGGTCTTCCCGCTACTTCAAAAGGACTTGAGGTTGCCAACATTAAGGATTTCTGAGGGTAGTGGAATCACACAAATCTTTATTCTTTTAGGTTCCTTTATTGCTTTATTCAATTTATAGTAATTAGAAAACCAAATTTGCTCTTGGGAATAGTAAATCTTTGCTTTTTCCTTAAAATATTAGATCTTGCATGTTAGAATAATTATTTTCATAGTCCTAGATCTAGATTATTTGAAGAAGCAATTTCCTTTTTTAGATTAGATTATTTCAAAACAATCGAAAACCCAAAAACATAGAGTAAACTTGCATTAGGAAAAATCATATTAGCTTGCATTCATATTTCCCTTTCATAGATTAAAGAGCATTTTTCATTTCCAAAATACTAAAAAAATGCGAAAACCAATTTGCATATCATTTAGCTTTGCATGCATATAGAGACCCTAGAAAAGACAAACTTGCAAACCCTCGATACCATCACGAGGTAAAAACACGGTCAAAACGATTCAATCAAACCCTTGGTCACATCACAAGGCAAACACAAGTCAAAGCATAACCAAACCCTAGGTCAAAATCCCTAAGTCTAGTTAAGGTTGGTCTTCACACATTTACCTCTATCTTGACTCACGAATGTGCCTAGGTGGGAGAGGTGAGTGGGTAAGGGCTATCCTCAATAAGATTGAGGAAATCAATCCACGACATTAGTAGGAGATATTTACTTTACCACAACAAGATCCATTTGTCCTCTTATTAACAGAAGAACAAAGACAACTCCAAATACAACGAGAACTCATTCAACGAATTGAAAGATAAGAGGACATAAATGAAAGAAGCCGCTTACTCACACAAAGGTGGAATAAAAGAAAACCCAACAGGAGAAGAGAAACTAGTGACCCTTCGAGTCATAGGGTTATCTCAACAACAACTACCATCAAACGAAACATTCAACTTAGCACACAACAACAAAGGCCACAGAACTTGCTAACCCCTCTCCATGAAGTCCAACTCTCCAACAAGCCAGACCCCCGCCGGGTGTCACCTCCTCTTGACTAGCTACTTCCACGAGAGTGAGAGTGACATGGAGGATCACCCCGTGGCAAGGAGGGAAGGGTTTGTGTGCATGCCGAAATCTAACCTGACAGCCCAGGCAACTGGAGTCATGATTTTGAGCGTACAAGATCGAGACTTTTAGGAGTTGGGCACTCACCCCGGAGTCTTCCAGCATTTCAGCTTCCATGGAGTAGATTACGACATCTCACTGATCATCTTGACATTTTCAGATCCTAAGTTTCAGTTACTGTTTGTCTATTATAAGTTGATTATCTCATATCTAGGGTTTTACTCATTCTTAACCTAGGGTTTGATAAAAAAGCTTGGTTAAATCACATCTTTCCTTAACAAACATGAGTACAAAATTAGTAGCTGAGTCCTTTTTCATCTTGTAGTGACTTAACTCAATTTTGTCCTTGAATGTTGTAGTGAAAGAGGGTTTGATCTAGTGTACTTACATGCTTGCCTTCAACCCCCTTTTCCCTACTTAACATTTATTTGTTGCTTGATTCACATCTCCATTGATATTCTATAAGTTATATTTCAGATTTTTATTTGTAGTGGTTTCCTTCATTTCTAACAATTATATGGATACCAACCACCATCAATCACCTCTTCATTAAGGGCACAACCAAAGGTTCGAACAATTGAAAAACACATTCAACATCAATGAGAAGTACTTGCTAGTCTCTGAGAGAACCTGACTATGGCACAAAATAGAATGAAGTAATAGTGTTAGAACATAATGTTATTAGGGGTCATACCCTTATAACTTTTATATAATGTTCTAATATAAGGTTATAAAACCTTATGTTATAAAACATATATCATTTAATAATTAATAATCTAATGGTTTCATTTAATTATTAATTATTTACAAATAGTTTCTTTGAATAGATGTGACTAATACCTCTTTAGGTATTATGCCATCCCTTCTCTTTTATTTAAAGAGGTTCTCTCTCATTAGAGAGTGTGTGAATTTGGAGTTTTATAGTGAATTATATCACTATGCACATGAGATATTATTGGCTATGTGAAATTATGTAGAGGAGTATATCCCTAGGTTCAATCTATTCTTGAATAGACTATATTTTGTAAGTGTTTTAATAAAATGATGCTTTATAAGGTTTTTTATCCAAAAGAGTTTTCTTCATGTATATCTTGTGTAATGTGTTAAATCTATGCTTGTATAATGCTCAATCGATGATGGGTTGGCCTTAGAGGGGCTAGTAACTCAATTGGAAGAGCACTCTGACAACAAATGGAAGACCTCCTAGGTTCTAGTCCTAGCTGGTCCATATGAACACCAACTCAAGAATTGGTATCAGAGTAGGTTAGGCTATATTAATCATTTTTACATATTATACTAGAATATATGTAGAGCTTGATAGGAAACTTTTGTATGCTCAATCAACATATGTGAAAGGTCATTTGTGCAAGACGTCTAGCGTGTGTTTGCTATTGTTTAAAAATCAATTCATCAAAGCCAAGTGAGGAAATTCTAATTTTTTTGTAGGTGATATTTGAGAAAAATTTCATACTAATCTCTTTTTTAACATATTTATATAGCATAGAAATGTTATTACCAACTATTTGGTTCTAATAATTTAAATTTAATTTTTACTAACTCTTTTATTCATAAAAATATCAATTTAAAAAATTAGCCAATAAAATTATTTATTGATTTCTATTTTATAGAATCAATAATTTTCATCGTATATAAGTAAGATATCTATTAGTTCAAATTGATTCCATTATATAATTGATATACATGATATAAGGAAAGGCATAATTCTTTTTATATAGAAAAGGGTCATAAGAAAAATTAAAAGTCGATTTCCTCACATATTATAAGTAACATCCTTTATAGAAAATGACAAAAAAAGTAAGAAAGACACAAAAGTAATCGCACGCTTTCTTAATAGTCACATCCTTATATCCTTAGTTAATATTAGGACCAAAAAAAAGAATCGTATCATTTTTATATGAACTCCTTATAAATTCACTTTTAAAAGGAGACTCATATTCTTTAGAAAAGGGTCATTATCCTTTTTAAGAAAGTCATTTCCTTTTTAAAAATAATAAGAAAAAGGACTAATAAAAAAATAATAAGATCAATAAAAAGTAATTAATTTTTTTTTTTTTTAAGAATCATTCTCTAGATATTATTATGTTTAATGATATTTTTATAAATTACTGGGCAAAAAGTATGGGAGGATGAGAATGCAAATATATTTGGTAAGTAACTTCTTATTTTTTGCAATATTTATATCTTTTAAAATTATTCCATTTTGTTAAAAAAATGAAGAGTATTATTTTACCTTAGTTTCAAACTTGTTATTGTAACTTGTTTACCCATTATTCCTCGTCTTAATAAGTCATGACTTTATGTGATAACTTTATTGTTTACTCCAATAAATTGGGACCTTTCAAGTATGGTTAAATTTGAACAAATTTCATATAAAAAAACGCATGGGAAGATATTAGTGTCTGAGAGTCTCATCCTTTAAAGTGAATCACATTCTTTCTAGATGGAAGTCGATTCTTAAAGAAGTCCGATTTTCATTTCTAAATAGATACTCCATTAAAGGAGGTCGATTCTAATTTTTTTAAACACAAGGTCGACTCTTTAGAAACTCTTAATGAAGTCACATTCCTTCTAAGGATATTTGCATCTTTACATCCATTATATATGGAAATCATATCATTTATGAAAGGATATAGCACCAATAAAAATGTTTGAGTATTTTGTTTTTTCATCATTCTTTTTTAGAACAAGTGGATCCTACGAAAATGTAGGCTCATGTTCAATAGATGGAGACAATGGCGAGAATTGAATGCATAGAGTCAATTCATAAGGACTACCTTTATATATCCACATGCATAATGTTAATTGGTCTAACCCATCTCACATCTTTAAAGATTTAGACCTATGGAAAATCCTTCTTGATAAGAAATTTCAAGCTTTGGTGGGGTATTTGCATAACATTTTACCATGATGCTTTATTTTAATAAGAACGGATAAGAGCCAACTTTTCTAGGTCATAAACATAGAATAATTCTCTATGTCCTTTGACTCGAAATTGAATTGCAATAGAAAGGGTAATGGTATAAGTTGTAAAAAATGGAGAGCTATTTATTATACTACAAAATAAACTTGCACCTACCATCCTTGGGATAAGGGTGAGAAAAGAAGAGTGGGTAGTGATATGTGTCTTCACACAAGTTTGTTAACAAGGCAATACAAAGTCATCCTCTCTAGATATCACTCTCTATTAAATTTTCAATCTACAAGACTATTCATACTATTATATAATTTATGAAAAATTAACAATCATATTCTATCCTATTCTATAATATATATGTTTAATCTTGTTGGTTGATAATTCATGTGGCATAGGTTTAGCTTCATCATTCTCAAATTCCTAAGGTTTCCTTTTCAACATATCCTTCTTTCACCACTTCATAGTCATGTCTTATGGCATTAAGGGGGAGTTAAACCTAGAAAACACTCTTATGAGTGCTCTTCTTTATGCCCCACAATCATTTCACATGCTTATATAGCTCAAATTGAAATTTTATACTTTATATCATCTCTAACTAACTCACTTTCAAGATTTTTTTAAATATCAAACCATGTATATGCATACCATATTATACAAAAATGTAAATGCTGTAGTCTCTTCTGGAAACAAACCTAAAACAAGTTTCTATATTTCTCTCTTTAATATACATTACGATTCTTGCTATGACCATGGTCAATATGATGTTTAGAGGTAACTTGATGAAACAATTGGTGTTTTGATTTAATGGGACTCCCTTTTCCATCGAAGGTAGAACTTATTGACTAACTTCCTAGAAGGCATCATTAAACAACTCATTCTCCAACATTACCTCTTAAAAACATAACCATATTATTATTTTTATGTTAAAGAGAATCACCACCATTAAAATTAAGAGATGTCATATAATTTGCATTGTCATACATATGAGATAGTGTCATATGTAAAGGCTACAATTTTAGATAAATTATCTTTTATATGAAATAATTTGATAAAAACCTTGGATAAGTTTGCATGGCTAGATAATTGATAAAATTTGATATTAGTTAATTAAATATTGTTATAATCAAGAAGCAATTTTACCCTATATGTCATAGAGAAGAGAGATTCATATGGGACAATACTACAAGCTAAAAATGTATGCCCAAATGGATAAAGACATCCAATATGACATTTTGATACAATATATGAACTTTTTTCATAACTATCTAAAGAGGTTGGTATTTTATCTAAAAACTATATAAAATTCTTGGGTATAAAAACACCTACTTGTGATGGGTGGTTGTCGCCCTAATACATTGTCTGGGGAGCAAGTCTGGAAATGATAGCTTATCTGTTGTTTTAATTTTTTATGGATCATTACTATATGTTTAATGACTATTTTCCAAGTGTAGAAACATGACAAATTATACATACTTATGAAAATTCCATATGATCTCCCTAATAAGATTGTTAGATTATTTTTAAGTATTGTCATAGCATATTATTTGTTGACTTATTTAATTATGGACTTTTATTATTTTTGCACCAAAAATAAATATTATTGATTATTATATTACTAACTATGTGGGTAACCTTTCTGATCAAACATATATCTCAATTTATGTCTTCAAAATATGGTGCAACTGTTATCACATGGATGGAGTAATATTTAAACAACTATCTTCTATAGCTCTTTAATCAAAAGTTGACTACAAAGTCACTACAAAAAAACAATGTGCTTAGGAGATTATTGGAAATGTTTTTCATCTGGGTGCTATTACATGTCCCACTCTATTATATGATAAAGCTATTTACTCTTACTCAATATTCCTATTTCTAGAAATAAAGCACATTTGAAGTTAATGGGCATTGCCTTCAAATGAAAGTCCTTCCATCATAATATTATTCTTCGGTTCTATAAGATTGATTATCAGATGACAGATATATTATGTCAAGAAGATGTGGGCTAGGCTCCCAATAATCATAAAATATATATGAAATATAGCATCAAACCTCTGTGTAGTACAAAATTCTCCAAATTCAAATTAATGCTTGCCCATTGAGGGGGAGTGTGCATGCCCATAACACCTGTAGATGTAAGACCTAAGACATAAAATAAGACCTTAGGCATTTTAACATCTCGAGATGTAAGGAGTTGCCATTGAGAGGGAAATAATATGTCTAACAATGACAGATCTATGTAAGACCTCAAAGGCAAAAAGTAAGACCTCTAGGCAGATTATATATGGTTAACTCCTTGTATTATATGTGAGCCCTATGTGCATATTAAAATATTATTCTCTCTATAAATCTTCCACAATTGTAAAAGCATTGTATTATGTAAGACCTACGGACAACATGTAATGAACCTAGAGGGGCGCTGGTTTGAGGAGTTCCGGGCTCCAACAGAAACATTGTAAGACCTCACATCATTTAAAAAAAAAAAGGATTATAAATTATGATAAGATGACTTTCATGTAGTCTGGAATACATGCTCTTCATTTTGGCATATATTTGTGTCCCTATTTATCACTGTCAAAGAAGACCTACGTTATTGGGGTGCTTCATTTTTTTTATAGAAATTGACATGTGATGCCCCTTGTTAGAGTAGGCTTAAGTTTATTTAGGCTACCCGGTAGTTACATTATTAGATTAATAATGTTTTTATTTCCTTTTCCGTTGAGGTAGTTGAGGTTGGTTGTTCCCACACCTCATCACATCCGGCTATTTTTTTCTGGGTTGTACATTTGCATTTTATCTCATCTCAGTGCATTTTTCACTGCTGATGAAATAACTTCTTGTGTTGCTTCTCTCGTATTGTGTAGGTTTATCCTACAGGTTATGCTCCTGAGAGGTGCTTGACACCAACACCCCCATTAAAATTAAGGGGGAATGTTAGAACATAATGTTATTAGGGATCATACCCTTATAACATTTATATAATGTTATAATATAAGGTTATAAAACCTTATGTTATAAAGCATATACCATTTAATAATTAATAATCTTACAAATGGTTGTTTTGAATGGGTGTGACTAATACCCCTTTAGGTATTATGCCACCCCTTCTCCTTTATTTAAGAAGGTTCTCTCTCATTTGAGAATGTGTGAATTTGGAGTTTTATAGTGAATTATATCACTATGCACATGAGAAATTATTGTCCTTGTGGAAGTATGTAGAGGAGTATATCCCTAGGTTCAGTCTATTATTTAATAGACTATATTTTGTAAGTGTTTAATTAAATAATGCTTTATGGGGTTTTTATTTGAAAGAGTTTTCCCTATGTATATCTTGTGTAATGTGTTAAATTTATGCTTGTATAATGCTCATTCTATTTATTTTATATTTTGTTTATAATGATTAGTATCCTAAGATCCCGATTTCTAACAAATAGGCTGATCAACAACGTAGTGAAAAGAATTTTGAAGTGGGAGATTGGGTCTTTGTGCGATTACAACCATATAAGCAAATGTCTCTAAAACAACATCAGAAAGATAACAAGCATGCACCTAAGTACTATGGTCCTTATAAGGTGTTGCAGAAGATTGGTAGTATAGCATATACATTGGAGTTACCTATGTCAACAAAAATTCATACAATTGATGTTTCAAGCTTGAAGAAAGTTATTGAGAAAAAAGTTGTAGCACAAACCGAGTTACTAGAGCTTGATGAGGAGGGAAGAATAGTTTTGGATCTTAAGGGAATTCTTCAAACATGCACCAAGAGGTGCGAACAAGGGCAATCACAAAGTATTTGATAAAATGGAAGAACTTTCCAGTTGAAGAAGTTACATGAGAAAATGAGGATTTTGTGTAAAAGCATCCACATTTGATTAGTGTTGAGGATAACACTTCTCTGACGAGGGGGGATGCCACACCCTTAATCCTATAAGTGCTTAGGGTTATGAGTAGTCAACTCGTGGTTACCTTAACTCCTAATTAAGTTATATAATCATTATTATAGTCATATATAGGTAGTTATGTCGTCCTATGGGTTATAATTGAGTATCTAAGTTGGCCTAGGTGACAGTCGTGGCATAATTAGGTATATATAGGAGCTAGTGGTAAGTTTATTACCATCATATTGTGAATTATGTTCTTAGTGGAGATATTTGGAGGTTTGCCCCTTCAAAGTGGCTTGTTACTCTCAATTATTATCAAGTATTTGCAACATATTTCCTATTATAATCTTTTCTTATGCAAGTTATTTCATTACACGATGCCGCCTCTTGTTTTGTTCCTAGTTTGCCCATATTTATAATTGAACTTGAAAGATGCTATATTGTGCTCCGGGAAACATTGACGAAGGACTTTTATGTTGCCCAAATCAACTTTCTTTGCATAATAACAAACTAAACTGTTTAGTTCTGCTGTCCTTGTAAACATGATTGGTAGTTGTAGCCAATATACATTGTTATTCTATAAACTAAATTATATGAATGTATATACTCCAAACTGTTTCAAATCCACACGAAAGTGCTAAATATCACTTTTGCAAACAGTCATGCCATGTGGCCCTCAATGCTCATCATTTGAAAGCAATATATGCACTGCTACTTAATTACTGCTACACTCATCTTCATGATGCAAATGATGTCTGTGTAACTAAATGAAACGAAATTAATAGAAAAATATTTTGTGGCTTCAAGAAGGTTTCAGATTACAGTGCTTCTGGATTTTTAAGTCTAAAATAAGCACTGCTTTCATGTTTGCTCATCAAATGAGATGGACTCCCTGCTCAACAATTTTCCCATCCTCAATAACTGTTATGCAATCAGCCTGTTGGATTGTATTCAGTCTGTGGGCTATAATGATGCTTGTTCTTCCCACCATAATTCGGTCTATTGCCTCCTGCACCACCACCTCTGATTGGGCATCCAATGCACTGGTTGCTTCATCAGTTCATCTAGAAGTAAGATACTTGGATTTTTTATTACTGCCCTTGCTATAGCTATCCGCTGCTTTTGCCCACCTGACAACTGCAGCCCTCTGTCCCCTGCATTTGTGTCATAGCCATTCTCCAGGCAGCTGCAACAACAATACCATAATAACTAGTAAATTAAAAATAAAATCAGCAAAGGCAGGAGAGGCTCTTTAAGTAAACTTACCTTATAAATTGATGGGCATTAGCAGCTTTGGCAGCCTCGATCACCTCTGTTTCAGTTGAATCCTTCTTGCCATATACAATATTGTCTCTAATAGTCCCTTCAAACAAAGTTGGCTCCTGTGTCACTAGACCTATAAAATGCCTCAAGGACCTCAAATTGAATGACTTAATGTTTTTATAATCTATTAGCACCATTCCTGTCAGAGGATCATAGAATCTCTCCAATAGTGCAATGATGGTGGACTTTCCACACCCACTTCTGCCAACTAGAGCCATGCTCTTTCCTGCTTTAATTTCAAGGGAGAAATTTCTCAAGACAGTGATATCTGGGCGAGCTGGATAAGCAAATTCTACATCTTTAAACTCCACATTTCCATCCATTTTATGCGGTTTAAGTGCCCCCAAATACTGTGGATTTATGTAACTATCTCTATCCAAGATTGCAAACACAGATTTCATAGCATCATAGCCTTTGACTATGTCAGAAGTCATGCTTGCTGCATCTGCTATAACTCGGCCTGTTCTCCCTAGCGTAGTCTGGCATATAAAATATCCTTGGAAACTGATATAACCTTCCTGTATAAGCTTAGCTCCATACCAAAGGTTTAAAGCCCACTGACATGTCATGATAAACTAGAGGTTCCTAGCACCAATCCTGCATACCATGACTCTCTTTTGATATCTTTATGGGGACCTTCCTGAGTGAATTCAAAGAGCTGGTAAATTCTCTCCTCTGCACAGAAGGATGCTATGGTTTTATGATTTACCACACACTCGGCAGCAACTTGACTGCTTCTATCCTGTGCTTCAATGGATTTACGTGAAATCCGCTTAAGTAGAAATTTTCTGTTGTAGTAGCAGTAGATTAACACAGGCTGCACTGCAATAATCACAATTGCAAAACGCCATGCGACTACTAATACAACTGCTAAGGCTAATATTACTGCGGATAGGACCTCCACTATGAATGACAGGCGATCACCAACCAAAGATCTCACCTGCACAATGTGCACATCAAGAGAAAATATGGAAGTCTATTAGTGTCCACCAACGGCCATAACTGCTCTACTTAAACATCATCCATTTCAATGGTCTAACAGTTAATAGCAATTTTACACCTCATCTATAATAAAAAGTGCTAAATATTTGTATTTTATTAGTCAAAAAATAAAATTGATTTTTGACTGTTGAAGTAGATGATGTTTAAAAACAGCCGGCCATAAGAAGTCACTGCTAACTTAGAATAGAGAAAAGGAGCACCCAGGGGTCCCCAATGAGCTATGAAAGAAAAGTAACCAGTTTGAGACTTGCCATATTAGCTTCCTTTGAGAGCCTGGCACAAACTGTCCCACTTGAATTCTGGTCCATATCAAACCATCCTACTTCAAATGTAAGAATTTTTTACAGCATTTTCCAGCGGACCCTTCTGGTGAGGAACTCTCCCATTACTGCAAAGTTATAATGTTCAATTATATTCACTAGGAAAGACCAAACTGTCATTGCCAAAAAACAAATGAGAAAATTCGGATTTTGTGTCTTATCTCATTGTGGTCTTCCTGAAATAGCACGGAGAACATGTTTGCCATGGTGATGGACTGTGCTGGATACAGAGCTACATATCCAATCGCTCCTATGCAGCCCATTACAGCATGCTTCCACTCTGGAGCATTTAATGCTAGCAAACTGATGAATAATGGAGTTCTCTGTAAGGTCTTAGCATTCTGCTTTGGTTTTTCTTTCTCTGAGGTCGAAATGGACTTAGCAGATTGATCTAAAGGATCTGGTCTATTCTCAATGTGTTAGACTGCTGCTTCTCTCAAATGTCAAATCTTTTTCAGACCAGGCATGGTTCCCACCAGCCTCATCTTTGGTGACAATTTGCTCCTGCAACTGAAACAGAGATGCATATGCACCTTGTGATTTCTGCATCAATTCCTCATGTGTACCCGATTCCACAACACAACCATCTTGCACTACTGAAATTTTATGGGCTGCACGGATAGTGGAGAGACGATGAGCCACAACAATAGTTGTTCGTCCTGTAGAAGCCCTGTCAAGAGCATCCTGAACAGCTTTTTCTGATGTGGCATCTAAAGCACTTGTGGCTTCATCCAACAATAAGATTGAAGGATTTTTAAGCACTGCTCTAGCAATGGCTATTCGTTGCTTTTGCCCTCCGGACAGTTGCACACCACCTTCACCTACCTTCAATAAGTAGAAAACATTATAAACAATGTAAAGTGAAATTCATAGTTTGGACTGCACTCTATAATTTGGATGTGGTTGAACCTGATGTGAAATTCATAATCTGGATTGAAATATTACCATTTGCTATCTAGCACTAGATTTATGTTGTACATTTCCTAGGTTTAATTAGCAATTACAGTTTAAGTTGAGTTCAGCTAGGAATACCCAAATCCTGATTCCTAGTAATTATTATAGAATAACAATACATGTGTATTATAAGCATGTGGTAATTGGATGATGAAATTGTGGGCATCGGAAGCCTTTGCAGCACCTGTGATTTCCTCCATGCTTGCATTCTCCTTTCCAAATGAAATATTGTCTTGAATGGAGGTAGCAAATAGAGTTGGTTCTTGATTGACTAAACCTATTTGGCTTCGCAGCCATTTTAATTGCAAGGATTGAATATTTGCTCCATCAAGAAGAATCTCTCCAGAAATTGGATCATAAAAACGTTCTAAAAGTGAAATCACTGTGGATTTCCCAGATCCACTGGCCCCTACCAATGCAGTAGTTTGGCCAGCATTAACTGATAGGGAGAATTCTTTCAATATCATGGTGTGTGGTCTAGAGGGATATGCAAATTGCACATTTCTGAATTGGACCTCACCTGAGACCGTTTCCAATACTTTTCCTCCAAGGTTTGCAATATCAATCACTGGTACTCTATTGATCATCTTAGATATGTGAAAGGCAGCAATGATTGCATTTGAGAAGTTCTTAAGATTTAGAAGGGCAATTGCCAGAGACCTGTAGATAAAATCGATAATGTTAGAACAAAAACAATTGTTGAACATAAATTTATAAGTACATACATTCCACCATCAGTTAAAAGCAAGCCGATTGCCATAATTCTTCCTCGGCTTGTAGCATGAGACATCACCAATCTGCTTCCATACCATGATATACATGCCCATGTGATATGAGTAAGTCCAATGCTGCCAGTAGCCAGCCCTTTTGCAAGACCTTGCTTAAGACCAAGCTTTACATTTTCATCTATGACAGATGAGTAATTCTGAATAACATTGCACTCTGCCACAAAAGAGTAGACAGTCTGATGGAGGAAAGACATTGCTCTACAATTGTTGTGGCCCTGTTTTGTTGTGCACGCATATTTTCTGCTAATTTCATTAGGATTCTACCATAGATGAATCCTGGGATAATCAATAATGTGACTAATGGAAGAATCACATGGTCAACCTCCATGACAGATAAAAGCTAGCACCATAGGAACCGATAAAACTTGTCATATTCACTATAAAAAAAGGAACCTGCAAGTTCTCCAAAGTAAATATTGATTAACAATGGCTTTCAAAAATCAAGGAAAGTAAAATCAGAACAAATAAGTAAATTCTATATATATTCACATTGTATTAAATAGGTGATTAGGTCTGTACAAGTACATCTAAGCTTAGAATAGACTAGGTAAGCTTAAACAGTCTCCAAAAAGTCATCAAAGGAAAGATTGAAAAGTAGAAAAGCATCCATCCACAACATGGGAAACATGGCAAAATAACTAGCTACAAAAAGTACAACCTACTCAGAAGCATGGGTCAGCCTCTCAATTTGACTATAACAGTACTTGCCATTTAAAAGCAAAATGCAACAGTATATCAGAATCAATACAACAAACCAGCAATACTTGTAACTGCTTCAATAACTATTTGTTCTGGATTACAAAACATTTTCACTGAGGACATCCTGTATAAGGAGAGTATCGTTGGAAATACTGTTAACCACTTCAGCTGTGTCTATGCCTCTAGTGTCAAAAAAACAAGCATCTTGTCTCAACACAGCTCTTAGGTACTTCACTCGCATTCGAGATGCTTGTCTTTCTGCAGTCCTACTCCAGCAGAAAGCCTCTGAATATCAATAGCTAGTAATCAGCAAGTGAGCATAGTATACAGATTAAACACTATTAAGTTTTTGAGCTAGTAATCTGCAAGCTAACTTACTATACAGATTAAACACTACTAAATTTTTAAGCTAGTAGTCTGCAAGCTAACTTACTATACAGATTAAACTCTATTAAATTTTTGAGCTAGTAGTCTGCGAGCTAACTTACTATACAGATTAAACATTTGAATTTTTGAGCTAGTAATCTGCAAGCTAATTTACTATACAGATAAAAAAGTGTTAAAAAGTTTTGAAAGCATAAAAGTAGCACCTAAAAATGCTGCAATCCATCCCCCACCACCCAAATACAGACAATATGCAACTTCCTGCATGACAACAATAGCACCAATCCAAATGAAAAAAAGCCTTCCCACCACCAATTAATGCAAGAAAGATGGAATTAAACACATTCTAAATAGGCAAACATTTTACCTTCTTGATATGAGGCATATAATTACCACCATTATCTGATGAACCAAAGCCTACGGTATTGAAGAATCTACTCAATATAATTCCAATGCAGGGCAATTGCAATCCATTACCAATTGCACCCAAGGTTCCTAATATCATAGTTAATATGTCTACCCAATCTGCATATTTGAAAACTCTCCAGACTGACTTGCTTCGAGTTGCTGAATCCATTGAAACAAATGTGATCGTGCAGATTTTAGGGACTCTAAATACCTTTAGAGTCTGAATTGCAGGCAGGACATGCTAGATAGGGTACATCCATCAACTAATATAGGTCTCTATAGTTTCACCAGTTTTGCCATCTATTGCTTGAGATAGATACAATAAGGTTTCTCAATAAGAACTACATAAATAGTGCCTACAATCTAAGTTGTAAGCAGGATATGTTAGATGGGGTTTAACTTTTATAAACCTATAGTTTCACGAGTTTACAATTTACTGCATGAAATTGAGACAGAAAATTTCTGTCTAAAAACTGCATAATAACACAATAGTTATAAAAAAAACAGTGTGGTTAATTTTCATAACGAGAGAACCCATCTTCATGATCTACTGCCTGATTTGTATTTTAACTTTCTTATTGCACTACCAGATATTGCTGGATCATGTGAGAAGGGTAGATTGAGTTAATGAACATTGATTATTCTTGTCTGTTAGTAGTCAGCCCATGCCACTTTTCTGTGTAGTAAGCCATGCCACGTTCACTAACAATAATATTGAGAAATCTTTCGAGTTGGAACAATTGAATAAAGTAATGTCAATTTGGTTGTTTCAAGCAACTTTAAAGAAACAAACAAACTCAGATGTATGAATGTCAATCAAAAGATAGCTCTTGCATCAAAGTCTTCTAAATGTATTATATGGAGCCTAATCAGACTCGGAGGTTAAATTTTCCCCACTTTTATTGGCGTGGTTTCCCCCCAAATTTTTCCCACTTTTATAAAGGCATCGGGTGTTATTTTTCTATTAATCGACATAAAAAAAACCCTTTTTTTGTAACCGACATAAGGTTTGATAAAATCGGCTAAAGGTTAGGGTTTCCGTTGATGTATTATAGCATTTTTGCAGCAGTATTGAGTTGCAAGGATTGCTGGTTATAATCGGTTTGATTTACTGGATAATAATATTGGACTCTCTGTTGGTGGATGTAACCCGAGTTTGGGTGAACCACGTTAAAACTTGTCTCTCGTTGTTATTATTTCTGTGTATTTTCATTCCTCTATTTAATCTTTATTTGCATTTAATTGATATCTTCTGTCGGCTAACCCTAACAAGTGGTATTAGAGCGGGTTGTGTTCGATTATCGTCTGCAGGAAGGTCTCACGGTTGAGTGGAAGCAATGGTGGATGAGGGTAAATTGAAGGTCAACAAATATAATGGGTAGAACTATCAGTTATGGAAGATGCAGATGGAAGATTACCTCTATCAGAAGGATTTATGGAGGCCATTGGAACGAGTATCCAAGAAACCAACAGGAATGATGGATGAGGATTGGGAACTTCTGGACAGAAAGACATTGGGAGCTATTCGGTTGTGCCTGACACCATCTGTGACATTCAATATAACAGAAGTGAAGACAACAAGTGAATTGATGAAATCTTTGGCTAAATTGTATGAAAAACCCTCAGCCTCAAATAAGGTATTTCTCATGAAGCTTTTGTTTAATCTGAAAATGATTGAAGGTGGATCTGCGACAGATCATTTAAATGAGTTTAATATGATTTTTAGTCAGTTAACTTCTGTAAAAGTGAAATTTAATGAAGAGGTGAGGGCTCTCTTGGTTTTATGTTCTTTGCCAGAAAGTTAGAATAGCTTAGTAATGGCTGTAAGTAACTCTGTCTCTGGTTCAAACACTTTAAAATTTGATGATGTTGCTGGTGTTATCCTTAGCGAGGAAATGCGACGGAAAAGCTCAGGAGGGTCCACATCAAGTAGTGTTTTGAATGCAAAAAGTAGGGGCAGATCAAAGGAGAGATGAAAAGGTTCTGGAGGTCATGGGAAGTCACGAGGAAAATCAAAGGTCAAGAGATCTCAATCTAGAGGACAAAAGGATTGCTGGTACTGTGGGAAACTAGGTCATCTGAAGAAAGATTGTTGGTCTCGAAAGAATAAAGAAGGAGACAAACAAGAAGGCAATAAGGAGACAAATGTGGTAAGTAATAAATCTGAAGATGATGTTTTGATTATTTCCCTAGATAATGCTAATGATTCATGTGTTTTAGATTCAGGTGCCTCATTTTATGCTACGCCCCATAGAAGTTATTTTCTTGATTATGTCCAAGGGGATTTTGGGTTGGTTTATTTAGGAGATAACGAACCCTGTCAGATTGTTGGAAAGAGAAGAATTAAGATTAAGTTGCAGAATGAAAATCATTGGCTACTACAAGAGGTAAGGCATGTTCCAAGGCTTAGTAGGAATTTAATTTCAGTAGGGCAGCTAACTGAAGAAGGTTGCATTGTTACATTTACTGATGAAAATTGGAAGGTTTCAAAAGGTGCCTTAATAGTAGAAAAAAAGTGTGAAAGTAGGCACCTTCTATCTTTGTACAGGTCATACTATTCCTTCTACTTTAGTTGTTGCAGAGAAAAAATAAACAAGTTCAGGAACAGTTGATGTAGGTTCGCATGAAGAGACTGAAACATTTGCTGCAGGTTCTGAGACAACGCTGTGGCATAACATATTTGGGCATATGAGTGAAAAAGGTATGAAGGTACTTCATTCCAAGAAAGTTTTACCAGGTCTGAAATGTATTAATATAGATTTCTGTGAAAGTTGTGTGTATGGAAAACAAAAGAGAGTTAATTTTCTTAAGGATGGGAAGCAAAAGAAAGATGAAAAGTTGGAGCTTGTGCATACAGATGTATGGGGACTGGCTCAGGTATCTTCTCTTGGTAGCTCTCGGTATTATGTTACATTCATAGATGATGCAACTAGGAAGGTATAGATTTATTTCCTTCGACAGAAATCTGATATATTTGAAACATTTAATAAATAGAAAAACTTGGTTGAGAATGAGACGGGTAAAAGATTAAAATGTCTCAGATCTGATAATGGTGGTGAGTATTACAGCAAAAAATTTGAGGATTATTATTTATTTAATGGAATTTGTAGGCAAAAAACGGTTCCGGGGACTCCACAGGAAAATGGAGTGGCTGAACATATGAATATGACAATAATGGAGCGTGCAAGGACCATGAGATTGCATGTTGGGATGCCTTTAAACATGTGGACAGAGGCTGTCAACACCATTGTATATTTAATTAATAGATGTCCTTCAGTTCCTTTGGGCTGTGGTATTCCAGAGGAAGCATGGACAGGTAAGAAGGTGAGTTATTCTTTTCTCAAAACCTTTGGATGTGAACATTTGCACATGTAGATTTTGAAAATAGAACCAAGCTAGATGCAAAATCAAAAAAGTGTACCTTTGTTGGATATGACATTGATGAATTTGGTTATAGGCTTTGAGATTTTAAAAATCAGAAAATTGTGAGAAGCAGGGATGTTTTATTCAATGAGAAGCTGTTGTACAAATATTAGCTGCAGCAACATGAGAAAAAAGAAAAGGATTATGTGGTGCTGGATGATACTCCAAATAGTGATATTCCAGTGGTTCTTCATGCTCCGCAACAACAACCAGAAATACTACAAACTCCAATGAATGTTAGACGGTCAACAAGGTTAAGTAGACCTCTCGAAAGGTTTTCTCCCTCTTTGTATTCTATTTTGTTAACAGATGCTGGTGAACCAGAAGGCTATGATGAAGCTATGCAGGTGAATACACAGGTTCAGTGGGAGCTTGCAATGAAAAAAGAAATGGACTCCTTGTTGAAAAATCAGACTTGGGAATTGTGTAAGTTGCCTACAGGTAAAAAAGCTTTACCAAACAAATGAGTTTATCGGCTGAAAGAGGAAGATGGAGGTAAGATAAGATTTAAAGTCAAGTTAGTTGTAAAATAATTTGTACATAAAAAGGGCATTGATTTTGATGAGATATTTTCTGCGTTTGTCAAGATGACTTCTATTCGTACTATTTTAAGTATTGTGGCTACTGAAGATTTGCATTTGGAATAGCTAGATATAAAAACTACCTTTCTCCATAGTGATTTGGAGGAGGAGATATACATGGAACAACCCCAAGGATTTGAGGCCACAAGTAAGGAGAAACTGGTGTGCAAATTGAAGAAGAGTTTGTATGGCCTGAAACAAGCACCTCGGCAATGATACTTAAAATTTGATAGTTTTATGGTTGAGGAAGGCTACAACCGGTGTAATTCTGACCGTTGTGTTTATTTTAAGAGGTTGGATAATGACAGCTACATTATTTTATGTTTATATGTTGATGACATGCTTGTAGCGGGGTCTAACATGGATCACACAAGAGAGTTAAAACAACAGTTAACATAGTTATTTGCTATGAAGGATTTGGGGGCAGCAAAATAAATCCTTGGTATAAAAATTTGCAGAGATAGAAAGAATAGAAAATTGACTCTATTTCAAGCTGATTATGTTGAAAAGGTGTTGTAGAGATTCCATATAGAGAATGCGAAAACTGTTAGCACACCTTTGCCTAGTCATTTGAAATTGACTAAGGAAATGTGTTCTAAGACACTAGAGGAGGAAGAAAAAATGTCCAAGGTACCATATGCTTCAGTTGTAGGAAGTTTAATGTACGCCATGGTATGCACAAAACTAGATATTACACATGTTGTAGGGGTTGTAAGTAGGTATATGAGTCATCCTGGATTGGAACATTGGAATGCAGTAAAATAGATTCTCAGATATTTGAGAGGTACATCCAATAACACTTATGTTTTGGGGGCTCTAATATTGATTTAGCAGGTTATGTAGACTTAGATTTGGCAAGGGATATTGATACTAGGTGAAGTACTACAGGTTATGTCTTTACTGTAGGTGGGACAGCGGTGAGTTAGATTTCCAGCTTGCAAAAAGTTGTTGCTTTATCCACCACAGAGGTAAAATATGTAGCTGCAACAGAGGCAAGCAAGGAGATGATATGGCTGCAATCTTTCATGGAAGAATTGGGCAAACAACAGGCTAACAATTATTTGTTTATGGACAGTTAGAGTGCCATACATCTTGCAAAGAATTCTACCTTGCATTCAAAGACCAAACACATACATTTGAGGTATCACTTCATTTGGTCAGTGTTGGATGATGGACAGTAAAGGATAGAAAAGATACATACAGATGAAAATCCAGCGGATATGTTTACAAAGGCAGTGACAAGGGAGAAGCTGAGCTCCTCTTTAGCTTCGGTTGGTCTTCAAGACTGAAAACAAAATCAAAACAATAGAGTCCAGGGTGCTTATTTCCAGTGGGAGCTACAAGGTTAGCGGTGTTATGATCAGTCTCCAAGTGGGAGATGATATGGTGTGGAGTCGGACCAGTCTCCAAGTGGGAGATTGTTGTTATATGGAGCCTAATCAAAATTGGAGGTTAAATTTTCCCCACTTTTATCAGCGCAGTTTCCCCCCAAGTTTTCTCCACTTTTATAAAGGTATCAAGAGTTATTTTTCTATTAACCGACATTAAAAAAACCCTATTTTTGTAACTGACATAAGACTTCATAAAAATGGTTAAGGGTTAGGGTTTTCGTTGATGTATTGTAGCATTTTTGCAGCGGTATTGAGTTGCAAGGATTGCTAGTTGTAATCGGTTTGATTTACAGGATAATAATATTGGACTCTCTGTTGGTGGATGTAGCTCGAGTTTGGGTGAACCACGTTAAAACTTGTCTCTCGCTATTATTATTTCTGTGTATTTTCATTCCCTTGTTTAATCTTTATTTGCATTTAATTGATATCTTCTGTCGGCTAATCCTAACACCTCCTTTAAGTGCAACTTATGGAGATGTAAAGATGGGTCCCGACAAATAAAGCCATGTTAGGTACCAATATACAATGATTGTTTCTGCTGCAAAGAATTACTGGAAGCATTCAAGCAACCCTGAATTACTAGAAGCTCATGAAGAAGCAACTCTCGATTACTAGAAGCTCATGATGAAGCATCACTGAACTCTGATGAAGCAACAGAGGATAGAAGATGACCCGTTGCATAGAATCAGTGGAAGCCAATGATGATGCAACACTAAACTCTGATGTAGCAACATGTGATATAAGGATTAAAAATGATCTACTGTACATGATTGTTGAAGAACTATGTTGTACTGGAAAACCCCACTGAAGATCAGGATCAAAGAGGTTGGTAACATAAGGTACCAATGATCTCAAAAATACTGAACAAACTATGAAGGTTGCCTCCAGGGCAAAACCAAGGAAGCATAAGCACAAGTACAAACAGTTTGATATCCTCATTATGCTATAGAAAGTGCAAGACAGACTAAAAATAGATTATTGCTGATAAATCAAGCCTATTAAAGCAAATAGAACCTTTCTAGGAGGCAGCATGTCCAGGATATCCAATAGAAGCCATAAAATTGACAAACTAATTAGAAGATACCTAGGGTTGAATCTGAAAAAAGTAGATAGATGGCTGTGTAGAGCTCTTTGATACCTTTCCAATGCCTTTTCGTTTTCAAAAAATGGAGATTCTATGCACAAGAATGGAGCTCAGAAGCCAAAAATGATACCTTGACTTCAAACAACAAAAAAGGTGTCAAACAGAAAAATCTAGGAAAAAGACTAGCATTACTGGATAGTGCTCAGAACTAGCTTTCCAACGCTTTTTTGTTTGCCAATTTTTGATTCTGTATCCTCAAGTTATGGCTTCTGGAAGAAAATTGACTTTTTAGGCCTACACATGAGTGCGACACGAAAATCGAAGCAGATTCAAATATTGAGGTAGCACGGAAATTGAGGCAGACATAAATCAAGCGGCATGGAAATCAAGGCAAATTTGAAAATTTTGAGGCAGCTCAGAAATCAAAATATGCTCAGAAAAATTTGGCATAGAAATCGAGGCAGTTATACGTACAAACTGGCACAAAAATTGAGGCAGTCGTACGGATTTTCCTACACAAGACCAAACCCCAAAAAATGCCCAATTTTTTTTCCAGCAAAATATAGATTGCCTTATATGAAAATAGGGGTTTTGACACCTTCTGAGCATAATGGCAGAGTTAGTTTTTTCTCCAGGATACACCTTTTAGACTCTCAAGGCTAAAACCCTCACAGATTTGAGAAGAAACTTGCGAGCCTGGAGTTCTGATACCATGTTAGAGTCAGGATCTGTTGCAAGCATTCATCTATGGGAGAGCAAGAAAAAGCCAAGAGAGAATAATAATGCAAATATTGGAGAAATGCATTAAACAACCCATAAAAAATACATGCAAAGTAGTGAGTATTTATAGGCAAGGTGAGTGGGGTGAGGTGTCAATCTAGAATCTTCTAAAATAGCAAGGTGGATTAACTTTCCATATGGAGAATTGACAACTCACACACATACACCCACTTACATAAATGCAGCCTATTAAATAGCTCACAATTATTTACTACCTAAGCAAGCTTAAAATAAAATAAAGGAAAATAAATTCCTACACTAACATTACAAAATCATTAGAAAACATATATTTTAGACAACAAATACTTACAATATCATTTTAAAAATTCATCTCACCTTAAAGTAAAGGAAGAACTTTGAACCAGTAACTAAGATTATTTTCTTGTTAGAGAGATATCATAGGTAGTACTTAAGCATGATGACATTGGAGCAACCTATGGCATACTCTTAAGGAAGGCTTGAAGGACCTTTAACAAATGGGTAGGTGTATGTGACCTATTGTCAAGGTGCTTTAGATCCTCAACCTTGATTGTCCCTACCTATTGATAGAGGGGCACAAGAACTTTATGATGGGTCTTTCTTAATAGATATAGAATCTTGTCATCTATTCAAGTCTTACTTGTTTGCCAATGTGTATATTTTTTTCTTTCTTGATTGAAAAATATTTTTGGTGTATTACTGTTGTGTTTGTACACAAAAAGTTAATCTATTAGTTGGCTTGGAGAGATGACTAATCATCTCATATGTTATATGGATTAGAATAACATAGTACCTACATATAATTGATCTAATCATTTCATATCATATGTTGGCATATATTTCTTGCAATTAATTATATTTGTATTCTAGAAACTGTTAGTAATAATTTATGTTTGTGGTTTCAAGTCAGGTCTCTTCCCTAAAAATCTAAAAAGTTCTAATGTTTTGGTCACTGCAATTATCAAAAATGCATCTCACCTTGTATGCTCAGTGTCAAAATATGCAGTGGCGAGTCTGAAATCTCCATCGGCCCCTGAAAATTGATAAAAATTGGGTCAAATGCATAAAAAATGCATATCGGGTCGATGTTTCTGGCAGTGGCAGTGAGGGTTTCATATATCAAGCGCTGCGGGACGGCCAAGTTTAAGCCCCAGTTTTTGCCGCGCCTTCGCTTTTGATTGCTTCCCGTGGAGCATGCCACTTGTCAGCGGCAGAAGCAACCCCTTTGAGTTCCAGTTTGAGCATGGAAGGCGCCATGTGTTAGCTTCTGCCGAGGTTTCTTTAGAGTTTCTAAATGTTTCAACTGTGCCGCGGAAGGTACCACGTGGAGGCACCCGAAAGACCCTAAAGTTTCACAGTTTCTGCCAAGTTTTCGAAGGGTTCGATGATCCTTAATGTTTCTCAAAGCAACGCGGAGCTTGCAATGTGTCGTTGTCCGCTTGAGTTTCTAAAAGTTTCTAAGTTGCAGCGGATCCTACCAAGTGTCAGTCTCCGCGGGTGTCCCATGTGTTTCCTTTGTATTTCATGCTGCTCGTTGCGGATGGCGCCATGTGTCACTCTCCGTCGAAGTTCCTAAAAAGTTTCCAAGCAGGGGCGGAGCGTGCCACGTGTCTTTTATGGTTGCTGCGGAAGCCGACACGTGTCAGCTTCTGCTTTAGTTTCTATTTGTTTCATGTTCAGCGCAAAAGTGGTGGGTCCCAGTTAGTAGTTGCTGCCGCGGATGGTGCCAAGTGGCAACTTCCGCCTGAGTTTCAAAGAGCCCCTTTATAAAGTTTCAGTGTGGCGAAAGGCGCCAAGTGTCGAACTGCGGGGGCATTCTTTATTTATTTCAGTGGGTGCGCGGAATGCGCCATCTATCCCTTTTGGTTGCTACGGAGCGTGACATGTGTCAGCTTCCACAAGTTTGTTCTTTTTTGTTGCAATGGTCAGCGAAACATGGAGGTGGGCCTCGGTTTGAATTTCAAGTGAGGCGGAGGATGCCAAGTGTCGGCTTCCGCCAGAGTGTTTCAAAGGAGGGTCTATGAGTTTCAAGAGACCGTGGGAGGTGCCACGTGGCGGCTCCCACAGGAGTTTCAAGGGTCTCTTGTGTTTCAAAGGTTTTCGTGGGCTATTTCATTAAGTCCCTTCTATGTCCCTCGGCAGTAAAGTGGAACCTGCCACGTGTTGGCTTCTCCCTGAGCTTCATGGAGAGTCCCTAATGTTTCAACGGTGCTGCAGAGTTTGCCACGTGGTGGCTTCCACGCATGGTTCCAGCAGTAGACTCTCAGCAGAAATAATTAAGGAAAACGAACCCAGCAATAGAAACTCGAAGTGTCTGCGTGGCACGTTTTTGTTGGTTCGCAACTTTTCAGTAGTTTTTGGGGCCATTGATGTTAGCGGTGGGTTTTTTGATCAACGGCCACGTTTTGAACCTGCAGCGAGGGTTTTCTTCTGAGTGTTTGCAACTGTTTTTGGCGGGAGAAACTTGCTGCGGCTGCTGCATCCCGAGGCTACGGGTAGATGAAACTGTAATGGTGTATCATGCAGAAAGGCATGGGTTGTGTTGATAGCTCAACCACCTGAATTGATGATGCATGTCCCTGAGCGGCGGCTCGAGTCCCAATCTCACCTGTTCCTTCCTCTTTGTCCCTCTGTAGCATTTATGATTTTGGGCGCCATTTTTAGTGCATTGTATCTGGCAGATTTTTTTGGTCTGGCCATGTAATTAATTTGTTGGGTCCATCTTCCTGCTATTTAAGCAGACTGTGTGACCCATTTCAAGGTTGTTGAAGGCCTGGGGCATGTTTGTGTAAATAATGAAGAACAGGGCATGATCTTGGTTGTTTTTATCCCATTTTGGAGTTTATGTGTTGCAGCATGCGTGTATTTTGCACATATTTTTAGTTTCAGTGTTGATTTATATGAAAAATGCTTATTACATGTGTCTTTCTGCTTGTCTCCATTTGCTGCATGTTCTCCTTCTTTTGAATCTGGTTGCTAAGGGTTTCATAGATTCTAGGGTATAGATATCTATATTGCATGCTTGATCTGTAACTTCCATTCAAGGAGTGGATTAATTTGTTTTAGGTTGAGCATGGGGAAGGTTGCATGTCTGCAGGGATATCTGTAAGTAGAGGCAGTTAGATACCCTTTCTTGGGTGATGTTTATAAGGCAAGCATCAAGTCCAACCCCCTGAAACTTGAGTGAAAGTTGCAAACCATCTCCTGTATACGTCTAGTTGACTCCTTGCCCAATGGATAGGCACCAGTCTGCTTTTGAGTCAGAAGTTCTGAGCCAAAACCCCTTGTCTTGCATCCAGGACATTATGTCCACCCATTTCTTCACTTCCACCTGTTAGTTGTAGGAGTAGGATTAGGAATCCCCTACATACTCTCATACCCAACCAGACATATATGTCCAAGAATGTTGCCCACCTTGTGATCTGTCATGAAGATCTTGGTCCACACATGAGAGTATTCTGCCTGTTATTGTAAAGCTAAATCATTGTGTTATTGGTCTAGTCAAGGTTATATCTTTAGTTATAGGGATACCCCCCTTGGTGCGGCAGAACCAGAAATAAAGGGGAGGCAGCTCACACAATCTCCCATAATCTGTTGGTCAAATCCGCCTGTGCATTGGAGTTGGCAAACCCTCTGCAGATTTGGTAACCAACAGAAACAATGTGTTATTATTAGTCCTTGCCTACGGCAGGGATACTGTTGTTTTCACCTCTAAGTATTAGTTTTACCTCGGCACCCGTGCAAAGGGAACAATTTATGTTTTCCTTAAGGTCTTTTTTGCAGGGAAAATTCAGAGAAGTTGATTTTTTCATTGGTCGATTTCTATTTGAACTCATTGGCATTGATTATTTGAATTATTAAAATCTTTAAATTTTTTCCAATGAATAATGGTGGGTGAGATTCGGTATGATTGTAATGTTTTTGTCTATTTTTCTAGGGCAACCACATGTGTTGCATGTTCTTGCATGGCATTCTTCAAAACAACTCACATGTCTAAGAAAATACCACTTAGACCAAGCAAGAACAAACACCCATCAGAGGTATTTCTTCGTCAATTTCCCCTTCACTTTCATCATCACTGTGCAACATGCCCACTCCTTCAAAATTGTTGATGCGTATGAAGTCAAAAACTCTATGGACTGACTATGTCAACATAGAGGAATACAAGTAAATTTCATATTCTAACATTCTGGAGAAAATTTACAAGCCGTGTAATGCAACCTTTCTCCCATAGTTATTAACTACTTGCAGCAGATTTATTATAATTAACACTAGATTTAAGTTAATTACAAATATTAAATGATGTGTAAATAACAAAGGTAAATTACAGCATATGATAATTTAATAATAACTCTAAAGTAAATCATTAACAAAGCAAATTGGATAACATAATCTCATAATTAGATTAACATCAAAATCCACATATATTATAATAATTCTAATATCTTTTATTAACAATAAGTTTAGTACTTATTTGAATCATTGAGCACCTGGATCAACCACTCTCACCCTAGGAAGATTTCAGTGGTCTTGGCATTCATAGCTATGGCACACTCTAGGAGGAACCAGTTCTTATTCAGAACCAACACACATGCTTCCCAAGCATCAACCCTGGCCAGGACAATCCCAAGTGTACCCCGTACCTTGAGTTGGACACATCCCATGTGCCCCTTCTCCTAATGCCCATAGCTCACCAAAACCACCTTCTTCCTTGAGTGATCTCCATTCCCTTTCTAAGTCTCACATAAATTCCTTATATACCTTTTAAGGGGTGGTTTCCAAACCATCACACCCTTTCACAAAGGTTATCATTAATAATTATTAACATACATCATAATTTTTCCCTTTTAAATAGGGTTTTTTTATAAATATTCTTTATTTATCTCCATTTTAACCAAATGATCATAATATCTTTTATTTTTTTCATCTCCTTTTAATTATAAAGTGTTAAATAAATTTTATCCTTTTATAATTTTAAAGGGTTATTCATTAAATGATTTTATTTTCCATTTTGGGGAAAAAGTCCCATAATTTTTCTCCCCTTGTAAATCAACTACTCTCATCAATAGCTTAAGTTGAATCTACAATATAATTCAACAAAAATTATTAGTCAAGTAAGTGTGGATGTAACATTATAGATATCACAATGAATCTATTTCATTTTAACTTCATTTATAATTACATTTCTCAGATTTTAGATCTATTCAATAACTCCTATATTTAACTAAAACCACAATTATATCTCATATCTAAATACTTTGTTAATCAATAACATGGTTAGAACTATAAGTACATTTTCATATCCATACTATGCAATCACTTATCATTGAGTATCATATAATATATCAACTCAAAATCAATTCCAAGATGATAGTCATGTGCATTCCGGACTACATGAATATCTTTTCATATACCAAATACAATTGAATGGAATCAAGTGCACAATTGCCCTTAAACAAAATTTATATCATTCACATATTTACTCAAACAAAGTTTTGAGAAAAGTTTTGAATCTCCAACAAGGATGTAATATAAATTAGCTTATTGCTATCAATAGGATGCTTGTAATAGTTAATCGAGATAAAATATCTTTTCAACATATATCACCCTATCATTGACACATACTTTATAAAGCACATGTACAAAGTTATTAGGTTGATCAGGTCCACTAACAAAGTACAATAAAACAAAAATGGTAATCTTGCTAGGCATGTTGACAATAATAGAACAATAGTAAACTATTATCACTCATGGATAAATTTTTAGAACACTTTTAAATTCGTATATAATAAATTTACACTAATAGATCTAATTCATGATTTTTTATTTTTATTTTTTAAATTAAGAGGTTGTCTTTTCTCCTGTAAGATTTGACATGCCCCATGGCATATGCTAAGATAATAATTTTGGTTTAATATCTTATAAATGTATTGTTTCATTTCACCTAAACAACACCATATTTGTCAAAGTTTAAGATGTGAAAAATGATCTTGGGACCTCTGAGTTATGGGCCCATATTCTAACTTATGTTAGACAAATACAACTTGTATTAATTTTCAACTATGTATATAACCCTTGGTCTTTTATTTCTTTCATGATCATTGTTGGATCCTTTATTGTTATATGACTTTTTGATGATGTTGCTTGTATAAGGTCATCTCAATTGTAAAGTTTGTTGACAATAAGCATTAATAATGACACACTAAAATGGAGATATACATTGAGAGATAATGAACTAACAAATTGAGGAGCCAATCAAAGAAAAGAAGGAAAGATAGGAGAAGTTAACCAAGGAATTTACAAATTTCTTTGGGATATATCAATATTAGAATGCATAGAAGATGAGAGTGTGAGCATTGATTAGCTAAAGTGCCATCTACCCAATCTCTTGTCAATGCATTTTAAATTTATTCAAGATCTCTATGGTAGAAGAGATTAAGTACTAGAATGATAAATAATTTTCATACATACAAAGAGAGACACAATTAGGAAGAAGACAAATGAGTAGAAGACTAATGTCATCAAAGGAGTTAATGAACTTCCATCCAAATAAAGGAGACACTATCAAAGTAAAGAATCAATAAAATTGATGGAGCAAAGAAAGCAAAATGAAAGCTATGGGAGGAAACCGATAATCTAGCACCAAAGCATCAACCTCAATCCTAAATTGAAAACTTGAACCAGAGAGAGCTAAAGCTAGGAAGTAGTTTGTCACCCATGAAAAACAAATGATCATTTAGATTATTATACAACTATCCATTCTTGATGAAGAAGATAGACTTTTCTCATCAATCTATTTTAAAAAGCCTTGAAAAGGAATCAAGGATTAATAATAACCCCTTTGACAAGTAGGAAGTCCCCATCTTGATATAGAACCTTACAATTTCATCATGGGCAAAAAAAGAGATGTATATATGGATAGCATGAGGCATACTAATTAATCAATGATAAAAAAGGAGTTTGAGAACATTTAGAGGTTAAGTTTCTTGACAAAAGGAAAGTTTAAAGGTTAAGGCATATTGGGAAGTGCTAAGAGATAATTTACTAAAATAACTTAAGATAGACTCAAGAAATGGTAGGTACACATTCTAAGGAAGAAGATGAATTGTTACCATCATCTTAAAAGAGTGCATACAATAAATGAATGGATATGAAATGTGAGAAGACAAAGTGATGATTGTCATGACCATAGAAAATTTTGAGAAGATATGATGCAACCTTAAATAGATAATATAAAGAAGAATTGACATCTTGGATAATCCAATTCATAGATGCAATTTATGCATGAATTCAAACACATTGCCCAAGTTCTAAACAACCACATACTTGGTAAAGAAGCAATTTTTTAAGTACATTATCAAACCCTAAATTATTTGAGTAGTAATTGTAGACACCCAAATTTGTCTGTCTTGCAACACCTAGTCAAAAACATTACTTAGACATCATGTAACATTTTGTCCAAATCCCACTCTTAATCCATCCCACTTCTCCCATTAAGCCAATTAATTAAATAAATTTTATTTATTTAATTAAAATCCCATCTTAATCCCATCCTTATCCCACTTAGCCAATTAATTAAATAAATTTTAATTTATTTAATTAATTTCACATTCATAATCCCACTTTCTAATTAATTAAATAAATTTTATTTATTTAATTAATTTCCACATTCATATCTCAGTCCAATCCTAATCATCTTCCCAATTACTTAAATACATTTTATTTATTTAATTAATTTCCCTCACATATCCCAACTAATTCAAATATTTTATTTGAATTAACTCCTCACCTTTCATCACATTTTGACACTTATCCATCTCTCCATTCAATCATGTGTTGTAGTACAACTTTCATTTAAAATCTTTCACATGTACAACTAATGGGACCTAATTTTAGTATTTGTGTACACAGTCACATATGAGCCCTATCCTCCTTTGTACACTTGTCAAATGACTACAACTCCCTTAAAGAGTGGGAATAACTAATCAATCCTAACCGTCCATATCAATAATTTAGCTTTTTAATCTCAACCATCCATTTGAACCAAGCCTTTCTTATAAATCAACCCCCTCACAAGCCATTTGAAAGGATGCATAGAGTTGGACTATCCTTATGCTGTTGAAATCGCATTAGAGCCTTTGCATCTATCATCATCTTCTTCCATCTATCATCTCAATCCTATGCAAATGTTATGCTACCAAATTGTGAGCAACCAACATATCAAATCAATCAAACAATTCATCTTGCATCTTTGAGGTATTGAATGATTTGGGTTTAGGTTATGCATTTAATTGATTGATCATTTCCATTTACAAATCCAAATTTTTTTGATATACATTTTGGCACGCCCAGTGGGACCCACGTCCTTGATTAACCTCCTTGTTTGAGTTGTTTTTGTGAAGTTTAGATCTCTTGGAGCATCAATCTTTCATTTTTGCAAGCTTTTGTAGCAAAAATTTGTATTTTTCTAACCCTAGTTTGTTAAGATTTGTAGAAAAATGTAAGTAGATGATCTTTTAGCTCAAATCTAACCTCACCATTACATCTGGGGGTCATTTCCATAAATTTTGAGTACAAGTTTGCCTAGATTTCATGAAAAATAGAGCGTTTGGTGAAGAAAACAACAACCGGTCTGCAGAAATTCGCCTTTGGTAATTCAGCTCGCTCTTGATAAAAAACCAGTCGCTTTTGGTAATTCAGTTCACTTTTGATAAAGAAACTAATCACTTTTGGTAAAAATTTGCATCACTTTTGAACAACAGTATTTAGCTTTTGGTAAAATTCAGCTCGCTTTTGATCAAAAACTGATCGCCTCTGGTAAACTTGGTTGCTTATGGTTAACATTTGCATTCTGTCACCTGAAACTTTCCAGATCACTTTTGGGCTATTATTCGTCGCTTTTGGCCTTTTCTTAGTTGCATATGAGCTATTACCTGCTGCTTCCATCTATTTCTGCATCGCTTTTGAGCACGCAGTGATCACCTCTGCCATTTTCTGCGTCGCTTTTAAGCTGAACATAATCGCTTTTAGATCTCTGTGTCACTTCCTGCAAATTAGGGCTTTTCCGTTTATACCTACTTTTTGCAATTTGTGGTCGCTTTTGAGCTCTAATCATTCACTTTTGGCTTTTATGCGTCATTTTTAAGCTGCAGTCGCTCGCATCTGGTCTTATCTGGGTTGCATCTGAGCTATAACGTATCGCCTACAAACAAATTTAGATCGCTTATAATCAACAGTTGGTCGCATCTGGTAACTGTAACTTGCTTTTGGTTGCTATCATTGTACATTTTGGTGTTTCTATCATAACTTTCACATACAGAGGCCAAATCGCTCAAACAAGGACTCGTTGGAAAGCTGAGAGGATGAACTACGCAATGGAGTAGGTTTTATCAAGGGCATCTAAGAAGCTAGAGTAGCATTGGCATTATCCTCTACAGTAGATTTGGATAGTGAATTAACCAGGTGCAATCATTTCATCTCTTATCTTCCAATCTTGTTTGATCACACATTTAGATTTTGGGCATAAAATGAACAAATTGTTTGCAATCATACCATTGAAATTGGGCTAAAACAAACCATTATCTTTCATCACATTTGGATTTAGGCTTTAAAACAAACAAGTGCTTGCATTGTCTTCCACACATTAAATTTCTAAGGTTAATGAACCCCATGCGAGTGTGACCAAGTAAATGTGTATGCTCTCTCCTCGCGTCCTAACATGAACTTGGAAATCAAAAACATTTACTTGTGTTGCTTTTGTTAAACCTTAGAGAGGCCTGCCTTGGTGGGAAAATAGGTACTCACCCCAAGGGAATAGCCTCAAGCGGTACTTTCATCCGGTCCACTATAAAAATCAGAGGATAAGGTGAAATCCAAGTCTAACCGGTATTAGCACTCACCATATAGTGCTAACTTAAAAGGAGGTGTACCTTTGTGTATATTAAAACTCCTAGTAGGGTTAGTTAAAGTCTTAAGTGGCTTGTTGGATGCTCATGGGGTGCCGGTCCCCCAGATTTTCACTAGAACCTCCTTGTGATAGTGGCCTTGCCTTGACTAGGACTTGTTGAATTGTCTTTACATGCTTGCTTAACCATCATCACATTCTTCCAAACTAACAACTTGCTTATGTGTCTTGCGTGAGTGATTTATGTGTGTGGATGCATAATCATTTATTTAAATATTACCACATCAAGCTCTAAACACCAAAACACATAAAGACAAGTCATCCTACACATTCTTCCAATAACATTCAAACCCAATCACTTTCATCCCAAACATAGATTAGTCATCATCCAACCCTTCATAGCCAAGTCATTCAAACCATCCTAAACTTATCCTAGTCACATCCCTATCCTAGCCAAATCACTTCCACCACATCATCAAAATCCCTAAACGAGTACTTGCTAAAAGGACTTAAGACAAACACTTGGGTGACAACATGTTTACACTAGAAGACCTAGAAATCAAATTCCAAAGATTCCTCCAAAATCTTTATCAAGGATCACAACCCCTCAACCAAGATACCATTGAAACATTACAATTCTTCATCTAAAGAACTCAACCCCACGCAATCCAATCACCTCAACTGCAACACCTCGTAACCCAAGTCCAACACCTTTTAGCCACTAGTCAAGCCCGACAAGTACAATAATCCTTAGCCATTCACTCTCAACCTAATCCATCTTGCCACATGTCATATCCATTCACTTACTATCAACCTAATCCACCTATCCACCAAGTCAATGCCACATCAACCTATGAACATCCACCTCAAGCTTATCCAATCCCTCATACCACTGTTCCAATGCACTACCAAGTCCATCCACAAGGCAATCAAGTGATATTACAAGAACAACATGCAAGTCCCAATGGCCCTTTGTATATAAATCAAGTGAGCACAAGTCAACCTTGCCAACAAGATCAAATGCTCGCATCTTTGAGTCCACCTCGAGATCTTTTGTCTACATATCCTACCATTACACCTAGCTGCCAAGACTATCAATGGCCTCCACAACAAGCACAAATGAGCCCAAATCCACCTTTGCAACAAGAAGCACATGCAAGTCCAAATAGCCCTTTGTACATAAATCAAGCAAGTCCAAGTACACCTTTTCAACAAGACCACCAAGCACCATTGATAGACCTAAGTCCACCTTTCCAACAAGAATCATATCCAAATCCAAGTGGCCCCTTGTACATAAATCAAAGCCCAAGTTATCCTATGCAAGATTTAATTATCGTTGACAAGGGAGATACCAATCTAACCAATGCATCCTATGAGTGGCCTTCATCATCCAATCACATGCCAACACATGAGCCTACTAGCCCTCTCATAACACAACCATATGATCCTACCCCTAGTCCATCTTCTACCCCATCAAGCCCTTCATCACCTTCATTCCAATGTTCTACCAATCCTCCACCACAAGATCCCTTGGACATAACCGTACAATGATTGGTTCAAGCAAATTTGATTGAGTTGCCACCGATAGAACCTTTTGAGCCAATCTTAAAACCCCCTTGGTATAATGAAAACCATTATTGTGCATACCATAGGGATAAGGGCCATACAACAACCAATTGTGTCAAACATAAGAGATTGATCACAAACCTCATAAATTGTGGTAAGATTATCCCTTCATCCAATCCAAATCCTAATCCACCCAATCTAATTAGCCCCCAATCTAATCCTAGTCCTAATCCAATGCCATCTACCCTTATCATCCATCCATTATATTTCCCATGCACCCATACACTTGTGAAGGATGTAATCCATTGGCTACTAGCTAGGAATAAACTACCCCCATGTCAAACACCAATTCATGAGCCTACCAAAGAACTTCCAAAGGTCATGTCCAATCCTATAATCTCATGATGTGGTTCGCATATCCTTGAGCCTCTTCAAGAGCCTTCCATTAACATACCTAGCCCTTTAAGCCCATCATGTGACCTACAAGCCAACAAGTCTATTCAAGAGTCTCCAAGCACAAGCCTAAGTCAAGAGCCATCATGCCCTCATGTCGATAACCCTCAAGAGTCTATCAAGTCCACTCAAGAACATTCCACTTTCATCCAAAGTCAAGAGGTATGTCAAGAGCATAATCTTAAACATCTAGAAATATTAAACCCTAATCTTAATCAAGATCAAAGCACCTCTAAGTTCCACCTATCCATGACCTACATATGGTTTGCCCTCAAGCTATTAGCCATCACCATGACCCTATTCATGAGAAAATTTATCCCTTTTATAGCCCACTTCATGTTATTTTTGCTCATAGTTATGATTAAGGTTCTATTTAAGATCACGAAGATCATGATGACCTTTGTGGCCAAACTTTATCCATCTCATGATCAAGATGATATCTATGATGAAGAACCTATTCAAAAGCACCTTGATCCTATCCATAATCCCATAACCATCCATGAGCAAGATATCTCAACTACTCTTATCCATCCTCCATCTAGCCCTATCCATAATGAGCAAACATCCACTTGTCATAATGAGACATGTGCCTCTCAAGAACACATAAGCATAGAAGATCAAACAAATAGCTTGGATCTTAGTGAACACAATGCTAATCAAGATCCTAATGATCCTTCATCCCCATCTACCATCGATCCCATTTCAAGTCCACCACCATATCCAATGGGTTTATCCACATTCATCAACGAATGTTCTTCCTTAGGACAACAACAACCTTTGTCCTCCACTTCATCTTCTCCATCCAATAAGGAACTAAAGTCTAGTTCCCAAAACACATCTAGTCCCATAGTCAATCACATCCTCCAAAACATGAACTACAAAGGTAAAGGCCTAGGTCTTTATGAACAAGGTATTTTGGAGCCAAACCATGTCAAGATTCCCCCACACTCATATGGCCTTGGATACACACCCCAAGGTAAACAAGGCCAAGATGTTGGTAATCCCTTCATGCATTCTAAACCTACCACTTTCCATTGCACCCCCCACCATCTACCCAAAACATATGTTGCCATTCCACCTCCATCTTCCTATAAATGTCAAAAGCATGTGACCGTACACCTTCTGCCATCCACTTTGCCTCCACTTTTACCAACTCCAAATATCCCTCCATCCACCTTGCCACCATTGCTTCCAACACCTAACATACCTATCATTCATAAGTATCCTTACATCCCTAATCATGGACAACAAAAGCACACATTGTTTAAGCATAAAGCTTCCAATCATTCCATCCACTCCACCCACCCCATGGGATTCAAAAGAAAATTTTTTGATGCCTCTACTTATAAAGCTAAAAATCCTACAAAAAATCCTAAAGGTCTTCATACCTTAGGACATAAAGAATCAAACTCAAAGTAAAGTTCATCTAAGCAGCCATCCAAACCCTTACCTCCAAATGCAAAGCTCAAAAGAAAAATGGTTTGGGTTCCTAAGTAAATAGCTATCAAGTCAAATGAGGCATCCTCATCCACACCTCAAGAATCCCAACCACCTATATCCATCCAAGAGCCTATTTCCATCCAAAACTTCCATTCCCTTAAAAAATCCCACAAGCAAAATAAAAGCATTAAAAATCCTAAGTCCATGTGGGTCCCCAAATGCTTACATCAACCATCTCCTAAGAAAACATCTCCATTGCTTCCTACACCACCCTCTCACCAAAAGCTTCAATGTTTAACATGCTGTGTGCAACCGTTGGTCACGATTCCCTTCCATTCCAAAACATTCCCACATACCTCCCTCTCCCCATCCTTCATCCATTATCCTACATATCTCCCCAATCACCTTCCTATGGTCCATGCTTTTGCATAAGTCCAATATAATCCACTATCCCCATCCATCCATCCTTGCATGAACCTTTCATAATTCACATCATAATCCACTATCCCCATCCATCCATCCTTGCATGAATCTTGCATAATCCACATCCTAATTCATTATCTACCTAATCCATCTCCCATCCACACAATCCCTTATCAACATCTATGAGCATAATGACATGGTCCATGCAAAGACTATTGGCAAGAGACACTATATGGATTCATGATTGTTGTCATTGATGGCAACAAAGTTCATCCCACACATCTGCAGAACATGGTATGTCTCTATCGGTAGTCAGAGTGAAGAATGTTGTGGTCCGGTAAACAGGAACAGAGCATGTGGCGAGGTCCGACAGACAGGTCCGGATCTCTTAGAGGAAGTATCTTGGTAAAGTGCGGATTTGGGAAAGTCAAGAGGACTATCTTGACTGATAGATTCCAAGGTTTAAGCCTCGCATGTGTAAAGGATAAAGAGATATGAATGCTTAAGTACCGGGTTCCCAATTTGGTGCAGGAGCACCAAGGCTCAATGCAGCCGTACATAGTTTTTTTTTGGTTTGTCAATTTTGAGTTTACAACATGTAGTTTTGCCTTAGGAGTTTTTCTAGTTTTCTGAAAATGCATTGGCGGGAGAAGCATTTTGTTTTTTTGAAACTGCGGTTGTACCTTGCCGTCGAACCTCTTCGTTGAACCCCGCGGTTGAACCTTGTGATTGAACCCCACTATTGAAGTTCAATGGTTCAACGGGTTCATTCATATTGAATGGTGGAGTTGACATCGTCGGTCGCTATGTTGGAGGTTGAACCTCACTATTGAACCGCGAGATTGAACCTCGCTGTTGAAGTTCAATGGTTCAACAGTTCATCGTTCTTGAATGGTGTATTGGGTCCATCGGAGTGAGATGCATATCGGGAGGAGATATTAAGGTTAGGCCAAAGACACAAGTCTGGCCGATGGTTCTAACCATCGGAAAGATAATGGATATCGGCAAGCAAAGAGAACGTTCCATCGACGGAGGTAGGTCTGACTGATCGGAGTGATGGAGATCAAGGTTTCACCGATGGGGGAAAGTTTGGTGTTTTATTTTGGCGTAAAGTCATCGGCATAATCGATGGTCATCGGAAGGGGAGAATTAAGTCACGCTGATAGTAAAGTCTGGCCGATGAGCGAAGCCAAAGTCTAGCATTGGATGTTAGTTATCGATGTGACCAAGTGTATCGGAAGAGGGAGTAATGTGTGACCGATAATGCATGTTTTACCGATGGAGGTCAAATGGAGTCAAGGGCGGTATCGGCCAAACAATTGCTATCGGCCAATGAAGATAAAGACTCGCCGACAGGGTAGGGTCTTGCCGAGGGGAAAGCATATGTATGTTTCGGTGAGACATCTCTTTTATCTTGTCGATATTGGCAAAAAAGGTGTCGGGGACACGTCGGTATGAGACTGGTCCGCGGTAAGACTTATGAAAGACTTCCCGATGACCGTTATCTTGCTGATAGCACAGAGTTGAACCAGGGCAGTTGGAATATGAACTGGTCTAGTAGCTGAACCGTGCTGTAACGGACATGGAATACATATAAAATGTAGCATTCTTTCTGTAAAGGGAGTTCAGCAGAGGAAACGAAGAAGGGAATTTTGATGTGTGAAGCATTTTTGATGTAAGCAGAGTTTTTGAATAAAAATAAAATACAGCAGTTCGACCATTTGTCTATTTCTATTCTATTTTCAGTTTACTATTCTGAAGTAGATTAGTCATTTCTGTTTCTGCAATTTTGTTCTCTTTTGCAAACCATGACTCTGTATTGATGATTCCTCAAGTTCCACTGTACAGTATGGAGACCATCAAGCAGAGTCATGCTTTTTGTGTTTTTCTTTTGTGGGGTGGTCGGATTGTCTATTAGAGGCAATGCATGCTTGTTCTAGGTGAGCTTAGTAAGGAGTCCGACTAGATAGACACGTAGGAAAATAGACTTGCAGGGGTGGGAAATAGAGAGAAAGAAGTGAGCACCAAGTAGTCCGGACCCTTGAACAGAGTGAGAAGGGTGGGCAATGGGCTCAGAAAATTATGTACCATTGAGGCAGTATCTTGGAAGCAGTGAGGACAAGGTATGTGTCCCACACCAAGCAGAGAAATAGAGTTTTCCATCTCTGTAAAAGAGTTGAGGATTTTGGTTGACATTTTTGTGTAGAAAGATGTCTTTTAGCACTTTGAATTGGTAGGAAGGCTAGAGTTGTTATACAGTCTTGTACACCTATAGGATGTAGAGCAGGCAACCTAGAGTCCTCCCTATCACAATTGGCAGTGTGAACAGAGGAAGAACTGACTGGTAGAACATCAGACATTATTCCGGATGTGTTACTGATGTTGTTAAAGGTTATGAAGGCATGAATTATGTTTGGCCGACATGGTTAATGATTTCCACAAGTATATCCTTGATCCACATTACTTGGTATGCAAGGATTCAGCCGACAGATCAGAGTCTATTGAAAATATTGACTATTCCGGTGCCAACTAGAAAGATGATGAAATCACTTGTGCGGATATATATATAGGATGGATTTAGTTGTGAGAGTAGTTGTAGTGATATGTGATGTGCAAATAAAAGCAGAGCAGAGCAGAAGCAGTAAGAAAGGTCCGGTATGTGAAAGGAAAGCAGCATAAGAGAAGAGGAAAGATGAAGTGCAACAGATCAGTGTACTGAGCCTAACTGGAACTGAACCCTAGCATATGTGGATGCTACCAATCAGTTCAAGTATTGTATAAGACTCCTTTTGTAGGCAGTGTGTCTCTTGTAGGTAGTGTGCCTTCTTGTGAGCAGTGTGCTCGGGCAGTGAGCCCTAATTGGCAAGTGCCATTTTGTATTTTCATTATTCTAATAGAGAATACAATCTTGGGTTAATCACCCCATGGTTTTCTCCCTTAACAGGGTTTCCACGTCAAAAATATTGTGTCATGTGTATTTCCATTTCATGGTTATGTTTGCTCATTTAAATTAATGTTACATTGATTATTAATAAAGTTCAGAAAGAGAAATAATTAGGATAGCTGATTCACCCCCCCTCTCAGTTATCAACAATTGGTATTAGAGCTAAGTTTCTCCTAACAAAGCCTAACAGCTTGAGGAAGATCTAGAAATTTAAATGGATGCATATGGTTTAAGGGAGCAACTCAAGACTGCCCTTGATGATCTTGAACAGTCAAACTCTGAAGTAAATGAATTAAAGGAAATACTCAAACAGGCTGATGATTTCATGAGAGAACTAAAAGACAAATTAAGTCTCTCTATGAAAAAGAGAAAGGAGCTGCTTTAGCAATTGGCAAGACAAGGTGAAGCAAATAATGCAAATGAGGAGATAAAAGAAAAAACTGAGTTGTGTGAAAAGTTATCAAAAGAAATCATTATGGTAAGACATGAAATGGAATCAGGAGTCATGAAGTTTACCCAAGAAGTTGAAGAGAAAAGAAAAACTGAAGATAATCTAAGACAATCTCTCAAGGAGAAATCAGAAGATTGCCACCAGATGGATAGAATTATCAGACATCTTGAATCTGATCTTGAAGATGCTAAAGATAATGAAGAAAAACTTGAGGATCAAATTGTCTCTCTCAAAAGGGATCTTCAAACAGCAAATGAGTATAAAGAGAAATTCAAGATAAGTTTTGCTCAACTTGAAGTTCTTGGAAGTCAAAAGAAGGTAGATGACAAGTGTGGTTTGGGATATGAGAAAGGAGAAAGCTCCGGATCCGGTCAGAAGAATTTTGGATTAGAAAATCCATGGAACAGGCCTAGAAGACCTCCGGTAAGATAGCCTAATGCTCAAAGATATCCATCCTTCAATGGATACTACCACAACTGCAATCACTTTGGTCACAAAGCTAATAAGTGCAGAAAGAGAATGAATCAGACTAATTCATCTTTCTCTGGACAGTGTTTTAACTGCAAAAGGTATGGTCACAAATCTCATGAATGCAGAAATATGCAAATGAACAAATCATTCAATGGTAGATGCTTTGCATGCAATAGAATAGGTCATATGCCTAATCAATGCAGATCAAGAGGATATCAGTCAAATATGCAAAGAAATGTTTGCCAAATCTGCAATAGATCCGGTCATAGTGGAAAATTTTGTAGAAGCAAGAATCAGGACAAAAGAGGTCCGATATATCATAATCATCAAGATAAGGGTAAACAAAAGGTGAATGCGGATGAAGTTAAAAGTGAGATGAACAAGATTTGGGTGAAGAAAAGTACAGAGAATGTAGAGGTTGGATCCGCACCAGACTCTGGTGCTGATATTCCTTCCAAAAATTAAGAAGTGAGCTCTGGCTCAGGGGGAGACACAAAGAAAACCTTGTTCCCCCAGCCAGTCAACCGGTGCCAAAACTAGCACAAGAAGAGTTGTGGATTGTAGGGTTCATAAGGGCAACATCCAAACAAACTATGGAAAAGATTTGGAAGATCCGCATGATGTTTAAAGATCAGGATTGATCCGGTTCTCCAAGTCATCTGAATAAGGCAAACCGGAATAACTTAGGTCAAGCATTTATTGCAACCTAACATTAGGGTTTGCGGAGCAATATAAGGGTTTTTCTCATTAATCACTTGTTCATCCTACATTCAAGAAGAAATGAAAAGTGAAGCTCTACAATAAAATTCCACAACTTCTTCAAAGATCATTTGCAGAAGTCAATTCATCTAGAAATCAATCCGGCCAACTACATGAAACCGAAAGGCGCAAAAGGTATTTTCCGTTCTCAATATCTCTCTGCAAAGCTTTGAAAGATGCATACTCTGAATATAGTAAAGATCTCTGATAGGCCCCGCCCTGAATTTAAGAAACATCCATACAAATCATTGGAGTTAGATCCCCTAGGAGCATTCTCTAGTGTTTCGCATGGCGTTTTGCACACAAAAGACATTAGGGTTTAGATACATGCAAATATTGAAGAGTTTGGGGAATTCAAACTGAGAGACATCTATCACAAACAATTGATAGATGATACTTTTGAGCTTAAACCAGAATATAAGGGCATCCAGGAGAAACATTTTGATCAGTTCATTCATTTCCCCTATTTTGAAGAAGATGAATGGGTCCGGTATGTATTGAGTAGGGTGCATGATAACTTCCTATGGTTGAACAAACCTTGCAAGATCACAAAGGAGGCAATTAGGGCAGTAACTGGTTTATACTCCTCCGGAGGGATACCTGTCCTCAAATCTGTCAAAAACAACATTGTAACTGAGGCCACTGGATCAAAATTTGATAAGAGGGCAATGACCATTGAAGATATTACTGACCCGGATGTCAAGTTTGCATCTATGATAATAGGATACAAGATATATCACTCCAGTAGGGAGAATTCAGTATCCAGAACTGCAGTATATACTGCTTATGAGATGCTGAGAAAGAATGCAGAATATGATCTCTGTGAACTTCTTTTGAGCCAACTAATGGAAAACATACAGAAAATCAAAAAGGATAAGAAGAATTCCTTTAAATATGGTGGACTAATACTATGTCTATTTTTCTACTTCATGAATGAGCTGCCCGGATCAAATGGATGGGTATGGCAAAATGACAAACCGGTAGCAATTCAGATCAAAGACTACTTGTATGAACTTGGGGATGCTAAGGTAAGGAATATAGCTCTGTGGGGTTACTTCAAGCAATTTCAAAATATAATGCAAATCAGAGAAAGAATCCCCAAATCAGTAGTTGAGAAATACAAGGATACAGTGTGCTTCATGGTAGACACTGATCAATGCCTAATGGAGGTAGTAGAGCCAAGGATAGTTTGGATCATGCCTATGGGATATGAAGTTGATAAACAAATTGTAGAGCTGCATGTTCAACACATGCTTAGTTAGCCAAAGGACTCAAAAGCAGAAAGATTTGGAACCTTTGAGGAGCTGAGTGTAAAGATTCATGTGCAACTCAAAGAACCTGAAATCAAGAGGAAGGTGAGAAAAGAGGTAGAAAATATTGCCCAAGGCTTTGGCATCTCAAAGGAGGCACTTGATGCCCACAAGAAAAAGATGGAAAGGGCTGAGGAAGAGAAGAAAGAGGCAGAAAAGAAAAGCAAGGAAAGTGCTCCGGTAGAAACCTCCACCTGGACTAGATCATCTAAGAGATCTGCACTTGCCATTGCCAAAAGCTCAAGGGCATCTAAACTGGAAGCACAATCATTTGGAAAAGGAGAAAAGAGAACAAAGAAAAAGGCAACAAGGTCCTATGGTAGCCTAAAAGATGATGAGGAAACTGAATCAGATGAGGAGATAAGGAAACTGAAGAAGAAGAAGAAATCATCTGGTGAACATTCTACCGGTCAAGGAGAAGAAGAGAAGGAAGAGGAATTTGCTAAAAAACCCACTCTATCCTTGGACGTTGTAGTAAAAGTAGTCACTGTGGATGGGAACCTGCAACCCTTAACAGAATTTTATGATGAATATAATGAAGCAGATAAAAAGATTCTGGAGGAAGCCACAGTTCAGTTTTTGAACACTTACAACAAAGCTTTTATTGAAATAATCTCTCTAATTCCCAAAAGCTTAGAGAAAAGGCTTGAAATGAGGAAGAACAATGCTCAAGCAAAAGACCTCGAGATATGGAAACAGGTTGCCATTCGGCTCTTTCCTTCAATCACTCTGCAGCAAATGAATATGATCTTTAAAGAGTGCAAGGATGAGTTCCAGAGCAAAGCCAGGATGAATCAGCTCATGCTTGGTGAAACTGACAAAGTGGCTAAAGAGACTGAAGAGATTCTCTGGAATACTCTTAAAAAGTTCAACATTCCCATCACAGAGGACTCTGGTAAAGACAAGGGCTTAGAATCCTCTATTCTGGAAGAGGTGGCTCATGGACAAACAAATATCTCTCCTCTAGTTTCCCCTACAGCTTCCGGATCTAAAGGAGAAGATAGAATACAGGAGAAAGAAGCAGGAGTGAAGGAAAAAGAAGTTGACAGTACCAAGGTTGCAGAGGAAGAGAAGACCCCAACAGAGGAAACCACAACTGATAGTGGTAAGAATGTGGAAGGAGAGAAAGCTCCAAGGGACAGCCCTAAGAATGCAGAAGAGAAGAAACATCTGTCTCCAGCAAGAGACACTGTAAAAACTGTCCAAGAATTCCTGAACAAAGAAACAATGGAGATTGATGAACCGGAGCTTCTACAAGGACCATTTAACTTTGATTCTCTTTCTCCGGTACAGACAATGAAGATTGCTTCATTTGCTAATGCGAAGGTTAAAGAAAAACTCCTAAAGTCTCACATGGAAGACTGTGAGTTGATAGAAGCTACCTCCGGAGTGTTTGAAAAGATTATGCCATCATTTCAGAAAGATCCCACAGGCTCCTCTTCGGGTAATCTCAAAACTCTAGTCAGTAGTGTTAGTACACATTTTGATTCTTTAGAGAAGTCAGCTGAAGAAAAGGTCCAGAAGGAGTTTTGAATAAGAGATTCTCAGAGGTACAAGGGTTGATCATTAATGATAGGAGGAATATGAATATTGGGATAAAGAGCTTAGAAAATGCTCTTAAAGATGGCGGAGAAGTATACAAATTTTGTATTTCATGGTCCAAAGCAACAATAGAGATTGAGAAGAAAATAAAAGAGCAAGAGGATAAACTACTAAGTTTGTCTCAAAGTTTTGATCCTCTCTCTTCCTCCATAGTCAATCAAGAGTGTCAGACCATTGCAATCACAAATGCAATAAAGAATTTTGAGAAAGAAAAGAAGAACATAATTAGCCGGATGGGTGAACTCAGAAGAATCATTATCCCTAAGTTAGAGGCCATGCATGAGGCCATAAGTGATGCTCAGACTACCGCCCAAACCAATGATCTGACAGATCTTAAGAGGGCAGAAGCTTTTGCATTTTTGTTGAGTGGTCACATTTCAATTTTGGATAGAATGAAGCAAAGTTGGGCTACAGAACTCGTCCAATTGAAGACATCCTTTGCAGACATTCTTCAGTTTATTTGAGTATGTAATATGCGGCTAAGTATAGTTAAAATTTTTGAAACTTTTGGTATGTGGACCCTACCCTTTGCCATTGATGTCAAAGGGGGAGTGAAGAGCAGTGAAAAATGAGGAATCCAACTAAGGGGGAGCTTCAAAAAATGTATATAAAAATAGAGCATCAGCCAAGGGGGAGTATAGTGTAAACACTTAGTCATTTTTCACTAAGTGTTGCCATCAATGCCAAAGGGGGAGATTGTTCGCAAGAGACACTATATGGATTCATGATTGTTGTCATTGATGGCAACAAAGTTCATCCCACACATCTTCAGGACATGGTATGTCTCTACCGGTAGTCAGAGTGAAGAATGTTGTGGTCCGGTAAATAGGAATAGAGCATGTGGCGAGGTCCGACAGATAGGTCCGGATCTCTCAAAGGAAGTATCTTGGTAAAGTACAGATTTGGGAAAGTCAAGAGGACTATCTTGACTGATAGATTCCAAGGTTTGAGCCTCCCGTGTGGAAAGGATAAAGAGATATGAATGCTTAAGTACCAGGTTCTCAATTGGCAGTGTGAACAGAGGAAGAACTGACTGGCAGAACATCAGACATTATTCTAGATGTGTTACTAATGTTGTTAAAGGTTATGAAGGCATGAATTATGTTTGGCCGACATGGTTAATGATTTCCACAAGTATATCCTTGATCCGCATTACTTGGTATGCAAGGATTCAGCCGACAGATCAGAGTCTATTGAAAATATTGACTATTCCGGTGCCGACTAGAAAGATGATGAAATCACTTGTGCGGATATATATAGGATGGATTTAGTTGTGAGAGTAGTTGTAGTGATATGTGATGTGCGAATAAAAGCAGAGCAGAGTAGAAGCAGTAAGAAAGGTCCGGTATGTGAAAGGAAAGCAGCATAAGAGAAGAGGAAAGATGAAGTGCAGCAGATCAGTGTACTGAGCCTAACCAGAACTGAACCCCAGCATATGTGGATGCTACCAATCAATTCAAGTATTGTATAAGACTCCTTTTGTAGACAGTGTGTCTCTTGTAGGCAGTGTGCCTTCTTGTGAGCAATATGCTCGAGCAGTGAGCCCTAATTGGCAAGTGCCATTTTGTATTTCCATTCTTCTAATAGAGAATACAATCTTGGGTTAATCACCCTATGGTTTTCTCCCTTAACAGGGTTTCCACGTCAAAAATATTGTGTCATGTGTATTTCCATTTCATGGTTGTATTTGCTCATTTGAATTAATGTTACATTGATTATTAATAAAGTTCAGAAAGAGAAATAATTAGGATAACTGATTCACCCCCCCTCTCAGTTATCAACAAAGACATCATCCATCTCTAATGGGACACTATCAACCTTCATAGCACTAGACACTTGAGTCACTCCTATCGATTACCATGGTGAAAACCTGGCAAACAGGTGCCATGTGTAATTGTCATCCCATCTAAAAAAAATCAAAATAGTAAAGAGAAATCCCTTCGTCCAACAGTGAAAACTTGGTAAACAGGCGCCTTGGATAAGTACCATGATGAAAACTTGGCAAACAAGCATCATGCGTAGGTTGATCTTCTATGTCACTTACACTTGGGGGCACATTGTCTCATCCAACCTATCCATTTCCAAACTATCTATCCCATTATATCATTTTCCATCTTATCATGTCCTACCATTACCATACCATCCTACCATCCTTAGCCATTACATAAACATGCCTATCCTATTGAACCCATTTATCCATCCTTCCCCCTTTTGATTTTGATGAAGACATAGGGGCAAAATGTTGAAACATGTTTGGATATTTCTTGACATACCTTCTTTCCAAACCAAGTCCTATCCATTGACCATTCATCCAATCCCATTCAAACCAATCCATCATGTCCTATCGTCATAAGTGTCATGTAAAATCCAATCCTATCATCCCATTGTCATAAGCCTTGTCATGTAAAAATCTTAAGCATTACCACCTAGAATGGGGCATGTTATTCATATGTGGCATAGTCTTTAGAGATCACATCCTAGCTCCATTATGAGGCATACATCCATCCACTATAACATATCCTTTTTATCCACCCATTTATCATGAGCCTTCATCCCTTGTTGCCAATCCTTTTATCCATCCAATCCCATTCATCCATCCTTTCATCTAGACTTGGTTTTCCCTTGTCATTAGTATCAAGCATAAAGGCTACTCAAATTGTAAATCAATTGGCATTTTCCAAAACATTTCAAAAAAAAAAAAAGATCCAAAAAAATCAAAATATCCCAAAAAATCCAAAACAAAAAAAATCAAAATATTTCAAAAAATCCAAAAAAATAAATATCCAACAAAAAATCCAAGCAATAAAACCAATCATATCATCGAAAACAATCCACTTCATCAACATTCAATCAAAATCAAATCATCATCATCATCAATTCTTCCTATCAATAACATTCATTCATCCGTTTCAATCAATCACTTCTTCCAAACATATCAATCAAATCAATCTAAGCAATGATCTTAAATCCAAGTCATTAGAATCTATACCAATCAAGTTAATCAATAAAACCAAGTTATCCAAACGCAATCCATGGTCTTGATCCTAGCCTTCTTTAAAGCCAAATCAATCAGCCAACTAGCCAACCAACTCAGCAAACAACCTTGTGTTGATCTAGGGATGTAGTGTTCCTCATAATGACAACACTATCATCAACAATCAAACAATTAATCATTGGTTTACAGCTTGACAAGGGCAATACCTTGTTTGTTTTTGTATCATTTGTGCATTCTTGCTTGCTTGCTTGTGTGTGTTATCATTTTATCTTGCATTTGTATCATATCAGTACCATTCCAACTAATATTCATATCTTGTATCCAGACAAGGTTGTATTACGCTAGGGCACGAGAGACATCGTCACCCTGGTCCTTATACCTTGGTGAATAACGTCTAGTACTATATCAAATATCATGGTTGCTCACATTCATTACATCATAACACATCTCCATTTCTTCTGTCTATCCCCTTATCTTTCTTTTACAGCCAAGCCATTTCTTTTCGAGAGCCTACACGTGTTTGTCCAACCTGCCTATCCTCTCGAGGGGGCATCATCATCCCATTTTATCCTTATCCTCATCATATCCTTACATCATCATCACCATCTATTTTCCTGTATCCATACCTTAACTTCTTTGAAATGATGTTACTCGACATAAATCTTATGATCTTGAACATCATTTCAAAGAGGGGCAAAATGTAGACACCCAAATTTGTCCATGTCTTGCAACACCTAGTCAAAAACATTACTTAGATATCATGTAGCATTTTGTCCAAATCCCACTCTTAATCCGTCCCACTTATCCCATTAAGCCAATTAATTAAATAAATTTTAATTTATTTAATTAATTTCACATTCATAATCCCACTTTCCAATTAATTAAATAAATTTTATTTATTTAATTAATTTCCACATTCATATCCCAGTCCTATCCTAATCATCTTCCCAATTACTTAAATAAATTTTATTTATTTAATTAATTTCCTTCACATATCCCAACTAATTCAAATATTTTATTTGAATTAAGTCCTCACCTTTCATCACATTTTGACACTTATCCATCTCTCCATTCAATCATGTGTTGTAGTACAACTTTCATTTAAAATCCTTCACATGTACAACTAATGGGACCTAATTTTAGTATTTGTGTACACGGTCACATATGAGCCCTATCCTCCTTTGTACACTTGTCAAATGACTACAACTCCCTTGAAGAGTGGGAATAACTAATCAATCCTAGCCGTCTACATCAATCATTTAGCTTTTTAATCTCAACCATCCATTTGAACCAAGCCTTTCCTATAAATCAACCCCCTCACGAGCCATTTGAAAAGAGGCATTGAGTTGGAGTATCCTTATGCTGTTGAAATCACATTAGAGCCTTTACATCTATCATCATCATCTGCCATCTATCAATCTTCCATCTATCATCTCAATCCTATGCAAATGTTATGCTGCCGAATTGTGAGCAACCAACATATCAAATCAATCAAACAATTCATCTTACATCTTCAAGGTATTGAATGATTTGGGTTTAGGTTATGAATTTCATTGTTTGATCATTTCCATTTGCAAATCCAAATTTTTTGATAAATAGTAATAGATGAAACAAATATGACCACTAATATTGGCCAAACATGTAGTGCCAAAAATGTAATGAGTGGAGATAGTTCACAAAACTTTATCCATTAAACTAACAATGTAGTTTTTAGAGGAAAACTAATGCGTTGTAGACTTAAACAAAATTTAGGGGTAAACCTATCTGAACAGTCCACTCTATTATTGCATTCCTACATTGAATTATCAACCAAGGAGTGTAAGCTTATGATGATTCCTGCATTATATATGCCTTCAAGACTCATTTCTATCCTAAACTAACTCATACAGACTTATTCTAATTAACCTAATTTACTGAAGTTCACAGAAATGTAAGAACAACAAAAACAATTAAAAATCCAGTTGCTACGGGTACCTTCAGCATAAGCTGAAGATAACTATATTCAATAGAGAATTACAAAATTAACTCAAAATACATAGAATGATAAAAGAATTGACACTCACCTCCGGATGACTTAAAATATGCACTCTATTCATGAATCACAACTACTAGAAATAGAAATCAAGATATCTTACTCATTCCACAATGCAATTTTATAAAATAACATGAAACAATTTTAACTAGAAATGCATAGATAAATAAGGAAATATACGAAGTGAGGGTTAGTACCTTGAGTGGCCAACTTAGGGAACTATCTCACTTTATCTATAAACTAAATCTACTTCAGATTCTCATAACACATAGTTGTATTCACTTCATATTAGAAACATGATATTTTCAGATTGTATTCAACAAAACATGTCTGGATCTTCCAACATAAAAATAGAGTAACTATTGAGCAATTGTAAAAATAAAGTAACTTGGAAAAGAAAAACTAACTTACCATCGAACTCATCCCTCCTAACTTATACAAAAACAAGAGAGTACGATGTAACTACTAACTAACTTGATCATCAATTCATCCCTAGATATCAGGGTATAGGTTTGAGATCAATTTATTAATCTAATTGAAACAAAGGAAGCAGCGTCCTATTCAAACTAAAATTCCTACACAACGGCTCATGAATGAAAACACATAAGCTACGATTAGAATCCTAGAACAAGTCTTCTTCTTCTCTTATATTTATTCTTCCATGATGATCACATTCAGCTTCAGTTGGCGCTTCACTGTGACTTCCTTCAATGCTCTGTCTTGCAATGTGCTGTGAATTCTCCTCTCCTTAACGCTACCAACTTGCTTGCTACATAGGGTTAATCCATAAAACATATGCATACAAAATAGCCTTCATAATTAATCTACAAAATCCCATTTATATACATACATACTTATGTTTAACTCATGCAAAAAGTAAATATTATCACCATGTTTCATATTGGCAGATTAGGTTCAAGGTTTGCAGAATATATATAAAAGACAGCATATTATGGTAGTAATGTCTTAGAAAAGTATCTAAAATATCATAGGTATAAAGTCTGGAAGCATAAGAAATAGCATAAAAGAAGTCAACATTTGAATCCATCATAGTTCTTTATTCATGTGAATATGGCCAATATTAGCAAATCCATAAGAATGATTAATAAATACTAGCTTGTAGTTTGCAATCAAACTTATTTGTAGAACTTAAATCCAAATCAACCACATTCATTGAGTTATGAATACATCCATTTGAATGACAATCTTTTGCACAACCCCACTAGCAAGATGCAAGTGAATAATTCTAGCTTCTCTAGGACATGTGATATCCTGTTCACAATCTAGTTAGCTCCCAAAATTCATCTATAGAAAATCTCCATATTTAGTTCAATCAAAATATAAAATATGATATCCACTAAATTACATGTACACATGAATTAGTACTCGTTGAATTTTGCCTTCGTTATAAGGCATAAACTTTACCATAACGTAAGTCCCTAACAAATCTCTACCTCACATATTAACATAGATTATTATGGTTTTGTTTATTTTTATCTTTCCATTGTTAAAAGTCCAAACTTGACTGCCAAGAGAGGAACGTGACCCTTTGAAAGGAAAGCGGTCAAATGATAAGGAAAAAAAGCAATCCTTATTTAAGCACAAAACTATTTTGGTTAGGGAAGTGTAAAATGGAAATAAAAAAAAGAAGAGGAGAACGTGGATAAGGGAGAGGGACCAATGGTGGGTAGGGCAATGTTGAGCGAGGGGTCCACATCAATAGCTTCCAAGTCAGATTATTTTTTTGGCTATGTCCCTTGACAGTCGAGCTGGCACCCCCCTAGCACGTTTATCAATGTTTATGGTGCATTTTTCAAAAACTGCCCAAAAATCACTAAAATTTTTCATCGACCGTGTAGTGCCCCTCATTTTGGCTTTTTGATAGACTGTTAGTTGTTCCTTTACATTTAGACATTATGACATATGTGGATGATGGATTATAGTTTGATGTAGTTATTGATACTCATTTATGCTCATTATTATGACATTGTTGATGTTTATGATTAGTACATTATGCTTTTTATATGATCAGTTATGGGTTAATTGATTATGTGGATTAATTTTATTATGTTTCATGCGATTATCTGACGATGTGTTATCTAGTTGATTAGTTAATGATGAACTATTAATGTGGATATTTGTGATGTGTTTTGTGAAGGGACAGGGTAGTATTACTCATATTGAGTACCCTACTACGTTGTGATTCCCTGTTACTATGTGCCTGTTTGGATGATTATATATATGTTGTATTCGACACTTCTGTTGCTGCAGGATTGCAGGTACCAGGCATCGACTCCACCTGAATTGGCAAGTTTGAGTGTGCCTTTATACTAATGGAAGTTGTGGAATGGAGATAACATGAGGTTCCTTCAGTTTGTCATCATCCTCGATGAGGATGAGTTCTCAGTCTCAGGTCTCGTCAGTTGGTCGGTTGGAGCTTGATTGTGAGTCTCTGTCATTCTATGGTATGTTATCATCGGTAAATGATTGGTATGTAGTCCTTGAGTTGTTTTGTCGGTCTATTATTTTCATCAAATAGATTATTAATCTATTTTGTAAATAAATAATATTAAGTTTAAAATATATTAAATATTTGTCTATGTTGTTAAATAAATAATGTTAATTTTTGAGGTATAGGAATTAAATTAATAATTTTTAATAGTTAATAATAATAATAATATAATAATAATAATAATAAATAAATTATAAGTATTTAATATTATTTATTTGAAAGATATTATTTTATATTATTTATTAATTTATTTGAATGTAGTGAGTTGTTGGTGGAGATTTATTGCAATTATTTTTGGGAATTTATTGAATTTGTCTATTTTTATGAAAGGAGGGATATTTGAGGGGTTTTGGGTCTATAATTTTGGGGGGAAGGTCTTGCAGAAGAAGATTTGGGGAAAGAGGAATTTAACGAGTGGAGGATTCTGAAGATTGAAGATTATATCTAGGTATGTCAATATTGTTTGAAATGGGGAATCTCTGTGTATGATACTTTAGTCTATCTCACTTTCAAATTGAATGCATTTCTTTTTACTTTCTAAGTCTTCACTGCAATGTCATTCAAATTTATAATGCAAGTATTTGACTCTACAAAAGAAATGCAATCTTTCAATGTTTTCTTCTATCAAGAGCCCTATCCGTTCCATATCTGATAAATAATCTCAACTTTTGCTTGTAACTTGCAATCATTCCCTCTGGTGAGGTGAATGAAAAGTTCTTTGTAGCCATTTTCTTCTCCCGATGCAACCTCCTTGGAAGCATTTTTTACCAATGAAGTTATGTATTTTACTCTCATGCTATGTTTTCATAATCGATTATTTAAAGCATAATATATTCTTTTCTTGAAGCGATCCTTTGGTATTTTGTTCATACAGCCCCTTCAGCGCTCCTCAAGTTTAGCAATTTAGCAATTTAATATATTCGCCTGAGATATTTTTCCTATACCCTCACCTGAATTATTTGCTTGTAGCCATTTTTGCAGCAGGGAGCTTTAAATGACATTTGACATTTTAGCTTTCACTTGATTCTTCCTTCCCTGAAAACCTGTTAGAGATAATTTGAGAATTTTGTTGATCTTGTACTTATTTTTTTCCCAGTTTTGAATACATTCATACTCCCTAAAAACATTCTCAATAATAATTATTAAACTACAATTCTTTTTCCATGTAGACATCTTGGCTAAAAAGACATATTTATTTAATTATTTCTTTGCAATCTTTCAAGTAACTTTAATTTCTTCATATTGCCCTATTGATAGTACTAAATTCATGAAATGTAATTTATTCTTTCAACCATATATATAAGCAATCCTTCTGCTACATTAATTTTTTTTAAGAAATTCAACAAGCTATTAGCATTTATTTACCTTCAACCAACAATCCATTTTGTGTGCCCTGCTATTAGCATTTATCTCAATGTTGCCAGAAAATCTTCCATTTCTCAATCCATAATGGAATTGCATTAAACTTCTTAGCTGAGTTAGTGCTTATTCTGCAACTCTTAAATTTCAGCATATGGCTTCTCATATCTACATTCTAATCAATTTTCTCAATTCTTTGAAAAGCTTTCATAATGAATAGAAGTGAATAAATAAATCTCTCTTTGCATAATTAGTTTTAACCTTGATAGAAAATAGGAATAGTAAGTTTTTAGTGAAATAGTAATTAGCTCTTAAAGGTTAGTTGAATAGGAAGTGGAATAGATAGTTTCCTTATTACACTCATGTGTAACTAAATTTTAGATAAGGATATTAGAAAACACTTTTCTTTTAAATTTTTTTAATTGTAAATAATATTACTTTTTGCATTTAAATAATATCTATCCCATAAGGAGTAATGTGATGGCATTTATCTTAGGAAGTTATTATCTCATAAAAGTAGCTCATGTATCACCAATAGTTCATTTGGAAGCTATGTAATTATTTATTTATTATTATAACAGAATGGAATTTCTTACATTGAAGCCTTGTTTTTTTTTTCATTATTACTTTTATTATTATGTTGTAGGAAGAGATGTTTTATTATTGTCAAGTTTCTTTTTAAAGAGTATAATCTTTTTTTCTTTTTGATTTTCTATTTATTAATAAACTTAAGTTTGTCATTCTTTTTAGGAAACACACTTCCTTTATTATAGGAAGAGTAAGTTATATTTTTGGAAGGGGAATATATATATATATATATATATTCTTCTTATATATGTTTTGAATCTTTACTTATTTTTATTAATAGCGAATAGATATCTAAATTGTAAAATATTTAATTGTTGGTTGATTAGAGGTTTTTAACCAAAATATTTAGTTAAGCTCAGTTTCCATTATTATTATTCAATTCTATTTAATTTAGTGTAAATGGTTGTATCATTATTATTGAAATAGTCATAAATGGCCAATATAATATTAAGAAAGTAGTATTTAATTGAAAATTTTGTAGTTAAAAATGATTTTTATATTTCTATGTTCTGTGAAGACTATGTATTTAATATCCTTTGACCTTGATTGTAAATATAATACTTATGATGGTTATTTCATCAGAATGTAGTAAAATCTAGATATTAGGATTTAATCTAGTTCAAATAGAGTATAAATATGATACTTAATTGTTAATTAAAATTAGTAAATTTATTATTAGAAAAGTATGATAATAGGTATTTAGTCATGTTACCTATTTATAAAGAAAATATTTATTCATTAATAATTTGCACTAGAATATTTATTAACTTAAATCTTAATTAAATGTTGTAATGATGATGTTTTGAATAGATCATTAGTTTTGTTATTTAAAAAAAAAATAGGATAAGGGATAAAATAGTTCCTTAAATTTGTTGTCGTATTAATGTAATTTGTCATCATGTTAATCAAATGTTGTTTAACTATTATTCTTTCATGAGTATGTCTTTAGTTTAGAAATTCCGCTCATTTAGTGTCTTTTCAAATTATGGATATTGTAAATTCTATCAGTAGTTCATATTGATGAAAATACAAGCCTATAGAAGTAAGTAGGATTGATTTAGAAATGAGTTGTAATGTTTGTATTAACCTTTACATTTTAGTGGTTTCTCCAGAGGCTTAGGGTACTTTTGATCCTTTGTAATGTTGTGATGTGGAGGAGTTATGATGCCTCCTATTGGTATGAGGTTTTGGTGTTGTTAATAAGGGAGATTGTTGTTTTGGGCATTGATATTTAGATTGAATTTTGTGATGATATCGGTATGCAAGAGGAAAGATGCCTTGCATTATCATTGTATACTTGTCATGTGATAAATTTCTTGTTAGATGGTTAGGGTTATTGGGTGCATGTAGGAGAGTGGCTTTCATTGTGGGGTAGGTGCCCAAAGTGGCTGCCAGGATAACCCTTCGAAAGTTGTAATCAAATGATAACCTAATAATTAACCTAGGGGGTTGGGTAGTTAATTCATTTAATAAGATAATTAGATGCTTCACCCATGCCTGTAGTGCTCATTCAGGTTAAGGATGGGATGAGAAGGCCTGGTTGGCATGATCAACTTCCTTGTCTTCATGAAAGGATAGTTGGTTCCGCATGTGTCACCCTATGGGGTTGGTGCCTAGAGAGAGGCTGCCAAGATAACCATAGATGGGGGACGGCATCTAGTGAGAGACCACCAGGATAACCCATGTCAGGACCATGTGATGACATTCTATCTACTGCATTCTAGTTTTCCCTTTTGTACTCTTTCCTCATTGTTCATATTGCCTCTGTGAGCATTGATTGAGCTACTTGTGATGTTTATTTCTTGACTGAGTTGTTGGAATTCATGTTAGTCTTTCACCTATTCTGTTTGGTCATCTTGACTGTTGTCATTATGGGACCTCATTGTTATCTCCTAGCACAGGGAGTGGACCTCAGGGTTCCACATGGTCAGGTGGTTGTGCTTTATTCCATTGGTTCATTGGCGTCGAGGCTTGTGTGTGAAGAGGATGTGTCTCTCATGTTTCTAGTTTTGCATCTGTATCTGAGGACAAACATTTGTACTACTTGCACTTGGATTTTTGTATCAATGGAGATCATTTTGTAAATTGATGTATTCAGGAAAGAGCTTATGTATCATTGAAATTATGTAACTCCTTTTGTAGAATACCCTATTTGTACTTGTAATTATTATTAAAAGGATGATGTAACGAAAGTTGTTAGTTGACTCTTTGACTTATTTGAATAAGTTATGTATGTTGTTGAATATTGTGATGTATCAATAATGCAGCTATGTAATCCCTAGAGATGTTAGTTTAACTTGATACAATTAGATTATGTTATTGTTATTTCTTTATAAAAAAAAAAATTCTACCTTTTTAATGCTTTAGTTGAACTTTTCTCTAGGGTTGCATGGCGGGGCATTACAGACCGATAATGGACATGTGTAGGGTCCCTTCGTGGGTTGGCACCATGCCAATACTGGGTCACCATACTACCAATTAATGTGCATTAACTGCCCAACATTCTACTGCCGACGGTCTTAATGCCTACCACCTCGACATGCACACCATTCACTTAGTCTTTCTTTAGCTTCTCGAATACTCCATTCATGAGAACAATTAGCATTTGGAGTGGTTGCATTCAGGACCAGTCCTGGTTCAGATGGACGCTGACGGTGGTGAGGCCATGGGCGAATACTGGTGATACATTTCTCAAACTTTCTCTATGTATTCCCACCACATTTGGCATAAGGAAACCATTTACCTTCTGGTTATGCAAGTGAGGTTGTGTTCCAACCTCACACAGGTAGAAACTGCACATTGCAAGATTTTTTCATATTTTCATGCAATCTTTTTTTTGTGTAAATAGCTTCACTGTACAAGTAACGATATGCTTGTTTTATGAAGCTTTATTGCAGGTTTATCATGGCCGCTTCTCTCTCTGTGTGTGTGTGTGTGTATACATATATATACACAGAAATGGCAAACAAATGTTATTTTGTAGCAATCTTGCACCTATATTGCGGCCGACTATGTGTATATGTGAGTATACAAATATATATATGCATATATATGGCCGACCGTGTGTATATGTGAGTATAAATATATATATGCATGTATATGGTCGACTGTGTGTATGTGTGTATACACACACACAGACATATATATATATATATATGTATATGTATATATATGTGTGTATACACATATATATGCATATATACACAGTCGGCCATAATATAGCCCTTTCTTTTCATTTCTATATATGTATAGTGGTAGTATTCAAAGTTATTAAACACCTTTTCCATACGGCATTGTATGTTAAGGGTTTCATGCACATATCCTTTGGCCGACTATGTATACATATACATACTAGTTAAGGGTTTCACCAGCTTGACTGTTAAGGGTTTCATGCACCTATAGTTTAGCTGACTATTTCCACTGCTACCATGAATCCCTCACTCAACAATTCTCTCCCCCCATCATCCTCTTAACCCTGTCCATAGAAGAATCACCTTAGCCGAAATGGTCAAATTCTTGTGAATATTTCATATGTATATATAGGATTCTTATGGTCAATTTTGTAATCATTTTAGTTCTTTAATTTAGTTCTTTAAATGACATAACATCTTAATATTATTAGTAACATATTAATATAATATTTAACAAATTAATATATTAATAAACATTATAATAATATGTATGTATGGTACACACATACACACACATGTGCACACATACATACACAATTTAATATGTATGTATGCATGCATGCATGTGTGTCTACTATACATACATACATATGGGAGTTCATATACACATACATACAATTGTATGAACTACCATATGTATGTATGTATGTATAGTATACACACATACATACATATTATGGATACATACATACATATGAACCATAATATGTATGTATGTGCATATACTATACACACATACATACACACATATGGTAGTTCATATGTATGTAGGTCATGCAGGTACCCATATATATGGCATTCATATGTAACATATATACATTATTTTACTATGATGTATGTATGTATGTATGGAAACCAATCATACATACATACATACATTCGGCCAAAAGATAGGTGCATGGCACCCTCAACTATGGAGTGTATGATAATGTTCCAATATTGTCAATATAAATATGCAACTTGCAGAATCATAATGTTGTTTTAAGTTGTATATGAGTATCATAATGCTGGTTGAAGTTATATATGAGTATCAAAATGTTGTATCAGTTGGTTGTTTCAAGTTATTCTTAAAAATCATGATGCTGTATCAGAAAATGGCTCCAAATATTACTATCCAATTACTTTCAATCTTAGATGTCTGAATTAGTTGTTTCAGTTTGTATCATTCTTTGATATGTAAGAGTTAGAATTGGGGATGTGATAGAATAACATGCATTTTTTGTTTCATTGCACACACCCCCTTGATCTTTTGCAATCAACTCAATTAAATGCTTGGTTAGTATGTTCTTCAATTACACTCACTCTTGCATGTATGAATTTGTTGTTTTAATTTGTATCATTCTTTGATTTGTAAGAGTTAGAATTGGGGATGTGATAGAATAACATGCATTTTCTGTTTCATTGCACACACCCCCTTGACCTTTTGCAATCAACTCAATGAAATGCTTGGTTAGTATGTTCTTCAATTACAATCACTCTTACATGTATGAATTTTCTGTTTCATTTTGTATCATTATTTTTATTCTATGAGTTAGAATTGGGGATGTGATAGTATACCATGTATTTTTTGTTTCATTGCACACACACTCTTGATCATTTGCAATCAACTCAATTAGATACATGGTTACTTTGTTCTTCAATTACTCTCACTCTTATTACAAAAGAAGGGCTCATTCCTATTTATTTATGACTCCTTTCAATTATATCAAAGTATATCACTGGTTTTCATGCATATATATATGGAAATGCATTATGCATATTTTTATGCAGCATATGCATATGCATATTGCATTATAGAATTTGAATTGGTAGCAAGTGGAGAATTTTGAATATACATAATTTTGAATTATGTATATACATATGCATATGCATACGCAATATATATTTGCATAAATGCATATTAATATTTTAAACCCTTTCCTGTAATAGTATGTGTAGTGCCCCTCTTTTTTTCTTTTGATTAGTTTGATAGTGGTATTTTTGGAGTTAGACTTTATGACTCTCTGTTGATGTTAGATACACTATTATGTGAATTATTTGATGATACGTTATTGTGTTAGATGACATTGATGATGTTACTAGAATTGATGTTTCATGCTTATGATATGCTTTCATTTGGATTTAATTGATTATGTGATCAATCTTGCTATAAATGTCATGTGATTTACTTGATGATGATTCTTATTTAGTTGATTAATAACTGAATATGTTATTTTACTTGTTAGACAATTAAATGATATGCATAATAATGGTTTATCTGACTGATGTGTTGGTGTGAGGTACAATATAGTATTACTCATGCATGAGTACCCTACTATGCTATGAATCTCTCCCACGGTGTGTTTGAGGTTATAGTTATATGTATTGTTCAACCCTTTTGATTGGATGCAGGATGCAGGTACATGACACTGACTCCACCTGGATTATCAGGTCTGAGCGTGCCCTAAATCCAATGGAACAGTGGAAGGGAGATAACATGAGGTTTCCCTTTGTCAGTCAAATTCCCTCAGTTTGTCATCAACCATGTGTTCTCAGTCGTGGGTGTAGTTTGTTGATCAGTTTGAGCTTGTTATTGAGTTTCGGTCATCCTTTGGTATGTTGTTGTCATTGTTTGTTGGATATGTAGTCTTGAGTTGTTTATTGTAGTCTATTGTTCATTCTATAGAAATTAGTAATCTAGGTGTAAGGCAGTTTTGATATTTAGTTATTTTGGTTAAATAATTTATGTGTATATGTAGAATATTAATTAATTAATTAAAGTAATAATAATAATAATAATAATATTTATATAAATGAGCTATCAATATTTAAATCAAGTGAATAAATTAGTTGGGTATAGACTTAATTTTTAGTCATTATTTTATATTATTATAATTCAATCATATTTATGATAGGTGTGTCATGAGATTCCTAGATTGAGGAATCTTCTGCAGATAGTGGATTAAGGTAATTAATTTTCTGTGGGAGGGTTTTTATTTACGGATGTGATGTAGTGGGGAATTTATGGATTGTCTATTTTTGTGTGAGGAGAGATATTTGAAGCGGGAATTTTGCTGCATGGGACACACAGTTAGTTTTTTGGGAAAAAATTGCAGAGAAGAGGATTCAAGGAAAAGAGAAAGGGGAATCGTCGGGAAGTGGATTCAAAAGCTCACAATTTTATTCCGGGTATGTTTAAGTTGGTCTCTGTATGTGTGAAATCTTTTCTGACTGCAATTGTTTTCGATCTGAAAATTTGAATTTTGTTGTATGAAAATTGTATAGTTGTTTTATTAACATGTGTCTCTATCTATCAAATTTTCTATGGTTCTAGTGGGGCATTCCGCCCATCAATCTTTGCTCTCTCTTATCAATCATGTGACTACTCTCTCGGTGCAGCAAGTCGTTTGTATGCTCTTCTGTAAGCATTGAGAATGATTCTTCATGGTGACTGTCCAACTGTTCCTATGCCTTTCAAATGAATATTTAAAATTCTTAGCATATCTCACTGGGTGTCTACTCTGTATCCAATGAAATGTATGATAATCATGTGCTAGTGTTTGGCCCTACCCTAGTTTTGACAATGACCCTCTAACCTCCCTATTTTTCATCAATCGCCTTAACTTTTTTAACCTTCCACTTAGCCACATCTACATAAATGTCCGGGGGAGGAGTGCTAACCGTGTTGTACTAATTTTGTGACCTTGCAATCCTTATGATGAAATCTTTTAGAGACTATCGGTCTGAGGCAGACGTGCGCCCTCCCATAACTCATTCTGTGTTTCCCTGAAACCTTTTGAAATCCAATATTTTCATAACTGATCTCTGCATCATAATCCTTAGTGAGGCATCAACTGAGGTAGATTCGATGTCAAATTCTAGCTTGGCTAATCCTCCTTCTGGGCGCCGATAGGTGATTCTTTAGACCTTGCAAACTTTTTCATTAGCTAGATTTTTTTTTTAAAACCTACATTTGGGTGCAAATAAATCTTTTGATATCTTGAAACGTCCTTCTATTAAACTCTATACCAATCTGCTAAATCTATTAGTTGATCATCTTACCTGAGTCAGACGTATTGACATATTCTTCTGGTTGAGACTTGGTGTTGATTCTTTATGCAACGGTGACTCTTAATCCTTGATCGTTTCTTTTGTCTTCGACCAAAAATTTATACAACTAATCTGCTGATATCCCATTCAATTCCCATGCGCGTGAATATATATACATAAAACTCCAATATTAATTGATTCAGTCAAAATACTCAATTCATGGATAGTAGATTCATAATAAAATTTTAGTCATTAAAATTTGATTCTTGTCACCTCAAAATGCATCGTTCTGGGTGGTGCTTTTCTAAAGACAATACCTTTCATTATGACCATGCCTTTGCAATAGATGAATCGGCTCTTAAGACATTTGCAAACTCAAGCGTGCCTCAACAAATCTTTATTATGGATTCAATAGGTCTCACATTTTCATTATTGCATTCAACCATATCTTCTATTCTGACAGATGATAGCTTAAAAAAATGATTTCATTCTTTTTTTGTACATACTATTCCTTCTAGAGGAAATACATCATCATCATGTTATTCCCATTGTTTTAAAAAGAAACTTGCCTGGAATCGTTCCATCGAATAGAGTAACACATAGTTCTATAAATCTCATCTTTTAGATTTAGTGCAATTTTGTAGATAGTCTTTCATTTAAATAAACTCATCGACTATTAACTGTTGTACATATTTAAAATATGTAGGGACATGAATTCAGTAAATAATTCTTAGAGTACCTAGTTTTGATGGTAACACTAGATGGTGATTTTAGTTAGAATCTGAATAAAAGGTTTAAGTTGTTATGCTTAGTTGTAAATAGAAGATTATATATATATATAAGTTCAATTCTAGTAACATAGGAACTAGTGGTAGCACCGATATTATCATATGTATTAAATATTATTTTAATGATCATGTAAATTAATCTAAAAACCTTATGATGGATTGGTAGCTCCATAGAGAATTGCTAGTTTAGTTATGTTAGATTAGCATTATGAACGTTAAAACTTCATATTATAGTCCGATGGACTTAGTTAAGTTATTAACTTAATATAACTAATATTTATTAGAATTATAGATGCTACATAGTCAAAGTAGTATATGGACTTAAGTTACTATTATTGTTATACCAATTGACTTATTTTACCTATAAAGAAATATGCTTTAGAATGCTTAGGCAAATTAAATTAAGATGTTGAATTGTTATGTTAATCTAGTAAGTTAGTTAGTTAGGGAGGAAGTGTTACTGTGTTGCGAGTTGTTATTAAATGTCAACCATTTGTGCATTGAGTTATGTTTGATCACCTAGAAGAGTTGTTCGTACTTGTTAAGCTACATAGCTCCAGAGGCTTTTTGGTATGTCCATTGGTGTGGTCTTGAGATTATGAAATGTTCTAGTAACTCCAATTTGTATGAGGTTGGAGTTGCTCATGTGGAAAGTTATTGATTTGGACCTTGAAATTTTGAAATCGGGTTGTCGTTTTATCTGTTTGTAAGAGGAAGTTGCCTTGTAATACCAATGTATGTATGTCATATGAGTGTTTCTATTAGGTTGTCGGGTTACTATATGCAGGTAGGACGGTGGCTTTCATAGTGGGGCTGATGCCCAAAGTGGCTGCCTGGATAACCCTATGGAAGTTATAATCAAGGGAAAACCTAATAATTAACTTAGGGGGTTTTGGGTAGTTAATTCATCTAATAAGATAATTGAGACGCCTCACCCATGCCTGTAGCACTCTCTCAGGCTAAGGATGGGATGAGAAGGCTTGGTAGGCATAATCGACCTCCTTGTCTTCACGAAAGGACTATCGATCCCGCATGAGTCACCCTATGGGGCCGGTGCCTAGAGAGAGGCTACCAGGATAACCATAGATGGGGGCCGGCGTCTAGTGAGAGACAACTAGGATAACCCATGCTAGGACCATGCGATTACACTCTACCTACTACAACATAGTTATCCCTCCTTTGCTCATCTTATTACATCTGGGAGCATCGTTGAGCCATTTGATTATTATTCTTGAGTCTGTGTTTTATTGTTGGTCAGTTATTTGTCATCTTTGCCATTTTGAATGTTGTTCTATGTGACCTCATTGTATCTCCTAGCTCAGGGGGTGGACCTCAGGGTTCCACATGGTTGGGTGGTTGAGCTTTAATCCATTGGTTTTCTGGCTTCACGGATCGTGTGGCATATTTCTCCTATTTCCAGTCTACACCTGTTCTGAAGACAATTATTGTACTTTATGTTTCCAGATTTGTGTATCAGTGATATCCTTATGTAATTTTGTTGTATTCAGAAAAGAAGAGCCTTTGTATTTATGCAATTATGTATCATGATCTCTTCTTTACTTGTAAACATTATTGTAAAGAATGATGCAATTTTCTGTAATGTAACAAACGTTGTTAGTTGATTTTATGACCATTCAAGATGAGTTATGTATGTTATTGATCTTAGTCTAATTTCCTTAATGTAGTTATGTTTCCCTAGAGATGTTAGTTTTTCTAGCCAGTTAAATTGTTGTAATTAATTGATGATATATTTTGTGATCATTACTTTCATTAGTAAAAAAAAAAAAATTCACATTTTATTGCATAGCTGGACTTAACTCTCTAAGGTTGCATGATGGGGCATTACATTTGGTATCAGAGCCAAGTTTAAACACTGGGTACTCTGGTTATGATTACACCCACTATGTTGACCTAGTGATTAAACTCTGTAGATTACATTATTTTCCATTCTAAGTCTTCCTTGTATTATGTTTTGAAGTTGTCCTTTGGTGGTATGTGTGTGTAGGAAGATGCCTAGGGGTCGAGGTAGAGGTCAAGGTAGAAGTTGGGGTAGAGGACGTGGGAGAGGTGGTGGAGGTACACCTCCTCCGGGTTCCCCTCATGAGAGTGCTCAGGAAGGTGGGGGCCAGAATATGGAAAATTAGGGTCAGCCAGGAGCAGGATAGGAGGTAGATCAACCAGAGGTTAGGGAGAGAGAGAGATCACCTAGAAGGAGAGAAATCATAGATGAGCGTGAGGCTTCCTTAGCCAGTCATATGAGAGATCTTTTAAGGGAACACCCTCCCACCTTTTATGGATTTGGTAGTAGATTAGAGGCTGAGACCTGGTTGCTGGATTTGGGCAGGTGTTTTGCCATGCATCCGTATGGTAATAACACCAAGGCTAGATGTGCCATCTTGCATCTCAGAGGTTTTACTTCGACATGGTGGCGTTTAGAGGAGCAAAAGTTACACTTGGACATTAGTATAGTTTCTTGGGAGTTGTTCTTGGAGAGGTTTAGAGCACATTTCCTATTAGACCATTGGAAGCAGCGCCATGTAGATGAGTTTCATGAGCTAAGATAGATGGCCGTGTCAGTAGAATATTATGAGCGCAGGTTCTATGAGCTTCAACAGTATGCTAGCATTGATGATGATGAGGCTATGCTAGTGCATCACTTTATCAAGGGCTTGAATGCCTGAATCAGTGGAGTAGTTCATGTTTTTGAGCATAAGACTATGGAGGTAGCAGTTGAGGAAGCCCGACTAGTAGAGGAGAATTTAACTATGGCACTTGGAGGACATACAAGTGTGCATTTTGGTAGTACACCTTCTGCAGGCTTAGGCTCACATGGTGGTCACTCTTAGGCAGCAAGTTCTCATAGAGGTTATCATGCACCCGCAAAGGGTGGACAACAGTAGCAGAAGCATTCTCAGGTCAAACCAAAGAATTCTTAGCCTCAGCAAGGTAACAGATTTCAGAATAAGAAGAACCGAAGTTGGCAGTGAGCTAGACGTGATCGTGTTGATCAACTAGCTTAGAGCAAGCAGTCTGTAGTGAGTAGAGGGAGTTATCAGCAGTCTAATTCTTTTCAGAGTGGCGGAGAATTTGGCAGAGGTAACGAGTGTTTCTCTTGCGGCCAATAGAGCCACATAGCTCGACAGTGTCCTCAAAGGAATGCTTCAGGATTTGGTTAGAGGTTGGCAGCTTCAAAGCTGACTGTAGGTGATACAGGCAGATCTCACAGAGTATTTGCAGTGGTTGATAACCACTAGGCAAAGCATTAGGGTACCATTGTGGAGACTTCTGGAGTGATGTGAGGTATTGGGTTTTCTATTCTTTTCGATTCTAGTGCTTTTGATTCGTTCATTTCTCCTTCTCTTGTGGAGCGTTGTGGTCTAGTGGCAGCAAAGTAGGATGTTAGGTGGCAGGTAGAGTTAGCTTCTGGGGCTAAGGTCATAGTTGAGTCCCTAGTGCATGGTTGTGAGTTGAGGATTGGTCCTCTATCTACCACAGTAGATCTTCGTATCCTACCTCTTGGTTCATATGATATAGTATTGGGTATGGATTGGTTAGGTGGCCACCAGGTAGTGATAGATTGTTGGCATAAGTCAGTAAAGTGTGTGGATGATGCTGGTAAAGAAGTTGAGGTAGTTGGTATTCAGAGACATATTTCCTTGCGTATGATCTCATCTATGCAACTGAAGAGATGTATGTGTCAGGGTTGTCAGTTGTTCGCAGTGTTAGTTAATGACTTGGAGACAGAGGAGAGTCGAGAGACATCTCTTGATGATCATCCACTTCTTAGAGAGTATGCTGATGTTTTTCCTAGTGAGATTCTAGGGATGCCACCTAAGCGTGACATTGATTTTAGGATTGATCTTGTTCCCGGCATAGAGCCTATTTCATGAGCTCCATATCGGATGACCACTCAGGAGCTTAAGGAGCTTCGATTGCAGTTGGAGGAGTTGTTAGCCAAGGGATTCATTCGACCTAGTGTTTCTCCATGGGGAGCACTTATGATCTTTGTCAAGAAGAAGGATGGATCTCTGCGGCTATGTATAGACTATCGACACTCAATAAGGTGATTGTGAACAATAGGTACCCCTTGCCACAGATTGATGATCGTTTCGACTAGATTAAGGGGGCTAAGGTGTTTTCAAAGATTGACCTTAAGTCAGGATATCATCAGTTACGAATCTTTGAGGTGGATATACATAAGACAACATTTCATACCTGTTATGGACATTATGAGTTTATTGTTGTACCATTCAGGTTGATGAATGCACCTTCTGTATTTATGAACCTGATGAATGGTGTGTTTTGCACTTATCTCAACAGATTTGTCCTTGTGTTTCTAGATGATATCTTGATATATTCAAGAACTATGGAGGAGCATGAGGAGCACTAGAGGTGGGTGTTGCAGTATCTGAGAGAAAACCAACTTTATGCTAATTTAGAGAAATGTGAATTCTTTCAGATAGAGGTGTGCTATTTGGGTCATGTCATTTCTGGAGAGGGTATTGCAGTGGATCCTTCAAAGATCCAAGCTATTATGGATTGGCCTGCACCTACTAATGTTTCTGAGGTTCGCAGTTTTATGGGTTTAGCAAGTTATTACCGTCGGTTTGTTTAGGGTTTTTCAAGGATAGCCCATCCCATTACTTCTCTTCAGAGGAAAGGGAAGAAGTTTGTTTGGTCAGAGCAGTGTCAAGGAGCCTTCTAGACCCTTAAGGAGTGGCTGACCAGTGCACCTATTCTGGCAGTTCCTGATCCTACCAGGGACTTTGTTGTGTGTACTAATGCTTCTTTCGAGGGTTTAGGTGCAGTTCTGAAGCAGGATGGTTGCGTGATTACTTATGAGTCTCGCAAACTCAAGGATCACGAGTTGAACTATCCCACACATGATCTGGGGTTGGTCGCAGTTGTGCATGCCTTGGTGAGGTGGAGGCATTTTCTTTTAGGGCATCGGTTTGAGCTGCATAGCGATCATCGCAGTTTATAGTATATTTTTATGCAGCCAAACTTGAATGCGAGGTAGAGGCGATGGATGGAGTTCTTGTGCGAGTATGATTTTAAGGTGAAGTATATTCAGGGCAAGGAGAATGTTGTGGCAGATGCTCTTAGTCAGCAGAGACATGAGCTTTCTTTAGTCACTCTTGCAGTAGATTTGAGAGGTCAGATTCTTGCAGCACTCCCTATCGACAGCTGGTATCACGAAGTGAAGTCTGAGGTTGAGTCAGGTAGACCCTTGGAGGGTAGGTTTAACGGTTACTCTTTGGAGTCAGATGGTCTTTTGCGACACATGGGTCGTATTTATTTTCCTAGTTCTGGGGGTCTTCATACACTAATCATGTTAGAGGCGCATCGACACCCTATTCAGCTCATCCAGGTGTTAAGAAGATGCATGTAAATCTTTGTCAGCTATATTTTTGGAGTGGTATGAAGAGGGATATTACAGATTTTGTTTCGAGATGCCTTGAGTGTCAGAGGGTGAAGGTGGAGCACCAGCACCCCATAGGTCTTTTACAGCCGCATCTTGTCCCATAATGGAAATGGGACATCATTTCTTTAGATCTTATAGTTGGGTTACCTATTTCCTCCCATCGTCATGATGCTATTATGGTCACTGTGGATAGGTTGACGAAGGTAGCTCACTTCTCACCTGTCTGATCATCATATAATGCTTCTTCTATGGCTAGAGTATTCATGGAGGACATAGTTAGATTGCATGGGATTCCTTGCAGGATCATTTTTGATAGGGATCCAGTGTTTACTTCAGCCCTTTGGACTTCCTTGCAGCATGTCTTGGGGACTCAGTTGAACTTTAGTTCAGCTTACCATCCGGAGACTGATGGTCAGACTGAGAGGGTTAATTAGGTCCTCGAGGATATGCTTAGGATGTATGTCATGGACTAGTAGAGCCATTGGGACGACTATTTATACCTGGTGGAGTTTGCATACAATAATGGTTACCACAGCTCTATCAGCATGTCTCTATTTCAGGATTTGTATGGTCATCCTTGTTGGACCCTGTTGAGTTGGGATCACCTTGAGGATAGAGTTCTTCTGGGACCGGATATGCTTAGGGAGCTAGAGCAGCAGGTAGATCAGATTAGAGTGCATTTGGTGGCAACGCAGGACAGACAGAAGAAGTATGCAGATGCTTATAGGGTCAATCGTCAGTTTTCAGTTGGTGATCGAGTGTTCTTGCGGGTGCGTCCGTGAAAGAGTCCAATCTGTTACGGAAAAGGCTCTAAGCTCGTATCATGCATCCATGATGTGTTTCATGTTTCTGTACTCAGACCTTATCTAGATATAGTTTCCTATACCAGGTATCACACTATACCCACCATATGTCATATGTCACATACTAAAGAGGCCCAGTCATGGTATAGTATTTACATTGAACTTAATTAGATGTATGCTTTGTTTGTTCTTCAATTAAAGTGACTGTAAATATTGGCCCCTCTCTCTTACAACCAACTTTGATAGTGGTTGAGTCCTACATAAGTAGGAGTCAGCCACTATCACATTTGGCTGTATATATATATAGCAGAGATAGATAGATACATTCATCTTAATTAGATGTATTCTTTGTTTGCACACATAACCTTGATCATTGCTTGTTTCATTGTTCACAGTTGAGTTGGCACCCCCCATTTTTTTCCTGGCATTTTTTAAGCACGTTTATCAATGTTTACTGTGCGGTTTTCAAAAACTGCCAAAAAATTGCTAAAATATGTCTTCAATTACACTCACTCTTACATGTATGAATTTGTGGTTTCAATTTGTATCATTATTTTAATTGTAATAGTTAGAATTGTATGTTGTTTACTAATCACTGAGTTGGTTCAATGTAGAGGAAGAGTTTGAAATAATATTAAAAAAAAATTGTATTTCTAACCAGTTTTAATATTATGTTTTTATTGTTTTAATTTTATGTTTATTTGGAAATAATAGTATAATAATTACATGTTTTATTGAAAAATTGCAATGCATTGTGAGCCTGAGAGTTTGTTTTTTTAAATTTTTGCAGGTAAATTCACAAAAAGATTGGTGATTATGAACATGGTGGAACAAGTAGTTTGTAAAAAAAAAGACGAGAAATGGAACATGTTTTAATGTAATTTGTTAAAATATATTTACATCTTGGTTAGTTGACATTGACTTCTGTACATGTCAACTCACTTTTAATGCAATAAGACATATATTTTGGTTAAAAAATAAACCATTTGCAATAACCTTTTATTGGGAAGGTGGCAATTCATATTTATATTGTGGAAATAATTTTGTCCACTTGCGTTCAGATAGTGGCAAATAAAAAAGTTGCATTCACCTACTATTGAAAAGGTGGTAAAAAAATACTCTACCTATGATAGGACATTTTTTGAATTTTATATGAACGTGTCCAATCATATTAAAAAACACTTTTGTTATTTTTGCTGGGATTTTTATTGCCCAAAAGTGGGCCCCAGGCTACCACATACTATGGGTGCTATGCCCATGATCGGGCCCTCTCCCTTATCTAGCTAATTCTTTCACGGACTTAACCATTTATTCCCTTTTTTTAATATTATTTATAAAGTACTTAAGTTTAAAAAATAAAATAAAATAAATATATATTTTAAAAAATTAAATTAAATTTTTAAAGGTAATATTTTTAAATTGTTTGAAATTCAATAAAAATATATGGACCAATTTTTTTATTATTATTTTTAATTTTTAAATTTGGTTATAAGCTTAGAATTAATTTTTATTTATTTATTTATATTATAAATTGATAAAAATCATAGTAATTAATCTCATAATCATAAATTATGAGAAGGAAAACAAACAATTAGAAAATAGCACATAGTCCTTAATTAGCCAATAGGCTTTTATATGTGAGCATTATAGTGCTTGTAATTGTCTCACACTGTAAAAAAAATTCACGCTGGGAAATTTTCTAAACTCGTCGATTGTTCCTATCAGCGATTCCTTGGACCTCCTATGGGTGCAAGTGCTAGTATAATTGAGGGCAAGACACCAACAAGGTGATCTCATAACCACAACTCTCAAAGGAACACTCTCATAAGTACAAGATTGTTTAGGCTCATATAGCCTTATAAAAAAATGAGTGAAAACTTCTTATGATTTAAACCATATGTCTAGGAAACTAAAATGTAATGCTAATTATTGAAAAAACTTTAAACATGGTTATGCATACACAAATATGATCGACGATTTTCAATAATGAAGAACCAAAAATTAGTATATGGACAAAGGTTATAATTTAGAACTTGTAAAATTGGGTTTGGTGTCTTAGGGGCTAGGGTGAATGTGTAATGTTGGATATATACAAGGAGTATATTAAAGATTGATCAATATGAAATTTGAAAGCATATAGTACATTTTAGATAGGAAGGCTTGATTAATTGATACCAAAATGTAATGCAACCTTTCTCCCATAGTTATTAACTACTTGCAACGGATTTATTATAGTTAACACTAGATTTAAGTTAATTACAAATATTAAATGATGTGTAAATAACAAAGGTAAATTACAATATGTGATAATTTAATAAGAACTCTAAAGTAAATCATTAACAAAACAAATTGGATAACATAATCTCATAATCATATTAACATTAAAATCTACATATATAATAATTCTAATATCTTTTATTAACAATAAGTTCAATACTTATCTAAATCACTGAGCACCTAGAACCGTCACTCTCACCCTAGGAAGACTTCAGTGGTCTTGGCATTCATAGCTATGGCACACTCTAGGAGGAACCAATTCTTATTCAGAACCAGCACACATGCTTCTTAAGCATCATCCCTGGCCAGGACAATCTTGGGTGTACCTTGTACCCTGAGTTGGACACATCCCATGTGCCCCTTCTCCTAATGCCTATAGCTCACCAAAACCACCCTCTTCTTACTCAAGTGAATTCCCTTTCCAAGTCTCACATAAATTACTTATATAACCTTTTAAGGGGTGGTTTCCAAGCCATCACACCCTTTCACAAAGGTTATCATTAATAATTATTAACATAAATAATAATTCCTCCTCGGGTTTTTATAAGTATTTTTTATTTATCTCCATTTTAACCAAAGGATCATAATATCCTTTATTTTTTCCATCTCCTTTTAATTATAAAAACTTAAATAAACTTTATCCTTTTATAATTTTAAAGTGTTATTCATTAAATCACTTTTCTTTTCCATTTTGGAAAAAAAGTCCCATTGATTATTTTGCATTCAGAGTTGTGCAATTTCTCGGCACAACAAAAATACTATGGATTTTTGTTTAATTGGGAATCTAACAACTTGGTTAGTAGAGGGAACTCTGGGCAGACTTTTCAACTTTTCTTTCTCTTGTCAATATGTGTCTTGATTGGAGGGTGCGATGGCTGAGGAAGGTTTTGGCGCAAGGATTGCAGCCCGCGACCTGTGAGGCTGTGGCTGCATGTCACTTTTTTCCTTTGCATGTCCTTAAGGGTGTTCGATCGGTGGTTTTTGCATGTTGAAGAGTGGGGTGGGGTCTTTTTGGGTGCGGGAGGACTTTTATTTCCTTTTATGTGCCTGGTTTTTTCTTCTTCTGCTTGGTGCTGTGTGTAGATTTGGACCTATGTAGTCTTGACGGGGCGAGCTGAGGCCGTTGTCCTCTTTTTTGGATTTGCCTTGTTTCTTTGGGCATGAGATTTTGGCCTCTGATTTGCCTGTAGGTAGCTGTCAAGGCTGTGTGTAGGGCTTAGTTTTGGGTGTGGAGGAATGGCAGGGGTTTCAAAAAGCTTGGTGTCAGCAGGTGTGAAGCGGTCTTAGGGTTTGCCTGAGGGCTCCTCTTTCGTGGGTGAGAGCTCTAAGCTTAAGAAAGTGAACGGATGCTTGTCGCGGAGTCTTGATCGTCCGATACTGGTTATCTCTCTTGAATTGGTACAAGAGGACATATCTTACTAGAGCCAACATGTTCTGATTTGTAAGTTCCTAGGTGTTCGTATCCATCTCTCGGCCTTGGAGGCCTGGATACGCCGATCCTGGCAGGTTGAGGGTGATTTTGATATTCTGGTGGCGGCAAATGGTTTTTTCATGGTTGATTTTTCTTGTATTTTGGATCAAAATTGTGTTTTTGAGGGAGGGCCATATTTTTACAATCATGTTGGTTTGTTCATGAAGCCCTGGCATGGAGGTTTTAATGCGGCAGAGGATATGCCTTCATGGGTTCCTGTGTGGGTCTGTTTGCCATGGCTACCGCTGGAGTTTTGGAAGGAGGATATTCTACTCCAGATTGCAACTCTGCTGGGGAAGCCGGATGCCATCGCTCAGAATACTCTGGATAAAAAGGTGGTTTCATATGCTCGTATTTGTGTTGAAATTGACCTAAACAATCCATTGCCGGATTCTGTGGAAATTTGTCTTGGCTCTACTTCGTGGATTCAACAGTTAGATTATGAATCCCTTCCCTTTCGATGCCGCTTTTGTCATGAGTATGGGCACCTCCAGCACCAATGTCCTCGGGTACCCAAAGCTACAGGGGTTTCTTCTCCTCCTTCATCAGAGCCTTCGGTGGAGAAGGGGGATAAAGGCAAGTCACCTGTGGCTGAGGATGGGACCGATAAGGATGGCTTCATTCCTGTTAAGCTGAGGGCTAAAGGAAGGGGATAGAAGTGGGCCTACAAAGATAGACAAAGTGATCAGGCGCCCAATCGTTTTGCGGTCTTGGATAATCAGACCTTGGAAGAGGGGATCCCTGTTGAGTTTTCTTCTGGGGCCACTGGTATGGATTCAGGGTTGGAGCAGGCAATTATTGTTAAGGATTTTTCTCCGGCTTTGGAACAGGAAATTTCTGCGCTTCCTGGTGCCTTTGCAGATCCGCAGGATGACATTATATTAGCTGATTTAGCTAAGGCGGTGTTGCTTCTAGTAAGGGGCGGGGATCATCTCATGTTCTGGGGGTGTTGCAACACCCTCTTAAGAGGGGTCATCTTGAGAATTCCTCGAAAGCTGGCCGCAAAAAGGATGTGGACAAGATTAAATCCACTGGGGATTTGTTGGTGGAATCTAGGTCGGTTAAGACCATTGATGCCCTTTTCTCTCCACCTTCCTCATGATTATTCTTTCATGGAATGCAAGGGGGTTGAATAGCACCCCCCGTCAAAAGGCTATTCAGGATTTGATTGTGGTTCATTCTCCAGATATCTTTTGCGTTTAGGAGACTAAGCTTTGGGTGGACTCCATGCTGCATTATGCTCCTCGTATTTGGGCTTCTAGTGCTCTAAGGGAAACTTTTGCGGGCTGGCTTTTTTCTGGGATCCACGTAAGGTTGTTCCTCGCTGGTGGATTTCTAGCCATTCCTCTATTTCTATGGTGGCTTCAGTTTTGGAGTCTGGTGAGACTATTCTGGTTAGTAATGTTTATGCTCCGATTGACATCCGTGGTAAAATCCAGCTTTGGGCCCACATCAGGTTTGTTAGGTCTTGTGTGCCTTTCCTTCCTTGGATCTTAGCTGGTAATTTCAATTCTGTGTTATGTTTGGAGGAGAAAAGAGGAGGGTTGCCTAGGCTTGGTCCTGCTTCAAATCTTTTTCAGGCAAATGTGGATTCTCTCACTCTTGTTGATGTTAAACCCTCTAATGGTATTTTCACTTGGAATAATAGACGGAGAGGTCCAGAAGCGATTTCTGAGTGGCTAGACAGATTTCTTGTTTCTAGTTTTTGGATGGGTGGTGGCATGGTCACTTGCTCTGAGATTCTTGATTGGTGTGGCTCTAATCATTGGCCAATTAAGTTTTCTGCTTCTTCTTTTCCTTCTCCAAAGAATCCTCCTTTCAAATTTTAGCTTATGTGGCTTCAGGATCCGTCCTTGTATGACCTGGTGGCCCAGTGGTGGCAGGATGGGGCCCCTGCGTATGGTATTGCTATGTATTGTCTTGTTAAGAAGTTGCAATTCATCAAGTATCATCTTAAGCGATGGAATAGATCGTGTTTTGGCAATCTGCGGGCCAAGAAAAGGGAAGCGTATGATCATCTTGCTATTATTACTCGTCAGATTCAAGACTTGGGATTTTGGAGGCTCTGGGACATGCTGAATCCCAGGCTCTGAATTTGGTGGAGGAGTGGGAGCTCCGTGAGGAGATTTTCTGGAAACAAAAGGCAAGGATTGATTGGCTTCAAGAGGGTGACAGGAATACTGCTTTCTTCCATCATTCTATGCAAGCTTGTTGGAATAAGTGTTATATTTCTTCTCTTGTTAACTCTAAGGGTCTTTCGATTTCCTTGCAACAGGCGTTGTCTAGAGAGGCTCATCAGTTTTATTCTGCTCTTTTTACTGAAGACTCACCTCCTGCTGAGGCTGCTGAGAATATGATCCTTGCTTCCATTCCTTCTTTGATCTCTAATGATTTGAATGCTTCTCTTACTCGTCCAATTTCCTTGTCTGAAGTAGAGGATGTGGTGTTTGGGATGAATAAGGGGAAAGCTCCTGGCCCTGATGGTTTTCTAGTTGAATTCTTCTAGGAGTTTTGGGATATTGTGAAGCTGGATTTGTTGGAGGTTGTTCGGGAATCTCTCCATAGTAAGCAGATGCTTCGGGCCCTGAATGCTACTTTTTTGGTTCTCATCCCTAAAAAGGAAGGTGCTAATAGGCTTGAATTCTTTAGACCTATTGCGCTCTGTAATGTGGCATACAAGATTATTACGAAATTGATTGCTGAGAGGCTTAAACAGTGCCTGCCCGTTGTCATTTCTGAGGAGCAAGGTGGCTTTGTGGCAGGCCGGCAAATTCTGGATGGGGTGGTTGTAGCCTTTGAGGTCATTCATTCCATGGTGACTTCTTCGGATTGGTCTATGTTCATCAAGTTGGATATGGCCAAAGCTTATGACAGAGTTAAATGGAGTTTTATTTAGAAGATTATGTTGGCCTTTGGTTTTTCTTCGGACTGGGTGAGTTGGACTTTGAGTTGTGTGACTTCCTCCTCTTTTTCGGTTATTGTGAATGGTGAACCTTCAGAGCCTTTTGGTGCTACTAGGGGCCTTCGTCAGGGGGACCCACTCTCTCCTTATCTGTTTATCATTATGGCAGAGGGGCTGAGTCAGTTTCTTAAATGTAAGGTTTCCCAAGGCTTGATTCAGGGTTGGCAGTGGGGCTTGGGTCTGCCAACGATTTCCCATCTCCAGTTTGTGGATGATACTTCTCTTATGGGGTTGGCTCGTATTCGAGAAGCTGAATCTTTTAGGCACGCTTTGGATATATACCTTGCTGCTTCGGGTCAGAAAGTCAATGAGCAAAAGTCTTCTATTTTCTTCTTTAATACGCCTCAGGCTATCCAACGGTGGATTGCAGCTATTTTGCGGTTTCAAATTGGGTCTCTTCCCTTTATTTATTTGGGTATTCCTTTGGCTGTTGGGCGTCAGCCTAGGTCCTCCTGGCAGATGTTGCTTGACAAGCTGAGGCGGAAGGTGACTCATTGGACTCATCGGTGGTTATCTACAGCTACTAGAGTGACTCTTCTCAAGTCGGTTATCCAAGCCCTTCCTATCTACAGATGTTTTGTTCAAGTGGCCCCTATATATTTCCTTAGGGAATTTGATGCCCTCTCTCATCAATTTCTTTGGAGTGGTAACTTACTGTCTTCTAAGTGGAGCCTTGTTAAGTGGGATTCTGTGTGTAGACCACAGTAGGAGGGTGGTCTTGGGTTACGCTCTGCTATTTTGAACGGGCAAGCTCTTGCTGCTAAGCTTTACTGGTGTTGGTGTACCAATTAGCATCAGTTATAAGCCCGTATTCTCACCCATAAATATCTTAGGGGTGTTGCTTCTTGTGATGTCCCGCGCTATCCTTTGGAGGGGAGTGGTTCTATGATTTGGCATACTTTAAAAGCTGGGGCTCAGTTGATTAAGCGTGCCCTCTTTTGGATTTGCCATTCGGGGTCACAGGCTCTTTTTTGGCTAGATTCTTGGGATGGCCACCCACCTATTCTCTCTTCTCTTCCTCATCTCCAGTCTCTTTCTGAGGTTTTTATTGCGGCTGGTTGGGATACCGTTGAGCATTATAAGTTTACACAACATTGTGGTTCAGCTGTAAGCTTTCGTTGGAAGCTTCCCTCTGAGTGGCCTCTTGAGGGGGCTGAGGAGGATAGGTGGGAGCTTGCTTAGCTTCTGGCCTCCCGTGCTTGTAATTCTTTGAAGGGACCCGATGTCTTGGCTTGGGATGGTCCTGATTTATCCGGGAAGTACTCTGTGTCTGCTGGCTATAAGCAGCTTGGTAAGCAGTTGTTTGGGGCCATCGAGGTCCCTTGGTGGAAGCATGTCTGCAACAAGTTGTCGTGGCCCAAGTGTAATTTTTTCTTGTGGCTAGTTGCACAAAATCGTTGCCTTACTTGGGATAATTTGTGTAAGCATGGTTTCCAAGGCCCTTCTATGTGTGTTTTGTGTCATAACTATGAGGAGAGTGTCTCTCATCTCTTCTTCCAATGTTCCTATGCTAGGGACATTTGGCATCTTTGGTGGAGGGTGTGGAATATGCCCTGTTGGCATGTCTCTTCCTTGGTGGAGTTTGTGGATCAGTGGGGTAAGGCTCCTGTTTCTACTTCCTTTCTTCAGGCTGCTTGGGCTATTGGCCCTTCCTTTATTTTGTGGAACCTTTGGTTGGAGCGGAATCGCTGGATTTTTAAGGAGGTGATGTTGGTGGCCCCTCGCTTGTGGCGGAAAATTCTGCATTCTTTGGGTGAAACTGTTGCAGCTAAGTGTGATCTTACGGCATCAGTGGACCCTTGTGATGTTGGTTGTTGTCACTGTCTTGGAAATAAGGTTTATTTGTAGAAAGCAATCTCTTTAGTTGTTCATTTCTTGGTATTTTCTTAATTATTTTATGATGGTGGCACTGAAGCCTCTTCAACTTTATGAAGGGGTTCGATCTCGGTGAGTTTTTCTCTTCACAAAACGAGTTTCTGCTTTGTCTGCACACATTTGGCGTTCAGTCAAAAGGAAGGGGATGAGCTCCACAGAAACTCTGATGTTGTGGAAATCTTAAAACGTATAATTATTTATTATGTGGAATACAATTATTGGGAGGATTAAATTGGTAAAGGTGTTGGGCTCACAAAGAATTGTTGAACTTTTTTGAATGAGAAGACATACAAATGATTTTTGTATTATTAAGATTATTTTTTAAAAAAATTTACCACAGCTAATCCCAAGATTATCAGAAAAAGGTACAATATGTCGCAAGAATAAATTTCTTAAAAGAGACTCAAATAACTGTTGTAGGGGACTGTGTACATGCCCTCCAAGCTATCTGGAATGAATCTATACATTACATTGTCCAGCCATTTGAGCCACTTTAGTGAATGCCAAATTATATTAGGTGCAGTGCTACCACTGTTTTCTAGTACTAAATTCTCAAGTGTGTAACAAACTTAAGGAGGGCTTCCAGATTGCTAGGATGTTAGTACTAGTGAGCAATGTGCTAAAAACTAGCTTAAAATATAACCCAGTTTTGATCATCTTGTATTAATATAAGAAGTTTTTATTGTTTTGTGCAAGGTACACTTTTTCAAGCTTCTTGTTAGCTCCCATGGTTTCCATATCTAATGAAATTTAAAGGAAATCTGCATCATGGGTTACAGTTGTTTGCATGTATGTGCCTTCTATTTTGTTTGAATTCAATTCAAACTTCATTATGTGTTGCTGCTTTTATGTGCAGTCTCACTGGGATCCTGAAATCTGTACTTTGCTGCTTTGAGTAATTATGGCTGACAAGTTCCATAGAGACCTTCTTTATAACTTTTTCATGTATGCTATTTTGATGAAATTTGTAGTTGTTCTATTTCTTATATGGTTATGTAGTTTGATGTTTGTATGAATTAGGTGTCACAGCTGTGTGGCATTGATCTAACTGGTATTGCAGCAGAGATGAAATCTCCAAATGACAGTAGGGAAGAGCCACCAGTTGTTCAGATAGTGTTTTCTATTTTCTCTTCATTGCAAGAATAGTCTTAAGGTCTAGCCAGTCTATGAAGAAAATCTAGAGTGTAAATTACCACTCAAAGCAATTTAGATTTGTAAAGAGGCACTTTCCTCTTAAATTCTTTGATTCCAATAGGGCTAGGAGGTGACCCATTAAAAGTCTCATAGCAATTGAGAAAAAGTTGTGACTAATCCCAAGGATTTTATAGAGGGTGGTAAAGCAAAAAATGTCTCAATTACATTATCGTCAAAGATTCATTCCTACATTGAGTATTTTAATACAACACATTGACACCTAGAATGCATGGGTTGAACTTATATATAGACTAAATTTGGGGAAGAAAAAGAAAATAACTCTGTACACAGAAGAAATAAGAGTTCAAAGATTGAAATTTCTACACAATGAACATAAAAAAAACTCTATCAAAATTGCTAGTAGTTTTAGGTAGGGACTACAACTACAGTGCAACCCTTGTGTTATATTTGTATCCTACTTTTTAGTTTTTTTTTTTTTTTAATTGTGTGCCTTAAGCACACCATTGTTATAAAGCAGAAATTTAGGCATAGTGGGAGGAAGGATTTTTGAAGGTTTGAAAATATTTTAAATGTTAATTTTTTAAGGCAAACATCCAGTTGTAGAAGGTCATTCTCTTATTAGACAAGTTGAATTATGGTGGCTCTTATGTCATTAGAAAGTGTATGGATTTCAAGAACTTTGAAAAAAGTGCTTACATTAGCAAATTTGAGCAATATCATATAAGATTAGTTTTTGATTAAGGGGTAAAAGTAGGTTTGAAAGGACTTGAAAACCTCTTACACAGATAAGGTGGTGGCAAACAAACAACCACCCCTTAGCACAACTGTAGCCAAGTTGCCATGCACAACCACCCAACAACACAAGGGTCAACTAGATTTTGAAAGGTTCTAGAAACTTTACAACAAGGGCTTTAGCCAACAACAGCCGAACTCCAGCCAAGTTACAACCAAGCAACTGCCACACCAAACATGGACTAGCAGCTTAAACAACCCTAGGCCACGTCCTAGCATTCTGAGCACCCTAAACCCGAGTATGGGAGTTACCAACATGTTTAGGAAGACCTATCTTCCTTCTTTGAATGATTTTCCTAGACACGTCATTCTCCAAAGCCTTATAATGAGGGGAGAGGAGAGGGCTAGCCCCTATTGTCATCCCAACTTGAGCCCCAAAATGATTAGAATGACAATTCACAAAAGATAAAAGCTGCACCAAAACCTTAGGAAGCGTAAGAGCAATGGACTCACTAACCTCCAATAGTGAAGCCTCCAAAATTGGGTCTTGAGAAGAAAACCCATCAAGGGAAAACTCTAAAGTAGTCGCATCCCTAGGGGGATCCAACACAGGGGCCTCCAAGGCCTCATCCTTCGACATGCCGTCCATAGAATTAGAAAAATCACTAATAGTCAAGTGATCGTGGATGACATTTCTCCACCAAGTCGTTGAAACCTTGTGACGAGAATGTGGGCAATTTGAAGCAAGGTGTCTAATAGCGTGAAGCATCTCTTGTAGCAAAAGGGGAGACCTTCATAGTCGAGCTTTTGAGTCCAAGGTCTATCCCCCACTAGCATGACAATATCCCTTGACAAATCCTTAGAGGTGTCAATGTCCACTAGAATACGGGCATAGGTAGTGTGGTTGAAGTTTGAAAACGCTAAATCTTCTCACAGAAAATGGCTAAGATCAATGCTAATAGATTCAAAGCACGAGATATCTCAAAACTAGAGAGGGAGATTGGGTCACTTGACCCAAACATGCATAATACTTAGAGATTTTGTTAGAGGGTTGAAAGAGGGAAACCATGGTTTGAGTGAGAGGGAATGTTGTCCCTACATCCAAATCCCACCATCCAATGCCTACTTCTTATCATCTTCTAAATGAAAAAGTGCAATAAAAATTCCCTTAGTGCAGGAATATAGCTTAATCTTTCCCTCAATGAGAGGCCTCTAGGATTCTAATATACATTTATTCAAATTCGAAAGGGAAGGCCATAATCGATTGACCCTGTAGATCAAGCCCACACATTGAAAGTATTCATTATTAAATCCATTACTTCCTATCCACAGATGATGACAGGGGAGGATTGAGAGCAAGAAGGGGGATGAAGTTTTCCACGTAGGCGAGGGCAAGTAAAACCCGTTGAAGGGTACAACCCAAGAGCACTAGCCAAGACCCCTACCCCTGCCATAATTGCATAGGATTTAGGGGCATCCTTAACAAACCCTCCACCATCCACCACCACACCAGAAACGCGGACGGGAGAGGAAGCATGAGCAACAACATAGTGTGTAGAAACAACTATGGCAACATGATCCACACCACCGACATGCGTTGCATCCACCAAAGGCATGCCATCCCTAGCCCCCAAGGGTGAGAAATCCACTTTAGATAGGGCAAGAGAACCAAGAGTGAGTGAAGCCTTCATTTAAACCAGGAATGAATGGGAGAGTCGTTAGTTGCAAGTGGTCCAATTAAGATATAGTTATGTAAAGTTGACTTTGTGAATATGTTTTTGCAAGATTTCGTAGATATGAATTTCAAAGGAAAAGATATCCTTCAATCTAAGATCTCAAGGTGGTCACCATAAGAGCTCAAGCAATTGGTAGAGACATGGATCTTAAGGGAATTCTAAGAACTCGACAATCTCAAGAAACCAATTGTAATTAAAGGAATTATTGCAAAATATTTAATAAATAGTGGACAATATTCAAAGAAGATTGGTCCATGGTGATTCAAGGCATAAGAAGGATGGTGAAAAGATTAAAGAGGAGCACTGGGAGAAGCTTAAAGATGAAGATGATGTAAGGGATCCTAGTGAAAACAACAAAGGAGGATTATAAGACCAAAATAAGGAAATTGAGAGTAAGTACAATGAAGAATTTAAAGAATCTAGATGTAGTGAAAATGAAGAGGGCAAGGAAGAACTTAAACACGAGAATGAACCTGCATATTTTTTTTTGTATGTAACCTCACAAGTCATATCCATTTGTGAGCTAAGGAAGCTGTTAGGAGACTAGGGTGAAGAGTCAAAAGTGATCTGCATAGGTTGCATTATATTTACATCCAAACCACCGTGAATGAAAGAAGAATGGAAGCATAATGCAAAACATCAAAAGAGAAACTATCATAGTTATATAGAGAATGAAGGAAGCAAAGGCTATAATAAGACACAATAGTGGTAGAGCATTATCCACCTAGGGCCATGATATTATTACATAAATGGGTTATGACATAGTTGATTGGTGGCACACAACCACAATGCACAATAATACACTAGGTCAAAAGAATGTAATATGCAATAAATTATAATTAGTCTATGATTGTGGTAAATTAAGAGGAGATTAATGGAGGATTATAGCTATTGAGTAGATGAATATTGCAGCTTTAAATCTCACACATAGGGTAGATATTTTGGAGTAATTTATTTTTTAAAGAATATTTATAATATAACCTTGTTTGAGAGTTTGGATTTCTATTTTAAAAGGGTTTTGATTTCTATTTTAAAGTATAATTAGGATTAGGGCACATTGTCTATCATATATTACTAAGTTTATGTTTGTACAATTATATGTGTTGGATGTTGGATGTTTAAAGCACATCAATTATTAATGTGGCACATTATTTTATTTTTTACATTTAGTTATTTATTTTATTGCATATTATGTACTTAGGATAAGTTTATTTAGTTAGGTCTCTATTTAGGTATGTTTCATTTGTTTAGTTAAGCTAATAACATGTGTACAACTTTGATTTGAGGTCATCAAGTGCTACCACTACTTCATCAATCTTTGATTGGCAATAGTTAGGTGCTACCTCTGTCTTAAATGATTGAGTTAATAATCTTTCTAATTAGAAGTTAACCCTGATCTCTTGAATATGTGTCATCTTTACTCATGCATCTTGATTGTAATTTCTTTTTTACTCCTTATGAATAAAATAATAATTATATTAATTTTTGCTATTACTTGTTTACTATTTCTATTATAATCATTCTTGTCACCAAAATCCTAAATTCATTTATTTTTGAACAATTCTTACAAACAATATTCACCTAAGTTTTCTTCCCATTTTCTTATTATTATTACGCCGATAGGCGTCTTAGAGTGGCAGGCGGGGGGTGAGAGCCTGTAAACAAAAATAGTTTAATTTAAATTAAAAAAATTCAAAAAACTTGTGAATTGTCTTGTCGAACACGCCGGGAATGTTGCACGGTTTTTTTGTCCGTTCGTTGCCGTTTCGCCGGGAAAAATTTCCTGTCCGCTTGCTTTTTCCTTACCTGCATTGAAGAAAATAAACCTTCAGCTTTAAGCGAACAACAGTGAGGTTTTGAAAAATACTATTAAATAATTATATATTAATATTATATATATATATAAACATTAATTATAATATATTAATAATTTAGAAATAATATATATTTTAAATTCTATAATATTATATATATAAATATACTAACAAAGTGTTTTTCATATAATTAGGTCAGATAATATTAATATAGCTATTAATATATAATTAATAATATTAGATCCAAATAGGGATATTTATTAGATATAATATATGATCTAATTTTATAATTAGATATATAATATTACTAATTTGACCTATATAGTAAATTAATATTAAACTTTAATATTAAACTATAATATTATTAATCTATTATATATATATATATTATTAAATAATTATATATTAATATTATTAAATAAATATATTTAATATATTAATAAATATAAATTTATTAATATAATATTAAATATTTAATATATATATTTTATATTATAATAATAATATTTGGATATATTAATATTTATTATATATTAGATATATATATTATAGTAATATATATATTTATTAATAGACTATATCTATTAACATTAATTATAATATATTAATAGTTTAGAAATAATATATATTTTAAATTCTATAATATTTATCTATAATATTATATATAAATATACTAACAAAGTGTTTTTCATATAGTTAGGTCAGATAATATTAATATAGCTATTAATATAAATTAATATATAATAAATATATAATTAGTAATATTAGATCTAAATAGGGATATTTATTAGATATAATATATGATCTAATTTTATAGTTAGATATCTACTATTACTAATTTGACTTATGTAGTAAAATAGATTAATTAATATTACTATAATAATTAATATAATATTATAATTTAATACCTTTGATTTATTATAATTTTCATATTAGTATATGTTAAGATATATATTATTAATTTATATTTTAATAAACTATTAAGTGATGAGTTACACATCACTTATAGAATATGAGATGAAGAGCAATAAGTTTGAATTAACACATATTTTTATAGTAATTTATAATTTTAAGGGGTAATTCTCTTTACTTAATCTAATATTGCATCCAAATTTAGTTTAGATATAATATAGAACAAATATAATTTTTTTACTAATTTTTTTTGCATTATTGATTAATATATTAAGTTAATAAGAAGTTTTTAATTTAGAGTAAAGATATAGTTATTTTTAATATTTTTTTAAGTGACTCAAGCATTAGTTAATAAGGTGGCTCATCGTAGTCATTTGTATTTGACCTTCCTTGTCAAGTTATTAATTTATATTTTAATAAACTATTAAGTGATAAGTTACACATCACTTATTGAATATGAGATGAAGAGCTTAACACACATCATTATGGGTTATGGTTGACTGATGTGGTTGTTGACACTTGTTATGATCATTATGATGACATTATTGATATTACAGTTTATGTTGTGTTTTGACATGATCAGTTGATGGTTAGTTGATTATGCAGAGTAGTGTTATCATGCTTTATGTATACCTGATTGATAGTTAGAGATGTTTATGTTTATTGTCATGCTTTCAGAGCAGGGATGGTGTAGTACTACTCATTACGAGTACCCTACTACGCTGCGACTCCCTGACTCTGTCTGTTTGTTATATATGTATATGCTCATTTGCAACATCTTATTTTGATGAAAGTTGTAGGTACCAGGCATCGACTCCACCTGATTTAGCAGGTCTGAGCGTTCCTTTACTCTAATGGATAATGTGGATGGGAGATAACATGAGGTTCCCTATGTCAGTCTTTGTCTTCAGTTTGTGGTCGTGGGTCTTGATGTCACTCAGGGGTTCTTGCCTCGGGCATTGGTTGTCATTTGGTATGTAGTTGTTATTGTTTGAACTTTTGGTTGCAATCTATGTGTAATGGTTGGAAATGCAACAACAACAACAACAACAACAACAATAATAATAATAATAATTATTATTATTATAAGTCTATATATAATAGTACTTATCTAGTTTGTTATTTAATAATGTGGAATTGGAAAATAGTGAATAAGTGATTTTAATAATAAAATAAATAAATTAATAATTTGTTAAGTAGTAATAATGATAATAGTCATATGTAATTAATATTATCATAATTGATCAAATTAGTACATTGTTACCTAAAAAAGGATATTGTCATTTAATATTTTATTGTTGAAATTGTATTTTGTTAACTGAAAGGTTATTATTAATTAATAATTTATTGTTGAGATTTGCCGTGAACGGTTAGCATTAATTTGCCTAATTCGAGAATCTCTCTGGAGGAAGAGAATTTATTGCATTCAAAATTTGGGGAGATAGTGGATTCTCCATGATGGATTTGGGAAGTGGGAAATTATTGAGCTATGTCTATTTTTTCTTGTTGGGGGATTTATTTGGGAGAAGAGAGGTTTTATGGGGGGGGGATTGGACAAAAGCTGAAAATTGAGGGGGGGAGAGAAATTGGAACGGAAGGTGGATTCTGAAGCTCCGGGATCGAATTCTGGGTATGTTGTTCTGTCTGATTGAATGTTATCTGTGTTTTGAAATTGAACCATTCCCTCTCACCTGTGCTTTTGAATCTATTTGCTTTGGTGATTGTTCTTGTCTTCCTGTCACCGTTTGTCTTGAGGGTTCTTGTAAATCTCAATTTTGATCATTCTTGTGGGCATCTTAATCTTCCCTTATGCAATCTTTTCTGCAATCACCCTCCTCTTCCAGCGGCCTCTGCCCATTTTATATCTGTTAAATGATTTCATTTTATTTCTTGCTTGTCATTCACAATACTCGTCCCATGGACGTCCTTACTGGAAGGCGAATAAACATGACTCTGCAAAAAACTTTTCTTCAGCGTACTTGATGTTCCAAATCTTTTTGGCAATCTCTTTTTTGATCTGTATTATCTCGCCCTGCAGTCGACCCCACTCGGCGCACATCTTGCAATCATTGTTTATTTATATTGCGGCCCTCTGGAAGAAAATTCAACGATCCTTGCATTGAAATTTGCTCTGTAATCAATCAATCTTTTTGTAGACGTATTAGAAATGAAATAACTAATTTCTGTGTTGGCAAATACGTTATTGATTTATTAAAAATATAAAGTTTTCTTTGTGAGAGGCATCACCCTGGTTTGAATGCTTACCTGATGAGGACTAGCTGATTTCTCCTGAGCTAACATTGGTATCGTCAGATCCCTCTGATCTATCATCGTTGCATCTCCGTGCTTAGCAATAATATCATTTAACCTCTAAAATTGCTTAGCCTGAAGCGAACCCCTGAAATCTTTTATGCTGAGTACGATAGTGGTGCTTTGTGGAATGAATCGAACTCTTTATCTCTGATAACTCTCTAGGGTTGCATGAGGGGACATCAGAAAATAATTATATATTAATATTATTAAATAAATACATTTAATATGTTAATAAATATAAATTTATTAATATAATATTAAATATTTAATATACATATATTATATTATAATAATAATATTTGGATATATTAATAATATTATTTATATATATATATATATATATTTAATATTAAAAATCAAGAGAATCCAGTACAAGGAGGCCAGGCCTCAGCAAAACATAGTTGTCATCGCCACAAGACAACAAAAGCCAAAGTTACAACAAGGTGTGTAATTCGCACAAAAGAGTACTAACAAACTATCTGCATCATGAGAAGAAAGTATATACAAAACATCAACAAAAGCATCAAGAGAGGATGTCGTCATGGGCTTCAACCCATGCTGCCCATCCCTGAGGTCCTTCCATCCAAACAATGGTCTTTTGGCTCTGAATCTGAGTCAGCATCTCAACTTGGGCATAGGAGGGCTCCCTGTTGTCTTTAATTCCATTGTTCAGCTTCTTGAGAGCTTCCTCAAAGGAGGATAGGTTGTCCATGTTGCGCCTCCACTCATAACCATCCTTCATCTCATAGATGAACATGGTGGCGTGTCCATCCTTGAGGAACCTCAGGAGCTTGTTCCTCTCAACGTTCATAGTAGAGCCAACCTACACAACAATTTTGAAGAATGTGAGTCTTCGAAAAGACTCAGTAAGGGCCCTGGGTTGGCCTTCAAACCTATCAGCATTCCTAATTTTCCATACATACCAAAGAATATTAGCAGATAAAGTAAACCAAAAGATATTAGCATCCTTTATCAATCCTTGAATGTGCCCAGAAATAATTTCCATAATATTCACAAGATCAGGGATAGAGAAGCCAAACATTAACCAGATCTCCTTAGCAATGGAGCAATCAAAGAAAATATGCCTGCTAGTCTCAGGAAGTTTACAAATAGAGTACAAATCATCATTATCATAATTCCTCTTGAGAGGAAGTCTATTAAGTATCATAAGCCATTTAAAGCACTTAATTTTTGGCTCGATTGGACTTTTCCAGAGCCTGCTGAAGGTCTTCTGCCACTGCATAACAGACAAATCAGAATACCATAATATGTTAACATGATTAATAATGGAAGCCTCATAAGTCAAGACAGAGTAAATGTTACGAGCCTTAATTTTAGCCAAAAGAGTACCATCAGCCCATTTAAAAGACAAAAATCTATGAGAATCAGCATCACAATCTTTAGGAAGACCGAAATCAATACAAGCCTGCTTAATCATGTTGTAGGTTCTTTTTTGAGCGAGGGGGAGGTTAAATTTTGAGCTGAGATCTTCCCACATGATAAGAGTATCATGTTCCAAAACGTCAATAAGATATTTGATCCCTTTGCTGGCCCAGGCTCTAGCCGAGCATCCTTGAGTAAGGGCCAGGGGTTTGCTAGTGTGGAAGAGGTTCCACCATAAGGATCTCTCGCCATGAATTAGGTCACCATTGTTGACACTAGTGTTGACCAAAAACCCCCTAACATGTTCCCAGGCTTTCCAAATAGACTTGAACACACAAGTGCCTTGGACAGAAACAGGAAAACCACCGGCCACAAGGTCGGTGAGTGGTAAACCCTTCCAAGACTTAGCATTCTTAGGGACAACCCTCTCAATATTGTGTCTGATTAAAACCTTCCAAGGTTCCTGACCTTCGAGAGAATGGAAGATCCATTTAGCCGCAAAGGCAGTACCTTAGATCCTAAGATCTTTTAATCCAAGGCCACCAAGAGATTTCTCAATATGGCACCACTTCCAGTTAACAGCATGTAATTTATTATTACCTTTGCCATCAGACCAAATAAACTGTCTAACAGCCTTTTGAATTTCAAAGATCTGATAGTTGCTAAACATTCAAGCAGAGGAGTAGTAGATATTATAGGAGGAGAGGATTTTTTGGCACACTTGAACCCTGCCAGCCAGGGAGAAGAATCTATTGTTCCATTTACTAAGTTTCTTATCAATTTTCTCCTTAACCTAGACAGCTAGGGAGAGGAATCTATTGTTCCATTTACTAAGTTTCTTATCAATTTTATCCTTAACCCAGAGCCACATATCTTTGAGGGAAGGGGACACCGAGAAGGGAACTCCAAGGTATCTAACGATTTTGTTAGGACCACCCCATTGGTAGCCAAGGTGTCCAAACCAGTTAGGGGGGTGATCCTTCCAACTAAGGAAGGTAGACTTGGTCTGGGAGATCAGAGCTCCAGAAATTGTCCTAAAGCATTGGATTTTAAGGCTAAGGTTATCCATGTTTTGCTTGGTGAGCTCAAGAAAAAGAGCCGTGTCATCGGCAAATTGAATATTCATCAATTCATTATCATCAGGGAGCCTAATCCCATTAACCTTTGCGGAGAGGGAGTTATCCCTAAGGAGGTAGAATAAAGCGTCAGAGGCAATAACAAAGAGAGTAGGGGCCAAGGGGCAGCCCTGCCTAATGGACCGAGAGAGCATAATGGAAGAGGAGAGGGAGCCATTAACATCAATCTGAGCAGAGGCATCTTGAAGGAGGACCTTGACATAAGTACAGAATTCACTAGGAAAGCCAAAGGCTTCAAGCATCGTAATAATAAAGTCCCATTCCACCCTATCATAGGCTTTCTCAAAGTCAAGGAGAAACATAGCAGTGTCTTGACTAGAAACTTTAGACCATTCCATGGCTTCCCAACTTGTGATGAGATTTTCCAGAATATACCTACCTTTAATGAAGTTGGTTTGGGTGGGGCAGATGATCTTGGGCAGGATCTTTTCTAGTCAGACGACCAACATTTTAGCTAGGATCTTATAAGACACATTAAGAAGGGTAATGGGTCTCCAGTTCTTAACGAGGGCCTTGTCACCATCCTTGGGTATGAGTTTAATAATGCCCTTATTGATAACATCGCCAAGGGAACCCTTACTCAAAGCCTCATTGTAGATATCAAGAAGATAAGAGCAAATCCAGTTAAGGTTGGCTTTGTAGAACTCAACTGGGAGCCCATCAGGCCCCAGAGCTTTGTCATTGTGGAGGGAGTTGATGGCTTTTTGAATTTCATCAATTGTGAAATTCTGCTTAAGGAGGCAAGATTCCCCCTCGAAGATCCTACAGAGAATGATGGATTTGGATTTAAGTCTAAGGGCCTTGGTAGACTCAGAGTCTTTAGAGGTGAAAAGTTTTTGGTAGAAGAGGGCAAAGGCCTCTTTAATGTTGTCCAAATCAACAATTTCTTGATTATCAACAATTAGTTTATCAATCTTTTCCTAGTTTTGTTTATGTTTAAGCAGATTAAAGAAAAATTTGGAGCCTTTATCACCAAATTGGAGCCATACGGGCTCTAATCATGGCCCCCTTGATCTTAACTTGCTGATGTAATCTAAGGGCATCCCTAGCTTTCGCCACTTGGTTGGCAAGGTCAGGGCAGGAAGGAGTCAACTGAATTTCATTTTCAATGTGAAGAAGATTAAGATTAAGAGTCTTTTCCACAAATCTGAAGTCTTTGGCCCTTTTTTGACCAATAGTTTGCAAGAGTTTTTGCCAGGAAACAACATTATAATTCCACCTATCAATATGTGAAGCTAAGTTCTTATTATCCTTATTTAGGAGTTTGATGAGGTTAATGGCAGCAAGAACATCAAGATCTTTCAGTAAATTAGTGTTAAGAATGAACTTCTTAGGCCTCACCACATTAGCAGGTAAGGAGTTAGCAAGTTTGATGTGAGCAGTAATAGGGTGGTGATCCGAGAGAGTAAAAGGCCAAACAACAACAGAATTGCCATGGTTACTAGGGATAAATGAAAAAACATCTTTATTGGCATAAAAATGGTCAAGTCTGCAATAAATTCTATTACAATCTTTTTGGAAATTGCACCAAGTGTTCCAGAGACCCTTGGTATTGGCCTTGTTACCGAGAAGAGGATCAAACAGGTTTTTCATAAATTTCATTCTATCCCAATGGGATTTTTCAGAGCCTTTCCATTCAAAAGCATTACCCCCCATTTTATCATCACAATTCTCAATCATATTAAAGTGTCCTCCAAGGATCCAGGGAATATCAGGTAAGGATGCAATCCAATCCCAAAGGGCAATTCTTTCCTTATAGTCATTGGATGCATAGATAGAGCACACCCCAATGAGGGTGTTGTCAACATTAATAGAGGCCCATACAACCCTATTATAGGGGGAGCAACCCTTGTCAGTAATATGGTTTGACCATCTGGCATTAATGAGCAGTCCAACACCACCTTTACCCCTGAGGTGATTGGAGCAAATTTTAATGGAGTCTTTCCAAATGAAATTAAGGTTAATATCCAAGGTAAAATTAATAGTTTTAAGCTCTTGAAGCATCAGAAAATCCAAGTCTTTATGAGAGTCCAAGAAATGTTTAACAATCTGCTTTCTGTCTGGAGCTTCCAGACCTCTCACATTCCATGAGATGTACTTCATGGTAAACAGGGGGGAAATTACGAGCTCTTAGCAGCATGAAGGCTGCTATCATAGGTAGGGAGACCCTTGCCATTCTTTTTCTTGCCAGAGGGGGCCTTGTTCTTTGAGCCCAAGGGGCGTCCTCTTCTATTGGGTTTGGAACAGCCCTCAATTTGATCATCATGGTCTTCACCAGAATCATCATCTCCTTGAGAGACATTTCCAGAAGGAGGTTCCACATAGGTAGTAGCTTGGATAGGGGTATCATTCACTGCCATCCAAGGCATTTGTGTGGAGGACAGGTTAGAGGGAAAAAAAGTAGAATTTCTATCAACACTAGTATCGGCAGTGATGACTTGAATCACGTCATCATCGTCAAGTTATTTGAAGACTTTCGGAGGCAAACTCCCACTAGATTCACTAATGATACCCATACAGGGGGTGGGATCGATGAAGCCGAGGTTATCAGAGATATGATTAGCCCTCAGGGAAGTCACAGAGCCATCACCCATATTGAAATCACTAGTGCATCTACTGGGGGTTTCAAAATTATTAATAATACTCTTAACTTTTGAGAAATTAACATCAACTGTGGGTGGGGTGAGATTGACATTATTCTGAGCAGGGTTAATACCAAAATTATCAGACCTAATCTTATCAATGGCTAATTGTTTCACATTCTTCCTTTTGCGCTTCTTAGACTTGTTTGTAACCATTTGAAAACTATCTTGTTGTTCCCCACCCGGCTATTCTATGTTATCTGCAATAAGGGAGCGGGGGGGGAGCCGTATTGGTTTGAGAGTTTTTAGGGCATGTATCCGATATGGGTAAGTTAGGAATAATAGCAAGGGTGCTACCCATGACAGGCTGGACCACAGGGGAGGATGGAGCCATAGGGTTAGGAGGGGGATCCATATTATCCATATGGGTTCTCTGCAAGTTCAAACTTGAGGATTTCTTATTAAGAATAGGGCAGTTTTTACGAACATGGCCATTTTTTTATAGAGGAAACACGCGTTTAAACCCCCTAAAATTTTCAAAGGGCAAGAGAAAATAACTCCCTCAATATTGAGATTGAGAGTATTAGGAAGATCAATCCCAGGTTTAATGGAAATGAGCACTCTGGCATCGAGATGGGGCACGAGCCGTGGAGAGTCATCCATACAGATGAATTTACTAATGGGTTCCACAATTTGAGGGATAAATTTTGACAAAAATGGAGGAATGTTCTTGATAATTACCCACTTAGGGCATGACAGAGCCAAGATTTCTTCAGAAATCGCCTCAGGAGACCAACCTAGGGCACGAAACGAAGTTTTACCAACATTCCAATACATTTTTTTAAGAACCTCTAACTGCATTTCATGAGTATTAAAAAAATTAATGAACAATCCTTTCTGAATTTGCCTATAGAAGGAGATTCGAAACCCTAATTTTAAATTCCAATAGTTATGAAACCAATCATACATAAATTTTTGAGGAGGGAATTTATCAACATCCACACAAGCAAAAAAAATTGCAGAGTCTTTCAACCTATTTTTTTCAATAGCAATTTCATTGGCCATAGAATCATTAGGCGAAATGGAGATAGAGTTGGAGTCGAGGCCAAGGTCCATACCATCTGGACTTGCTCCACCATCTCCACCGATGACAACAAATCTGGCATCCTGGGCAATTGATGACGAAACCCTACCCACGACTTCACTGAAGGTTTTTTTGGGTTGCAGAGGGGGCTGGGAAGAGGTAGGCGAAGGATGAGACTGAGGGTCTCCATCCGTTTCTACCTCCATTAAGGCAGACAAAAATTTGCACGCTCAGCCAGAGGAAAAAATTAAAACGAAGGACACAGAGTAAAGAAGAACATTAAATGAAAAGCATAAGGAAGAATTGTATGCAAACCATGTGGAGGAGGGAGTCCTCCTCCAAAACCATCATGTCTTCATGCGCTTGAGTTAGCACTAGATCATCGATCAAGGAGCAGCATCCTCACTTCCTAATCTATTTTCCATAATATTTATTTACAATATAATGGATATCAATATTATATATTTAATATTATAGTTAGTTAAATATGTTATATATAATATTTTTACATATTTGTTATTTTATGTAATATAATATTTAATTTTCATATTATATTTTTAATAAAGTATATTTAAGGATTATTACTGTATGAGAAAGCATCATAATATTATATATTAGATATATATTATAGTAATATATATATTTATTAATAGACTATATTTGTTAACATTACTTATAATATATTAATAATTTAGAAATAATATATATTTTAAATTTTATAATATTTATTTATAATATTATATATATAAATATATTAACAAAGTGTTTTTCATATAATTAGGCCAGAAAATATTAATATAGCTATTAATATAAATTAATATATAATAAATATATAATTAGTAATATTAGATCCAAACAGGGATATTTATTACATATAATATATGATCTAATTTTATAGTTAGATATATAATATTACTAATTTAACCTATATAATAAAATAGATTAATTAATATTACTATAATAATTAATATAATATTATAATTTAATACCTTTGATTTATTATAACCTTAATATTAGTATATGTGAAACTATATATTATTAATTTATATTTTAATAAACTATTAAGTGATAAGTTACACATTACTTATCTAATAATTAACACACATTTTTACATTAATTTATAATTTTAATAGGTAAGTCTCTTTACTTTATTTAATATTGCATCCAAATTTAGTTATATATATAATATAAATATTAAATAGGATATTTATTAGATATAATATATGATCTAATTTTATAGTTAGATATATAATATTACTAATTTGACCTATATAGTAAATTAATATTAAACTATAATATTTATATTATATATTATATATATAATTACTATTAAATATATATGTTTTTGATAAAGGTAAGCTGCAAAATAAGGGTGTAGATACCTATTACAAAATAGCCCGGATGGCAAGCAAAGGTCACACACAGGGCAAAAACAGTGCTTTAACAACAGACGAACAACAAAGCCAAAAAGACTAAGCGATAAGAAGGCCATAAGGCTGCAAGGATCAGCAACCTAAATAATTATAGAACTAGACTTATCAGGTCGAACACCCTTGGCATGAGTGCGGTTTTGTGAAACATGCTTGGGAAGACCACGCTTCCTCCTTTGGACAACGGTCCAAAAAATATCATCTCCGTCCACAAAAAGGAGGAGGAGAAACTTCCTCCAACTCCTTAGAAGGGAGTAGAGCCAGGGGCACACCAACACCAGCCCCAACAACAACCTGTGTACCTAATGTTTCAGCCTGAGACATAAAAACATCAGCAGACGAAACCTCAACAGTAGACCTGACAGTAGCAGAATGGGAGGTCCCAGTAGCAGCTCCAGAAATAACAACAATAGTAGGGGAAGGCCCTGTAGCACACCCAACAATAGGGGAGGACCTTGCAACACTCCCAACAACACCAGTAACAGGGGAGAACCCTGACAACATAGCATCAACCCCAAAAGTAGGTGTTGCCCCAACAACAGCAGCAGACCCATTAGCGGAACCACCACCAACAGCCATAGCCTCAGAATTAGGAACCACCACAATAGGAGCAGACCCATCAACATCAGAGAAAGGGTCAGCCACCATAGACCCTGGAATATCCTCAATAGCATCAACAGTAAGATGTTCAGGAGAAGCATTCTTCCACCAGGAGGAAAGCACGAGGGGTCTTTAAATGAGGGCACCCAAAATCTAGATGACCTGTAGCGAAGAACCTATGACACCTAAAGGGAATACCTTCAAAGTCCAAAACCTGCCTCCAAGAACAATCAACAACCTGCAACACAATCTCCGCTGGGAGAGGCTTAGAGAGATCCATGTTCACAAGAATACAAGCATAAGTGGTATGAGAGAACAAGGTAGTCGCTTCATCCACCATAATAAAAGAACCCAAAGAATTACCAATACCCTCATAACAAGATTTGCACCAAAAATGTAACGGAAGATTCAGGAGGCATATCCAAATAGGCATTCTATTGAAAGGCTCAGTCAACGGGTTAAAGGAGGGAACCCAAGGCTTAACAAAGAGGGCATGTTAGACCCAAAATCAAGCATGAGTATCAAAAACAACATTCCGATCAGAAACTGAATCAAAAACAACTACAAAAAAACCCTTTGCACAAGGGTAAATTTCTATTTTACCATCCGTGATAGGGCGCCAATGCTTAGAAATCCAGTGGTTTAAATCTTCAAGCCTGGGCCACAATCAGTTAAATATGTAGATCAAACCCTGCTTAGAAAAATAGTCCACATTTTTACAACCTCATCCCCTAAGACCACTACAGGGGGAGGCAAATCAGACTGAAAAACAAATCTCCTATTAACTAGAGTATCAGCAACAATAGTAGACCCCTCACGCCTTTGAGGAGAACCATTAGCCACTATAGCTGCAAACGAGGCAGCAGCACCAACAATAGCCTTAGTCACTGGCAGCACTGCAATGACACTAGAGTCAGGAAGACCTTGCAAACCCTCCACCATAGCAACCACACCCATAGTTGAATCTTTAGCAGCTAAACCCACAGACATGAGCGGCGTACCAACAGTTGTAGCCACACCAGCAGCAGAGGAAATCCCTGCAGAAGACTTAGCAGCATCCAAAACCATTGAACCAGTAGCATGGGCAGAAAGAGGAGCGAGAGACTCCATTTCAAATTGTTATCTTGTGAGTAATATTAAAAATATATGTTTTTGATTAAGGTAAACTGTAAAACAAGGGTGCAGATCCCTATTACAAAATAGCTCAGAGGGCAAGCAAAGGCCACACAGGCCAGAAACAGTGCTTCAACAGCAGATAGACATTGAAGCCCAAAAGGCTAAGCAATAAGAAGGCCACAAGGCTGCAATGAACAACAACCTAGACAATTGCACATCCAAACCTATCAAGTCGAACACCCTTAGCATAAGTGCGGTTTTGTGAAACATGCTTGGGAAGACCATGCTTCCTCCGTTGGACAATAGTCCAAAAAACATCATCTCCATCCATAGAAACAAGAGAATATATATATTAAATATGTTAATTATATTATATATTATAATTTAATATTTATATTATATATTATATAATATTGTTAATCTCTTATTAATATATATTTGTATTATATTTTATATTAAATGATATATATATTAATAATCTAAATATATTATCAAGTAATTATATATTAATAATATTAAATAAATACATATAATATATTAATAAATATAAATTTATTAATATAATATTAAATATTTAATATATATATATATATTATATTATAATAATAATATGTGGATATATTAATATTTATTATATATTAGATATATATATTATAGTAATATATATATATTTATTAATAGACTATATCTATTAATATTAATTATAATATATTAATAGTTTAGAAATAATATATATTTTAAATTCTATAATATTTATCTATAATATTATGTATAAATATACTATCAAAGTGTTTTTCATATAATTAGGTAAGATAATATTAATATAGCTATTAATATAAATTAATATATAATAAATATATAATTAATAATATTAGATCCGAATAGGGATATTTATTAGATATAATATATGATCTAATTTTATAGTTAGATATATACTATTACTAATTTGACCTATATAGTAAAATAGATTAATTAATATTAAACTATAATAATTGATATAATATTATAATTTAATACCTTTGATTTATTATAACTTTGATATTAGTATATGTTAAGACATATATTATTAATTTATATTTTAATAAACTATTAAGTGATGAGTTACACATCACTTACAGAATATGAGATGAAGAGCAATTAATTTGAATTAACACACATTTTTACAGTAATTTATAATTTTAAGGGGTAATTCTCTTTACTTAATCTAATATTGCATCCAAATTTAATTTAGAAAAAATAGAATTTTTTTACATTATTGATTAATATATTAAGTTAATAAGAAGTTTTTAATTTAGAGTTTTTTTTATAAAAGGGGTAAAAACTTTATTGAAATTCAGAAAAGAGCATTACAAAACATCAAAGGGCCAAGGCCCCGGGAATCCAAAAGAAACAACCATACAAAGCATGAAACAACATCATCCTTCACCAATACCATTCCCATCCTCGGAAAGAATCCTCTCCAAGTCATGTTGGAGCTCATGAGGAACTTGCTCCCACTCATCAATCTTCCAGCCATCTAAATGCTTAAAGGTCCACTTAGCCAAACAATCTGCTGCCCTATTCCACTCCCTTGGGATATGGACAAAAGACACCATTTCCATCAAAGAACTTATCTGCAGAATCTGCTGCACCATCATAGCCAACTACCAACTAATGTCAGATACCTTCTGTTTATTTAGTAAATTAATCAAAACCTGTCAATTAGACTCATAGATAACCTTGCGCCATCCCAAAGCATAAGCCCTCTCCAAAGCATAGAGGATCGCCAAACCTTCCATAAGGTTGATAGTCCGCACTCCTTCATGAACCTAAGAGAGAAAACCACCGATCCCAAAAAATCCCTGCTATCCCCACCAATCCCAGTAGGTCCAGGATTGCCCCTTGAAGAACCATCAATATTGAGCTTCAGAATGCCAGCCAGAGGGGGTAGCCAACTCCCCACCCTTTGAACTTTCTTAATTACCCGTCTTCCTCTCCTGACACAAGTAGAAGCTGGAGACAACCCCTAAATACCCAATCTATCCACTAACTCAGCATCCCCTTTCTCCAAAGGGAACACCACATCACACTTAGCTTCCACCGTCTCCCGAATCATACCCATAATTTTGTGCCAAACTTGTTGAATCTATAGCTTCTCACCTCGAAATATTCTTCGATTCTGTTCCAACCAAATCTGCCAGAGTATGAAGGAAGGTCCAACATACCACACATCTTGCAAGAAAGAGGCCATAGAAGGAGGTCTACCCAGACTACTCCAAAAATCCACCAGGGAGGACGCATGAACACAGGGTCTTTTCCAAACTTCCCACCAACAATGCCAAAGCTGCAAAGTCAAGGGACAATGGAAAAACAAGTGAGAGGAGTCCTCCTCTCCACATCCACACAAAACACACATAGAAAGACCCTGAAAACCCTGCTTCTGAATATTATCCCATGTCAAGCACCTATTCCAAGCCAAAGTCCAAATAAAGCAGTTACACTTTGGCCAAGAAAGCTTATTCCACACTTTCTTCCACCGGTGAACCTCCACCCCATTCAGCTAGTGAGATAACAACACCTGATATCTAGAAGCAACAGTATAGATACCCTTAGGATTAGGAGACCAAGAAAGACCATCCCCTCCCTGGAGGGAGCTACATCGTCTACGAGAAAGGATACTATGAAGCTTAGCACACTCCTCCTCCATACCAACAACATGCCACTCATCAGGATTCTTCCATCTTGCCACCACCAACTGCCCATGAGAAGAAAAGGACTTGAAATCACTCACCCTTGACCATCTTGCCTCACAAAACCTCTGGCACAGAGTCACCAAATTAGGAAACTGAGAAACAATGGGAGGAAGACCATCCCAAGAATCAGACCAAAAATGAGCTTTTGTCCCTCTTTTACAAATCCAAAATAAGCCATCCTTGATCAGAGTAGCCCCTTTCTTGAGTGTACTCCAAATCACCGAGCCTTTCCCCACCAGGGGATAACGAGGAATATCAATTTGAGGGATCCCCAGGAAGTATTTCTGTGTTAATATCCTGGCCCAGATCCCATCCTGCTCCACACACCACCGCTAATACAATTTAGCAGCCAACGCCATCCCTGACAACGATGACTACCTTAACCCAAGGCCGCCAAACTGCTTCGGGCTACAAACAATGTCCCATCTGACAAGGCTCCATTTAGAGGACAATAAGCTACCAGCCCATAAAAAATGTCTTTCTAAGGAATCCAATTCCCTAACAAAACCCAAAGGGGCCACCTGAATCATACATCTATAAATGGAGAGGGCCTGCACCACAGACTTGAGCAACTGAACACGACCCGCAAAGGACAACTAACGGTGGGTCCAATGATTAAATTTTACACGAAATTTATCCAGAATATTCTGCCAAGAATCCCTGGGTAGTCTACCAACAGAGATGGGAATACCAAGATAGGTCAAAGGGAGAACCCCAGTCTGATATCTCAAGATATGAGCAATTCTCCTCTGAATGGAACCCGGAGTATTGAAGAAAAAGATGGAAGACTTATCTTCATTAATCAGTTGGCCTGAAGCAGCAAGATAAACATCCAACGCCTTGGGCAAATTTGAAGCTTCCCTAATTGTAGCCATACCCATCAAAGTAGTATCATCAACAAACTGCAAGTGAGACTGTGGAGGTAAACCACCTCCCCACCCCCACCCCTGAATGAAACCTAACTCCACATTCCTTCTTATCAAATGTCCCAGACCTTTAACAAGAAGAAGAAACAAGTAAGGAGAGAGAGGGTCACCCTGTCGCAAACCCTGAGAGGCACCAAAAATCTTAGAGTGCTCACATTTATTAACACAGAGAAGGAGACCGAAGTAACACAACTCATAACCCAATAAATCCACTCATCCCCAAAACCAAAAGCACCAAGAACCTTCCGAAGGAAGGACCATCTAACTCTGTCATAAGCCTTAGCCATATCAAGCTTGATGAACATCGCCTTATCTTTGGAACTGGCCATAGAGTGAATGGTTTCAGTTGCGATAACAACCCCATCTAGAATATGCCATCTCACCACAAAACCACTTTGTTCCTCAGATATCAACACTTTAAGCCACTTTTTCAACCTATCAGCAATCAATTTAGAGATAATTTTATAAATTACATTACAAAGAGAGATAGGACGAAATTGACTTAACCTATCCGCCCCATCATACTTTGGGATGAGAGCAAGGAAGGTAGAATTCAAATCCCATAATATCTGTTTATTCTTAAGAGACTCCTGAACAACCGCCAATAAGTCCAACTTGATAATCTCCCAGAATTCTTGAAAAAACTCAATCGAGAAACCATTAGGGCCAGGAGCTTTCCCCCTCTTTATTTGAAACACAATCCCCTCTAGCTCCTCAATCAAAATATCACTCATAAGATGCTCATTCATCTCCCTAGATATCAAAGAATGGATACAAGAAAGGACTCGAGCTTCCTCATCAGAACCCCCCTGCGAGTCCTCCTTGAATAATGAAGCAAAATATTGCAAAGCTTCACGTGAGATTTCATGAAAAGAAGAAAGAGTTTCACCCCTGTCATTCACCAGAGCAGAAATAGAATTGCCATGTCTCCTAGCTTTCACCAAGTTGAAGAAAAAAATAGTATTTTTATCCCCTTCCTGAAGCCACTCAATCCAAGCCTTTTGTTTCCAAAAAACTTCCTCTCGTAGCTCACACTCTTCTAGTGCTTTCAAAGCCCTAGTCTCCTCCCACAGCAGGTCCTTAGTCACTCCATCCTCCCTGATCAACCTCGTAATACCATCCAACTCAGCCTCTTAGCATGGAAAATGTTTCCAAAGCATTGCCAATTCCAACGTTTAAGCTGGTACTTGACAAATTGAAGTAACTTAGCAAAAGTATACATTGTTGTACCATAAGCAGGTCTACCATACCTCCACCATTCAGCAACATAGTTATAGAGAGAGGAGTCATGCAACCACATAAGCTAGAACTTGAAAGAAGGAGACCGAGACACACGAGCTGAAGAAATAGTTAGCTTGATAGGCCAATGATCTGAGCCTCTCCAATCCAAAATTTCAGAGCTAGAAGACCACAACCCACCAACCCAGTAGCAAGAAACCAGAAAGCAATCAAGTCGTTCTGCAATGCAATTATTCCCAATCCTCTGATTGTTCCAAGTAAACTGGCCATTAATGGGCTTGATATCAACAAGATTTAAAGCTGAGATGTTATCCTGAAGTAGCAACAGAGAAGGCTCAAGCCTCGCAATACCACCTCGCTTCTCAGCCAACTCAGAAATAGCATTGAAGTCTCCAGCCATACTCCATGGATGGAAAGGAACCATGCTTCAGACAAACTAGATTTGGGACCACAAAAGTTGCTTACCTTGAAGTTCAATAGGTGCATAGATATTGGAGAAGAGAATAGACTCCCCCATCTCAAAACAAGACGCAATCATAGAGATAGAAGACTGAAAGGACAACCACCAAAGAGGGTAGATCTTCTGAGGATTCCATAAAAAAGACACTCCCCCAGCAGACCCTTGAGCACCAATACACTAGCACTCTCCACTCCCCCACAACTTGGGCACTAAACCAAACATACACTCAACTAATAACTTAGTCTCCTGCAGGAAAAGAACATCAGGAGATTGACTTCGAACCAAATTACGAACAACTTTTTATCGAGGGCCACTATTCAAGCCCCTTACATTCTAGGATAGAACAATCATTTCAAGGGGCCTGAAAAATGGGAATCTAGAGTCTTAATAGACCCTGACTCTACCAAAGTTTCCCCTGTTAATTTAATCTTTTCCAAATCCTTTTTTCTACCAAGCTTGGAAGACTTCTCCCCAGCCCCTTTTTTTGGATCCTTTTGATGAAGAGCCAAATGAGAAGAAGAAGACTTATTATTCTTCACCCCCTCAATACCTGCATTCAAAACAAGAGGAGATCCATCCTCACCACTCTTCTTCCCTACTATAATAGGAACCGATTCCACCTGGAGTTCCATTTGAACATCTATGTCCATTTGCAAAGCCCTATTATCCTCCAAAACCTGAGTAGCTTCAGAAAGAAGGCCCTCCTGTCCTGTACCCAAAGCACCCTGATCCAGATTCACCAAGCCCAGATTCACTTCTTGCTAACTGAGATCATCTAAAACTTCAAATCTGTTGAAAGAATCTTCATCCTGCCTTTCCTTCAAAGTCCTCTTTTGACCACAATTCCTATTTCGAGCCTTGATAGGAATGAAACCATCAGCCCCATCCACATCACCAGGAATGGGTTCCTTCCCCTTTTCAACCCTAGGGGGATTGCGGGGAGGCTAGGAATCCACAGGCCTAGCCTTTGGGCATCTCCATGCAAATGTCCATATTCATGACAGAGATGACACCGAAAAGGAAGAGTCTCATAGTCCAACTGCTGTACCCAAGAGTAAGGACCCGCACACATATCCACCGAATTTGGTAAAGGTTCACTTAAATCAATCTCAACACAGATACGAGCAAAAGTCATCACCTTTTTAACTTGAGTCTGCTGTGAAGCACCAACTAGTTTTCCTAGCATCGAAGCTAGCAAGTACAAAACATTATCCCACCAGCATTCCACAGGAAACCTCAGAAGTCAAACCCATATGGGAACCCAGTTTGGAAGCTCTTCAACAAGATTAAAGCCCGCATGCTAAGGTTTAATAAATAACCCAAACTGATTATGAAAATAGGGGCCTCCTTCAAAGGCCTTGTGATCTTCCAAGCAATTGAATGAAACCATGAAATAGTTATTTGCTAAAAGCATAACCTTCATTTCTCCCTGTGGCATCGAAGTCCGTTGGGCCCACGATTCAAGAAATTGTAATGAAACACACATCCCCATAAACTTGCACAGCAATGCATGCTTCGAATAATAGTCAATATCTTCCGCAATCATCTCCAGCGGGATAAGCAATTTTGGCCTCTCCTCACAACGTTCAAGACATCCATTGATCTTCGTAATTCATGTACCACCAGACAAACTTGAACCAACCAACCCTGGATCTGGTGTGAACAAGTTATTATTAAAAACCTTTGAAGCATGCAAAGGGGGATTCGCACTAACTGCTGCTGAGCAAAAATCCATCTTGGAACTAGCTCCTGAAGACTCCCCGATCGGCATTGAAACTAAACAAGACCCAAGGCAGGCATGCAGGCCCCCGAGAAAAAAGAACCACCACTAGGGTTTAACTGACCCACCACCCAGCACTACCTTCGAACTGTAGACCTAAACCAACCAGGCACAAAAACCCCACCCGCGGCCTCCAACTAGGCACAAAACCCTCGCACGCTCAGGGAGAAAGAGACACCAATGCAGATGAAAAAACTTTGCACTGAAAAAAATCATAACCTCAGATCTCCCCAAAATGCATGCACTCCCCACACTTCGCACAACCAAGAAAAAACCAGAAGATCGGGCTAGGGCACGAATGCCCTAGCTTGACATGCAGAGCAAAAAATCAACATCCTCATCAATGTTCATCTCCAGTTTTTAATTTAGAGTAAAGATATAGTTATTTTTAATATTTTTTTAAGTGATTCAAGTATTAGTTAATAAGGTGGCTCATCGTAGTCATTTGTATTTGACCTTCCTTGTCAAGTTATTAATTTATACTTTAATAAACTATTAAGTGATAAGTTACACATCACTTATCGAATATGAGATGAAGAGCTTAACACACATCATCCACACTTCCACATCCATGCATGTTGAGCTCCATGTTGTCTATCAACCTTCTCCCATCTCTTCTCAAATAAGCGGTTGGGTTCAATTAGTAGTTACGCCAATAAGCGTCTTACACTGGCAGGCGGGGGTGAGAGCCCGTAAACAAAAATAGTGTAATTTAAATTAAAAAAATTCAAAAAACTTGTAAATTGTCTTATCAAACGTGATGGGAATGTTGCACGGTTTTTTGGTCCATTCGTTGCCATTTCACTAGGAAAAATTTCCTGTCTGCTTGCTTTTTCCTTACCTGCATTGAAGAAAATAAACCTTCAGCTTTAAGCGAACAACAGTGAGGTTTTGAAAAATACTATTGAATAATTATATATTAATATTATTAAATAAATACATTTAATATATTAATAAATATAAATTTATTAATATAATATTAAATATTTAATATATATATTTTATATTATAATAATAATATTTGGATATATTAATAATATTATATATTAGATATATATATTATAGTAATATATATATTTATTAATAGATTATATCTATTAACATTAATTATAATATATTAATAATTTAGAAATAATATATATATATATATATTTATTGATTCGTAATCAGAGGTAATATTATATTATTTCAAAAGAGTTACAGTCCTCAGCCCTTCCATGGCTGGCCAAAAAGTTACAGACCATTCCCATTCTAGCCTATAATCTTCTACCATATTAACTTCTACCGAGTGACCACGCAGGGTTTGATCTATAGATAAACATATTCAACTTTGAACATTTTCAGTATCCACGATTTGACCCTACATACTAATAGCTTCAAAAAACCAAAAGGAAGCCATACTATTCAAACCACTATGGGACTTAACTGGCATACTCTGCCATCTTCCTCCTGAAATCTTCCATCCACTGGAAGTCCTTGGTCTCCACCAACCCCAACAGCCTCCTCATGAACTCCACTACAGTCGAAGCCTGGTCCTTTAGCATGATCAGATCAAAGCCCTTGGCATCCAATATGAAGGGGTAAACTTTGATCACTGCCCCAGGATCCGCCATGAGTTTCCAATCCTTAGGGCGAGGAACACTGACACCTGGGCGAGCAAACTGCAGAGTCTTCCGCAGTTCTCCTAGATGCTCAGGATAGAACAAGCCTCGCATAATTGTTTCCGCCTCTACCTTTGCCAATCCTGGCTCCATCAGCATAGCTAGGACCCGCGAGGAGATGTCTGTGTCTATGCGATATCTCTTGTCATTCTCTAAGAATGCCTTGCCCAACATCAGTTTCACCACATCCACCAGCAGTCCTTCCGACTGTCTCAGCATCCTCTACAAGTGAAGATCAGTTATACCTCCCAAGAAAGCCATTTGCTGCTTGGAGCTGACCAGTCGAATGGGAGTGACCATCCCTCCACAACAAATGGCATAGGCTAAGATGATTACGGCAAAGTGGGATGGCATTTGTAGAAAACTGAGAAAGGATTTGCAGAACACTAAAAACTGCCTTCCTTAATAGCCTATCACCGAAGGATCTCGAAGGTGTTCAACATAATGATGACCCTGCTACGCTGTTTGTAATCACTGAGGTGTCTTAACCACCATCTCCCATCGGCTCGTGCCGTCATGGATTGGCATTCTGAAATGAATACCTCAGCCTTGCCACCCATGATGGTGTGGCAAGGCTCGAAATAATATATATATTTTAAATTCTATAGTATTTATCTATAATATTATATATATAAATATACTAACAAAGTGTTTTTCATATAATTAGGTCACATAATATTAATATAGCTATTAATATAAATTAATAAATAATAAATATATAATTAGTAATATTAGATCCAAATAGGGATATTTATTAGATATAATATATGATCTAATTTTATAGTTAGATATATAATATTACTAATTTGACCTATATAGTAAAATAGATTAATTAATATTACTATAATAATTAATATAATATTATAATTTAATACCTTTGATTTATTATAACCTTAATATTAGTATATGTTAAACATGCTTGGGAAGACCACGCTTCCTCCTTTGGACAACGGTCCAAAAAACATTATCTCCATCTACAGAAAAAGGAGGAGGAGAAACTTCCTCCAACTCCTTAGAAGGGGGCAGAGCCAGGGGCACACTAACACCAGCCCCAACAACAACCTGTGTACCTAATGTTTCAGCCCGAGACATAAAAACATCAGCAAGCGAGACCTCAGTAGCAGACTTGGCAATAGCAGTAGGGGAGGTCCCAGTAGCAGCTCTAGAAATAATAGCAACAACAAGGGAAGGCCCTGCAACACACCCAACAATAGGGGAGGACCCTGCAGCACTCCCAATAACACCAGTAATAGGGGAGGACCTTGACAGCACATCAACAACCCCAAAAGTAGACATTGCCCCAACAACAGCAGTAGACCCATCAGCAAAACCACCAGCAACAGCCATAGCCTTAGAATCAGGAACCACCACAATAGGAGCAGACCCATCAACATCAAAGGAAGGGTCAACAGCCACAGACCTTGGAGTATCCTCAATAGCATCAACAGTAAGATGTTCAGGAGAAGCATTCTTCCACCAGGAGAAAGCACGAGGGGTCTTTAAACGAGGGCACCCAGAAGCTAGATGACTTGTAGCGAAGCACCTACGACACCTGAAGGGAATACCTTCAAAGTCCAAAACCTGCCTCCAAGAACAATCAACAACCTGCGACACAATCTTTGTCGGGAGAGGCTTAGAAAGATCCATATTCACAAGAATATGAGCATAAGTGATATGAGAGAACAAGGTAGTCGCTTATTAAAGAACCCAAAGAATTACCAATGCCCTCATAATAAGAATTGCACCAAAAATGCAACGGAAGATTCGGGAGGCGTATCCAAACAGACATTCTATTGAAAGACTCAGTCAACGGGTTAAAGGAGGGAACCCAAGGCTTAAGAAGGAGGGCATGTTAGCCCCAAAACCAAGCATGAGTATCAAGAACAACATTCCGATCAGAAACTGAATGAAAAATAACTACAAAGAAACCCTTTGCACAAGGGTAAATTTCTATTTTCCCATCCGTGATAGGACGCCAATGCTCAGAAATCTAGTTGTTTAAATCTCCAAGCCTATGCCACAATCGGTCAATTCTATAAATCAAACCTTGCTTAGAAAAATAGTCCACATTTTTTACAATCTCATCCCCTAAGACCACTACAGGAGGAGGTAAATCAAACTGAAAAACAAATCTCCTATTAACTAGAGTATCAACAGCAATAGTAGACCCCTCATGCCTTCAAGGAGAACCATTGCCCACTACAGCTGCAAACGAGGTAGCAGCACCAGCAGTAGCCTTAGTCACTGGTGGTGCTCCAACAACAATAGAGTCAAGAAGACCCTGCAAGCCCTCCATCGTAGCAACCACATCCATAGTCGAATCTTCAACAGCTAAACCCATAGACATGAGCGGCGTACCAACAGTTGCAGCCACACTAGCAGCAGAGGAAATCCCTGCAGAAGACTCAGCAACATCTGAAACCAGCGAACCAACAACATGGGCAAGAAGAGGAGTGGGAGACTCCATTTCAAATTTTTATCCTGTGAGTAATATTAAATATATATGTTTGTGATTAAGGTAAGCTGCAAAACAAGGGTGCAGATCCCTATTACAAAATAGCCTGGAGGGCAAGCAAAGGCCACACAGGCCAAAAATAGTGCTTCAACAGTAGACAGATAGCGAAGCCCAAAAGGCTAATCAACAAGAAGGCCATAAGGCTACAATGAACAACAACCTAGACAATTGCAAATCCAGACCTATCAGATCGAACACCCTTGGCATGAGTGCAGTTTTGTGAAACATGCCTGGGAAGACCATGCTTCCTCCGTTGGACAATAGTCCAAAAAACATAATCTTCGTGCACAGGAGAATATATATATTAAATATGTTAATTATATTATATATTATAATTTAATATTTATATTATATATTATATAATAATAATAATAATATTATTATTATTATTGATGGGTAAGAGGCCGTAGCCAGTAATTTATTTTATTAGTAAAAAAATTTAGAAGTACAACTCTGTTCAGTGCGAGGACCAGTAGGAAAGAATAGAGTAAAGAAAACCTCCGGTCTAGCCCGAGACTTGTGAAGTCCAGTACATAATTTAGCTTACAAATCCTATTTCCCACGTGCAGGATAGTGCCCTATGAGGATGAATCCTCATTTACAAAATTAAAGATTTACAATTGCACTCTCTACTCTTATCATGAGCCATTCTTCTGTTTTATTCCTTGCTATTCCCTCATTTGATCCTTTGTCCCAAGGGTCACCTTCTGCAAGTTACATCTTTAGTATTACAATATGTTGCACCTTCCCCATTATAGTTTTTTGGGGGAGATACATTATACAATTTCACATTGATCACTAGGGGGGTATCCTTTCATTTTATATCACACAGTCCCCTGTTAATGGGGGTATGCTTTTCCCTTCCTGCTATTTTTGTTGCTCTTGCAGACTCCTAAAAAACACAATGGCACCTTTCCCAAATTGCCTTTCTTGTTAGCCATATAAAAATAGAAAGTTATCATTTTCCTGCAACAAACTTGTTAGAGCTCTTTTTAGATCATACCTATGAGAATTAAATCAAAATTGAGAATAATTGCAATTTCTCAAATGGTGTCAACATATTCCTATCTCTCAAGATTAGCATCAAAGTCAAAAGTAAAAGGATGAAAGTATATGTATATATCCTTTTTTTAAAATTATATATTAATATATAAATACATGTACGTGTGTGTGTGTGTGTAAATAAGCAAGATTTTCCTTTAAAATAGTGTGCCTCTCTGTGAGAAAGTATCTACTGGTTCTGTTAGATTACAAAGGCACATTTATTCTTAAACCAAGCCATAGATAAGAACCATTTCTTGACATAGCAGAACAATTATTGAGCGGTAATGAACTGACACAAAAGGAAGATAAGCCATAGAGGTACCAAAATCCCATTATTACAACGGGAGTTTTAAGTGCTCTATCAGCTCGCACCTTGATCTCACTTCGAGGCCGTGCATGTAAACCTTTAATCTCTATTATTTTATTACATGGATTTCTAAAATAGATCTTCTCCTTGCTCGAACGATCATAGCATCATTAATATACATTGAAGGATAGATAATCATAGTGAGATCCCTAACTAAATTATTCTTGCAAGATGTGGCTGCTATTATGAAGATCGAGGTTATCCCATTTCCTTTTAAAAGACAGGTCAAGCCAACACATAGAGGAGGAGCTCCGTACTAAATTTGAGGGTAAAAATGCTTATGAAAGCAAGAAGACGAGATAAAGTATATATATATATTATAATATATAGGTGGCACGTTTGGGGCATGCTGGCAGAGGTGGAAATCAAGCACAAGGAAACATGATTAATAAACAACGTTCAATAGAAGGCTATTAGCTGGTAGAGGAAAATCAAGAAAGTTCTAAGTTTTTTTTTAAAGGAGAATAAATCTATCATTTTCATCTCCTGACATTTCTGATGCCAGTTAGATTCACAGTTATCTTTTTAGTAGAAGCCATCAGTTGTGGGGGAATGGAGACCCCAGTGAGATTGGTCAGCTCTAAACACCAGATGGCTTTTCTTGGTCCTGTGAGGTCTCTTCGTCTTCAGTGCATGCTTCGCTGTTCAGATGAACTTATGGTTGGAGCCATAAGGATGATTGTTGGGAGGAAATTCATGGAGGAGGTTGAGAGGTATCGATTTGACATAGATGTCACCTCTAGAGTGCTAGTTGGAAGTTGACAAGGTGTAGATAGAGCAAATTATGAGGGGTCTCTTTTATCTTGATCATTTGGGGGATTTGGGGATAACCCTGGAAGCAGTGAGTGTGGGCATTGGAATGCCAAGGCCGAGGGATATGGTTGCTCTAAATGATCCGGATGCGATTGTGAAGCTCTACCCATTCATATTAGACCTCAAAGGGCCGGACCTGATGATGGCCAAAGAAATGGCGGAGGTTGCAGTGAATTTCATCAAAAGAGTCCTTAGGTTGGTTGCAGAAGAAGGGTTTGATTGGGCGGTGAGTTTTAACCTCCAGCTGCTTGAGTATGACAGGGAGTAAGTCTATGAAAAGCTTGTTTTTTGTTATATGGTATAAAATTAGCATATTGTAAGCTTACTAGAAGCCTCATAATAGCTTCATTTTGAATATAGAAGCTTGAAAAAGAAGTCGGAGAAGCAGACCCTGCGTGGTCAAGAAAATATAAGCTATATAGATGTGTTAGGATTAGACCCTGCGAGGTTTCAGATAGTTCTGTCTCAAAAGTCGTAGCAGTCTGGCTGTGGATAGCCATTTTTGAAGAACATACTCTGACAAACTCTTTTTGAATATAAAAATAAGCAAGTTGTTATGATTCAAAATATAAGAGTCTGTGAAAATAATTATGTGAATATGAAGAAATATGAGTTTGAATATGATTATATATATAAAGTATACATATGAATAAGAGTTTATAAATGTTAATACAAGGATATATATATATATATATATATATATATATAAGAAGGAAAGAATATATATATATATATATATATATAAAAGAAGGAAAGAATAACAAAACAAAAGAACAAATATATATGATGGGAGATAAAGTTAGATTAGGATGGATCAAGCTTGTGTGTGAAAAGTCTTTATAGCCCTGATGTGTTCCCCTTGATCTGGGAGAAACTGAAAGAGAAGCTTCCTCTAAGTCACAAGTTAAAAGTTTAAGGCTACCATGCTTAGCTAAGAGCTGCATCTAATGGTTAGGCATGTACCATCAGCACATTTGTTAGCAAGGTAATCAGCTTTACCATTACCCTCTCTAAAAATATGATTAAATGTGCATTTTCTAAAAGAAGTAGTGATGTCAAGGGCGGTGGAGAGGAGGGAGTTGAGTCTCTAGTTAGACATGCTACCCTTTCTTAGGGCATTAATAATAATTGCAGAATCACCTTCCACTTCTAATTTTTCAATTTTCAAATTTCTACACATTCTCAATCCTTCAATCAGAGCAGTTGATTCTGCCATGTTATTGGTTGCATTACCTAGGGGTTTGGCAATAGTTGCAATTTCCTTCATTTCTCAGTCATGGATTATACAGCCTAAACCTACGACTCCCGGGTTACCTCTGGAGGCCCCATCAAAATTTAGCTTGAACCATCCTTTTTTAAGGGGTTGCCATTTACATTCTTGTCTTTTATTGGTGGTGTTGTGGTTACCTGGTCCCACAAAGGGGGGCAATTTTAATCCTACCCATCTACCATGTATCTTTTCATCCTAGTATAACATTATGGTTTCTTTCCTGGGGTTATTAGGAACCCTACTGTTGACAATTTCTATAATAATAGTTTCAATCTTAATAATGAGTTGTTCATAAGTCATTTTCCTATCTTTGAAAAATCTTCTATTTCTTTCTTTCCATAGCTCCCATATCATGATAGAGGGGGTTATTGTCCATAACATATGATAAATGCTTTGTCTATGAATGTCTGGCCAGCATTGAAGTAGGTTCAATATGTTATTAGGAAGGGCTATTACCCAACCCAGTTTACTACATAACCAGATCCACCAATTGAAAGAGAATTGACAATTGAGTAGAATATGGTCTGCTGTTTCCTACTCCTTTTCGTATAGGGGGCACCTGTTAGGTCCCTCATATTCCATCTTAGTAAACCTATCCACCGTTAGTATTTTCTTCTGTAAGGCTATTCATGAGAACATTTTATTTTTTGGGAGACAGTTCTTATCCCAGCATAGTTTGAGCTGTTGTATATATTATATAATATTATGATGTAGACAACCACACACACTCAATAAAATTTTGCATTATTCATGTGAGAGCCAAAGATTTGAAAAATGGAACATAAAAAAAACTTCTATTCATCCACTCTGCTGCTACAATGAGAGGAAACTCTCTTATATCCAAGAAAACAAAAAAATAAAAAAATTACCTTTTTTGGCAGATTTTGACAATTGTCAGATTTTGCCATTTTTGGTAATTTTACAATCATATCTTGAGAATCCAGTTTTTCCCAAAAGCTTCCTAAAACTAAGGTAGGATGAAAAGCCAACTAATATTCTAAATTCGAAACATGAGTTTCAATTTATTATAAAAGCAACTTTTTAAAAATCTAGAAAAAAATAGTAAATTGCCATTTTGAGGGCCAAGATGAAAATTTCAAGCCCCGAAAAAGTACCAAGATGGAGTCCAACCAACTAGGGTGGGTTGGGAAACCACTTGCCACCTCATAACACATCCACCCGTAAAATCTCATAGAAACCCCACATTCGAGTCAAAAGTTATGACCTCCGGAAGTCCCTGCATCATTCTCCTCTGGTTGAAAAGAATGCAACTCCTGTAAGTGAGTGTCTTCGAACTGCTGCCACTTGACTGGATCCAACCTCTACACTTTCCACTTTGTAGTCCATGTGTTATCTGTTGGTGGCAATCCTTCCCATTGTACTAAATACCTGTTGTAATGCCCTTGCCGAGTGTAGATAGTCTTCTTATCAAGAACTTGTGCAATCTTTTCGTTCTTCTTATGGGGAATGTGGTGGTGCCATGCCACTTCTGGTTGACTATCTTCAACATCATCTTCACCATGGAATGAATATAAATTAGAAACATTAAACATAGGAGAAATGTCAAGATCTTCTGGTAAACTAACCTCATATGCATTATCATTGATCTTCTTTGTAATTTTGCAAGGACCAATTTTCTTGTACTTCAGCTTGTGGTATGTTCCAGTAGGAAACCAGTCTTTTCTCAAATATACCATCATTAAGTCACCTTCATTGAATGTCTGATGTTGCCTACTAGCATCCACTTTATTCTTGTACCTCTCATTACTTTCCTGCAACTTCTATCTCACATCTTTCTGCAATTGTTGAAGGTGTTCCGCAAACGCTTCCCCATCATCATTGACCCTATCTTTCATTGGTAGCTGTACCAAATCTAGAACACCCTTAGGATTTCTGCCATACACAATCTAGAAAGGGGACCTTCCCATTGATTTGTTAGCAGAACTATTATAGGCAAATTTGGCCTGGGGTAATGCCATGTCCCATTGTTTTGGCTTTTCTCCAACAATACACCTCAACAAATTTCTCAGACTCCGATTGACTACCTCTATTTGTCCATCCATTTGAGGATGATAGACACTACTAAACTATAACTTGGTCCCCATCTTCTTCCATAGTCCTCCAGAAATGACTGAGGAATTTGGTATCCCTATAAGAGGTAATAGTCCTTGGAACACCATGTAGTCGAACAACTTCTAAAAAATAAATCTGCTACTCTCGTTGCATCATTAGTTTTCTTACAGGGAATAAGATGAACCATCTTGGAGAACCTATCAACAATTACAAAAATAGAGTCATTACCTCGTTGAGTATGTGGAAGTCCCAACACAAAGTCCATGCTCAAATCTGTCCATGGTGCAGTTGGTACTGGTAATGGCATATACAACCCTATATTTTGTGAATGTCCCTTAGCCACTTGGCAGATCCTACACCTTGTTACATACCTGGTTATATCCCTTTTCATCTTTGGCCAGTAATATTTATCTTATATCAAGGCTATTGTCTTGTCCTTGCTAAAATGTTCAGCCAACCCACTACTATGAAATTCTCTGAGAATGTTTTCCCTCATAGAGCTAGTTGGTATGCATAGTTGTTTTTCTTTAAATAGATACCCATCTTGCATAAAATATTCACCCCTAAAGTGATCCAAGTTACCAGATACTAGTGCCTTCAATTGTTCCACAATCTCCCAAAAATCATCATCAGACTCATACAAATTTTTGATGGCATCAAAACCAACCACCTCGGTTTCCATTGTGGTCAAAAGTGCAACACACCTACTTAATGCATCTGCAACCTGGTTTTGTTTTCTAGACTTATGCTTCAACACAAAATTGTAACCCTGCAAGAAAGAGACCCACTTGGCATGCCTACTATTCAACTTTTTCTGTGTGTTCAAGTATCTCAATGCAATATGATCTATAAACAATACAAACTCCTGGGGAACTAGATAATGTCTCCAATGCCTCAATGCTTGAACAATTGCATAAGATTCCAAATCATAAGTAGAATAATTCTTTCTCACTTCATTTAGCTTTTCACTAAAGAAAGCTACATGTTTTCTAGCTTGGCTAAGCACAACACCTATTCCCACATGGGAGGCATCACATTCTACTTCAAATACCTTATCAAAATTTGGCAATGCAAGTATAGGTGCTTCTGTTACCTTTTGCTTCAAGTACTTAAAGCTCTCCTCAGCATCCGTGGTCCATACAAACTCCCTTCCTTTGGTGCAATCTGTTCTAGGGGCTACAATACTACTGAAATTTCGAATGAACTTTCGTTAGAAAGTGGCCAAGCCATGAAAACTTTTTACCTTTGTGATGCTGCTTGGACTAGGCCATTCTAGAATTGCCCTGACCATCTCTGGATCCATTCTAACACCATCTTTAGAAATGACAAAGCCTAAAAAAATCAAACTGCCCTGTTTGAACCTACATTTCTTCAAATTGGCATAGAGCTTCTCCTTTCTTAACACACCAAAGATGATCCTCAAGTGTTGTAAGTGCTCTTCTTTGTTGTTACTAAATACCAAAATATCATCAAAATAAACTACTACAAACTTACCAATGTAAGGTCGTAGTATAGTGTTCATCAATCTCATAAATGTGCTAGGTGCATTTGATAACCCGAATGGCATAACCATCCACTCTTATAATCCGTCTCTAGTCTTAAAGGTTGTCTTCCACTCATCCCCTTCTCGGATCTGAATTTGGTGGTAACCACTTCGTAGGTCGATCTTGCTAAAATATTTGGCCCCTGCAAGGACATCCATCATGTCCTCCATACGAGGTATAGGAAACTGATACTTGATGGTAATCTTATTAATTGCTCTACTACTAGTGCACATCCTCCATGTTCCATCTTTTTTGGGGGTCAACAATGCTGGTACAGCACATGGGCTCATGCTCTCTCTCACCACACCTTTACTTATGAGTTTTGTTACTTGCTTATTCAACTCTACATGTTGTGTCAGATTCATCCTATAAGCTACTTGGTTGGGTAGAGTTGCTCCTGGAATCAAATCAATATGATGTTGAATATCTTTCTTTGGTGGTAGACCATCAAGTAATTCATCAGGCACAACATCAACAAATTCTTTCAATAACTCTGCTACTTCTGGGGGAACTAAAATGTCCTCCTCTTCACTTTTTTTCACTACTAATGCATAACAACACCCTGTCACCTTCATTTCTTTAACAAGATCTCTTTTAGACAACATAGTCTCACCTTTTCCTTCATCCTTGAGAGGCAACAAAATCACCTTCTAGAGCCATCTTTCCAAAAGGTGTATGTGTTTTTCTCTCCATCATGTATGACTTTTCTATCATACTGCCATGGCCTTCCCAATAACACATGACAGGCATCCATTGGGACAACATCACACCATATATCATCCTAATAGATCTTCCCTATGCTAAACTTAATTAGGCATCTTTTATCAACAACACGACTTCATTTCCCTTTTTAAACCATGCAATGTGGTATAGATGAGGATGTTTTTCACAGTGTAAATTCAATTTGTCTACCATTTCTTTAGAAACCATATTTTCACAACTACCTCCCTCAACAATAACTTGACATACCTTGCCACCCGAAGTGCATCTGGTTCTAAAGATATTGGTTCGAAGCCATGAACCATCAGAGATTTTGGCTTGTGTTTTCTCCTTCTCTGGAATCACCATTACTCTTCTCATCATGAGACTTTCTCCCACATCTGGTGGAACCTCTAGTTCCATCCCTTCCACTTCATGTTGCATTTGAATCAGGTTCACCCTAGGTTGTCCTCCTTGATTTCTGTCTTGCATGTTATAATTTGAGCATTCAAATGCCCTATGACCTTCTTCTCCACATCTGAAACAAGTGAAAGGCCTTCTCTGGTTTTCCCATCCTCTACCGCTACCATAACCTCTACCTCTTTGAAATCCCCTTCCTCGTTCTTGATTTAGAGGATCTTGTTGAGTGTCTGCTTGTTTTTCCAATCCATGGGATGACTCTCCCCTGCCATGATTTGAACCTCCTCGAAATGGGGTTGATGTACCCCTTCTTCCTCCTCTATTCCTCTGTTGGTAATGTCTGTTTTGTTTTTCTTTAGCCTTTAGAGCCAAAATTCATCTTGAATAGAGAATTTCAGGCCATTCACATATCTAGTAGCCATCTATTCATCAGTTTCTTGATGCTATATATGTATAGACAACGTATAAAACTCATTTGTATAATCTTGCACAGAAGAGAGATTCTATTTTAAATTTTGAAACCTTCGAAAAAGGGTTTGCGCATAATCTATGGGCAAAAATTTTTCTCTCAACTTCTCCATTTTGTTCCATGTCCTAATCTTTTCCTTGCCTTTCCTTGTTCGTTCCTTTTGAAGATGATCCCACCAAATCATTACATGACCCTTTAATTTGGTGCATGCAAATTTCACCTTCTTTTCCTCTATCATGGATTTCCATTCAAAAAAATTTCTCATATCATTCAACTAGTCTATCAACTCCTCTGGTTTAAGACTACCTGGATAATCTGAAACATCTACCTTGACCCCTTCATTTTTCCCTTCTAAGGCCCTGAGCATCCTCTTCAAAACTCATGCCTTCTAATTCTTCTTCTTCATGTTCTGTATCTTGATTTGCACCTCCTTGACCTATCTCTTCATCAGATTCATCTCCTCCTCTACCCAGTCTTTGGTTTTCCATCCGTGTTGTAAGTTCTGCTACTTGCCTTTGCAGATTTTGCATTTCTCTATGCATCTGGGCAAGACCGCCTCTTCCTCTTCCTCTCCCAGCTATCTTCCTACTCTGATACCAAATGATGTAGACAACCACACACTCAATAGAATTTTGCCATTAATCATGTGAGAGCCAAAGATTTGAAAACTGGAACATAAAAAAAACTTCTATTCATCCACTTTGCTGCTACAATGAGAGGAAACTCTCTTATATCCAAGAAAACAAAAAAATCCAAAAATTACCTTTTTTGACAGATTTCGACAATTGTCAGATTTTGCTATTTTAGGTAATTTTACAATCATATCTTGAGAATCCATTTTTTTCCCAAAAGCTTCCTAAAACTAAGGTAGGATGAAAAACCAAATAATATTCTAAATTTGAAACATGAGTTTCGATTTATTACAAAAGCAACTTTTTAAAAATCTAGAAAAAAATAGTAAATTGCCATTTTGAGGGCCAAGATGAAAGTTTCAAGCCCCGAAAATGTGCCACTATGGGGTCCAACCGACTGTGGGTTGGAAAACCACTTGCCACCTCATAATACGTCCACCCGTAAAATCTCGTAGAAACCCACATCCGAGTTAAAAGTTATAACCTTTGGAAGTCCCTGCATCATATTATTAATCTATTATTAATATATATATTTATATTAAATGATATATATATATATATATATATATATATATATATATATTTTATTGGTAAAAGGCCGAGGCCATTAATATATAAAATCAATTATAAAGTACAGCTTTGTTCCATGCGGGCACCAGTAGGAAAGAACAGAGCAAAGAAAACCTCCGGTCTAGCTCGAGACTTTTGCAGTCTAGTACAAACTATTTATTTGTAGAGCTTACACAGGGTCAAGCCCCACAAGGAAACATATTTTCTTATACAATTTCTAAGATACAAATACAGACATCGCCCTTATCCATGGCCTTCCTTTTGATATCCTCTTGCTATATGTCTTTTGGTTCTTCGACTCCTGGGAAGACCTCCAAGGCTTATAACCTTTGATCAACTGTCCATTATCTGATTAAAAGGGCTTCTTCTATCTTGCTCCTACCAGTGTACCTGTCTAACCTAAAATCACAGGAGAACTATCACTTCTTTTTGCATATTTGCTATACAAAAAACCTAAAATTCATTCTCCTGCACACATATGTTAGTTTTTAAAAACCTTTCCCTGAGAAGGAAGAAAAAAACTTGCTAATTCCAAGCTTTTCAAAATTAATCAAGCATACTTGCTTCACTATTAACTGAAATCCAGTTGTGGTTGACTGATCCATTGTATGCCAACATCTATATATATAAACTGTATAAATACTAATATATGTATCTACATGTGGGCAAAAGTAAGTGATCAACCATTTCACTTAATAATGTTGATAAACCAAAATATCATGTTCCTACTAAATTTTATCCCATCATAGAAGACGCTGTTACCTGGTAAATCCTGTTCCTTAGGAGTAGATCATTTTCTGTTCTGTTGAGATTTTGACGTTTCTGTATAAGTTATTCGGTGTTTGCGTAGTCGCAAAGTTGTAGAGGTTTACATCGGCGTAAGTTTCGTATTGTTTCACCAAATGTATATTGCGAATGCATATTGCAAGAGCATGTTGAGAATGAATGTTAAGAATGTACCTTTCGTCGGAAACAAACGGTGACAAGGTGTAATGGTGAAATCAGGGTGAAGAAACTTTAGTCCACCGGTAATAGCAAGTCATGCCAAGCATGTACTAAGTTGGTATATCGACATATCAGGAGAACAAACAAGGAGTTCACCAATGAAGGAAGTCACACCGATGGTTGAAGCCTATCAGTGCATTGGAAGAAGAGTAAAAGATCTCACCGACGAAGTAAGTCTTGCCAACGAGTGTGGTTCAGAGGAGACATCAGAGTGATTGGTGTGTTGGCAGAATAGTTTTTGAGTTCTCCGATTTGCCGATAATAAAAGATGAAGAACAGATCGCTGAGACATAAGAAGGACTCTCACTGAAGGTTCCAGAAGTAAAATTTGATAAAATTTCCGCTTCCACTGTGCGCTTAAACAAGATAACATACAAACGTCAATATACAGAGAAAATATACAAGAGCGGGTTTGTATAAGATACTTTGTATGTGCGCTTATACAAGATAACATACAAGCGATAATATACAAAAAATATATACAAGAGAATATTATACAAAGCCCAACATCATTGGAGATATAAATAATGGGTGGGGGCCACGTATGTATATTCGAGACGATTGTATGCATACAACAAGAAACATACAATGAAGGATCCCAAGAAAATTCCAATTCGTTTCATAAATCCAATGAAGTCCGCGATTCTATAAAAGTGTATGCATGTGATATAAAAGGAGATACAACCGGATACATACAAGTCCGGACCCAGATAGAAAGTTTAAATTATGAGAACTTTATTTGAAGTCTGTGCTTGTATATTGTGATGTATCTATACAAGATACAAAGACAAATGCATATGAGAAACAAAGGAAATGTATATACAAGGAATATGCGTGTGATATAACAAGGTGGTACAAATGGATACATACAAGTCTGGACCCAGTTAGAATGAAGTCAGAGATTGTATATTGCGGTATATGTATACAAGATGCAAAGACAAATGCATATGAGAAACAAAGAAAATGTATATACAAATGCACGAAACACCAAAGATACCTATGTGGGCCCCAAGTCCAATGGATATACAAGTTAAATGATGCATCATGACTAGATGCATTGCACTTAATATCCAATGCGGAGCCAAAAAATAAGTAAACCGAGGTTTATAAAATAAGTCTGAAGAGGCGATGCAAAGGAGTTTGTATGTATTCAGCTTTGTATCTAGAATAAGTATGCATTTCGGAAGATACAATCTGAAAAGTGATGTGGGCTCCACCAAATGCATATCGAGCTTGTATAAATAATGATATATAAGCCGATATACAAGTAAGAAGGATGCAAATAAGAGATACAAACCAGATGCGAAAGGAAAGTTAAATCCTGAAAAGTCTTTGTATGTTCGGGGTGCTTGTATATTTATAATATACATACCCGATATACAAAGGAGTAAAAGCATCGCTGGGAAAGACATGCTTTGTATAAACGCTTGGACAAGATAACATACAGATGACAGTATACAAAGAAAATATACAAGAGAGGGTTTGTATAAGATGCTTTGTATGTGCGCTCATACAAGATAACATACAAATGCCAATATACAAAGAAAGAGAGGGTTTGTATAAGATGCTTTGTATGTGCTTATACAACGGCAAATATACAAGAGAATATTATACAAAACCTGACATCATTGGAGATATAAATAATGGGTGGGGGCCACGTATGTATATTGGAGACGAAACAAGATACATACAATGGAGGATCCCAAGAAGATTCCAATTCGTTTCACAAATCCAATGAAGTTTGCGATTGTATGAAAGTGTATGCATGTGATATAAAAGAGAAACAAACGGATACATACAAGTCCGGACCCAGATAGAGAGTTTTAAATTCGAAGAACTATTTGAAGTCCGTGCTTGCATATTGTGATGTATCTATACAAGATACAAAGACAAATGCATATGAGAATGTATATACAAGGTGTATGCATGTGAGATAACACAAATGAAAAGTAAGGTGGGTCCCACCGCTTGCATATCGGATTTGCATAATAGCAATGTATGTCTTCAAGATACAAGCCGATGTACAAGTGAAGATACAAGTCAGATGTCAAAAAGAAATTCAATATAGAAAAGTCTTTGTATGTTTGTTCGAGATACAAAGACAAATGCGTATGAGAAACAAAGGAAATGTATATACCAATGCACGAAACACCAAAGATACATATGTGGACCCCATCTCCAATGGATATACAAGTTTATACAAACCCGGATTTGAATGACAAATTAAATAATGTGAATTTTAGCTGGGGTCTACTATTGAATATAAAACACATGCATTCGATATACAAGAAGGTGATACAGATGTGGATTCGAAGGTGATTTCAATTCATTTCATAAAACTAGTCGGGCCCACTCTTGTATACAGAAGAAAATGTATCCGATATAAAAAAGATATGTATGCGATATACAAAAGGAGGATGCAAGACAATCTTAATTGCTCTATTATACTCCCTTGTTGTCTAAAGTGTAGAAAATATGAAGATGCTCAGAGTTTGTTCACCCTTCATGGTATGATATTAGACCAAGTGATGAACTGATTGGCCTCAAATTAACTTTCCTCCCAAGTTTCAGCTTGATTATGATAATACTTCCGTAGTGTTAGCTCTAGTAGATAAGTAGAGACCATCCGCCCCTTTGTTGGCAAGAGAGTCTGCTTTGCTATTACCCTCTCTGAAAGTGTGATTGAATGTGCACCTCCTTAAAGAAGCAATGATGTTGAGGGCATTAGCCAGCAGGGAATTCAGTCTCCAATTAGGCATGTTCCCTTTCCGTAAGCCATTAATGATGATCGCGGAGTCTCCTTCGACCTCTAATTTTTCAATTTTCATGTCTTTGCAAATTCTCAGACCTTCAATTAGGGCAGTTAATTCTACTGTATTATTTGTTGTTTCTCCTAGGGGTCTGGCTAAGGTTGCCATTTCTCTAGATCCAAAATTGTGGATTACACAACGTATTCCTGCTACTCACGGGTTGCCCCTAGAAGCCTCGTCAAAATTTAGCTTGAACCACCCTTCTTTAGGAGGTTGCCACTTACATTCATTTCTCTTGTTGGTGGAGTTGTGGTTGCCTGGTCCCACAAAGGAGGGAAGTTTTAGTCCTGCCCATCTCCCCCGCATCTTTTCATCCTAGTGCGTCATTGTGGATTCTTTTTTGGAGTTATTTAGAATCCTACTATTGACTATTTCTATTATAACGGCCTCAATTTTAATGATTAGCTGACCAAAAGTCATTTTCCTATCTTTAAAGATTCTTCTATTTCTTTCTTTCCACAGCTCCCAAACCATGATCGAAGGGGAAATTGTCCATAGCATATGGTAGATGCTTTGTTTGTGAGTCTTAGGCCAACATTGGAAAAGGTTCAGAATGTCATTAGGCATGGCAGTAATCCATCCCATCTTATTACTTAGCCAATTCCAACATTTGTTAGAAAATTGACAGTTGAGGAGAATATGGTCTGCAGCTTCTTGATCCTCTTCACAAAGGGGACATTTGCTAGGCCCCTCATAACCCATCTTGGTGAGCCTATCCACCATTAGGATTTTTTTCTGCAAGGCCATCCAGGCAAACAACCCAACCTTTGGGAGACAGTTCTTATCCCAACACAGTCTCAGTGGTAACTCTGATTTTGGTCTTAGTTGTTGTCTAATTAAAGTTTTGTAACCATCCTTGGTTTTATAATTTCCTAATTTAGCCCCATCCCAAACTAATCTGTCTAAGTCTCCTTTGAGAGATACCTTCCTTTTGTTAAGGATATCAAGAAGTCTCTCTTTCTCATTATCTGGAATGTTCATATTATCCAGGGGTTTCCATTTCCACCCCCTATTCTCCTTATGATTGGGAAAATCTATATAATCTTTTACATATTTCCCCCAGTGGGATTCTAGTATCCTTTTAGCATTCTCTAAATTACCCGAGCTGCTTATTGCCTCATACCCACCCCATGAGTCGTCCCAAAAAAGTGATTGGTTCCCATCTCCTAAACTCCAAGTCACTTTGTCCATTATGAGCTTCCTACAGTCCATCATAATATTCTAGAGGCAAGATCCTTTAGGTGGGTTAGCCATTCTAAAAAGGAATGCCAGTTCCTCCCCTCTAAGATATTTGTTTCTAAGAATTTTAACCCACTTTGAATCGGGTTGTTGATACATTTTCCATACAAGTTTAGCGCCTAAAGCCTTGCTCTGTTCTCTAAAGTTTTTATGGCCCAAGCCTCCTTCCTCTTTTGGTCTACAAATCTTGTCCCAAGCCACAAGTGCCATTTTCTTTTTATCCTCCAAACCTTGCCATAGGAAAGTTCTTAGAATTTTGTTGATTTCTTCCCGTTTTCCTACTGGAAGATTCATACAGGATAGTTGGTAAATTGGGATAGCTAAGAGAACCAATTTTAACATTGTCACTTTGCCTGCTAAGGATAGCCATTTGCCTTTCCAAGATTTTGCTCTATTCTTGATCCTGGAAGTACTCAAAATTATACCCTTTGTAAAACAAGCTTCTGCTATTTAAAACTTCTTTTTTTAGGTTTGCACTCTTGCAGACAATGAATATGAATTCTTCAAAAGTGATAGTGATACTTACCTATTTTTTGTAGAGGGTTTGGACCCATTCTGCAATTTCCTTCACAGGCTGCCTTGTCCCACACCATCGAATATAAAAACCGTGGGTTTTACAATGCATCCCCAAACCATCTGTGTAGATATTTTTGATATCGATTAATACTTTCTTTTCCATGGCCTCAGATTTTTGATGATATTGAACTTATTTTTGGTCTCGACCCAGGGGTTCTAGGGTTTGCCCGTTCACGGAGTGTTGCCTGGTCTAAGCCCTTTTAAAGAGCGTTAAGAGCCGAGTTGCTGAATTTAGGGTTTTAAGAAATTTGCCAATGGTGGGGTGCCCTGAAATTTGATATGCTGCCTGTATGGGAATTTTCCTTTGCATGAATGACCCTGGGGGCTAGTTTTGAAAAACCCTCCGCGTATCCTTGTCTTGGATAGGAAGGATAGGAGACAGTAGGGGGTTGTCGAGCACTTTGGCTTCTTTCCCGGCCTAGAGTGATGCGGTTTGCTCCAGTTACAAATGTTGGAGTTGCAGAGGTTATTGGGATAGCCCACATTCCTGCCACCCTAGCTTGAGTTGTTACTCTTGCTGTTGCCTTTGCCCTAGCTCCCCTCTGCTGCCTCCTACTCTTCACAGTTTGCTAGCCTTGTTCATCCTGAGGATGCGAAGGTGGAGCCCCGCCCTTGTAGAAAACCTTCTTCTTCCCCTATATAATGATTCATTTCTTGCATTCTTAAAAATATTGCTTTGTCGCTGACTGCCTGTTTTTTTTCACATTTTGTCTAAAAAAGATTTTTTATATTAAATGATATATATATATATATATAATCTAAATATATTAATAAATATAATATTAAATATTTAATATATATATTTTATATTATAATAATAATATTTGGATACATTAATATTTATTATATATTAGATATATATATTATAGTTATATATATATATATATTAACATTAATTATAATATATTAATAGTTTAGAAATAATATATATTTTAAATTCTATAATATTTATCTATAATATTATATATAAATATATTATAGTATTTGTTTAGTTGTAATTTTTTTGTTGATTAGCTATTGGTTGTATATAGTATTTGTTTAGTTGTAATTTTTTTTGTTGATTAGGTATTGGTTGTATAGACAAATTGCATTCCATTAATTGAAAATAGTGTGGAAATGTGTTGGGTAAATAAAATTGAAATCTCAAAAATAATCTAATTTGGTAAAAATAAAATAGGACTAAAATATTTCCTACAAAGTCTATTAAATAACACACATATTTCCTTAAAATGTAATAATACTAATACTTTTATAATTTAAATGCACTAAAATATTGTAAGTTTGAAGAATAAAATAAAAAATGTAATAACATGGCGAAATATTTTTAAATTTTGACTAAATAAAATTGAAATCCTAGATTTTTAACTCTTAGACTAAATAAAATTGAAATCCCAAAAATAATCTAATTTCATAAAATAAAATGTGTAGAACCCTAAGCCTAGTTGGGTATGGATAGATTTGAAATGTCTGCCTAAGATATTAAAATGTAATAATATTGAATACTATTACAATTTAAAGAATAATTACATAATATAAAATTGAAATCCCAAAAATAATCTAATTTCATAAAATAAAATGTGTAGAACCCTAACCCTAGTTGGGTGTGGATAGATTTGAAATGTCTGCCTAAGATATTAAAATGTAATAATATTGAATACTATTACAATTTAAAGAATAATTACATAATATAACAAGAGCTCCACGAAGTTTTTGCCAAAATGTTCATGAATAGTAGTGTTTTAATTTATTGTGTTTGCTTAGCTTTAACAACAATGTAATCAATCACCACTGAGTTGTACAGAAAATATGCCAGCATTTGTCTCAACAATGATGCACAAAAAACTTGAAATGTATAGAAACATAGACCTTCAAAGACAATAACATAATAATGGTGTATCGAGGACCTATAATCTAACAATACAATCGAAGAGAAATAATGTTGTTTCTTATTTTTCTTATAGATGTATATACATGTTTTCTTTCTTTTGTTGGTTCTTGTCTTTCTTATGAATGCATATAGATGCTAAACTACGGATAGCATTATGTAAGATGCTAAGCTTGCTTTATTAATGGCATTTTGTACCCATTTGATTCAACTAAACAACAAAATTCAAGAAAAAAATGTAAGATACCAATAAAGTAATGTGACAATCTAAAAATAAAATTCCTCTAAAACAAATTCCAGCATGCCAATGCAAGAAGTCAATACAATGCATTGTCTACATTATTGGATTTTGCTTATGCCTTTGCTCTGCTAGGGTTTAGAGAATGGATCATTGGCATGTCTAAGTTTGATTTAAGGGTGTTTCAGATCTACATCATCTTTATTTGTTATTCAAAATGTGAAATGACAGGAAGGCAAGCAAGGTAGGAAAAAACATGATTAACCTCGCATATATGCCAAAAAGCAAGTATCACACTTACTTGAATAAAAAAAGCACGCATACATACGTAAAAGTAAGGATAGTGTCTGCATATGCACCAGAAAAACATGCATATATAGGAAGAGCTAGGATCTTGCTTTCTTCTGGGTGGATGCATCCTAGATTCATGATGTATGTGTTGTAATGTCTCCCTTTTTATGATATTAAAATTACACAATCTAAAGAAATATAGTCAAAAAAGAAAAAGGAAAAAACCCATTAAATTTTCTTTCAAAGTGATCCGTCCAAACTCAAGCAAAAAATGGAAGCTGGTCTGTGGCTATACAAAAATTGGTCTGAGGAGATTTTTCCTTTAAGTTAATATTTTCTGTACTACAACTATGAACAAGAACTACACAACCATATTCATGTAAAAAATGCAAGATGCTGATAAAGTTGAATTAACTCCAACAGCCATATGTATCTCAACATAAAATGGAAAATTCCACACTAATTGTTTACAATTTCCATGGTATTATGAGGAATTGAAGTGCACTACACAGCTAAATTTAAGAAAAAATGCAATAACATGTAAAAAACAATTCAAAGCCTTAAACTCTACCTCACACTTTTTTCCACTGACCACCAAATAAAGGAAGAAACAGTACACAAGAATTTGGTGAACTCTGTTTTTTTATTCATGTTGCAACAGTTTTCTACAGAAAGAGCATGGACTTTTGCATTCAATTGCTTCCAACAAAATGGCAAATGAAAAGTAACAACTAATCCCCTCTACTAATTGTTGTGTGACAAACCCAGTATCTATAATCTACTATTTTAACAAATTATTTCAATATTTCATGATCCATCTAAGCCAAACAACCTGCAATCTGTCCTCAGAACATATTACCTTAGTCTTTAAGGAACATACACAAAATGGCATGCATCATGGCCTGCAACACAACCCACAAAACACAAACAAACAACAATGTATCAGAGACATGAAACTCATCAAATGTTTAATAGAAAAAGAATCTAGAAAGTGGGCCAAAGAGGACATTACTTCTTTGTTAAGTGGTGGGAATCCATAAAGAATGCCGATGTACAAGGAAACTAAAAGCAATAAAACCAATGTAATGTAATAATGGAATGCACCAATTGATAGAGCCAAAACATATAACATTTCAACTCTTAACATTGTATGGCTGTAGAAACAAAGACAACAACATAAATGTATTCTAGGGCTACTACCTTACAAAGAAAAAGTAGTTGATATTGTGGCTATAGAACATATCGTTAGTTCTGTGATTGAGTGGCTTACCACCCGGGTTTAAGTCTAGTGTATCAATACAGTTAAAAATGCATATCAAAAGGATTAAAAACAATAATCAGTGCATTGTCTACAAACACCAGGTACTTTGTGGTCAAGAATAGGTTCATTAAATGTATAAACTCTTCCTATGAGTCAAATCATTATGAGAAAGTTGTGGTTTATTGATTATAATAAGGTGCAGTCCAACCTATCTATCATTATAAATCTTAACAATGTAGTGTATTGTCTAGGAATACTGCAATTATTAGTGCAATTGTTGATGGTATTTGCTTTCCAGTTTTGTTTCTATTTTTTGAAATTCGTTGTGACTGGCTGTCACAGCTTGTGTGGCTGTATTTGGGACCAAGACTGCATTGTGCTGAGGCTGAACTTCATTGGCTCTGTATTTGAAATCTGAAGGTTTTAGTAGACTTTGTATTCATGTTTTTTTGCATTGAATTGTTTCCAAGTTTCTCTTGTGTAACTCTGGTCTATGCTACTTGTAGTCTGTTGGTTTTCCCTGACCCATTTTAGCTACTGTGCCAATTTTGGTGAAATGGTAATTAGTAACAGTCATAAGATCCAACATATAATGCAAAGCAGCCCATAACTTTCACATATGTATCGCAAGGCTGTGGTGTACATTCAAGGTCATGATATAACATTTAACAGTTATGAGGTAAATAACTTTCACATATGTATCGCAAGGCTGTGGTGTACATTCAAGGTCATGATATAACATTTAACAGTTATGGGGTAAATTCAAGATTGCACCATCAGAAACGGTCAACAAACCTAAATGCCATAAATCAGAACATTTCAATCCCATGTTTAGCATCAATACCAAATTTTTGAATTTCCTCCTTGTTACACATTAAAATGTGAAAAAGGCAAATGCTGGCACATTTCATGAGACACAAGAAGTGCTTTGTTCCTTGACACCTATAAATGTGTTAACTTTATAATGTTCATTGTAAGGCAAATCTGTAATAAGTTTTTGGCTTAGCTTACCACTCGAGTCAAGTTATTATGGCATGATACCAGCCTACAAAATTGAATCTTGGCATTAGGAAAAGACACAGCGTCAGTTTTAAGAGCCACCACTAGCCGCGGCTATAAAAGGAAAATGGCGCGGTCTTAAGAAAATGATCAGCCTGAAAGTTGACACAGCATACTCAAACCATAGCGCCACCAGCATAAGGTCAAGGTGCAGCTATAGATGATAGCGCTGCTAGTTCAAAGTTGGTGCTGCTATCAAATTTGAAGGCACATCTACACCTCAAATTTGACACAACAATATAAAAGTTCCAAACGCTGAACAAAGAAGGCACGGAGGACAAAGGCGCTACATATAGCGTGGCCTTTTAATGATAGGCATGACCTTCATATAAACAAAGCTCTATCAAACAAATGTGGCACTGCCTAAGTATAACACATGCCATATAAGGTATGCCAACTCTGTATGAGCTGAGCCATATACAAAGTCCACAGTTTTAAATAGCACTAGGCATCTCAAAATTAAAGGCTCACACACCATAGAAGATAGGCACTGCCACTAAAATTTATTTGCATTCATTTCTTAATTGAAGCAAAACTTGGTCTCAAGCTGCAAGTTGTAAGTCTGATTCTAAATTTTCAATATTTTTGTTGTAACTGTAGAAGCCTCTAAAAATTCCGCTAAAAATAGCAGAACCCACACAGTTGTGGTGTATTAATTATGGGGTACATCCATAACTCATCCCACACAGCATTAAACAAACGCCATAACTTTGAAAGAATCGGCCTAAATTTCAAAATAGAGAAGTCACTATCCCTAAAGCTCATATCTGGAACTAAAGCTTTTTTTTATATGACTATCACTGTCCACTTTCTTGGAGAACCACTCATGCACCTTAGAGCCACGACATTCCATATTGTTTTCCATATCTCTGTCTTCTTATGCTAAAATGTTGTCTTTCTTTATGGCATTGGTAGGATATAGCAGTGAGAAATAGGCTTCCATTCATACATTCCACTCTTGTCATATCCCTTTGGACTGCAATAGAACTTCAACTATCACTTATGAGAACACTCCTATCTCATGTGTATTAGCTACCATGTAGCTGTCACTAGCCCTCCTTGTGTTTCAGATCTACATTCATGCTTTGTTTTGAAGTTTCTATCTGTGGCTTTACTCATAATGTCTGCTCCATTACTTTGGTTCCATCATTGCTCATTGTATTTTGTGCAAAACATTGTCACATATAAAACCTTATGCTCTCATAATTGAGGGCTATTCTCTTTGCGACTACTTGCAAGACATACTTCATTACTATAATGACTTTATTTAGCCTCCAGACATTATGAACAAAATGCTACAAATTAAGAACTCCCTCAGACTGCCTTAGTGGAAATAACTTATCTTCACTTTGCAAACCCTATGAAATCTCTCTCATACGTGCCCTCTCAGCAGATGCAAGGAAAAATTATTGTTTTAAATGCACACTATATTGACAATCATGGCACTTATTCATGACCATGAAGGGTTTTAACAGATAACAGAGATAAGTGGTAATAGACCTAGTGAATGTTGAATGCAAAACACGTAAGGTCTTCTCTCTGGATACCTATGGCATGTGGAGGTATTACAACTCACATTGCCATGACAGATCCATCAGCTGCACAACTGATTGTGCTCCCACTCCCTTAATACATTGTTTGTGTGCGTAAGTGCATCTCTAATGTAAATTAGAGCTACCACTGCAATGCACATGGAATGGATATCAGATGGCATGTAATGCAAATGAAATGGCTATCATGTGGAATGCAATGCAAGTGAAATGGGTGTTATGAGGAACTCAATGCAAGTGAAATGGGTGTCATGCAGGCTGCAACGCGATTGAAATGGGTACTTAAAGGAATGTTCTGCATATGAACTGGATTTTTAACGAATGCAATGTATATAAATTGCGAATAGAGGAGATAACACTGAAACGGGCTTAAATTAAAACCCATTTTAAATTTTGACCCATGCTTATTAGACAATCTTAGTTCAAATCCGCAGGAAACATATGACATTCTCACAGCTTCTGAGAGCACACTAAATTTTAAGCGGGAAAAATGAAAAGTAGAGAATCCATACCTTGACCTGCAGTGTAGACGATGAATTATCACAGCTAACGTTCTTGCCAATGTTAAATTCTGAAAACCCTAAATTTTGCACTCAATACGAAAAACTCCAATTAGTTATCAAAACAAAGAGAAAACCAAAAACTCATTGCCAAACAAAAGTAGAAAATGACTTACCTGCACAGTGAGACCGAGGAGTCAGATACAGTAGTAATAATATTTCCTCTTCAATAACGCGCCCCAGGTAATTATATAAGCCTTTGCAAAATCTGCTAAAAATAGCATAACCCACTTATTAGAAGAGTACAAAATTTGATAGAATATATCAATGCAGATACCTGTACAGAAAGAATGGATCGACCCTACATGAATATAATTAATGAGAGCGCAAAATATCTAGTCCCAAAAAAAACTTGCTCCACAAGAATTTACTAGTTCCAAGGGCAGAAAATCCTAGAGTTGCTTCGGACACCTTGATTGTAAGTTCCAAAACCTAGGGAGAAAAAGAGCTTAAAAAATAGAGGATTTTAAATTCTAACCTTTTTCATCAAATAGATAGAATGGTTTGAAACCCTAAGTATTGTACATATATTTCTAGAACCCCGAAAAGAATTACAATTCAACAAAATACACTAAAAATTGAAGGTAGTTTAAACGTTACCTTGTTCCCTGGTTTTGAATATGATTGTAAACACACCCTAATTTCTTTCAGAGATTACAAAATGGAATCTTTCTAATACCCAAAATAAAACCTCGGCTCCCCATCAGAAAATACAAATTCTCCAAAATTTGACGCAGACCTCAAAATAACCTAATTTTATAACTCCTCTAAAAAAAATGAACTTTAAAAGAAGCTTGCACAATTAACCTAATTTTATAACTCGAAAATGAACTTTAAAAAAGCTTGCACAATTATAGGCGGGAATCATACTTGCTAAAGGAGTTAAGGGACAGATGGAATAGAATTATTTTGCCTTTCAAAAAAATCCGGCAACTGGAATAGAATTATTTTGCCTTTCAGAAAAATCCGGCAATATTATAGCCATTATTGTAATGGATCCGTATTATTCGCCTTTATCATGTAAAACTTTCTGCCAATTACATTGAAGAAAAATAATTTTTCATATATGTTTTGGTAAAAATATTTGCATCTATACTATAATAATAGCTAAATATTTGTTAAATATAAAAACTATTTCAATTGTCATTAGTTGTAAAAAGATTTATTAATAACAGCCTATAGTTCTTTCGTAGAAACTAAAAATGTAATAACATGGCGAAATATTTTTGATGATACTGTAGATTTTTAACTTTTTAGTAAATATTTTAATAAATTATTTAATAAAAATATATAAATTATATTAGTTCAAATTTAAAAATTGTTTTAATTTTTATTTATTTTGATTACATAAAATTAAGCTGTATTTATAATACTTTAAAATTTTGGACTTTCTTTTTATTAGCTATATAATTAATAATTATATTTGAATCAACAAATTAATTGCTATGCTCTATAAATTTATTTAAAAATTATAGAAATAACATTTTGGAAATCAACAACAAATTACTTTACATGTGCATTAATTGTAAAAACAACTCTTTGTAAATGGGAGTCACAAATTCTTCTCTAAAATAAAATAAACAAGAGCTACAAAGTAGCCAAGTTTCTGCCAAAATGTTCATGAATAGTCTTGTTTTATTTTAATTTGTTGTGTTTGTTTAGTTTTAGCAACAATGTTGATAATATAATAACTCTATAATAATCTTAAAATTTGTGAATTTTTTTGTTTAAGTTAGAGTTGACAGTTTTGTAATATTTACAATGAATGTTGAAAATTGAAGAAAATTTAATAATTAGATTGCATAAAATAGAAGTTACAAAGTAAGTGATTTTTTATTATATCTAAAGATTTATGATTATACTTCAAGATTTATGGTGAACTTGACAAAATGGATTATTTGATTGATACAGCCGCCTAAGGCTAGAAATGGGCACCCTGGCAATTAAAACTTGGTTCTTGATGGTCTGACAAGAAGCAAATAAGATTTGAAGTTATAGCTTATAGTGAGGGACAAGTGAAACCCTAAAATTAGTTCTACCATATAAATAGCACTTGCACCAATAAGAGGATCATGGAATACCTTGTTTGGAATAGCAAACGAGTTTAGAAGATCTTCGAGCGTGAATGTTGTTTACAACATGAAATTCAGGGAATACGCTGATAGGAACCAAACAGTTTAGAAAATTTCCCACACGTTCCAAGACAATGCACAACCATGTCATTCACATATTAAATGATGAGACTACAAAATACAAATAGTTTTCTGCAACTCAAAATATAAAGATGACTCTGCAAAGAAGATATTAGAATGTGATAGTTGATAGCACGCAGCAAAAGCAATATCTTCCCTTAGTTTCAGATCAGATAATGAAAGAAACTGTTGAGCCAATGACAGAAATAACAACTACTGCAAGAACCCAAATCAATTGAAGCCCGTGAACTAAAAAACAATTTAAATTTTTTCAGTCTTGCAATACCTCGAGATATCTCCAGAAATTGTTTCTTAATATTTTTATTTTTATTTTAGTTATAATATATTTAAATCGGTTAATAGGTGAGATGCTAAAAAACACTTTACTGCCTAATATTTTACCCATAAAGTCTCAAACTAGAAACTTAATAGTTTTAAGTATTAGTATATTATTATCATAGATTAAGGATATTATCTATCACAAAACTTTAAGTTTTCTGCCAATTAGATTGAAGAAAAATTATTTTTCAAATATGTTTTGTTAAAATATTTGCATCTATACAATAGCAATAGCTAAATATTTTTTAAATAGAAAAACTATTTCAGTTATCATTGGTTGCAAAAAGAATTATTAATAACTAGTTAACAACAGGCCTCGCCTATAGTTTTCTTGGCAGAAACTAAAACAATTGAAATAATATTTTTCTTACCTACCTTACATAACCATTGGATCACTTATTTCCTTGAAAGAAACATAATAGAAAACTAAATTATTTATTGCCATCCATTATCTTAAATAAATTTTTAGTCATCTATTTTCCCTACCTACCCAATATGTACTTCTGAGTAATTTCCATCTAACCATTCAGGTATATATTTTTCTCCACCTATCCTCTTTCTCAAATGTCTCCTCCTCTATCTCATAGTATTCACTTGTTTGAATGGCCTAGGAGATGTAGTGACCTAGGACTCTAGAAAATTGTATATTGATTATGTAAACTAAATATTTATTATACTTTCTAATTTTAGATTTTCTTTTTATTAAATGTATATTTAATAATAATATTTTTAATCAACAAATTATTTGCTACGCCACATACATTTATTAGGAATTATTGAAACAAATCTTTGGAAATGGGAACAAAATTATTTACTAGATACACGTCATAAGTTTACTAGAAAATATAGAAACAACTCTTCGAAAATAGAAACAACAAACCATAGATAACCATTGGATCACTTAAAATGTACTACAATATTAAATTATTTATTTTCACCCATTACTCTAAAATATATTTTAGTCATTTATTTTCTCTAACTACCCAAAACCTACTTTGAGTAATTTCTACCTAGCCATTCAACTATTTATTTTTCTCCACCCATCCATTTTCTCCAATGTCTTGTCCTCTATCTAATAACATTCACTTGTTTGAATGGTGTAGGAGTTGCAGGGACTCTAGAGTTAATTCAGAAATTTTATGTTGCGGGGCTGTGACAGGGAAAAGCCTTCAATGGATCGAGGTAAGTCTACAGGTGAGCGAATAAGTCTTTCAATTTTGAGTTGAACCCTTCTTCCTTTTTGACATTACAACGATATTGTTTTATCTTTTAAAACCCTCTATTTTTCCTATAGTGCCTAGTTTGGTTCATTCTTCCAGCGTAGAGGAGGACACAAGAACGGGAATCGGGTCTAAAAGATGGAAGCCATCTTCACAACAAAAACAGATATTGGAGTCTATTTTTGCTAGTGGATGTTAGAATAATGAAGAAATGGAAAGTCTGTAGGTCTCGTAGTTAACATTTAGCACATGTGAGTTGTTTTTTAGTAGTTAGTAGTTGTGTCTATTATTAGAATATTAGATCCTATTTTGTAGGAGCTAGACTGTCCGTGAGTTTCCTATGTGTGCCTATATATTTGTAATGTATGTCCAAGCATTTATGCAATAAAGTATGATCTCACATATTGTGAGATACTGTGGGTTGTGCTCATCCTCTATGTTATGTTTCTTCAATTATTTTTTCTGAGTTAGTATCAGAGCAGAGGAAAAGAGATCACAATTTTGTGGTGATCTGGTGATTTGTGGAAAACTTGAGATCACCTCTATGAGAAATTGAGCTTCATTGCTGTTGTGTGAGTGTGAGACCTACTTGTATCAGCTAAAGGAGATCACTGAGTTGTGTGGTGACAGTAGCTGGAAAAGTGAAGAGCTGAAGGTAATTTGTTTGCAGAAAATTTTTATTATGTCAAATCCTCTAGCTGATTCCTATTTGAATGAATCTACTAAGCTTGATGGTGAAAATTGTGTTAACTGGAAATTCAAGTTGATGACAATATTGGAAGCTTATAATTTGTGGTCAATCTACTAAGCTTGATGGTGAAAATTGTGTTAATTGGAAATTCAAGTTGATGACAATATTGGAAGCTTATAATTTGTGGTCAATTGTGACTGGGGGTGAGCCCAAACTCTCTGATCCTGCCTCCATTCTAGATTGGGATAAACGGGAAATGAAATCAAAGGTGCTGCTACGAATGTCTGTAAAGGACAATATAATTCGACACATCAAAGATTGTAAGACATCCAAAGAAATGTGGGATGCGCTCAAAGGTTTGTATGAAACAACAAACTCAAACAGCATTTTATTTTTGAAAAGCAAGCTTTTGTATATAAAAATGGAAAGACATGAAAAGTGATAAGTTGGTGATATTGGTGAAAAGGTATCCAGTACTGACTTGGTAACCATCACATTAAAAGGTTTAGTGGAAGAAAGTCTTTCAGCTAGAGAAAAGCCCCCTTCGTTTGAAGAATTGAAAGGAATTCTTCTACAAGAAGAAGAGAGGATGAAGAACTTTGATCCTGGCTCTCATAGTATAGATTTGGCGTTAGTAACCAGAGGTAAACAACCATACAGAGGTAAACCATGGGACAAGAATAAAGGAGGCAAGTTTCAAGCAATACAGAAAGGTATGTCACAATCTAGATTTGATACTCATGATAAGAGAAATGATGAATGTTATTATTGTGGCAAACCTGGTCATCACTCTAAAAATTGTTATAAAAGAAAATATCATGAGTCCAAACAAAGAAATAGAAAGCATAATGGAAATTTTGTGGACCAAGACACCTCAATCAGTGATGGATTTAAAAATCTTAAGTTGTTTGTTTCTGATGTTGCATTGTCTGCTGAAACTGATGATACGAATGCTTGGTTTATTGATTCCGGTGCTTCAATCCATATGTCTTGTAACAAGGATTGGTTTGATTCATATTTTGAGAACATTGATGATACCCACATCTATCTAGGTGATAATAGATCACATAAAGTTTAAGGTTATGTAGTAGTAGGTGTGAATTTGCCTAATGGACAAGTGAAACAGATCCATAATGTGATGTATGTTCCTGGCATAAAAAAGAATCTAATATCTGTTTCTACTATTGCTGATCAAGACCTAAAGGTGGAATTTGTTAAGTCACAGTGTTTTGTTAAGGACACTCAAGATCACTACAAGGTCATTGCAACAAATACTAGAGTTGGAGGTTTGTATAAGCTTGATGTGACCAGGAAAGGACATCAGGAATTGACATTTACAGCACTGCATATAGAAGAGCTATGGCATCAAAGGTATGGACATTTGAATCTTAATGATTTAAAGTTATGAAGGATAGTCATATTGAATGTGAAGCATGTGCTTTGGGTAAACAACATAGAGAGGAGTTTCCTATTCATAAAGAGAAGAAAGCTTGATGCAAAATCAATTAAGTGCATATTTATTGGTTAGAATAATGAAGAAATGGAAAATCTGTAGGTCTCGTAGTTAGCATTTAGTATATGTGAGTTGTTTTTTAGTAGTTAGTAGTTGTGTCTATTATTAGAATATTAGATCCTATTTTGTAGGAGCTAGACTGTCCGTGAGTTTCCTATGTGTACCGATATATTTATAATGTATGTCCAAGCATTTATGCAATAAAGTGTGATCTCACATATTGTGAGATACTGTAGGTTGTACTCATCCTCTGTGTTCTATCTCTTCAATTACTTTTTCTGAGTGTGGAACCACAAATCCATCTACAGAACGCGTAGCTGAGATTACTGCTGAGCTACAACGATATGGTCAGGTGGAAGGCAAAAATGTTTTCTATTGGTTTCAAAATGCAAAAGCTCGAAAGAAACGCGCGAAAAACAATCACAAAACAGCTGTATGTGATTTTTTTAATAAAAGCTTGCTTTTTGTCCTTTTTCTTAGTTATCTTGTTGACCTAAGCATATCTTTTTCAGATTCGGATCAAAGAAAACGCCAGCTGACAAAAACTCTGCAAATGTGAGTATTATAATTCCTTGTTTCTTAACACATTGAACAATTTGTGTACGAAAATCGTTGCATTATAAAACTCGTATTTGTTAACTCATGCTCATTTATACGCAGGAAGAAGAGGCTAAAGTTCGGTTTCGCACGAGTTCTTCAGTAGATGTGTCATAGTTGAGAACCTTTGGACTTATTTCCTAAGCATCCTGCTAGAGGAGATTTTTAACAAGCCAAAAAACAATAGTTATCTATTGTAATAGGGTTTAAGATAGGAGAACCATCATATTAAATTAAACCATTGATCGCTAATCTTGCAGCTACAAATAATATTATTGTTCTCGTGTCTTAAAACCTATTACAATACCTAGATAACTGTTGTTTCTCGGCTTTGTTAAAAATCTCCTCTATGAGGATGCTGAGGAATCTTGCAACTACAAATAATATTATTGTTCTCGTGTCTTAAAACCTATTACAATACCTAGATAACTGTTGTTTCTGGGCTTGTTAAAAATCTCCTGTATGAGGATGCTGAGGAAATAAGTCCAAGGTTTTAAACTCAGAAACATCTAAACTTTGACCATTTAGGTGGCAGATGGGGACCCGTTCGTTGCGTCAACGTCTGTCCTGTTCAAGCAACAGTTGCCGTTAACTTGACTGAAACTCTGTTCCCCCGATAATTTGGTGGATGCCTGTAAGTATCTGATTGCATAATATATCTAAAATGGTTGCTGCAGCGAACATAAGACATGGGTGTCATCACGACGCAGTCACACCATTTCACCATATGCAACAAACAGGTTTCCAACTCGATGTTGGGTTTCGCAGGAATTCTTCAGTAGATGTTTCTAAGTTGAGAACCTTGGACTTATTTCCTCACCATCCTGCTAGAGGAGATTTTTAACAAGCCAAGAAACAACAGTTATCTATTGTAATAGGTTTTAAGACACGGGAACAATAATATTATTTGTAGCTGCAAGATTAGAGATCAATGGTTTATTTTATTATGATGGTTAAAAAATACCATTGATCTCATTAAATAAATACCGAGATAATTTTGTTCTACGACGAGATTCAGATTTTCACTTAGGGATAGTAAAATGTGTTTATCCCCTTCAACGAAACTTCAGTTTATCTATTTTGATAATATGTATCTGTAATACCTTTTAACCTATTTATCTACTGTAATGAACAATGCTATTTTGGATCTTTTATTTTTGAGTGATCAGTGGTTCACATCAGTCATATTACTGGATCTTGCTTAAAAATTATATATTATGGGAGAATTTGTAGCTTTTAAAAAAATTAATCATATATTTAACTACAGTCTAATGTTCCTGATACAGTTTTGACTATGTATAATGTTGTCGCTACTGGTTATTTTATTTTGAAATTGTGATTTATTTACAGTTATATTGATTTCATTAAGATTTGTTTTTTTTCAACTGTAAATTGTGTTTTCGACGGTGATTGGGCTGATTTTTTTGCAACATTGGAATGTAGTATGAGCCCTACTGTTCAAATGGATTAATACAACTGAAGCATCTGACAAAGCATGGAAGAAGGCTTCCTCTGCAAGTTTCTAGCTTACTTTTTCTCTCTTCCCAATATTAACGTTCCGTTCCTGAGAGTGTCATGCTTGGTGGATATTATTTAATGTCCAAGCTGTTTGTATTATTGTGATCCAATGGAAACGTTAGTAAACTACTAATAATAAGACAGACAGCTTTCAAAGGTGGTGACACATTGCATTTTTAAGGGTTCCCTGTCACAATTGGGAAGCAGCGAAGAGTGTTAAACATAGAGTGTGATCAGAGTCTGTTTCTTTTTATAAAGCAAAAAATGTACCAAACCTTTTAGGTGATAACTTGTGTTGAAATAAAAAGTTGCATGCACATAATTTTTAATTCTTTAATCTTTTGGATAATTTTATATTATTAATTAATGTTCAGAGGTGGTTTAAAGAGTCTTATATCATGATTTGTACATAAAAATTTTAAAATTTAAATTTCAGTCATTTACATGTCAAATAATTTATAATAATTTTGGCAGTCATTTACACTAGTATTTCTATATTTAAAAATTATATCTAAAATAGGCAAAGAGATCCTTCCCCAAGCATCTATATAATATTATCAATTTATCAAAAAAAGTGTTATAGGCGCCTTAATTAAGGTATCTCTGGGTGTATTTTATATATATTATTATTTAATATATATAAGCTATTATAATATTGCTATTAAGTTATATATTATTATATTATTATTATTAAATTTTTTAGTGGCGGCTAAAAAGGACTACCACCTCAGACAATGTCTTTTGTGGAAATAGTGGCAGAGGAATTGAAATGATAAACAAAGCAGCAAATAGAAATATTTCATACACAACAGTAAAAGAAAACTAATTCTACTGGAATTAAAAGCCACTCAGAAAACACAGAGAAAAAAAAAACATAGCAAGATGGACACAATCAGATTTATATATTCATATATTAAAAGATGGAACAATTTTAACAGAGCTTCTATGCTCAAGGTTTCTTCTTCCTATTAGATGCAGAGCTGCGTTGCTCACTTTTCCTCTTTCTAGCATGATACAATATGACCACAAAAGCAGTAATAAAACTAAACTCTACGGTGGACATCAAGGAGAATAAAATATTAATATCTTTTTACTCCCCACAAAGTGTGTGAGAGTAATTAGCCAGTTAATGTGTATCAAACCAAATCTATCAAAACTTCTCCAAAAGGCATTCCAAATAAATTGCCTTAAATGCAGGTAATTATGCTGAGCCAAAGAGTAAAGCACGAATAGCAAGTTGAGATTAGATATATTTCTAACACTCTCCCTTAATCTCAACTATCTGATATTCTGCTCAAAAAACTTCCAGAGCATCCACTTTCAAGCCTAGCAAGCTTCTCAAAAATTCCGACCCATTCATCTTTTGTCTGAAAAGTTTCAGAGCATCTGCCTTCTTTCTGAAAGATTCTGGCGCATCCACACTTGCACAGAAATTTCTGGAGCATTCATTTTCAGCACATACACCCAAACAACTTCTCAAGTATTCAAATACATCTTTTCCCAATGGTTTAGTAAAAATATCAGCAAATTGATCTTCTGATCTACAGAATTCTAAACATATTTCCTTGTTATTTACTAACTCCCTTATAAAATAATATCTAGTATCTATGTGTTTGCTTCTTTTATGAAAAATATGATTTTTAGACAATGCAATGGCTGAGTTATTATCACAATAAATCTTTGTTGCTTCATCTTGATTATGCATTAACTCAACCAACATTCTCCTCATCTAATAAGTTTGAAGTCCTCTACAACTAAATACAAAATTCCATAGTTCTTGGTTCCACATATGTACCTCAAAATTCCTTTTCTAGCTTGCCAATGAGAGTCTTTTGGAGACTCCATGAACCTTGAGATAAGGATCACACCACACATGATGTCAGGTCATGTAGCAGTCAAGTACATGAGACTACCAACCAGCCTTTTGAACAATCTATGATCAGAGACTACCAACCAACCTTTTGAACAATCTATGATCAGACTACCAACTAGCCTTTTGAATAATCTATGATCAACCAATGAACCGTCATCATCCTTGCTTAACTTTAGTCCTATCACAATTGGAGTAGGGGCTGATTTGCAATTCAACATATTAAATCTTTTCAATACATCACTTGCATATTTTGACTGAGAAATAAAAATACCATTTGCTAATTGCTTTGTGTATGAGAAAAAATTGATTAAATCTAAACTAATAAAACTAAAGAACCCAATAACATAAAGAAAACAAATTTAAATAAAAGTCATGACAAATAATCAATGAAATAAAGACTTTTACCGAAATCTGTATTGTTTCCTTTGGATTGAATGTGGATTGCTCAATGAAGTTGTGAAGCCATAGCTGCAACAAGCAAGTAGTGTGCTCAAGAGATCAATGTCAAAAGATCGTGAGAGTGCTCAATCGACGCGTTTTGTATGCTCAAAGCTCTATTAAGTGTGCCTGAGAATACGATCGAAGAGAGAGGCTCAATGAAGGAGATGAGGGGGATTTATATAGGTTTCAACAGAGATCGATCAACGGTCCAGATAATTCAGAAGAATCAACAGAGGAGAACAATTGAGGAATGTGCAACGAATGAGAAGAAGACATGTGTCTTGCTTTCTTTTGCATGAGAGGAGTTATCAAGAATAGAAGAATAAGTTAACTGAAGAGATAAATCAATTAAAAGAATAAAGCAATCAGTTAAGTGATTTAAAACAAGAAGAAGAGATTTACATGAGAAAAGAAGATATTTTGCTTTATTAAATATAGAAAGCTTGAGTTATATTAGAGATAACTCAAATTTAGAAGAAAAAGCAATTTAAATAAACAATTGATTTATTTAAATTTAGAAAATATATTTTGGAAGAAATAATTAAATAATTAGAATTATTTAATTTAGAAGATTTGAAAGCAAATTAAATAAATAGATTTATTTAATTGTTTGTGCATGATTTTAGAAGAACAGAAGATTATAAATAAAATATTTGATTTTATTTATTTTTAGAGAATTGAGATAATTTAAATAAATTTGCATGATTTATTTAAATTTAGAAGAACAATCAATTTAAGTAAATAATGTAAATTATTTAATTGTAGATAAGATAGAATTGTGATGAATTAATTAAATAATTGAGTTTATTTAATTAATGTAGATTTGATTTTTGGAAAGAGGATAATTAAATAATTAAAATTATTTAATTTTGGAAGAATAACAGAGGAATTTAATTTAATTAATTAAATAAAGAGAATTTATTTAATTAATGTCGCAAGTATGTGATTTAGAAGAATTTGGTGAAATTAATTAAATAATTAGATTATTTAATTAACGTTGAAATGCAGGTGATTAGACAGATTATGAAATGCAAGTGATTTGACGACACGGTCATTTTAGGGTGTCTACATTTTGCCCCTCTTTGGTGCAATGCAGTTTATAGCGTTGCGTCAAAGAAAATAATTGTCAAAGACGTGATACAAATTTTTTTTGATGCCCCAGTGTATATAGTTGCCCCAGCGTATGCCCCCTTGAGTGGGAAGACAGAGAAGCGGTAGAAGAACTGTGTTGACGCGCGACTAGAAGATTTGTTAGAGATAGGCGAGGTTTGAATAGAAGAAAGTGGAGATAGAAAAGAACATAAGAGAAAGACTGTTGATTGATCTTTGCTAGAACACTAGATAAGGCCATGGAAAAATGGATGGTGTAAATGGATGAGCTTGTTGCAATGGTTTCACATTTGTTTATAAAGAGCAATCCTTATTTTTGATATAGCATGTGGATAGTTCGCCACCAAGGTATAAAAGACCAAGGTGTAGTAATATCCGAGTGCGTGGACGTTGACTCTGCAAGCAAGCGGTTTGAACTTAGATCCCTTAGACATAATATGACCTTGTTGGTACATGTGAATGAGCCATAGTCTTGAACATAAAATACACTTCAATACATGTAAATGCAATAAGAATTATTAATATGTAAGATGCTAGGTCATAACACACACAAGATAAATATGATGCTAAGAAAGATACTAAAGATCATTCCTCAAACACGGCACACAGAAAGCAATGACTATGCCCCCAATCCGTACTACATCGCAACATACCAAGATTATAGATAAATCAAGGTAGCCTTGAATAGGTATTGGAAAAGGAAGAAAAGATAAAACAAAAAATTAAATTGACTGACTTACAAAGTAAACATACAGCCAACATATTCTCTTGCCAAAAAGGTTGCTCAGGATAGAGTGGATAGGAAAGATAACAGCCTTATCGTAGGAACTCTGTGTCCGTTAAAGGGGGCTATCTACCTAAAAAGACAATGTCTTGCTGCAGGAAATGCCCCATGTCGCAGGAGACGCGTGTGTTGGTCTCGATCATGGAACACTTCATAGAAGACAAGCTTGTTGATCTAGGGCTTTGGTTAAGCAGGACTTAGCTGATGTTGGCAATCAGTATGCAGGACAGTAGATGACTCTGGAAGTAGGCCTCTTTGCTTCAAGTTTGTTAAGGACTTTTTCTTCTGAAAGGATGCACTAGTTTGCCGCTTGAGTTAGTCAAGTTGAGGCGAATGGATTTTGACAAACGGAAGAATAGAAGGATGAAATGCAACTGGATTGAGACAGGTGGAGAATGATGGATCGTGTGTGCCTGAGTACTGGATACATCCTTCATATTCCAGACTGCCTACATACCCTGTATCCACAGGATCAAGGCACACTTACGATGGAAGAGGAAAATGATAAATATGTAGTTCTGGATAGAGTGATGAGATGGATCAAGGTGAAAAGAGGGGATCTTATGTACCTGAGTACTGGAAACTTCCTTCGTATTCCAGACTGCCTACATACCCATATCCATGGGATCAAGGTACCTTAAGATTGAAATGATGATAATATGTAGTTCTGGTTGATGTGATGATGTGGGAAAAGTGTTGAGAAGAGGGGATCTTATGTACCTGAGTACTGGAAGCTTCCTTCATATTCTAGACTGCCTACATACCCATATCCATGGGATCAAGGTACCTTAAGATTGAAATGATGATAATATGTAGTTCTGGTTGATGTGATGATGTGGGAAAAGTGTTGAGAAGAGGGAATCTTATGTACCTGAGTACTAGAAGCTTCCTTCGTATTCCAGACTGCCTACATACCCATATCCATGGATCAAGGTACCTTAAGATTGAAATGATGATAATATGTAGTTCTGGTTGATGTGATGATGTGGGAAAAGTGTTGAGAAGATAACATCCTTATCGTAGGAGCGATGTGTCCGTTAAAGGGTGTTACCTGTGGAAAGGAGAAAGAGATTGAAGTATGTGTTGCGAACCACGAGCAAGGAACCAATCCTAGACCTAAGTTAAGGAAAGAGTTGCCCCCATTCTGGTAGAGGAAATTGTAGGGGTGACTGCCGAAGAAGACATAGAAAGACTTGACCTAGGACAAGACAGTGTTAACTGTAGACACAGATCAAGACGTGGGATGACGACGAGGGACATTGACAAATTTCCAAGCTATACTAGATAGGGAGATGGAAATGCAAACAAGGTCAATGGTTTTATTAAGGATGGATGGAAAGTGTGCTGCGAACTGGACAAGGAGTGGATAGGAATCGATAGACGATGGATGTTGACTCTACACATAGCGCCTGTTTGCCAGGTTTTCACTATGGTACTTATCCAAAGCGCCTGTTTGCCAGGTTTTCGCCAAAGGATGTTTTTTTTTTGGAATACTCTGAGGATCAGGCATAGAACTTCTTGAGATGGACACTGTTAAGTGGCTCATCTAGAGGAATGCCGTCAGGTGTAGCTAAAGTATAAGCTCCTGATCCATATGCTGCTATGACAATGAAGGGACCTAACCAGTTAGGCTCAAACTTGCCCTTCTTTTCTCGATCTACTTGATTTCTCTGATTCTCTTTAAGTACAAGATCACCAACTTGAAACCATCTTTCTTTGATCTTTTTGTTGTAATTACGTCGGAGGCGGTTTTGGTAGACATGGAGATGATTCAGTGCAGCAAGGCGCCTCTCATCTAGTAGTTCAAGCTCAGCTAATCTGGAAGTGTGATACTCGTCTCCGCCGATCAGGTCCTGCATGGATACTCTGAGGGATGGGATCTCGACCTCTATAGGTAGGATGGCTTCAGAGCCATAGACCAAGGCATATGGTGTGGCACCAGTTGGTGTTCTGATACTAGTGTGATAGGCCCATAGGGCGGGATTGAGTTGCAAGTGCCAATCATGACCAGCTTCATTGACTATTTTCTTGAGGATCTTGAGAATGGTCTTATTGGAAGCCTCAGCTTGGCCGTTACTCTGCGGATAGTAGGGAGTTGAAAAGCGATGTTGGATATTGTATTGTATGCATAAGGCACGGACATCTTGGTTCTTGAATGGTCTCCCATTATCAGTGACAATGGCTTGGGGAATACCATACCGGCATATGAGGTAGTTTAGAATAAACTTGGCTATTTGCTTACCGGTGTAGGTCATAGGAATGGCTTCCACCCACTTCGTGAAATACTCAGTGGCAGTAATGATAAATTTGTGGCCATTGGAGGAGGAAGGGTGGATTTGTCCTACGAGGTCGAGACCCCATTGAGAGAAAGGCCATGGAGTTGTTACAGGTTGTAATTCATGAGCTGGTGCATGAATCAAATCTCCATGCTGTTGGCATTATAGACATTTCTTAGCAAACTATACAGCATCTTGCTCTATTGTAGGCCAATAATAACCTGTTATGAGTATCTTCTTAGCAAGATTAGGACCGGTAGAATGTGCGCCACAGACACCTTCGTGTATGTCTCGTAAGGTAGCTTCGGCTTCTTCCGTGTTAAGACATCGTAAGAGGATACCGTCGAGACTCCGGCGATATAGTGTATCACCCAGAATGATGTAACAAGAGGATCGACGGATAAAGGTTTTGCGTTGGGTGGATGATAGGTCAGGGGGAAAGGTATTGTTTTGGAGGTATTCATAGATATCTTCGTACCATGGGGAATTGGGACCAACAAGTTTGCAGATGATTTCAGTAACAGGAACATCGACGGCTGGTATCAACAATTGCTCGATCAAGAATTCACACTTCTGTGTATTTGCAGGCATGTCAATCAGTGACCCTACAGAAGCCATAGAATCTGCAGCTTTGTTATGCTCTCTTGGAATTTGCTCAAATGTGATGCTAGAAATTTGTGGTTTGTAGGCATCCACTAGTTGCTTGTAGGGGACCAACTTTTCATCCTTTGTTTGGTACTCGTCTGTGACTTAGCGAGTGACTAGCTGTGAATCTCCATATACTTGTAATTCTATGATGTCCCATTGAACTGCTGTATTGAGACCTATGAGGAGTGCTTCATACTCGGCTATGTTGTTGGTACAAGGGAATGCAAGTTGATACGACTTATGAATATAGTCATTCTGAGGTGTAACAAATAAGATGCCAGCTCCTAATCCATGCTGTGTGTAAGAACCATCAAAATACAACTTCCACATTATGGAGGTAGCAAGAGTGAAGAGATTCTCATCAGGAAAGTCTGCTACCATAGGATGTGTATCTTTCATAGGTGCTTTTGTTAGTTGATCCGCGAGGGCTTGTCCTTTGATTGCTTTACGATCCATGTACTCAATGTCGAACTCACTAAGGATCATGACCCACTTAGCTAGTCTGCCTGTGAGAGCTGCTTTTGCTAGTAGATACTTCAAGGGATCAATCTTGGCTATCAGATTTGTGTGTTGGTTCAGCATGTAATGCCACAACTTTTGGGAGGCAAACACTACTGCTAAACAAGCCCTTCCATTGGTGAATAATTGAGCTCATATCCCACCAAGGTTCTACTGATGTAATAAATGGCATGCTCCTTTCCTGTGTCATCATTTTGTGCTAGCAGGGCCCCCAAGGCCGAGTTTGTAGTGGAGATGTACAATATCAAAGGTTTGTCCGCAACTGGTGGAACCAATACAGGAGGTGTAGCTAGATACTTTTTAAGTTGATCAAATGCTGCTTGACACTTATTGTCCCATCGAACTGAGACATCCTTTCGGAGCAAGTGTTGAAAGGGTTGACATTTATCTGCTAGCTGTGATATGAAACATCGAATGGACTGCAACCTTCCTTGAAGGCTCCTTAGTGCTTTAAGGTTCTTGGGTGGAGGCATCTCCACTATAGCCTTTACTTTCGCTGGATCGACTTCGATGCCTCTACGAGATACAATGTATCCCAACAGCTTCCCTAACATTACATCGAATACACACTTCTTTGGATTGAGTCTTACTTGGTATTTTTCAAGCTTGTCGAAGATCTGTCCTAGGACCTGTATGTGATCTGCCCTAGAAGATTTAGCCAATATATCATCAACATAGTCTTCCATGATGTGATGAAATAGATCGTGGAATATCACTGTCATTGCTCTCTGATAGGTTGCTCTTGCATTCTTCAGACCAAACGGCATGACACACCAACAATAATTGCCCCATGGACAAGTAAAGGTTGTTTTATGTTGATCTTCCTCTGCTATCCTTATCTGATTGTAGCCAGAGAATCCGTCCATGAGAGAAAGCATCTCATGACCTGCTGTCAAGTCCACTATAATGTTAATGTTTGGTAGTGGAAAGTCATCTTTAGGACATGCTTTGTTGAGATCTCTGAAATCATTACACATGCGGATGCACCCATTAGGTTTAGACATAGGTACAATGTTTGAGACCCAATCTGAATAGTCGATTGGTCGTATAAGCTTTGCATCTAACAGTTTTTGTATTTCCACCTTCACCAAGAGAGCTATCTGTGGGTGCATCTTTCTCAACTTCTGTTTGACTGGTTTCACTTTGGGATCAACTGTGAGATAATGAACTACCAGCTTAGGATCTAGTCCTGGCATATCTGCATAGGTCCATGCAAATTTGATGGTTCGTTGCAAGAAGAAGTTGTTAAGATTTCTGTACTCTGTTTCAGATACTGATGCTGCTAGGAATGTGGTCTTTGGATTTTGTTCTGTGCCAAGATTTATTTCTGTAGAATCTTCCACTAGGAGAGCTGATTTCTCTTGATACTTAGATGGTAGGGGAAGGTCAAATCCTCCATCCTCAGGTGCCACAGTTGGGTTTTCACCTTTGGATACGTCCTTTGTTTTTACTATTTTGTGATCAGGAGGTGCCACAGTGTGGTTTTCACCTAGAGATCTTTTTTATTTGCACTTTTGTGACTGGAGGATTTGGCATTCTCACCAAAATAAGCCGTGGGCTCTAGTTCCATTACAAAACTTGCTTTGTGATCGCCAAGAGGGATACCTTCCTGAAGTCCCATGAACTCAGCTAAAGCTTCGTCATTCTGAAATACATCTATAACGGGGGACCCTTGTTGGTCCCAATCGATAAGTTCAGGGTAGACAAGTGTGACATTCTGGGTGCTGGTGGTGGAAGTTAAGGATACGGAGGATAGTGTAAAAATGGAGGATTCTGCGAATAGATTGGTCATGTGGAGGGAAGAGTCATCGATGATATCCTCTGTAGACGTCGAATCGGCGGGAAAAGTGTCGGCTACCTCGTCGAGGATATACTCGATGTCCGAGGTGCGTGGTACCTTCTTACCAAATCCTAATCCTTTCTTGTCTAGCTTCTTTGTCACAACAATGGGCTCCATAGTTCCTTGATTCTATTTCCCAAGGCCACCTTTGCCTTTATAGCCCATATTTTTTACTATTCTTAAGCCATTGCCATATTGCTTGATTGGTATTGTGACTGGTTCTTTCTCCTTGTAGAGCCAAGAAGAGATGTCCTCAATAGTTTCCTCTTCCAATAACCGTCCATGTTGGAATTGGGTTAGGAATGTTGGGGGAGGAATAGCTGCTTTTTTGGTTACTTTGGCAATGGGTGGTTGGCCGTAAGATTTTGGAGATAAAGGCATCTGCCCTACACAACAAGATTCTGAGATATCGTAAGTGCCAAAGCCTATATCTCAGATGCGAGCTGTAATTTTGGGGAGGGGTGTAGGTTCACTTGTAGAGGCTTGCGTTAGAGTTTCAGGATCAACATAAAGAGGGGATTCAAGGGCTTTGTCATTTTTAGGCAATTGGTTGCAATTCTTATAGCTTCCTTGCAAGACACGGCAAAATTCAAAAGGATTAGGATCTCCTAGGATGGTGATCTCTGTACCATTGTATGGGAACTTTAGGGACTGATGGTACGTGGAGGGAACAGCTTCATTGCATGGATCCATGGGCGACCTAGGATAATGTTGTAAGGCAGCTCAATATCAAGGACTTGACACTTAGTTTCAAGCATGACAGGGCCCAGCTGTATAGGCAAGTGAATAACACCTTCTGAACGGCGTTCTGCATCATCATACCCCTTGATTGTAATACTATGATCAGTGTTGACGTGATCCTCAGAGTATCCCAATTGCTTTAGTAACTTTAAAGAACAGATGTTGAGACTAGCACCACCATCTATGAGTATACGTTTGATTTTGCGCTTATGGATGAAAACCTCAATATGAAGGGCATCATTGTGACAAGGATCATGGGATGGAAGATCTTTCTCCGAGAAGACCACATTATAGGACGAAGCGATGTTACCTACTATAGCTTGGAATTCTGCAACCGCTATGTTGTTAGGAACGGAAGACTCTTGGAGGGCGTTTTCTAGCACCACTCTATGTGCAGGTGATGACCGTAGAAGGTCCAAAATAGAGATCTGTGCTGGTGTTCTCCCTAGATGTTCGACAAGATTATAATCAGACTGAACCGGAAGCCTAGGTGTAGGTGCACGGATGGTGACATGACCTCGATGAGTAGTAATAGCACAATCCGTAGATTTGCCTTTGATCGTGAGGGTAGACACTCGACTCTCTTCAAAACAACCGACAATGGAATCGAAGGACGTGGAAGCATGATTGATACCTTTACCTCTATCCTGAGAAGGAGGTGGACCGTGATGAGGGAATGGTTCCTTGTACATATATAGATCCTTGTTCGTGTGTTGCGCTGGTGATTCATCCTCAAAAGTGATTTGATTACCGTCGATGAGGTTTTGGATGAGATGCTTAAGTTTCATGCAAGATGCGGTTCGATGCCCTTTGCTCCTATGGAACTCACAATACTCATTGTCTCTGTAACGTGCCGTTTTGTAGACAGGTTCTCCATATGGGGGAGCATCAGGTAAGGTGATGAGCCCTTTCTGCAAAGCTTGCTGTAAAACTGATTCGATGGGCACTCCCAAAGGAGTGAATTGACGTCGCGGAGGGTAAGCTTGTTGGGGCCGCTCTTGTTGTCGTTGCTGTTGGTTTGGATAAGGCTGCCTTTGTTGCTGCTGTTGTTGAGGTGGAGCTTGACTTGGTTTGGAGAGATGCAGCGGTGTTTGCAACGTTTGGACATGCTTAGTATCGACCACCCCATCATTGACCACGTTTTTGTTCTTGTTCCAATATTTGGGTTTATCATTCGATTGTTGATGAGAAGTGCTATCTTTCGTTTCCTTAAAGATTTTGACCACACCCTTAGCAATGAGGGCCTTCTCAATATTGATTCCCTTGTATGTGATTTCATCAAAGGTTGTAGCACTAAGAATTTGCAAATGAAAACCTAACTCTTGGTTGAGGTTCTGCACAAATATGTTGACAAGTTGTTTCTCCAGAATCTTGAAAGGGAATTTGCTAGCCATTTGTCTCCATCGTTGAAGGAAAGAAATGAAAGTTTCACCATTTTTCTGTTTATTGTTGCATAGATCAGTCATGGAAATCTCATGCTCTGCGTTGTAAGAAAAATGGGTGGCAAACTTCTCTGCTAGCTCCTTGAAAGACTTGATACCCGTGGGTAAGTGTGAGAACCATTCTATTGCTTGACCTCCAAGACTGCGAGGAAAGAGACGCATAAGATATGTGTCGTTATGAGAGACCTCGAAGCAAGCAAGATAGAATTCCCTAAGATGGTCTTTTGGGTCACCTTTTCCTTTGTATTTATCAAACTTGGGAATAGTGAAATTTTGAGGAAAAGGGATCATTGGTAATGACCGATCAAAAGGATAAGGACACACTTCCTCTAAAGAGAAGGTCTTTTTGGTGTGGCCAAACGTAAGATCAGATAGCTGTTGTTGCACCTCTGCAATCTTTAGCTCCATAGTCGTGGGGGGAGTTGGTAACATCTCCTGTTGTCCAAAAAGTGGTCGGTGTTGCCCATATGGAAGATTATAATGTGAGCCATGCACACTGGTGTTATAAGGGTCGTAAGATTGATTGGGAACATACGGGTTGTACGATTGGGTTGGAATTGGAGGTTTTGATTTGGCAAAGGTGGAGGTGGTGCTAGGTAAGAGTGTTGGCTTTGTGATGGTTGAAGAAAAGTATTGGGTGGAGGAAAGCTAAAGTGCGTTTGATTAGGTTGCGATGGCGGCACATAGCTTTGGGAAAATTGATGTTGTTGAGAGTGGCTAGGCAATGTGTGAAAGAAGTTGAGCGAGGATGAACGTTGTGGAGGAGGGACATAGGTGGACGTGATTTGCAATGGTTGGGGTTGATTGAGGATGAGAGTAGAAGAATGTTGTGGTTGGGGTTGTTTAAGGACGAGAGTAGAAGAATGTTGTGGTTGGGGTTGCATGACTCTAATTGGTTGAGAGACATGAAGGTGTGATGATATAAGAGGTGGCATTTGTTGAGACCCTTGGTGCATGGCTACATAATTGTTTCTCGGATTGTAATTTGGTGGGAAACCCACGCGTGATGGAGTAACCAAGATTCCACTTGCGACTGGTGTGGACACTTTAGGAGGTGGTTGCATATTCGACCGAGCTAAGGTGGCTTGCTTAGCTAACTCTGCTTGACATTGGAGAGTTTCTTGTTAGTTTTTATAGATCTCCATAGGAGTCAGAAGCGGTGATATGGGTCTCTCCCCTGTTGGATTTTGAAAAAGGGGATTCCTATACTGTGAGCCTTGTGTAGGTAAGGGCGTAGTCACTGTTGACATGGTTTGCACCACTTGTATGGTATCTTGGGCATTGTTGTTCTCCTTGAGAGTGGATAAATCAAAATCTTGAGGTAACTTGGCACCTTGCTCTGCAAGCAAGCGAAAGAAATGGTCTTGGTTCTCACTAAGGATTTTGTCAAAGGCTGCCACGACTCTAGGCTCTTGTATGATTTCATCAAGATCTTGCCCATCTACTTGAGAGGATTGACCTATTTCAAAGTGTCACTCTTCTTGAGATGGGGCAAAATCTACAATATAACCTTGAGGGACAAAATCCGGAGGCAAGCCCATGGTGTATTGGGAAATGCTTTCCAAAGGAACCCTACCTTCTTGAGGTGTGTTTTGCTCAATAGTATATCCTTGTGGCACAAAATCCGGAGGCAAGCCGGTGGTATATTGAGGTGGTCTTACCAAAGGGATCCTATCCTCCTGAGGATTACTTGGTTCATCAATGGGCGGCATGTTCGGAGAGCTGATTGGTCTTGCCGTGGGGGTACTAGGAGTAACCTTGGGAGTAATGTTGAGATGACCTGATTGTGGTGTGCGAGGAGGTGACTTGCGCTTCTTAGGGACAACTTGCTTGGACTTCATAGTTTGCTGGAGCCTAGTGGTTACCATGGAATACACTAGGACAAGATAGGTAATGCTGGGTTTCTATGAGATGCTTTTGAGAAAAAGACAAACTCTGATGCACAAAGTACTAGACCAAAGGCGCTATACTATTTGACCAAAGGCGCGGGACTGTGCAACCAAAAGCGTGCTACTGTGATGCCAAAGGCGATGGACTGAGCTACCAGAAGCGAGTTACTGCTATGCCAAAGGCGAGCTATAGTGACCAAAAGCGAGCTACTGTTATACCAAGGGCGCTGAAGTAGAGTTTTACCAAAGGCGAATTACTGCTATGCCAAAGGCGATCTACTATACTACCAAAGGTGAGCTGCTGTAATACCAGGGGCGCTGAAGTAGTGTCTGATGTTTCAAAAATGTTTTTGTTTCTGATTGGATTGGTTTGGCAAGAGAAAACACAGCAAACAAGTGGTCAAAAAGCACAAGGACTGACACAACAGATAGTGTATGTTCAAGGCTCTAAACAAGCCCAATGTTTCCACAGGTATAAGACAATTGCAATCAATAACAAGCACTTTTTATCCCTAGAGACAAGGTTTCATTGCAGTAGATCAGCTCACAACTTAATACTCTGTCGATAAAAATATCATTCCATAAAGGTGTCGAATATTTAGTATCTTTGCGAGAGACGATAGGTAGGGATATCTCACCCTCCCCTTGGAAAGCTCAAGTAGGTCACAAGAGCTTTATGTCCAAGGGAATACTATCTCTTTTCAAGGGAGCCAATGGTGAGTATCTTAAGGGTTTAAATCGATTTCCCTTGCACTGATGATACCGCAATGTTCGGAGGTAGGTCGGGTAGTCTCTATCTAAAATGGTTCTTAGTGACTTTGAGGGACCAACGCCCTACGAGCAATGCGATAAGCTACTAAAAGCTTTAACCAATCCTACTAAGAGTTTCAAACACTTCGCTCAATGTGAAAATCGTTTCCACAAAGAGCTAGTACACCTCTTTTCAGTTTGGCACCACAAGGTAAGGCTGACGTCGGTTAGGACTTGGCTTTCACCTTATCCCTCTTATATAGCGGTTCAAAGGAAAACTCCGCTTAGGGTCGTCCCTTTTGGATGAAGTGCAATCCAAAAGCAGGCCCTTCTGAAGGAAGTACAGAAGAGTAAGAGTAAGAGCAAGCACGTCAAACAAAGGTTCAATTGTCCCGTTATAAGAAAAATAAGGTGCAACTAAGCTAGGCACACACACGTTTGTAGTTGTAAATTGTCCCTTATAAAATGAAGTGTTTGGCATTTATGTCCATTGTCCTTTAGAAAATTGAGGTGTTTGTTCATACATGTCCTTTGTCCCTTAAGAAAAGCAGTATGTTCCTAAGACTTAGATTGCAATAAAAGATTTGTTCAATTATCCTTTTAAGTATGCAATGTGTTTCTAAGACTTAGTGAGATAAATCAAAAGGTTCTTCAATGCTCATCCTGCATGAACATGTTAAAACACCTATTTGCTCTGTGTGAGTAATAAGAAGCTGCAACAAGTGAGTTAGTTCCACCAAAAATTCACAAGTTAGCAAAAAAATAAATCAACTTTGACCAAAAGCGCTGTACTATCTTACCACCCGCAACGTACTGTTTTCTAAGAGCGCTGTATCACAGACCAGAAGCGTTATAGAATACTACCAGAAGCGCTGAAAAATAACCAGAAGCGCTGCACTGTGTTTTCGAAGGCGCTATGATGAAGACTAGAAGCGCAATACAATAATACCAAGAGCGCTGAACAATAACCCGAAGCGTGGAGCTGTGTTACCAAAAGCGTGATACAATATAGCCAAAAGCGCTGCGCTGTCTCAGATCATAAAAAGGTCAACTTTTTCACAATAACCAGATCTAAAATAAAATTCCATGATTGATTGATTGTTCTAAGAAGTGGTAGCTGAGAGATCTGTGTTCTGCAATCTAGAAAACTCAGAAGCTATAAGAACACCACAAAAATCGAAGATACTCCTAAATAAATCAACTTAGGAAGTACACAAAAGCAGGTTTGACCGACAAATACAACAGCTTGTCAGACAAAATAATAAGATAGATAACGTGAACAAACCCTGCAAGACACTGAACAAAGTCAGAAACCTAATTTAGCCAAAAGCGCTGTAGAATACTACTGGAAGCGCCTTTCTGTTATGCCAAAAGCATCGCTCCATTCTACCAGAAGTGCCGCAGTGCCCCCAAGGGTGCTTAACTGTGCCTCTAGGTGCGCTCAAAGATACTGCCACAAGCGCTGTGAAATGTTGTTTGCGCTATACCATACTGTGACTTAAAAAAAAGAATTTCTCAAAAGAAACAAAGGGATTAGTGGGTCCCACCGGGCGTGCCAGAATGTGTATGAGGAAAAATCGATTAAATCTAAACTAATAAAACCAAAGAACCCAATAACATAAAGAAAACGAATTTAAATAAAAGCCATGACAAATAATCAATGAAATAAAGACTTTTACCGAAATCTGTATTGTTTCCTTTGGATTGAATGTGGATTGCTCAATGAAGTTGCGAAGCCATAGCTGCAACGAGCAAGTAGTGTGCTCAAGAGATCAATGTCAAAAGATCATGAGAGTGCTCAATCGATGCGTTTTGTATGCTCAAAGCTCTGTTAAGTATGCCTGAGAATACGATCGAAGAGAGAGGCTCAATGAAGGAGATGAGGGGGATTCATATAGGTTTCAATAGAGATTGATCAACGGTCTAGATAATTCAGAAGAATCAACAGAGGAGAACAGTTGAGGAATGTGCAACGAATGAGAAGAAGACATGTGTCTTGCTTTCTTTTGCATGAGAGGAGTTATCAAGAATAGAAGAATAAGTTAACTGAAGAGATAAATCAATTAAAAGAATAAAGCAATCAGTTAAGTGATTTAAAACAAGAAGAAGAGATTTGCATGAGAAAAGAAGATATTTTGCTTTATTAAATATAGAAAGTTTGAGTTATATTAGAGATAACTCAAATTTAGAAGAAAAAACAATTTAAATAAATAATTGATTTATTTAAATTTAGAGAAGATATTTTGGAAGAAATAATTAAATAATTAGAATTATTTAATTTAGAAGATTTGAAAGCAAATTAAATAAATAAATTTATTTAATTGTTTGTGCATGATTTTGGAAGAACAGAAGATTATAAATAAAATATTTGATTTTATTTATTTTTAAAGAATTGAGATAATTTAAATAAATTTGCATGATTTATTTAAATTTAGAAGAACAATTGATTTAATTAAATAATGTAAATTATTTAATTGTAGATAAGATAGAATTGTGATGAATTAATTAAATAATTGGGTTTATTTAATTAATGTAGATTTAATTTTTGGAAAGAGGATAATTAAATAATTAAAATTATTTAATTTTGGAAGAATAACAGAGGAATTTAATTTAATTAATTAAATAAAGAGAATTTATTTAATTAATGTCGCAAGTATGTGATTTAGAAGAATTTGGTGAAATTAATTAAATAATTAGATTATTTAATTAACGTTGAAATGCAGGTGATTAGACAGATTATGAAATGCAAGTGATTTGACGACATAGTCATTTTAGGGTGTCTACAGCTTAACTTCTATTCCCAAAAATTATTTCATGAGACCAAGATCAATCATCTCAAACTCTTTCATCATAGCAGCCTTAAAAGAACTTATAGAAAGGTCTCCCATAAATATCAAATCATCTACATAGAAACAAACTATCAACATTTTACCTTGTTCATCCATTTTGATATATAAAGTAGGCTCACTACTGCACCTACTAAAACTATTCTTAATCAAGTAAGAATCAATTTGACTGTACCATGCTCTAGGAACTTGCTTGAGTCCATAGAGGGCCCTTTTTAGCTTGTATACTTTACCTTCTTGACCTGCAATTTTATATCCTTTTGGCTACTCAACATAAACTTCTTCTTCAATCAAACCATTTAAAAATGTAGATTTTATTTCCATTTGGAAAACTTGCCACTTCTTTTGGGCTGCACTACCTAAAACACTTCTTACCGTATCCAGGCGAGCTACTGGAGCAAATGCTTCATTGTAGTCAATACTAGGCTACTGAGTGAAGCCTCTAGCAACCAACCTTGCCTTATGCTTCAACACATGTCCATCCATGCCATACTTTGTCTTGTAAATCCATTTTACGCTTATAACATCCTTTCCTTGTGGACGATCCACCAACTCCCAAGTATTGTTCTTCTCAATAGGTTCAATCTCTTCATCCATAGCTTTAGCCCATGCTTCATCCTTAATTGCTTCATCAAAGAACATTGGATCAGCAACTTCTGAAAATAAAGCAAAAAAAAAAAATGAATTTGATGTTTCAACACTAAAATTAGCTTCATATATATCTCTTAAACTCCTTGTTTTTCACTGCAATAAACGTGCCAATGTAGGATCAGATGAGCTGCTTCTATTAGTTGAGTTTGATGGACTTCTAGATGATGTTATGGCTAGTGTTTTCTGTGGAGTTTGTTGTGTGGAAGAAAAATTCTAATTTCTTGAAAGTTTTGATGTAGAAGAAGGTGTAGCTTGTGCTATAACTTGTGTTGCTTATCCGGGAGTGGAAGGAGGTATTGCTTGAGGAATACCTTGCTGTTCTATCACTTCATCAGTCATTTCATCATATGGATCATCTGGTGCTACACATGATTTTTTCTACACTTCCATCCCATGCTTCATTCTCCACAAATTGTACATCTCTGCTGATTATAATTTTTCTAGTAATTGGATTAAACAACTTTTAAGCTTTTGTAACTTCTGAATACCCAACAAAAATATATTTCTCACTTTTGTTGTCCAATTTTCTTCTCAGCTCTTCAGGCACATGAGCATATGCAATGCATCCATAGAATTTGAAGTGAGCAACATTGTGCTTTCTACCACTCCAAGCCTCTTGAGGAATCACATTCCTTACACTTGTAGTTGGACATCTATTCAAAATATAAACAATAGTTGCTACTGCTTCAGTCCAGTATTCATTTGGTAAATGCTTTGACTTCAACATACTTCTTGCCATATCCATGATAGTTCAATTTCTTCTTTCAGCCACACCATTTTGTTGAGATGTGTAATGCGCTGTAAATTGTTTGTGAATACCATGTTGTCTGCAATAATTCAGAAAATTATTAGAACTATATTCATCACCTCTATCAGTTCTTAATATTTTGATGTGGTAGCCACTTTGTTTCTCTATAAGAGCCGTGAACTGCTGAAATACTCCAAATGCATCAGATTTATGCCTCAAAAAGTAGACCCATGTCTTTCTTGTATAATCATCAATAAAAGTCAGAAAATATGTGCAACCTCCAATAGAAGGAGTTTGCATCGGTCCACATATATCGGAGTGAACAATCTCAAGTGGTTTACATGCTCTTTCTGATTTTCCAACAAGGAAGGTCTCTCTACATTGTTTACCCAATATGAACGCTTCACATGCTCTATCTGGTTTCTTAATCAATAACAGCCCCTTAACAATATTCTTCCTATGTAACAAATTTAGACCTCTAAAGTTTAAATGGCCAAATCTCAAATGCCATAACCATGATTCATTTTTCATCACTGAATGAAAAGCTATTTGAACAGTTACATTACCATTTTGTTCATCTTCTTTAGTTTCAGTTTCTGCCTTTTTGGAGCTACCTTGTTCTATTCTGGAGCAGCCTTGTTCTTTTTTGCAACAACCTTCCAGAGCAACTTTGCAGCTTTGCTCTTCTCCAGAGAAAACTTCTAGAGCAACTTGAGAGGCATCTTGAGAATTTTCAGTCTTAAATACTGCTCCAGCTGCGTTTCTTTTGATGTCAGGCTTCAACCTCAAAGAGAACATTCTATTTTTTGTCATTTATGCCTCTGCAATCAGCTATGTACTAGGATATTTATCAAGAATGACACATGCATTATTTTTCATATAGACTCTATATCCTTTTTGCACTAATTGACCAATACTCATCAGATTATGTTTCAGACCAGCAACATAAAAAACATCATGAATGACTTTTTGCTCCCCCTTTTTGGTTAGAATGTCAATGGTACCTTTTCCCATAACATTCACTTGATTATTTTTCCCAAGAGTAACATTTAAAGTGACTGATTTATCCAAGCTAGAAAACAACTCTAGATTTCTAGACATGTGATTGCTATAGCCATAATCTAAATACCAAATATCATTTGGACTCTCTTGAACCATATTGCATTCAACTAGTGATTTTGTAGAAATTGTTTCAACATCTTTGCACATGCAATAAACATAGAATTTTTTGTAGAACTTTTCGGGGGGTTTTGATTTTGTCTTCCTTGATCATGTTGTTTCTTGCTGCACTCAAAAGCATAATGACCATATTTCTTGCAGTAATGACATTGAACATTTGACTTGTCTTGTCTTTGACTAGTTGAATGATTATGACAGGGTTCATTGTTATGTCCTCTTCCACCTTGATTTATAGGATTGCTACTACGTCCTCTAAATGTGTTTCTTCCTCTACCTCTATGACTAGTAAATCTAACTCTACCTCTTCCACGGCTTATTGAAGCCTGAGATGAGAAAGCATTCTCAATGGAGGTGTGTGATCTGTTCAGCCTATATTCATGATTTATCAAAGATGCATGCAATTCATCCATTGTCAGCTGGGTTAAATCCTTAGTTTCCTCTATGGCAATAACTAAAGGATCAAACTTAGTAGGCAGAACCCTTAACATTTTCTCAACTATCCTTGTATCTTCTAATGTTTCCCCATTAGATTTTATTTGATTTACTAGTCCAACAACATGAGTAAAAAATAACTCCACAGACTTTGAATCTTTCATACTTATGTTTTCAAATTCTCCTCTAAGTATCTGGAGTTTTGCAGATTTAACTTTGTCCTTACCTTGGTAGGTTGTTTGTAGTGTGTCCCATGTCTCCTTTGCATGTATTGCTACTGCAACTCTTGGCAGTATGCTTTCATGCATTGCTTGATGAATGTAGAAGAGGGCTTTTCCATCCTTCTTTCTCTTCCCTTTCAAGAGATCTTTCTCTGCTTGGGTGAGTGCATTGTAAGCTGCTTGGTCTGCTGGCTTTGCATAGCCATTCTCAACAATTTCCCAAACATCTTGAGACCTAAACAAGGCTTTCATGGTCAATGACCAATACTCATAATTTTTGCCTATGAAAAGAGGGGTTTGCAAGATAGACAAGGAAGCACCATACATTGAGGCTGTGGAAGCCATTGATGGCTGTCAAACAAGAAATAAGTGCAGACCCAAAAAAGAGACTAGATGTTTGAACCGATGGCTTTGATACCAGCTGTGGAAATAGGGGCAGAGGAATTGAAATGATAAACAGAGCAGCAAATAGAGATATTTCATACACAACAGTAAAAGAAAACTAATTCTACTAGAATTAAGAGCTGCTCAGAAAACATAGAAAAAAAACACAGCAAGATGGACACAATCAGATTTATGTATTCATATATTAAAAGATGAAACAATTTTAACAGAGCTTTGATGCTCAAGGTTTCTTCTTCCTATCAGATACAGAGTTGCTCCCTTTTCCTCTTTCTTGCATGATACAAAAATGACCACAAAAGCAGTAATAAAACTAACTAAACTCTATGATGGACAGCAAGGAGAATAAAATATTAATATCTTTTACTCCCCACAAAGTGTGTGAGAGTAATTAGCCAGTTAATGCATATCAAACCAAATCTGTCAAAACATCTCCAGAAGGCATTCCAAATAAATTGCCTTAAATGCAGGTAATTATGCTGAGCTGGAGAGGAAAGCACGAATAGCAAGTTGAGATTAGACATAATTCTAACATCTTTGACATAGTATTCAAAGCATGTGAACTGATATCATACAAGCAACGGTTAAGAATGCTTAAAAGAAAACTAAGAAATTGTAAGATGAAGTTAAGAATGCTTCAGCTGCTGTTACCTCCCATGTCCCTTGAATCATGACTTTCCAAGCAAAGTGTATTACAGATTTCCTAGAAGAAATTTCTAAATTCAATGAAAGCGTTGAACACAAAATAGAATAGAACAGAAAAATATTCATGAAAAATAAAGATAACGCACAGATTTGCAGGCCTCAGTAAAAATTATATTCACTCCTAATACAATTAGACAGTCACATGGCTTATAGTAGGAAGGCCTTCCACGCAAGGGTTGTCTTTGTATTCTAGTCAGAGTTGTTCAGGTAGAGGTGTTTTAATGCATCCTGGGAAGATTTGTTCACACGCAGAGAGGAATTTACATAGCCTTTCCTGATTATAAATCCATTCATAGGTAGAGTAAGGTGAATCCAGTTGCAGGCCTCGTAGTACTCCTACATTCTTTGTCCTCGAAACTTTTTTTCTAAAGCAGATAAGCCATTAAATATAATTGCAAGTATTTTGATCATTGCTGTTTAGATATTTTGATATTTTGATTCTGTCAAGAATCTAGATGATAAGACAGTAGATGTGTGGCTTATGTTAGGAACATATAAGGTCGTATGGGTAGTTTTGTTTACATGGACGGAGCAAATAATATAGCCTACAAATTCAAAGCTAGTCAGAGGAATGTACACTCAGTTTAAGCTTTGTCATGTATTTCGTACAGTTGCCCTTTGAACTTTTATTTATGAAGAAAACTCAATATAATTCATTAAGTGCATTTCCAAGCATTTTGGTTACAATAGGCACTCTTTCCTTAAGCATAAGTTTGATTGTTGGTTGCTTTTCTTGGGCCTTTCATGTGACATCAGTAACACTAAAGTGCAACAGTAAAGGAAATTCCAAGCACTCCATCATTTATCTATATGAATCTTGGTTTATACTCTATTCATAAATGGCAGACGACACTTATAATATAATGTCTCTCTTTTAAGAAGAGTGTTAAGATACATAATGTGACAAATTTGATAGTTCAACTGAACTTTGGCATTTCATAGAATGGGATGTAACAATATTGGCTAATGACATTATAGACTGGTAATTGCATCTCATCTCACCTTGGTATTTTCATTAGGTGCTTATGCTAAGAAAATCAAATCTATTAGATGGTTTATGCATAAGTCTCATTTAGGAAATATTGCATCATTTGTCTATCACAAGAAGTGTTATGGATGTAAGATCTGATTGTTTCTCCTAATAACTATGACTGAGAATGAGTAATATGTGCAACTACTATTTGCCATTTTACAATTGAAGGGGATTCTAGCTCAGACTGATCTACATTTGTTGATGTGTTTTTTATGCACATGCAAACTCAAAAAAAAATATTGAGTATTCTATCCTCTCTTAATAAAGTCTCTCAAAGGCTAAACAATGTGATCTAGTGAGACAACTCTAAGGTTCTTGATTCATGTTTTGCAATGGATAGACTTAGTAGTTGATGTGATTTTGCTGGTAATCACAAAGGGACTTACACTGAATTTACTTCTTACTTCACTCAAATATATTACTTCCTTCTTATGAAATGGAACTTCTTCTAATCGGCTACAAAAGAAAATGTAAAAGAATAAGGGTTGAGAAAGCTACTATAAGGACAACGAGATAATGAAACATGCTAGGATAGACAAACTCCTCATGAAACCAAACTTCGCTTCACCATGAGAACCAACAACTACACGAAGCTGGTACAATCTTCTAAGGAAACTCAAGAGTTTTCATATTGCAAACCTCCATCCAAACACCCACATTTGGTGTAGCTTGAACAAGCATTTACAATTGAACTAAAGCACATAAAGGTTCAGGCTAACTTTACAAGGTGAGTTGCCTTTGACAATCCACGAAAAGTATGAACCATGAAGGAATTCATCAAATATCTTAACATAAACATTACATCAATGAACTTCCAATCTATTATACTCTACGTGGAAACACATCTCAATCATTTTTGAGAATTTAGAAACCATGCTAACATTCCATAACCACACAAATCACCATGAGAACAACAATTAGCTTGTATTGATTTTGGAAGTCCTTCACAACAATTTCACATATCTCTTCAATGACTTTGAAGAGTCTCCTCTTCTCTACTTCTATTCTGATAGCATCTAGTCCTAATGCTACATTGATCTCCACCTTACAAATGAAAGAAATAGGCCTTTTATAGGGTTCAAAATTACATGAATGACCAACATTTATTTTGAGAATCAATGGCCCAAATTGTGACAACAATGCATAACCACCCAAAAGAGAGGTAATGAAGGCACATTTTCTAATGTGATAAGCATGAAATGGAATCTTTGGAGCATCTTCCACTTGGACATTCTCTTTGGCCTCTTGCTTGTTGTAGGTACATTGAACTTGGATGGGTGATGTGGCTGGCTTTGATTGGACTGGTGAAGTGCACATGCCTCCTAAGCAATTTCTCAAGAAAATTGGTTTGATTCTCTCTGTGTTCACACTGCTTGGAATACTTTCCCAAATTTTATCATTTTCCTAGAATAGTCTTTGAACTTGGATTTTCACCTCTGGAACTTAGCTACTTTCAAACTTGGGAAACTTAGAATTTCTTCATGTAATTGATGAATTGCTTGATGATTGACCCGTTTCTCTTCTCATGACGTCCTTGTGCTTGTGTAGGATTTGACTCTAGATGGTGCAAGAAGTAGAAGATGTCTTTGTCCATGACTTCTTAGAGTGGATTGCATTATGTTCTCTATCTCTACCTAGTGCATGAAATGAGTGACCCCAAATTCTTGAACTCTTGGACGTACGCTTCTTGATGATGAAGTGATGAGTCTTGATGTCATGTAGTGGACCTCCTTTGACGATGACCTTGGATGTGCATGTGAAGTTTTCGATGGTATCTTCTCCTTCATTGTGATCTTGAGCAACACTCTTCCAAGCTCTAAACATTCCCAGTGTGTTGTTCTCAAAATTAGCTACGCTCTTTTTTGTAGACAACCCTACGAAACTTGTCCATTTCGTGATCTACACTCTAAGTTCGCAAATCAAGACAGGATTCTCTTGGCCTCGTGAGAAGTCATATGACATCCTAAACTAGTTTGCAACGTTCCCTCGAATCGATTCCTTGAAGTTTGTGCAAATCGATTAGGTTGTAAACTAACCAAAATATCAATTTTGATCATTTTGGGGTGTTAGTAAAATTTTGAAACTGTATGTGCAAAGTTGGCAAAATTCGCCGCTATTGCATACCTTTTTTGTTTGCTTGTGTTGAGTTAGCAAAATTTGCCACTTTTACATAGTTTTTTGTTTTGAATATGCCCAAGCGGCAATTTTTGCCACCGTTACATATTCTTCTTTGAAAGCAAATGCATAAGCAGTAATTTTTGCCGCCGTTACGCTAATGGTTAACACATGTCAGGTCGGCGATTTTCACCACTCGAGTAAGATCATGAAGATATCGAACTTCAGTGGCATTAATGGCTACTTGTGTTAACATTAAGATTGTGCTTTCTAACCTTTTGAATGGCTAAATTCATTCTATTTCTTTATTTCTTTTTCCTCTAAGCCTCCCAGTTGATTCTTGAAACCTTTCTCAAACCGCTTGATTGCATTGATCTTGGATTCAAGCAGATTTCGAGTCATCACCGTCGCACCTAGGGTTTCGGTCTTTTTAACAGGTAAGTCTTTAAAACATTGTTTTTGTTATTATCTCCTTCTAGGATTTTCTTTTTCTTGTTCTTTGAAGTGGTGTTGAGTACATGTGTCTCAGATTTACAGGCATCGACAAGAGTTGACCTTTGTCTTAACGATCGGCAAGAGTCTTAGCGATCACATGAAAGTAGTGGGTTGTCCCTTGTATCAGTAAGACGTGAACTGTTGGTGTGATCTGAGAGACTATCACCAATGGTGTGTGTTACTCCGATGGTAGTTGTTGTCGATGAGAGTCATTTCGATAGAGAAAGGTCATTGGCATGAAAATCACTATCAGCCCAGTTTTGAAATGTCATTTTGATGTGTTGAGTCACTCTGATGGAGGTTTGGCATCGGTGAGAGTCATTCCAATGCTCGGAGTGACAAGTGACATCAGCATGGCTGGAAGATGTCTCTCTGGTACTTCATGTTACACTAACAAAGGATGAAGGCTTGGGTATTGGTGGGACAAGGAATCATCAGTGTGGATGGTGGAGTGGTCTCTGATGGCTTGGGCTATTCTGATGAGGCTTAGACTGGCATCGTCGGGAACAAAATTGCCGATGACAGTCTTACTGAGTGGTCTTGTATATCAAGCGATCAAAGGATCACTCGCTGATGAATGTGGGATAATTAGATCTCATGAATATGAACAGTCATGGAAATAGTTATGAGCTGGGATGCTAGGAATTCATTTGATAGTGGTGATGTGGCTCCTTGACATGGTAGAAGGACATAATAGCCAATGTTGTATTGGTAATATATATCACTAATATTGTCAATTGAACGGTTGCCTTTTTGTAACTGTCTGGTCTGTTATGGTAGTCGAACCAAATGTTCTCTTCTGTAATGTGACATGTTAAACACATTATAACAGAGGAGTGCGATAGAGAGGTAGACAAAGAGAGTTTGAATTGTTTTGTTCGGTTGGTAATTAGAGATGAAGAAGAGTAGTCTCGACACTCATGCATGGGCATGTAGTTTTGAATGTTGGATGAGTGTGATACCTGGAACCGAGCAAGACAGACAGAGAAGATGAGTGACTATCAAATTTATCTCTAGATGGAACAGGATGTTAATCTCCATGAAAGGGCTTAGTGCCTAAATTGTATTGTAACTGTATTTTTTGTTGTTGAATAATACAATGGCAATCTGGGTTTTTTGGAGTGTGGGGTTTTTACCTGAAAGGGTTTTCCCCACATAAATCTGTGTTTGTGTTCTGTCTTTCATGTTTAATATTTTTGCTATTGAAATTGGTTAATGTTGCTTGTACTTTCCTCTAAGGGTCAATGTTGGAAATGTTCTATGTCTGTTTCCACTTTGTGGCATAGTTGTGCGTGTTTTTGAAGAGATTAAAAATAATTTAAATCTGTCGAAGACACCACTGTTCTTAGAAATGCGTTCTAAGATGCTCTCATTTCCTTACAAGTGGTATCAGAGCCTTCTTCTAGGATCTTCTTTATTGCTCACATATGTACATTTGTGTGTTGCATGTGTTTGCATGTAAGAGTTCCTGGTGTATAAGGTCTGGGTATTCCTTCTGTGATGATTTCTTAGTGTGACAGGCTTGAGGAAATCTAAAGGAATTGTTTGATGATTGATCCATGTTTGAGTGAAGTCTGGCAGTTGATCTTGTTTTCATGTTACAACAGGTGCTTGAAGGATGGTGAAGATGGAGATACGGAGCTGGTCATATTGAAATGATGTGGTCTGAGGCTCCTAGTTGGCAGCGGTATAATCCTGATGCTTGGGGTGGAATACTTTACTCTATGGTTGAGATGCAGCAAATCTCTCTATTGGGTGTCTGTGTGAGAGGCTCCCTAATGATATGGAGAAGCTTGGGTTGTTTCTTAGCTATGGAGAAATGTGCTTATGCTGGGTGTTTTGTCTTGGAATTGGAAGGCATAATTTTTGTTACCTTGATTGCATGTAGGCTATTGAGTTGATCATTGGATGGTCTGAGAGCTTATGTAATAGCATGTCTCCCTCGGATGCATGTGGAGGTTGGTGGTTGTGGAGTTGGCCTACAAGTGGGCCTGAAGTTCTTGAACTGCTGTTTCCTTTAGTGGATGCTTTGTACTTGCATGTCTCAGAATCGTGTTCCTTGGTTTTGAAGGGTTTCACAGTTTTTCCTAAAATCTATGGTTATGCAAATTCATGATGATCCATTTTTCTAGTTTAACCGTTATGGTGTTTCTTGATTCATTTTCTTGGTCTTCCAAATGTGAAGTGGGTATGGATGTGCATGGGTGTTTTTCAAACACAGTGGTTTTGCAGGTTTTACACGGTCAAGAGAAAAACTTGTGGTTTTCTGAAGCTGCAGTTAAGCTATTTCTAGACCTTGGCTTTTGAGGTGTTGCTTGATGATATAGTTGCAGTTTTGCATGCATGCTTCATGCATGGTGTGAGGAGGTGAAATGCTTTCTCTACATGGGAGTGCTGGTAAGTGATATGTCACTCACTATTTCTGTGGTAATGCTTCTGGTTTTCTTGACTATGTTGCTCAGGTTGTGGACATGTTTGGCAAATTGGATTTGTATATAATCTGGTGTTTGAGTCATGTTGTCTACATGATATTTTTTATTCCTTGAGATCTCAGGTTTGTAGTTTCTAGTTCAATAGGGGGTTTGTATGTTTCATTATATTGGATCTACAAGTTATGTAGTTCTTTAGGTATGTACAGCCTATTGATTGCAGTGGGATAACTCGAAAGTGGATGGTCTATATCCACAAGATTGATTATGTGATTATGCAGACTTGTTAGCTAGCCTTGTCTGTGGTCACTTGTGCATTTGTGTGCCTGCTTTGGGATGAGAGGATGGATGTTGTAGAATACCTAAATAGTTGGTTATGGAGACCTATAGCATGTGTATCATGAGGTCGTGGATAGCTTGGATTCACAGGTTTGTGTAAGCTATTGACAATGATAGTGTATTTCCTTGGTTTGGAGATCTTGATGCCACTTGGTTTTATTGTCACATGGACATGTTAATGTGTGGACCTAGAGGATTTTCAGATTAGGAGATGTTTGGTCATGATTCTTGGAGAGCTCAGTTGTTACAGTTCAGTGGGAGCTTTAGCATTGACTATGTGTTCATCACTTAGTGGTGAATGATCTTCTTTAGTGTTGCAGATGTTACTAGGAGATCTTAGATCCTGTTGCTACAGAAGGGTTCTTTCGCATTTGCAGGGGCACTATTTAAGGAGGTGTAACATCTTGAAGCCATGGAGGATTCATCAAATCCTTGGTTGAGGTGTTGGTGGTGCTTGACAGGTGATGTTGGTTTTGAGTTTTGGTATGATACATTGCTCTTGAGACCATGGTTATGTTCACTTGGAGCATGCAATCTCCTAAGGGGGATGGTAAGATCATGATGTCATGATAAGTTCCTGATTCAAATGATTGGAGCTTTGATAGTGGTCTGGTGATTCTCTGTGTGTTGGGTGCATTGATCTTTTGCTTGATTACTTCATGTTGGTGCAGTGATGCATTTGGAGTTTAGCATGATATGATTATTTGCAGATGCCCATGGGTACATGGAGAATAAGGTGAGGCTGTAATTCTCTTGAGATGAGAGAAGTGTTGTTGATGGTTACTCTTGATGAAGATTTCAACAGAAAGTCCAAGAAGCCTACACCTTGGTTGGACGTGAGTTCAACAGAGACCTATGAGGAGATTGCTCTTGGAGGAGTCATGATGGCTTGTATATCTTGGAGGAGCATTCTTATCCCTGCTCATGGTCTACTCGGCAGTTTATTACTTGAGAGGTATTGCCCATTGTTTCTCTCAGGTGTTTTATGCTTTCTTTCATAGACATGGATCTTAAACTACTCATAGATGGTTTTGGAGGATTCATTGTGAGAGATGGATAGCATGATTATCTCCTTGATATCGTTCTTTGATGAGGACTGTTAGGAGATGGTTTTATGGGTTGTTTTCCTGAAACTGGAAATGGATTAGTTTGATCTTCTTTGGTTTGAGAGGCTTACATCCATGTTAGTTGCATGATTACATATGTTGAAGTTGATCTCTTGAGATTGAATGCTTGTTTGGATATTGTTATGCTGTTCTCTTTGGGGTTTTGAAGAGGAGATCATACTTGACACAGTTGGCACTTAGAGGTGTATGTAGAAAGATTTTCTACAGGTATATGATGTGCAGTGTTTCTCTCTTTGTTCTGGTTATCTTCCTGGATGTTTTGTTTCACACTACATTGGTTTGAGGTTTTATTGGAGCTGATTGTGATCACTAGCTTGTGGTCATGTGTTTTCACTTATGTCCTTGGGTGATGACATGGAGGTTCTGTTATCTCTTTTCTTTGTTGGATGTGGAGAATTTGGGAGAGTTCTTGATTGGTGGGGAGAATTGTTGCAGGATATTTTTGTTTACAGGTTTTGCATATCATTGTGGTTGATTCCTTGGTACTACATGATGGTATTCTTACACCTACCATATGATTCTATTGATAGACTTTGTATGCCATGATCTTTTTCAGATCTGCATTATCCATGTAGTGCGAGTTCTTGGATGTGTTTGGTCTTCTTCGACTGGTTGACACATGGAGCTTGTATTTGCAGTTGATGGGTGTATATGTAGGTGGCATGAGTCTACTGAAATGAATACCTTCAAGGTATGAGTGATTGGATGGTTTAGCACTTGCTGTTTTTGCTATTTTTCAGTCAAGTGGGTTTTTTGTTCAGTTGGATGCATGCAGTCAGTTTCTGATTGTTGTTCTAGCTGATGTTCTATCTTATTTATGGAGGATGGTTTCATGGCTGTGTTCTGGAAGCTTTGAAGTTGTTTATGTTGGAGCTTTTGTGTAGCTTGTGAGCACAATGGAGTTGAGGCAGTATCAGCTTTGGTTCTGTGACTTGGAGCGTTGATGGGTTCCTATAAATCCTTCGTCAAGTGGGAGAATGTTGAGTACATGTGTCTTAGATTTACAGGCATCGACAAGAGTTGACCTTTATCTCAACAATCAGGAAGAGTCTTAGTGATCACATGAAAGTAGTGGGTTGTCCTTTGTATCAGCAAGACGTGAACTGTCGATGTGATCTGAGAGACTATCACTGATGGTGTGTGTTACTTCGATGATGGATGGTGTCGGTGAGAGTCATTCTGATAGAGAAAGGTCATCAACATGAAAATCACTATTGGCCTGGTTTTGAAATGTTGTTCTGATGTGTTGAGTCACTCCGATGGAGGTTTGGCATTGGTGAGAGTCATTCCAACGATTGGCGTGACAAGTGACATTGGCATGGCTAGAAGATGTCTCTTTAGTACTTCATGTTACACTGACGAAGGATGAAGGCTTGGGTATTGGTGGGACAAGGAACCATCGGTGTGGATGGTGGAGTGGTCTCCGATGGCTTGGGCTATTCCGATGAGGCTTAGACTGACATCATTGGGAACAAAATTGCTGACAATAGTCTTACTGAGTGGTCTTGTATATAAAGCGATCAAAGGATCACTGGCTGATGAATGTGGGATAATTAGATTTCACAAATATGAACAGTCGTGGAAATGGTTATGAGCTGGGATGCTAGGAATTCGTTTGACAGTGGTGACGTGGCTCCTTGACATGGCAGAAGGACAGAATAGCCAATGTTGTATTGGCAATGTGTATCACTAATAGTGTTAATTGAACGGTTGCCTTTTTGTAACTGTCTGGTCCGTTATGGTAGTCGAACTGAATGTTCTCTTCTGTAATGTGACATGTTAAACACATTGTAATAGAGGAGTACGATAGAGAGGTAGATAGAGAGAGTTTGGACTGTTCTGTTCGGTTGGTAATTAGAGACAAAGAAGAGTAGCCTCGGCACTCATGCATGGACATGTAGTTTTGAATGTTGGATGAGTGTGATACCTGGAACCGAGCAAGACAGACAGAGAAGATGAGTAATTGTCAAATTTATCTCTAGATGGAACAAGATGTTAATCTCCATGAAAGGGCTTAGTGCCTGAATTGTATTGTAACTATATTTTCTGTTGCTGAATAATACAATGGCGATCTAGGTTTTTTGGAGTGTGGGGTTTTTTACCCGAAAGGGTTTTCCCCACGTAAATCTATGTTTGTGTTATGTCTTTCATGTTTAATATTTCTACTATTGAAACTGGTTAGTGTTGCTTGTACTTTCCTCTAAGGGTCAATGTTGGAAATGTTCTATGTCTGTTTCCGCTTTGTGGCATAGTTGTGCATGTTTTTGAAGAGATTGAAAAGAATTTAAATCTATCGAAGACAACACTGTTCTTAGAAATACGTTTTGAGATGCTCGCATTTCCTTACAAGTGGTTGTTCGTGTTCTTTAGGAATTTTATTGTTCAAATGTTGTTCAAAGCAAATCATCATTTTTTGCATCTTCCTTCTTTTTGAGTCATTCGTAAAACCCTAGTTTTTGCTAAAATCCTCTCTAGCCGATGTTTTATCATAAGGGTTTGCTGATATTCGTCTCATGAGGAGTTAATATCTATGTGCCTAGTAGCATTTTTTACCCCTTAAAACATGTTTATTGAAAACCTTGAAACATCAACATGCGATGTTGGTGATAATTGCCGCTCCAACATGTTTTTGTTATGTTTAGGTTTTATGCAATGTCAGCTATATTTGCCGATTGAAGTATTTCCATAAATTTGTGAACAAATGCTAAGTCGGTGGAAATCACCACTTAAGCATTTGAAGTTGTATCCAAATGCAAGTGTATGGGCGGTGAAATTCACCACCCTTACCTGAAGAAAACCTTGAAACACCTACATGCTATGTCAGCGAAATTAACCGCTCGATACACTTGTAATTTTTGCCTAACATGCAAAAGCGGTAATTTTCACTACCGATACACGTGCATTTTCAGTTTACCTAAAGGGTCAGTAAAATGGCCGCCTTGACACTTGCGAACTATCCCTTACATGTAAGGGCGTCAAATTTTGCCACCCGTGCACACATTATCTCAAAATTTTCTAACTCTGGGATATTTTCAACTTTACTTTTCCAAGCCCACTTTCCTCTATTTTTTGACCTGCTCGCACTCTAGCCCTTTCAAGCGTATCTCCATAGTCATGATCGTTGACATGCAATTTTCCCGGATTACCAGTATTTCCCCTAATTGCATGATCATGGCTTTTTGTTGCAGTTTCTTCTATGGATTTTCTCTCTTCATCAACATCCTTCTGGTGATAGCTTTTTTAGATGACTAAGTTGTCTCCGAAGAAGTCAAAAGCGATGAAGTATAAGTATCAAGGTTTTTTTCCCATCACCTCGATTACTTCTAATGTCGATGACATTTGGGATACAGATATTGGCTATTTGGACATGGCTGAATTTGTGGAAATAACCAAGTCCAATAATCCCAGTTCTGCAATGAAGAAGATTATTGATAGTAACATTCATTTGGTGTCATCTTTCCCGGTGGCAGCCCATAACACAGAGTTTGTTCTTCAGTGTGCTTAGTTTTATAACAGAGATACTAGGGCTATGATGGATGCAAGTGGCAATGTGATAATTAGATTAGATCCTAAATTTATTGATAAAGTTTTCATGTGCCCTGCTGTTACAAAAGTCATAAAGCTAGATTTTGCTGAAGCACAAAAAGAGTATGACAAAAATCTTGAGAAGGCTAAGAAGATAATCAATAATAAATGGCTCAAAACTTCAAGGTCAAACTTGTCTAGTTGGCCACAAAGTTTTCCTAGAAGTGACTTTATAGAAGAAGTTGGTGATCTTATAACTCTTCTTAGCAGGATAAGGGGATTGGCCTCTTCCTCACTTTTTCATGAGTGGATGTACCCTTTCATCAAGGTAATACTCCAAGGTAAACAAGCCATCTTCTAGAGTGAGCAAATCAATAATGCTCTGCATGAGCAATTGATAAAGGTATCCACTACCTTCAAATTCTACATGAATTCTTATCTGGTGTATATAGCAGCCTCCATGAGAATCTTTCTAGGTCTAACATTAGAAGGAGATAGGAGAGTAATTCCTCTATATTAGTACTATTCTCAATTGACATTGAAGGGTTCTATTCACCACTTCAGGAGGGTAAATGATGCTTTCTTCACAGTGTTTTTGTGCCTTTTTGACCCTCAGCTAGAACAAAGAAGAGTTTTAGTTGAAGCTTGGTCAGTGGTGAATGATTTTGGATGCATGTTCTTACAATTTCCTTCTTTCTCATATCTAAGGGTTGGCTTTTTCCAAGGTCATCCTTATATGCTGCCAAGGTTTCCCTCAGACAAACTTGTTTTAATGGAATTATGTAGACAAATGATTGTCGTACATAATAAACAAATGGAGATCAAGAAACCAGGTTTCAGGTTTTCGGTATCAACAGCTGCAAAGGCTAGAGCCATGGAAACTGAAATGCAGCTGGTAACCATGAAACAATTCAAAAGAAGACCAAGGTTTGATTACAAAGGTATGAAAGATAAGATCAAGAGGAAAACCCAATTCCATGAACCTATGGTCGAGGATGTCTGGATAGATTTGAGAATAGAAGAAGATATCAAAAAGTTGGATTATAGCCGTTTATCTCTGGAGCAAATTGAATATCTGGGATTGGCTGATATTCCTGAAGACCTAGTGGATGATGGAGAGTTGGTCGATGATAGATATAACACTGAATAGGTTGCTGGCTCTCCTCTCTCTCCTATCCAATGGTCTCAAAAAGAATTGACCTCTCTAAGGAAATGATTTGAGCCTATATTGGCGAACACCAATAACTAGCTAGCAAATAAGGGAATTGCTTTGAAAGAATTCCTTACAGGATCAGAGACTAAAATTTAAGAACAAACAGGTAAAAAGGTGGAGAATAGGATGAAGAACAAGAGTGATGTTCCCTCTTCTTCCAAGCCACATAGCCTAGGATCAAATTTGTGACGAAGAAGTCAAAGGCTGTGGAGAAAGAGTCTGAGATAGAAGATATGGAAATTGAGAAACAGAACATTGAAGAGCTAGCCACTGAGGAAATGGAGGTTGAAGACAGACCTACAGATCAACAAGGAGAGGAAGTTTTGTCTCCACAGGAGAATGTAGAACATGAAATGGGAGTCTCATCTCCTTTGTCTGACACACCTGTTTCACTTCCTCTGTCTATTTCGCCCATTGATATCCACTCTTCTGAATCTCCCTCACCTTCCAAAACAATTTTTGACAATCCTCAAAATACTTTTGAAGATGTTCTCCGTTCCTCAGAGTCTATTCCTAGCTTGTCTTCTTCATCTTTTGATATTGGGGATACTTCTATATTTGATCACTTTGTAATGAATACTGAATAGGTATCAAATGTAAATGTAATAGGTGCAGTTTTTACTAACTCTCCACCTATTGTTTCCACTTCTAGTGCAAGTGCAATTCTGGTAACACCAACAATAGGAACAAATCCTAATGTGAGTACTTTTGTGCTTCCACCATGGTTGTCAGCTTATACACCAAAAAGGAAGAAACAAGCCATCTCCCCAGATGACTTTGATTTTAGTAAGCTGGTGCCTGTGAAAGCCAAGACCCCGAAGAAGCCAAAGATTATCTTGAGAATGCTTGGAGACAAGGGACACAAATTTCTGGAGATTGCAAGACCCCCGCAGGATGCAACCATGGAAAATTTTAGTATGAATGATTATTCTATCTCTAGAGTTGAGTTAGGCAAAATAACTCATGAAAGTGCAAAGACTGATATGCAATCAGCAATGGACATACTGATTTAGAAATTTGACAAATAAAAAGAAATGAAGGATCATTACAAAGAAATGGTTGAATAGTTGACTGCAGTGGTTAGCAAAATCACTTTGAATTCAGAATCAGTAATTCCCGAGGCCATTTCTGTAGAAGACTATATTATCCAAAAAGTAGAAAAGACTCATCTTAAGGGAAGAGTACTTGGAAAGGATGCACACACAAGGAATATCTCTGCTTATAGAGCTATCTGAGAAGACAAACAAAATGGAGAAAATAAGAGTAGAACTTGATGACCTGATTGATGTTATTTCTCAAGATATCGAGCGCCTAGAACAGAATCATGATAAGTGGGTGGAGATGAGAAAGCTGAAAATAAGTGCTCTGATATCAATTGGTGTCATTCCTAATAGGGATTCATATACTGAAACCAAAGAGGCATTGACATATCGGAGCCATGTGCTTTGATCAATGACCTAGAAGATGCAAGGAAACTAAGTGATCAGAGTGATGTTAATCTTTTGCATAATTGGAGGAGCTGCTATGCAAACTAGTGTCATAGGATAACCAATTTCTTTCTGCAGAAGAGATGATTCAGGGATTTGAAAATATGTTCTGAAAGAGTTCGAGGACAAAACATTTTCAATGGCTTCCGTGGACAATATTGTTGACAATAAGTTAACTTTGGATAATCTGAAGACCAAGTTAACTAGTCACGTAAAATCAGTCACCATGGTCAGAGATGCCATAGTTAGAGCCAGGATGATTTTCAAGAACACGGTTAGTCCAGATAGTCTTGGGATGCAAGTGACTTTCACCATGTATGATTGCCATATGAAGAAATATGGCAATACAAGTTGAAGCAATTTTTTCATTACTTAGTTTATTTTCTACTTTTCAGATGTACTTTTGAAACAATTTTGGACATATTTACGTGTACTTTTCTCATATGTAATTACATGTAAAAACATAGGAAGTCCCAAATCAAAAAGGCCTCATTTGTTGAATAAGTCATAGTTAGTTTTTCTTTTCCTATTTTTGCTCTCAGTTCCTCTTATAAATCAAGAGGACTCCCATTGTAATTATCTATCTTTTAGTTATTACAGTGAAACTCTGCCAAATTGAAGAGCATTTTGAGACTTTGTGCTCAAATTGTAAATCAAATTTTATCAAGTGAATAGGAAAACAAGTGATCGTTCAATCTTTGTGTTGAAATAACTTGTGGCATATTAGAAATTGTTCTTATGTCCTTTTCCTAATACTATCTTATTTGCTTGATCAAATTGTAGTGTGAGTGTGAATAATCTAGGAGATGTTCTAAAGTTGATTGTGGAGACTTTGTGCTACAACAATTATCTTTAGTTTGTGATTTAGTGTTTTAAAGTAAAAGATATTGGAAAGGCTTTGAAGTACTATTATCTTTTGTGATCATATGTTTTATTGTAGCATTCAGTGAAGACTTTGAGCTACACTTGATTCTACTTGGTTCTAAATTATAAATCAGTAAAAGAAGCAAACATAGACTTTGTGCTCTCATGGGTTTCTTGGTTATTCGATTTGTATCAAGAAAGTGCTCTTTCATTTTGTAAACATGATTTCTGAAAAAAGAGAAATGGATGATATGGTCTCACCCCTAAGTTAGTATATAGTTTAAATAAGTTTGTGATAGTTGATAGGGAACCTCCCCTTGCTGAGAGGAGAGATTTATATCATTACACTGTGTTCGATATAACCATTTTGCCTTTAGTTAGTTGAAAAAATATTCACCTAACAATTTTTGGCGACTCTACTGGGGAAGAAACGCGCAACTTGAAGCCTCACGCTTTGAGTTGAAGCATTGCATTTCTTTTCCATTGTTTCGAGATTTTGCAAATTTTTTTTGAGTACACTACATTCTAGCAGATTCACGGTATACAAGAAGAAAGAGAGCTCAAGGTATTATTGATCCTATATTTGAGTTGATGCAGCAAAATAATTTGGTCTTTTGCCTCCACGACCTTGACTTCAGTGAACTAGGAGTTTTCCTCCTACCAATGCCAAGTCTCCAATACTAGGTGAAGCTTCTGGTTCTAGTACTAGCAGAGTTTTGTCTGTTCATACTCCATAGAGGTTTGTTATCCCACCCTTTAATTAGCGCACCATGGCAGCTCAAGGCCCTTGGGGTAATACTTTTGGTCCTTTGAATTTAACTCCACCATTGCACGAACTACCTCGTAGTTCGAGGAAGAATTTTCCTAAGTTCTATGGTGATGGAAAAGTTCACCCAGATGAACACATTGTAGCTTTTTGCATATCTTGTGGTGTAATAGGCATTGAGCATGAAGATGTAGCAGTAAGACTTTTTGTGGAAACACTGCAAGGTGCTGCTGCAGATTAGTTTTACCATCTTCAAGCTTAGACTATAACCAATTGGAATACTCTCAAGACCAAGTTTGAGGCTAGGTTTAAACCTGCAGAAGATGCACATGCCTTGTTAGCACAACTAACACAAATGAAGAAAGAGTTGCATGAACCCATGTGAGATTTCATCGCTAAGTTCAATAAGCTAAGAAATAGGATTCCTACCACTGCTCAGCCAACAACAGAAAATCTTAAGTGTTTCTTTATCAATACTCAACTTCCCAAAGTGAGCTTTCTGTTAAGATGGGTTAGCCCTGTAGATCTTCCTGCAGCTCAAATTTTGGCTACTGAAGTGGAAGATGATCTTATCCTTGTGGGTAAGATAAGAAGAGATTCTAATAAAAATAGAGGTCCCTCTTCTGCTGATAATTCTTCCACACGCACCATGGATCCTATGGTGTAAAAGTTAGCAAATGAATTGCTAGCTCTGAAAAGGAAAATTTCCCAAGGTATGTCTACCCCTCCTTATCAGGATATACCAAGGAGGACATTCCCCAACAATTCATATCAAGGAAACACTACTAAAAATCAAGGGCAACACAATTGTCTTCCACCCACATAGGGGAAGCTCGCCATTGAAGCAACGTCGGCCAACTCAGCAGTTGGCTATTATGAAGCAGAACATGATCATTCTTTCCAACCTGAGTTAGACTAGGAGAATGATGCTAATCTTTTTACAGAAGGAGAAGAAGAATTAGCTAGCAACTCTACTATTGGCTTTCTTAATTACCAAGATGAAGCTAAAAAAGAAGGAGAAGTGTATGATGGAGCATATGCTATTTTTACTAGGTCCCAAAATCAGCCAACTCGTCAAGCTAATAAAGGAAAAGAAAGAGAAGAACCTCAACCAATGATCTCAATTGCTAAATGGGGAACTCCATTACCTTTTCAATTGAAGGACCCAGTGGGCAATAAGCAAGTAAGTACATCTAACAATCCTGTATCTCCTACTTCTGTCCCTTAGACCAGTACTACCCCTAATAAAACTTAGAATGATGGATTTCCTTCCTCTGTCTCTAGTTCATTTCAATTATTTGATATAATAGATCATTCTAGGAAGACCAAAATCCAAATGTTTGAGGTTGAGTATTTACAAGCTAATCCTGAACAGTTTGATAGGTTAGCTAAATACATCAAAAACAAGACTGTCCCTACAGGACAAGATTTTCCAAAAGTTGCCCATGATTCCTCAAAGAACAAATCCGCTCAAAATAATTTTGCTACTACCCCCCTTGTTGCCTTCGGAAAAATAGAACCTTTCTATGTTTCTCTATTGGTAAATGGTCATAAGTTGAGCAATTGCATAATAGATTCTGGGGCCTCTGATAATGTTATGCCTGCCAAAGTAGTAGACGCCCTTGGCCTCACCTTAACTAAGAATTTTAGGAGATGTTTCTCCATGGAAAATAAACAAGTACCATTGTTGGGTAAAATCAAAGATGCCCAATTTACATTTGTAGCTTTTCTAAACAAGAGGATTAAGATGACCATCCTAGTAGCTGATGTTCCAGCTTCTTATGGCATTCTGCTTGGGTGTAATTTTTGTAAAGATGTGGGTGGGGAATTAAAAATGGATCTATCCAAAGCAAGGATACCTATTAAAGGCATCATGCAAAAGTTGCTTCTTGAGAAAGAGGAAAAATACATTGTTACCCAAATGGCAAATCCCAAAGCCCAAATTTTGTTTGAGTCCTCAAGAATGGATAATTATTTCCTATCTACTGAAGATATTCCTAGTTCATTAGATGAGAGCTCATTAAGTGAGAGCCCAGACAATTTAGATGGAGAATCAGAAGAGTATTCAAATGAAAGTTCAGGTGAAGGTATAGTAATGCCAGATTCTTCCCTCACTGATGAAGAAGAATTTTCTGCTCAAAGAAATTCCAAAAAATCAAATTCTAATGAGGTCTAGGTTTTAGAATTTGATGGCAGTTGTTCCTCTCCCAGTTCTGGAGCTGGAGTTGTTTTGATATCTCCACAAGGTGATATCTTCCCTTTCTCATACAAGTTACAATTTGACAATACCAACAACACTGCTGAATACGAGTCATTATTGCTCAAATTGGAAGTTGCTCATGCTAAAGGTGTTAAAAATCTTCATGCTCAAGGGGATGCTAAATTAGTGGTTTGTCAAGTGAGAAATTTATATCAAACCAAAAATGAAATATTGAGACATTATCGCAATCATGTGTGGGATTGCATTGAAGGTTTTGATGCTTTCAATATTTCTGCGGTGCCTAGAGAGTTTAATGATCGTGCAGATTCATTAGCTGTCTCCACCACTCTCATGGTTCCCCATAAAGATTTCAAAGGAAACAAGTACATAATTGAGCTGGTCTTCCAACCAAGTGTACCTAATAATGTTGACCATTGGTAGGTGTTCAATGGTGATAACCAAATCATAGCTTTCCTGGAAAAGACAGATAGTTTTGATGAGCTCTATTTTGAAGGTAGTGAATCTCTATCATGGGAATACGTTTCTAAAATAGATTCACAAACTAGTGAAGAGTTTCTTCAACTGAAAGGGAATAAGATTCCAAAAGGCTTGGTTTCCTTGGAAAAGCTATTTGATAAGCATGACAGATATATTAAATAGCAACAACAACTGGATTCAAGTTCCTCTATGGAATTTGAGCAAGTAAATTTGAGTTCTGAGGCAGATCCCAAAATGGTCAACATTGGGAAGTGTTGTACTGCCAACGAGAAGTTCAAATTCATTACACTCCTTCATCATTACATTGATGTTTTGGAATATTCTTATGATGATCTGAAATCCTTTAGACCTAAGGAGATTCAGCATGAAATTCCTCTCAAAGCTGGGTCATTGCCTCACAAGTAGAAATAAAGGCAATACAATCCCAAAATATTAGGTACTATCCTTTCTGAGATTCAGAAAATGTTGAATGCAAGAATAATCTTTCCAATTCATCATTCCACTTGGATCGCGAATATAGTTCCTGTAAGGAAGAAGAACAGAGAAATCCGTATATGTGTTGATTTCAAGAATCTCAACCAGTCTTCTCTAAAAGATAACCACCCCCTACCCATCATGGACCAAGTGTTGCAAACAGTAACTGGTTTAGAAATGCTGTCTATGTTAGACGATTTTTCAGGATATAATCAAGTAGAGGTCAGCGAAGTAGACCAGTACAAGACTGCTTTCACAACACCTTGGGGCACGTTTGCATATCGCAGGATGTCTTTTGGTCTGATCAATACTGGTGCCACATTCCAGAGAGCAATGGACCTTGCCTTCAGAGATGAGATGGGGAAGTTCATTGTGGTATATCTTGATGACTTGATTGTTTTCTCCAAACAATGTCATGATCATGCGTATCATTTATGACAAGTGCTGGAAAGATGTCAGCAAAATGGTATTTCTCTCAACCGTAAGAAGTCAATTTTTAGGGTTACAAAAGGTAAACTTCTCGGTCACATTGTATCTCAAGAAGGCACTAAAATTGACTCAGAAAGAGTCAAATCCATTCAAAGTCTTACTTTGCCTGCTAGTAAGACTGCAGTTCACTCTTTCTTCGGAAAGGTGAATTTTTTGCAAAGGTTCATTCTGAAATTCGCAGAGAAAACCTGTCACATCGTCAACATGATGAAGGGTAAGGCTACTTTCCATTGGAGTGTGGAAAGAAAAGCAGCATTTGAGGATATCAAGAGGGCTATAGCTCATGCTCCAGTCCTTGTTTGTCTTGACTATACCAAAGATTTTGTAGTATACAACTACGCTTTTGAACATACACTTTCAGCCATTCTTGTTTAGCAAAATGAAGAAGGTGTGGAATCTCCCATTTCATTTATGAGTTGCCCTCTAAAGGCTCATGAATTGAAATATTCAAATATGGAGAAGCATGCTTATGCCATGGTTAAGGCGGTAAAGCATTTCCAGTTTTATATTCTGAATTCACATATTGTTGTTTTGGTGCTTGATACAACAGTAAAGTCGATTATGACTCAACAAGAGTTTGGAACCAAAAGAGGCAATTAGATTGCTAAGATCCAAGAGTTTGATCTTGATATAAAACCTACCAAGCTTGTGTGTGGTAGAGGTTTGTGTCAATTGATTGCTGATAATGTACCAAAAGAGACAGGGGAAGAAGAAGTTGAGGATATGCCAATTGTTCTTTTTGTCACTACTATAGATGAGTGGTATTCAAATATTGCTCATTTTCTTACCTATGGTGAGTGTCCTACCCATCTATCTTATAAGGAGAAAAGAACTGTTAAATTGAAGGTGGCTAACTATGTCCTATGGGACAATGGTTTGTACAGAAGAAGCCTTGATGGAGTATTTCTCCGTTGCGTGGATAAAGTGCAACAAAGTAGACTCTTGGAGTCTTTCCACAACTTGGCCTGTGGAGGACACTTTTCTGAACCTGTGACGGCTCATAAGATTCTATGGGCCAAATACTATTGGCCCACACTATTTCAAGATGCGTACAATTGGGTACGTAGGTGTGAGTTGTGTCAACAGTTTGTTGGGAAACCTAAGTTGGCCGCACTACCTCTTAAGCTAGTGGTGATTGAAGAACCTTTTCAGCAATGGGGCATCGATTTCATTGGTGCTGTGAACCCACCATCAAGTGTGGGACACAACTTTGTTCTCACCATGACAAATTATTTTACCAAGTGGGTGGAAGCCATCCCAATTAAGCATGCTACTTCTGAAGTGGTATGTAATTTCCTTAAGGAAAATATTATTTCTTGGTTTGGAGTCCCAAACAAGGTTGTAGCAGATAATGCTGCTTGTTTCTCTTCCAACGAGATTACTGACTTTTTCTATGAACATGGGATCATTCTTTCCCACTCTTCAGACTATTGTCCGCAAGGAAATGGTCAGGCGGAATCAAGTAACAAAAATTTGGTTACTATTATTAGGAAACTGGTGGAAGAGAATCAGAGAACTTGGCATAAAGTGTTGTTTGATTCTTTATGGGCAGACATGATTACCCCTAAAAGGGTGATAGGTATGTCACCTTTTCATCTTTTGTATGGTCTGAATGCAGAGATACCTATTACTTTGCAGTTGTCGGCACTGAAGTTGGCAAAGGTAGTGGAAGATAGAACTTTTGAAAGTTCTATTGCTAAAAGGATCATGTACCTAACTGAACTTGAGGAGAAGCAAGCTATGGTAGTGGATCATATCGCTGAACATCAAAGTCAGGTGAAGAAACTCTTTGACAAGAAAGCAAGGGTTCATGAGTTTCAAATTGGAGATCAAGTCTTTTTATGGGACAAGAGGAGAGAACCAAAAGGAATGCATGGGAAGTTTGATTCCCTATGGAGGGGCCTGTTCACCATTCATTAGCTCTGTGGTGAAAACAGCTTCTTGTTGGAGTACCTGGATGGAACACCATTCTTGCTGCCTCACAGTGGACAACATCTGAAGCACTTCAATCCTTGAAGTATCAAATAAGTTCATTTGTACATTTGTATAGTCTTGTGTTTTTATTTTTGTGTTTTTGTTTAGTCTTTTGTGTCCTTTTCTTTTTACTAGCTTGACTCTATGGCGCAATGGCATGGATGAAGGCACTTAGAGACTGGATTCTTCTCCCTTTGATCATTTCAAAGTTTGATCAATGGAAGTTCCCCAGTTAGAGCTAGTTGTTGTTCTCAAAATCAGCTAGGCTCATTTTTGTAGACAACCCCTACGAAACTTGTCAGTTTCGTGATCTACACTCTAAGTTCACAAATTGAGACAAGATTCTCTTGGCCTCGTACAAAGTCATATGACATCCTAAACTATTTTGCAACGTTCCCTCGAATCGATTCCTTGAAGTTTGTGCAAATCAATTAGGTTGTAAACTAACCAAAATATCAATTTTGATCATTTTGGGGTGTTAGTAAAATTTTGAAACTGTATGTGCAAAGTTAGCAAAATTTGCCGCTATTGCATACCTTTATTTTTGCTTGTGTTGAGTCGGCCAAATTTGCCACTTTTACATAGCTTTTTGTTTTGAATATGCCCGAGCAACAATTTTCACCGCCGTTACATATTCTTCTTTGAAAGCAAACACATAAGCAGTAATTTTTGCTGCCATTGCGCTAATAGTTAACACATGTCAGGTCAGTGATTTTCACCACCCGAGTAAGATCATGAAGATATCAAACTTCAGTGGCATTAATGGCCACTCGTGTTAACATTAAGAGTGTGCTTTTTAACCTTTTTAATGGCTAAATTCATTCTATTTCTTTATTTCTTTTTCCTCTAAGCCTCCCAGTCGATTCTTGAAACCTTTCTCAAACCACTTGATCGCGTTGATCTTGGATTGAAGCGCATTTCGAGTCGTCACCGTTGCACCTAGGGTTTTGGTCTTTTCAATAGGTAAGTCTTTAAAACATTGTTTCTGTTATTATCTTCTTCTAGGGTTTTCTTTTTCTTGTTCTCTGAAGTGGTTATTCATGTTCTTTAGGAATTTTATTGTTCGAATGGTGTTCAAAGAAAATTGTCATTTTTTGCATCTTCCTTCTTTTTGAGTCATTCGTAAAACCCTAGTTTTTGCTCAAATCCCCTCTGGTCAATGTTTTATCGTAAGGGTTTGCCGATATTCGTATTATGAGGAGTTAATCTTCATGTGCCCAGCGGCAAGTTTTACCCCTTAAAACATGTTTATTGAAAACCTTGAAACATCGACATGCGATGTCGGTGATAATTGCCGCTCCAACATATTTTTGTTATGTTTAGGTTTTATGCAATGTCGGCTATATTTTTCGATTGAAGTATTTCCATAAATTTGTGAACAAATGCTAAGTCAGTAGAAATTACTGCTTAAGCATTTGAGGTTGTATCCAAATGCAAGTGTATGGGCTACAAAATTCATTGCCCTTACACGAAGAAAACCTTGAAACACCTACATGCTATGTCGGCGAAATTAATCGCCCGATACACTTGCAATTTTCTCCTAACATGCAAAAGCGGTAATTTTTGCTGTTGATACACATGCATTTTCATTTTACTTGCCTGGGGTCGATAAAAATGGCTGCCTTGACACTTGTGAACTATCCCTTACATGCAAGGGCGGAAAATTTTGCCACCCGTGCACACATACTCTCAAAATTTTCTAACTCTGGCATAGTTTCAATTTTGCTTTTCCAAGCCCGCTTTCCTCTATTTTTTGACCTACTCGCACTCTAGCCCTTTCAAGTGTATCTCCATAGTCGTGATCGTCAACATGCAATTTTCCTAGATTACCAGTATTTCCCCTAATTGCATGATCATGGCTTTTTGTTGTAGTTTCTTCTGCGGATTTTCTCTCTTCATCAACATCCTTCTGGTGATATCTTTTTTAGATGACTGAGTTGTCTCTGAAGAAGCAAAAGCGATGAAGTATAAGTATCAAGGTGTTTTTCTAATCACCTTGGTTACTTCTAATGTTGATGACATTCAGGATCCAGAGATTGGCCATGTGGACGTGGCTGAATTTGTGGAAAGAACCAAGTCCAATAATCCCAGTTCTGCAACAAAGAAGATTATTGACAGTAACAATCATTTGGTGTCATTTTTCTCGGTGGTAGCCCATCACGCAGAGTTTGTTCTTCAGTGTGCTCAGTTTTATAACAAAGATACTAGGGTTGTGATGGATGCAAGTGGCAATATGATAATCAGATTAGATCCCAAATTTATTCATAAAGTTTTCATGTGCCTTGCTGTTATAGAAGTCATAAAGCTAGATTTTGTTGAAGCACAAAAAGAGTATGACAAAAATCTTGAGAAGGCTAAGAAGATAATCAATACTAAATGGCTCAAAAATTCAAGGTCAAACTTGTCTAGTTGGCCACGGAGTTTTCCTAGAAGTGACTTTATAGAAGAAGTTGGTGATCTTATAACTCTTCTCAGCAGGATAAGGGGATTGGCCTCTTCCTCACTTTTTCCTGAGTGGATGTACCCTTTCATCAAGGTAATACTCCAAGGTAAACAAGCCATATTCTGGGGTGAGAAAATTAGTAATGCTCTGCACGACCAATTGACAAAGGTATCCACTACCTTCAAATTCTACATGACTTCTTATCTGGTGTATATAGCAGCCTCCATGAGAATCTTTCCGGGTCTAACATCAGAAGGAGATAGGAGATTAATTCCTGTGTATCAGTACTATTCTCAATTGACATTGAAGGGTTCTATTCACCACTTCAGGAGGGTAAATGATGCTTTCTTCGTAGTGTTTTTGTGTCTTTTTGACCCTCAGCTAGAACAAAGAAGAGTTTTAGATGAAGCTTGGTCAGTGGTGAATGATTTTGGATGCATGTTCTTACAATTTCTTTCTTTCTCATATCTAAGAGTTGGCTTTTTCCAAGATCATCCTTATATGATGCTAAGGTTTCCCTCAGATAAACTTGTTTTAATGGAATTACGTAGACAAATGATTATCGCACATAATAAATAAATGGAGATCAAGAAACTAGGTTTCAAGTTTCCAGTTGAAATTGGAGGGTTTTTGGTATCAATTGTTGCAAAGACTAGAGCCATGGAAACTGAAATGCAGTTGGTAACCATGAAATAATTCAAAAGAAGACCAAGGTTTGATTACAGAGGTGTGAAAAATAAGATCAAGAGGAAAACCTAGTTCCATGAACCTATGGTCGAGGATGTCTAGATAGATTTGAGAACATAAGAAGATATCAGAAAGTTGGATTATAGCCATTTATCTCTGGAGTAGATTGAATATTTGGGATTGGATGATATTCCTAAAGATCTAGTGGATGATGGAGAGTTGGTCGATGACATATATAACACTGAATAGGTTGCTGGCTCTCCTCTCCCTCCTATCCAATGGTCTCAAAAAGAATTGACCTCTCTGAGGAAAAGATTTGAGCCTATATTGGCGAACACCAATAACTGACTAGCAGATAAGGGAATTGCTTTGAAAGAATTCCTTACAAGATCAAAGACTAAAATTCAAGAACAAACTGGTAAAAAGGTGGTGAATAGGACAAAGAACAAGAGTGATGTTCCCTCTTCTTCCAAGCCACATAAGCCTAGGATCAAATTTGTGACGAAGAAGTCAAAGGCTGTGGAGAAAGAGTCTAAGATAGAAGATATGGAAATTGAGAAATAGAACACTAAAGAGCCAGCCACTGAGGAAATGGAGGTTGAAGATAGATCTACAGATCAACAAGGAGAGGAAGTTTTGTCTCCACAGGAGAATGTATAACATGAAATGGGAGTCTCATCTCCTTTGTCCGACACACCTGTTTTAGATCCTCTTTCTGTTTCACCATTGATATCCCCTCTTCTGAATCTCCCTCACCTTCTAAAACAATTTTTGACAATCCTCAAAATACTTTTGAAGATGTTCTCCTTTCCTCAGAGTCTATTCCTAGCTTGTCTTCTTCATCTTTTGATATTGGGGATACTTTTATATTTGATCACTTTGTAATGAATATTGAATAGGTATCAAATGTAAATGTAATAGGTGCAGTTTTTACTAACACTCCACCTATTGTTTCCACTTCCAGTGCAAGTGCAGTTCTGGTAACACCAACAATGGGAACAGATCCTAATGTGAGTACTTATGTGCTTCCACCATGGTTGTCAGCTTATACACCAAAAAGGAAGAAACAAACCATCTCCCCAGATGACTTTGATTTTAGTAAGCTGGTGCCTATGAAAGCTAAGACCCCGAAGAAGCCAAAGATTCTTTTGAGAATGCTTGGAGACAAGGGATACAAATTTTTGGAGATTGCAAGACCCTCACAGGATGTAACCATGGAAAATTTTAGTATGAATGATTACTCTATCTCTAGAGTTGAGTTAGGCAAAATAACTCATGAAAGTGTAAAGACTGATATGCAGTTAGCAATGGACATTCTAATTCAGAAATTTGACAAAGAGAAGGAAATGAAGGATCATTACAAAGCAATGGTTGAACAGTTGACTGCAGTGGTGAGGAAAATCACTTTGAATTTAGAATCAGTAACTCCTGAGGCTGTTTCTGTAGAATACCCTATCATCCAGAAAGTAGAAAAGACTCATCTTAAGGGAAGAGTATTTGAAGAGTACTTGGAAAGGATGTGTACACAAGGAATATCTCTACTTACAGAGCTATCTGAGAAGACAAACAAAATGGAGAAAATAAGAGCAGAACTTGATGACCTGATTGATGTTATTTCTCAAGATAACGACCACCTAGAATAGAATCATGATAAGTGGGTGGAGATGAGAAAGCTGAAAACAAGCACTCTGATATCAATCCTAATAGGGATTCATATACTGAAACTAAGGAGGCATTGACATATCAGAGCCGTGTGCTGAAAGATTTGATCAATGACCTGGAAGCTACAAGGAAACTAAGTGATCAAAGTGATGTTAGTCTTTTGCATAAATTGGATGAGCTGCCATGCAAACTAATGTCACAGGATAACCAATTTCTTTCTGTAGAAGAGATGATTCAGGAATTTGAAAATATGTTCCAGAAAGAGTTCAAGGACAAAATATTTTCAATGGCCTCCGTGGACAATATTCTTGACAATTAGTTAACTTTGGATAATTTGAAGACCAAGTTAACTAGTCACACAAAATTAGTCACCACGGTCAGAGATGCCACAGTTAGAGCCAGGATGATTTTCAAGAACACGGTTAGTCTAGATAGTCTTGGGATGCAAGCAGCTTTCACCATGTATGATTTCCATATGAAGAAAGATAGCAATACAAGTTGAAGCAGTTTTTCCATTAGTTTATTTTCTACTTTTTAGATATACTTTTGAAACAATTTTGGACATATTTACGTGTAATTTTCTCATATGTAATTACATGTAAAAACATAGGAAATCCCAAGTAAAAAAGGACTCTTTTGTTGAATAAGTCATAGTTAGTTTTTCTTTTCCTATTTTTGCTCTCGGTTCTTCTTATCAATAAATAGGACCCCCATTGTAATTATCTATCTTTTATTTATTACAACGAAACTCTACCAAATTGAAGAGCATTTTGAGACTTTGTGTTCAAATTGTAAATCAAATTTTATCAAGTGAATAGAAAAGCAAGTGATCATTCAATCTTTGTGTTGAAATAACTTGTGGCATATTAGAAATTGTTCTTATGTCCTTTTCCTAATACTATCTTAGCTGCTTGATCAAATTGTAGTGTGAGTGTGAATAATCTGGGAGATGTTCTAAAGTTGATTGTAGAGACTTTGTGCTACAACAATTATCTTTAGTTTGTGATTTAGTGTTTTAAAGTAATAGATATTGGAAAGGCTTTGAACTACTATTATCTTTTGTGATCATATGTTTTATTGTGATCATTAATATAAAATCTCAAGCATTCCAAAGATAAACAAGAATCACAAATTCAAAATTCCTGCATACACCCACACATTAGGCCAAATAAACATGAAAACTTGATCAAAGAGTCAAAATCAAAAGTTTAGCAAAACCATTCATACCTCAAAAATCCAAGTGTGTGCAATTGCATTCATTCCCATCCTTCGACAACTAAGGTCATCCAAGTTCCTTTACATTAATCTATGCAATTAGTACACACCTCATGAACTACATGGACATTGCCTCGCTGCCAGGAAGCATCTATAGCTGCAATGGGTTTGTCTCGTAATTCTACTCAAGCAAATCCCCACTATCGATGAGGCATCCATAGCCCTAGTAGAGATTACTCAATTGTTTATCTAACTAATTTATAGTGTGTGATTGTGATTTTCTTTTCTTTTCTTTTCTTTTTTTCTTTTGATTTTCAACTAAGCTTAAATTTTGGTAAAGTACAATGCAATACCGCTAACCTTGCAACACATGCTTTTTGATGGCACAAGTTACATTGATAACTCAGCTAGCTAGGTGTGTAATTCTAATGGCGGCAAAGGTGGACCTTAGATTTTTCACTTAATGTAAGATACAAAGACTCACTTAGGTACTTCCAGATTTTTAAGTGTGTAAATTATAAGATCCAAAAATACTTCATCATTCTAAATAGTTGATTTATCTTCCAAGAGCAAGCAACATGCTATTCAAACACTAACAATGGAGTCCACAATGAAAATATCCATCTGATACAAGTTTCTCAAAGGAAAACTAAGAGGTTAATAATTAGATTTAGATTTAGCATTTTAAACATGATAATCACAAGATGTCAGTGTCAAGACATGATATAGGATTCCCTTCTGAGTCAAGTAGAAATCTTAGCTTGTTGATAAAGCTAAAGAAAATCATCTTTAGATTCTAAAGAATTTCATGAATATTTATCAAAGAAATGAACTTGAACATATGCCAGATGGTGTTTTGGAAGTCCATCACCTTTTCACAAATTGGGAACCCTGAAAAGCAACCTAAACTAAAGCAACAACCTAAACTACGGAAAGCAAACAAAGCCCAAGAGTAACTAAACACAACAAACTACTCTAAAGCAAGAGGAAGAAAACCTACTCTAAGCAAGCTATGTACAAAGAGCAGACATGACTCAAAAGACCCAAATATATATGAGACCTTGAATGATTTCTCAAAATGAAAAGCAGTAACAAGGTACATGTGATAGTTTGGATTTTGGCAAATTTATCTTTAAACTCAGAAATATATTCTCACAATGCAGTCATTGAATTCAAAAAAAAATTGCACAAAATCAGTAGTTGTGGTGACTCATTTGGACCATGATTAATCCATATGCAAGTTGTTTTCCCTAAATTTCCATAATCAAACTCATACTCTTCACATTCACAATTTGGAAATTCATATTCTTCAAACTCATAATCTTCATAATTGAGAGAGAGGAAAGATACAACCCAGTGGTCTTGGCTTAGAAGTGAAAATTCATGCTTGTCGCCTACCAATAAGTCTAGAGGTCAAAGTTAGTGATGGATTATCCCACTCACGTCTGTAACATGCATTAGCCCTTTTTTGGATTGTCAACAGTGGGCCTAGTGCCGATTTTAATTGGTTGTCAAACTTGATCCCTATTTCATCAACTTGTTCATCTTGGGATGACTTTGGCGGGAACTCTCATTGTATTTCATCTATGAGAGCATCGAGCGCCCCTCCGAATGGCTTTTAATTGTCAGGCTTGTGGATGACTATTTGCAACACACCCTTATGATCATCTTCCTTTTCAAGGATGCTTGAAATCTCTTGTAATTAATTCTCAATGATCTTTTCTAGTAGCATGAATGTATATTCCTCAAGGAATTTCACTTTTTGCAATGGACTTAAATCACTTTCACCTTTGATCGGGTAATCAATACCTTGTTCAGCACTTGCATTTGTTTAGATGAATTCTATTACTTTTTCAACTTCTTCAGCAGGAGATTCATCCTTACTTGGAAGAAGGTATGTAGATTGAATTTCTACTTGATTATCAAATTCACTTGTGCTATCTTCATTGTTGAATAACTTGGGAACATTTTCTCCTTTGGGTGGTGAATTGATTTCTTGAAGACATTTGCTCCACAAGTCGTCTAATCTCAATTGTACTTTGGATTCTTCTTCTAACCTTAATTCTTCCTTCACTTGATGAACAACTTCTTGAAAAGATGAAAACACTATTTCTAAATGAGCCATGTTATGAATCCTACACCAACCACCTGGAATCAATATTTCTTCTACAGGCAGGTCCTTCTCAATACTTAGTCTCTTCTTGATCATTTCCTCAAAACTTATGAATAACTTTCTTTCATCAAATAAGGCATTGGGCACTATCTTTGCAAGAATAATTGGCTCATGTACATGTGAAAAGGAAATCTTCCCTTGCAATGCTAATTTCATTCTTGACAGAAATGTTATGCAATTGATCTCCTTGTGTTGATCGGTATTATGAATTCTATACCCTTTCCTTGATGCATAATCATCCAAACTTTTAGGATAATGTTGTGCATTCAAATCCCACCAAAGCTAAAGAATAACTAGAGTATCACTTTGAAGATCAAACCCACTGAGCTGCTTCATATCATTGATTGAGAAATCCATCCTTATTTTTTGGTATTTTCAAATTTTTACTTTTTTTTGGATTTTTTGAAATTTTATAAATTTTTTTGGGTATTTTTTGGCATAAAAGAGATCTAGTAAATCTCAAATTTAGCTTTGAAATCTCACTTGTTTCCAATCCCACAATTCAAAGTTTATTTACGTGCTTGGAATGAAAGAAGCAATGTAATTCCTTGTTCATGCCCTTTTATCCTGAGTTGAGATGTATGAAATTCTTTGTTCTGGCCTCCTCCTTGCTGAATTATGTCGAGTGGTATGAGGAGAGGTGTGCATAAAACTGATGGATGATGGAGCAATGAATGATAAAACAACAAAATATCTTTTGTATTCTTGGAATAGATGGACCAATTCATTGTTCTTGCCCTCCTTCTAGCAACAATTCTATTGATGGGTGTTAGGAGGAAAAAGGTGTGCAACGAATGCAACAATATCTTTGAATGGAGCAATATCGTTGTTCAGCCCTCCTTCTAGCACCAATTCTATTGATGTGTTTTTTATGCACATGTAAACTCATAATAAAATACCGAGTATTCTATCCTCTCTCAAGAATAAAGTCTCTCAAAGGCTAAACAATGTGATCCAGTGAGACAACTCCAAGGTTCCTGATTCATGTTTTGCAATGGATAGACTTAGTAGTTGATGTGATTTTGCTGGTATTCACAAAGGGACTTACACTGAATTTACTCCTTACTTCACTCAAATATATTACTTCCTTCTTATGAAATGGAACTTCTAACCGATTGCGAAAGAAAATGAAAAAGGATAAGGGTTGAGAAAGCTACTCTAAGGACAATGAGATAATGAAATATGATAGGATAGACAAACTCCTCATGAAACCAAACTTTGATTCACCATGAGAACAAACAACTACACGAAGCTGGTACAATCTTCTAAGAAAACTCAAGGGTTTTCATAGTGCAAACCTCCATCCAAACACCCACATCTGGTGTAGCTTGAACGAGCATTCACAATTGAACTAAAGCACATGAAGGTTTAGGCTAACTTTATAAGGTGAGTTACCTTCGACAATCTACAAAAAGTATGAACCATGAAGGAATTCATCAAATATCTTAACATAAAAAATTACATCAATGAACTTCTAATCTATTCTACTCTACATGGAAATGCATCTCAATCATTTTTGAGAATTTAGAAACCATGCTAACATTCCATAACCACACAAATCACCATGAGAACAACAATAAGCTTGTATTGATTTTGGAAGTCCTTTGTAACAATTTCACATGTCTCTTCAATGACTTCGAAGAGTCTCCTCTACTCTACTTCTATTCTGACAGCATCTACTCCTACTTCTATATTGATCACCCCCTTACAAATGAGAGAAATGGGCCTTTTATAGGCTCCAAAATTACATGAATAGCCAAGATTAATTTTGAGAATCAATGGCCCAAATTGTGACAACAATGCATAACCACCCAAAAGAGAGGCAATGAAGGCACATTTTCCAATGTGATAAGCATGAAATGGAATCTTTGGAGCATCTTCCACTTGGATGTCCTCTTTGTCCTCTTGCTTGTTGTAGGTACATTGTACTTGGATGAGTGATGTGGTCGGCTGTGATTGGATTGGCGATGTGCACATGCGTCCTCAGCAACTTCTCAATCAAACTGGTTTGATTTTTTCCATGTTCACACTGCTTGGAATACTTTCCCAAATTTTATCATTTTCCTTGAATAGTCTTCGAACTTGGATTTTCACCTCTGGAACTTAGCTAGTTTCAAACTTGAAAACTTGGGAAACTTAGAATTTCTTCATGTAATTGATGAATTGCTTGATGATTGACCTGTTTATCTTCTCATGATATCCTTGTGCTTGTGTAGGATTTGACTTTGGATGGTGCAAGAAGTAGAAGATGTCTTTGTCCGTGACTTCTTGGAGTGGATTGCATTATGTTCTCTATCTTTGCTTGGTGCATGAAATTAGTGACCCCAGATTCTTGAACTCCTAGATGTGCACTTCTCAATGATGAAGTGATGAGTCTTGATGTCGTGCAGTGGACCTCTTTTGATGATGACCTTGGATGCGCATGTGAAGCTTTCGGTGGTATCTTATCCTTCTTTGTGATCTTGAGCAACACTCTTCCAAGATTTGAATGTCCTCGGTGCAAGCTTTTCCATTGTCCTTTTTGGATCCTCCATCACCTACCACAAGGAAAACAATTGTCAATTTCAAAGATATTGATTGTCAACAACCTTTCATTAGGTTTTTTCTAACATTTCACTTTTAGATACCTTGCAAAGGTCTTGGGTTAGATCTTACTTGTTCTATACAATGAAGAATGTTTTGTTCTCATGTTTTAAAACTTTGCTTTTATCCCCTTCTGGCTGACCTAGCAACTTGCCTTGGTTTGAGTGCATTTGAGGCACGGTGAAGAAATTTTCCTTTGGTAGAGTGCATTTGGTAATGAGTGAAGAAATTTCACAAGACAAAGTGCATATGAGACAAGTTGGAGAAAGTTTCTTGAACTGGAGTGCATTTCCTAAAGTTTGGAGAAATTTTTTTGAGTGGGAGCACATTTAAGGATGATTAAAGAAATTTTCATAATGCCCGCATTTGATGGATGCTGGAGAAATTTCACCAAGGAGGGCACATTCCTTGAGAGTCAAAGAAATTTCCTTAAGTTGGGCACATTCCTTGAGAGTCAAAGAAATTTCCTTAATTTGGGTGCATTCCTTGAGAGTCGAAGAAATTTCCTTAATGAGCGTGGGTTGCGCTCATAGAGGAGAAATTTCCCATACTTAGCCATTTTTGAGTGCCTGAAATCCCTGTATGTTTCAAAATATATTTCCTATACTTTAAATATTTTAAAATATACTGTTAGGATGTTTGAGATAGGTCTCGGATCCATGGGATTTAACATACAGATTCTAGATTTTTGAGGATCCGCCATATTTCAGACTTAGTCATTTTTTCAAGATTTTAGGACACAAGAGACAGTCAATTTCAGGGATTCAGTTCATGCATCAGGATGAGAGTACACGGACTCCTTGGCAAGAGTTTGGTGAGACTTTGGAAAAACAACAGTACCACACCTACATGCTCATAGAAAACCCAAACCTAAAGCAAAACCAACATAGAAAGCGAGAAAAAGAGAGAGGGTCCCCATTTTGAATGGGATGATGTGTGATTACATCACAACATCATTAACTTAAGAGAATTATTTATGTTTAAATCTTAAATTATCCTTGATAATAAATATAGAAGCTTAGGAAGAATGCCTTGATGATGCAGGAGCATCTCTAGTTTAAGAGCAATCTTGCATCAACCAAAAACATTTGCATTTCAATTTGTTTCTTTTCATTTTCTAGTTCAATACAGTCAATTCAGTCAGTAGTAGTTTCTATATTTTGGTCTGCATTCTACAACAGTTGTATTTCTGACCTTGCGAAGCTAGACTTAGCTTCTAGATTCACTCATGCACATCATATCTAGAATTCAGAGCATTTGGATCAAGTACCAGTAAGATATTGCTATTAGGAGGAAAAGGGTGTGCAACGAATGGAGCAATATCTTTGTTCAGCCCTTCTTCTAGCACCAATTCTATTGATGTGTTTTTTATGCACATGCAAACTCATAATAAAATACTGAGTATTCTATCCTCTCTTGAATAAAGTCTCTGAAAGGCTAAACAATGTGATCCAGTGAGACAACTCCAAGGTTCCTGATTCATGTTTTGCAATGGATAGACTTAGTAGTTGATGTGATCTGGTAATCACAAAGGGACTTACACTGAATTTACTCCTTACTTCACTCAAATATATTACTTCCTTCTTATGAAATGGAACTTCTTCTAACTGGCTGGGAAAGAAAATGAAAAAAGGATAAGGGTTGAGAAAGCTACTCTAAGGACAATGAGATAATGAAACATGATAGGATAGACAAACTCCTCTGAAACCAAACTTTGATCAACCATGAGAACCAACAACTACACGAAGCTAGTGCAATCTTCTAAGAAAACTCAAGGGTTTTCATATTGCAAACCTCAATCCAAACACCCACTTCTGGCGCAACTTGAACGAGCATTCACAATTGAACTAAAGCACATGAAGGTTTAGGCTAACTTTACAAGGTGAGTTACCTTTGACAATCCACAAAAAGTATGAACCATGAAGGAATTCATCAAATATATTAATATAAAACATTGCATCAATGAACTTCTAATCTATTCTACTCTACATGGAAATGCATCTTAATCATTTTCAAGAATTTAGAAACCATGCTAACATTCCATAACCACACAAATCACCATGAGAACAACAATGAGTTTGTATTGATTTTGGAAGTCCTTTGCAACAATTTTACATCTCTCTTCAATGACTTCGAAGAGTCTCCTCTACTCTACTTCTATTGTCACAGCATCTACTCCTACTTCTACATTGATCTCCCCCTTACAAATGAGAGAAATGAGCCTTTTATAGGCTCCAAAATTACATGAACAACCAAGATTGATTTTGATAATCAATGGCCTAAATTGTGACAACAATGCATAACCACCCAAAAGAGAGGCAATGAAGGCACTTTTTCCAATGTGATAAGCATGAATTGGAATCTTTGGAGCATCTTCCACTTGGATGTCCTCTTTGGCCTCTTGTTTGTTGTAGGTACATTGTACTTGGATGAGTGATGTGGTCGGCTGTGATTGGATTGGTGATGTGCACATGCCTCAGCAACTTTTCAATCAAACTGGTTTGATTCTTTCCACGTTCATACTGCTTGGAATACTTTCCCAAATTTTATCATTTTCCTTGAATAGTCTTTGAACTTGGATTTTCACCTCTGGAACTTAGCTAGTTTAAAACTTGAAAACTTGGGAAACTTAGAATATCTTCATGTAATTGATGAATTGCTTGATGATTGACATGTTTATCTTCTCATGATGTCCTTATGCTTGTGTAGGATTTGACTCTGGATAGTGCAAGAAGTAGAAGATGTCTTTGTCTGTGACTTCTTGGAGTGGATTGCATTATGTTCTCTATCTTTTCCTGGTGCATGAAATTAGTGACCCTGGATTCTTGAACTCCTAGATGTGCACTTCTCGATGATGAAGTGATGAGTCTTGATGTCATGCAGTGGACCTCCTTTGATGATGACCTTGGATGCACATGTGAAGCTTTCGGTGGTATCTTCTCCTTCGTTTGGATCTCAAGCAACACTCTTCCAAGATTTGAACGTTCTCAGTGCAAGCTTTGCCATTGTCCTTTTTGGATCCTCTATCACCTACCACAAGGAAAACAATTGTCAATTTCAAAGATATTGATTGTCAAAACCTTTCATTAGGTTTTTTCTAACATTTCACTTTCAGATACCTTGCAAAGGTCTTGGGTTAGATCTTACTTGTTCTATACAATGAAGAAGGTTTTGTTCTCATGTTTTAAAAGTTTCCTTTTATCCCCTTCTGGCTAACCTAGCAACTTGCCTTGGTTTGAGCACATTTTAGGCATGGTGAAGAAATTTTCCTTTGGTAGAGCGCATTTGGTAATGAGTGAAGAAATTTCACAAGATAGAGTGCATATGAGACAGGTTGGAGAAAGTTTCTTGAATTGCACTGCATTTGCTAAAGGTTGGAGAAATTTTTTGAGTGGGAGCGCATTTAAGCATGATTAAAGAAATTTTCATAATGCCTGCATTTGATGGATGTTGGAGAAATTTCACCAAGGAGGACGCATTCCTTGAGAGTCAAAGAAATTTCCTTAAGTTGGGCACATTCCTTGAGAGTTAAAGAAATTTTCTTAAATTGGGCACATTCCTTGAGAGTCAAAGAAATTTCCTTAATGAGCGTGGGTTATGGTCATGGAGGAGAAATTTCCCATACTTAGCCATTTTTGAGTGCCTGAAATCCCTGTATGTTTCAAAATATATTTCCTATACTTTAAATATTTTGAAATATACTGTTAGGATGTTTTGAGATAGGTCTCGGATCCATGGGATTTAACTTACGGATTCTAGATTTTTGAGGACCCATCAGATTTTAGACTTAGTCATATTTTCAAGATTTTAGGATACTAGAGACTTAGCCAATTTCAAGGCTTCAGGACATGCATCAGGATGAGAGCATACAGACTCCTTGGCAAGAATTTGGTGAGACTTTGGCAAAACAACACTACCAAACCTACATGCTCATAGAAAACCCAAACCTAAAGCAAAACCAATGTAGAAAGTGAGAAAAAGAGAGAGGGTCCCCATTTGCAATGGGGTGATGTGTGATTACATCACAACATCATTGACTTAAGAGCATTATTTATGTTTAAATCTTAAATTATCCTTGATAATAAATATAGAAGCTTAGGAAGAATGCCTTGATGATGCAGGAGCATCTCTAGTTCAAGAGCAATCTTGCATCAACCAAAAACATTTGCATTTCAATTTGTTTCTTTTCATTTTCTAGTTCAATACAGTCATTTCAGTCAGTAGTAGTTTCTATATTTTGGTCTGCATTCTACAATAGTTGCATTTCTAATCTTGCGAAGTTGGACTTAGCTTCTAGATTCACTCATGCACATCATATCCAGAATTTAGAGTATTTGGATCAAGTACCAGTGAGATATCGCTAACAGATGGAGCAATTCATTGTTCTCGCCCTCCTTCTAGCACCAATTATGTTGATAGGCGTTAGGAGGAAAAGGGTGTGCAACGAATGGAGCAATATCTTTGTTCGGCCCTCCTTCTAGCACCAATTCTATTGATGTGTTTTTTATGCACATGCAAACTCATAATAAAATACCAAGTATTCTATCCTCTCTTGAATAAAGTCTCTCAAAGGCTAAACAATGTGATCCAGTGAGACAACTCCAAGGTTCCTGATTCATGTTTTGCAATGGATAGACTTAGTAGTTGATGTGATTTTGCTAGTAATCACAAAGGGACTTACACTGAATTTACTCCTTACTTCACTCAAATATATTACTTCCTTCTTATGAAATGGAACTTCTTCTAACCGGCTGTGAAAGAAAATGAAAAATGATAAGGGTTGAGAAAGCTACTCTAAGGACAATGAGATAATGAAAAATGATAGGATAGACAAACTCCTCATGAAACCAAAATTTAATCCACCATGAGAACCAACAACTACATGAAGTTGGTGCAATCTTCTAAGAAAACTCAAGGGTTCTCATATTGCAAATCTCCATCCAAACACCCACATCTGGCGCAGCCTGAACGAGCATTCACAATTGAACTAAATCACATGAAGGTTTAGACTAACTTTACAAGGTGAGTTACCTTCGACAATCCACGAAAAGTATGAACCATGAAGGAATTCATCAAATATCTTAACATAAAACATTACATCAATGAACTTCTAATCTATTCTACTCTACATGGAAATGCATCTCAATCATTTTTGAGAATTTAGAAATCATGCTAATATTCCATAACCACACAAATCACCATGAGGACAACAATGAGCTTGTATTGATTTTGGAAGTCCTTTACAACAATTTGACATGTCTCTTCAATGACTTCGAAGAGTCTCCTCTATTCTACTTCTATTCTGACAGCATCTACTCCTACTTCTACATTGATCTCCCCCATACAAATGAGAGAAATGGGCCTTTTATATGCTCCAAAATTACATGAACAACCAAGATTGATTTTGAGAATCAATGGCCCAAATTGTGACAACAATGCATAACCACCCAAAAGAGAGGCAATGAAGGCACATTTTCCAATGTGATAAGCATGAAATGGAATCTTTGGAGCATCTTCCACTTGGATGTCCTCTTTGGCCTGTTGCTTGTTGTAGGTACATTGTACTTGGATGAGTGATGTGGTCAGTTGTGATTGGATTGGCTATGTGCACGTGCCTCCTCAGCAATTTCTCAATCAAACTGGTTTGATTATTTCCATGTTCACACTACTTGGAATACTTTCCCAAATTTTATCATTTTCCTTGAATAGTCTTCGAACTTGGATTTTCACCTATGGAACTTAGCTAGTTTCAAACTTGAAAACTTGGGAAGCTTAGAATTTCTTCATGTAATTGATGAATTGCTTGATGATTGACCTATTTATCTTCTCATGATGTCCTTGTGCTTGTGTAGGATTTGATTCTGGATGGTGCAAGAAGTAGAAGATGTCTTTGTCTGTGACTTCTTGGAGTGGATTGCATTATGTTCTCTATCTTTGCCTAGTGCATGAAATTAGTGACCCCAGATTCTTGAACTCCTGGATGTGCACTTCTCGATGATGAAGTGATGAGTCATGATGTCGTGCAATGGACCTCCTTTGATGATAACCTTGGATGCACATGTGAAGCTTTCGGTGGTATCTTCTCCTTCTTTGTGATCTCTAGCAACACTCTTCAAAGATTTGAATGTTCTCAGTGCAAGCTTTTCCATTATCCTTTTTGGATCCTCCATCACCTACCACAAGGAAAACAATTGTCAATTTCAAAGATATTGATTGTCAACAACCTTTCATTAGGTTTTTTCTAACATTTCACTTTCAGATACCTTGCAAAGGTCTTGGGTTAGATCTTACTTGTTCTATACAATGAAGAAGGTTTTGTTCTCATGTTTTAAAACTTTCCTTTTATTCCCTTTTGGCTGACCTAGCAATTTGCCTTGGTTTGAGCGCATTTGAGGCATGGTGAAGAAATTTTCCTTTGGTAGAGCGCATTTGGTAATGAGTGAAGAAATTTCAAGGATGTTTGAGATAGGTCTTGGATCCATTGGATTTAACGTACAGATTCTAGATTTTTGAGGATCCACCAGATTTCAGACTTAGTCATTTTTTCAAGATTTTGGGACGCAATTGAACTAAAGCACATGAAGGTTTAGGCTAACTTTACAAGGTGAGTTACCTTCCACAATCCAAGAAAAGTATGAACCATGAAGGAATTCATCAAATATCTTAACATAAAACATTACATCAATAAACTTCTAATCTATTCTACTCTACATGGAAATGCATCTGAATCATTTTTGAGAATTTAGAAACCATGCTAACATTCCATAACCGCACAAATCACCATGAGAACAACAATGAGCTTGTATTGATTTTAGAAGTCCTTCGCAACAATTTCACATGTCTCTTGAATGACTTCGAAGAGTCTCCTCTACTCTACTTCTACATTGATCTCCCCCTTACAAATGAGAGAAATGGGCCTTTTATAGGCTCCAAAATTACATGAACAACCAAGATTGATTTTGAGAATCAATGGCCCAAATTGTGACAACAATGCATAACCACCCGAAAGAGAGGCAATTAAGGCACATTTTCCAATGTGATAAGCATGAAATGGAATCTTTGGAGCATCTTCCACTTGGATGTCCTCTTTGGCCTCTTTCTTGTTGTAGGTACATTGTACTTGGATGAGTGATGTGGTCGGCTATGATTGGATTGGAGATGTGCACATGCCTACTCAGCAACTTCTCAATCAAACTTGTTTGATCATTTCCATGTTGACACTGCTTGGAATACTTTCCCAAATTTTATCATTTTCCTTGAATAGTCTTCGAACTTGGATTTTCACCTCTGGAACTTAGCTAGTTTCAAACTTGAAAACTTGGGAAACTTAGAATTTCTTCATGTAATTGATGAATTGCTTGATGATTGACCTATTTATCTTCTCATGATGTCCTTGTGCTTATGTAGGATTTGAATCTAGATGGTGCAAGAAGTAGAAGATGTCTTTGTCCATGACTTCTTGGAGTGGATTGCATTATGTTCTCTATCTTTGCCTGGTGCATGAATTTAGTGAACTAAAGCACATGAAGGTTTAGGCTAACGTTATAAGGTGAGTTACCTTCGACAATCCACGAAATGTATGAGTCATGAAGGAATTCATCAAATATCTTAACATAAAACATTACATCAATGAACTTCTAATCTATTCTACTCTACATGGAAATGCATCTCAATCATTTTAGAGCAGTTAGAAACCATGCTAACATTCCATAACCACACAAATCACCATGAGAACAAAAATGAGCTTGTATTGATTTTGGAAGTCCTTTGCAACAATTTCACATGTCTCTTCAATGACTTCAAAGAGTCTCCTCTACTCTACTTCTATTCTGATAGCATCTATTCCTACTTCTACATTGATCTCCCCCTTACAAAAGAGAGAAATGGGCCTTTATAGGCTCCAAAATTACATGAACTTCCAAGATTGATTTTGAGAATCAATGGCCCAAATTGTGACAACAATGCATAACCACCCAAAAGAGAGGCAATGAAGGCACATTTTCCAATGTGATAAGCATGAAATGGAATCTTTGGAGCATCTTCCACTTGGATGTCCTCTTTGGCCTCTTGCTTGTTGTAGGTACATTTTACTTGGATGAGTGATGTGGTCAGCTGTGATTGGATTGGTGATGTGCACATGCCTCCTCAGCAACTTCTCAATCAAACTGGTTTGATTCTTTCCATGTTCACACTACTTGGAATACTTTCCCAAATTTTATAATTTTCCTTGAATAGTCTTCAAACTTGGATTTTTACCTCTGGAACTTAGCTAGTTTCAAACTTGAAAACTTGAGAAACTTAGAATTCTTTCATGTAATTGATGAATTGCTTGATGATTGACCTGTTTATCTTCTCATGATGTCCTTGTGCTTGTGTAGTATTTGAATCTGGATGGTGCAAGAAGTAGAAGATGTCTTTGTCGGTGACTTCTTGGAGTGGAATGCATTATGTTCTCTATCTTTGCCTGGTGCATGAAATTAGTGACCCCATATTCTTGAACTCCTGGATGTGCACTTCTCAATGATGAAGTGATGAGTCTTGATGTCGTGCAGTGGACCTCCTTTGATGATGACCTTGGATGCTCATGTGAAGCTTTCGGTGGTATCTTCTCCTTCTTTGTGATCTTGAGCAACACTCTTCCAAGATTTGAACATTCTCGGTGCAAGCTTTGCCATTCTCCTTTTTGGATCCTCCATCACCTTCCACAAGGAAAACAATTGTCAATTTCAAAGATATTGATTGTCAACAACCTTTCCTTAGGTTTTTTCTAACATTTCACTTTTAGATACATTGCAAAGGTCTTGGGTTAGATCTTACTTGTTCTATACAATGAAGAAGGTTTTGTTCTCATGTTTTAAAACTTTCCCTTTATCCCCTTCTGGCTGACCTAGCAACTTGCCTTGGTTTGAGCGCATTTGAGGCATGGTGAAGAAATTTTCCTTTGGTCGAGCGCATTTGGTAATGAGTGAAGAAATTTCACAAGATAGAGTACATATGAGACAGGTTGGAGAAAGTTTCTTGAACTGGAGTGCATTTCCTAAAGGTTTGACAAATTGTTTTGAGTGGGAGTGCATTTAAGGACGATTAAAGAAATTTTCATAATGCCCGCATTTGATGGATGTTGGAGAAATTTCACCAAGGAGGGCACATTCCTTGAGAGTCAAAGAAATTTCCTTAAGTTGGGCACATTCCTTGAGAGTCAAAGAAATTTCCTTAATTTCAGTGCATTCCTTGAGAGTTGAAGAAATTTCCTTAATGAGCGTCGGTTGTGCTCATGGAGAAGAAATTTCCCATACTTCGCCATTTTTGAGTGCATGAAATCCCTGTATGTTTCAAAATATATTTCCTATACTTTAAATATTTTGAAATATACTGTTAGGATGTTTGAGATAGGTCTCGAATCCATGGGATTTAACATACAGATTCAAGATTTTTGAGGATCCACCATATTTCAGACTTAGTCATTTTTTCAAGATTTTAGGACACTAGACACTTAGTCAATTTCAGGGCTCCAAGACATGCATCAGGATGAGAGCATGCAGACTCCTTGGCAAGAATTTGGCGAGACTTTGGAAAAACAACACTACCAAACCTACATGCTCATAGAAAACCCAAACCTGAAGAAAAACCAACGTAGAAAGCGAGAAAAAGAGAGAGGGTCCCCATTTGTAATGGGGTGATGTGTGATTACATCACAACATCATTGACTTAAGAGCATTATTTATGTTTAAATCTTAAATTATCCTTGATAATAAATATAGAAGCTTAGGAAGAATGCCTTGATGATGCAGGAGCATTTCTAGTTCAAGAGCAATCTTGCATCAACCAAAAACATTTGCATTTCAATTTGTTTCTTTTCATTTTCTAGTTCAATACAGTCAATTCAGTCAGTAGTAGTTTTTGTATTTTGGTCTGCATTCTACAACAGTTGCATTTTTGATCTTGCAAAGGTGGTCTTAGCTTCTAGATTCACTCATGTACATCATATCCATAATTCAGAGCATTTGGATCAAGTACCAGTAAGATATCGCTAACAGATGGAGCAATTCATTGTTCTCGCCCTCCTTCTAGCACCAATTTTGTTTATGGGCGTTAGGAGGAAAAGGGTGTGCAACAAATGGAGCAATATCTTTGTTCGACCCTCCTTCTAGCACCAATTCTATTGATGTGTTTTTTATGCACATGCAAACTCATAATAAAATACCGAGTATTCTATCCTCTCTTGAATAAAGTCTCTCAAAGGCTAAACAATGTGATCCAATGAGACAACTCCAAGGTTCTTGATTCACATTTTGCAATGGGTAGACTTAGTAGTTGATGTGATTTTGCTGGTAATCACAAAGGGAATTACGCTAAATTTACTCCTTACTTCACTCAAATATATTACTTCCTTCTTATGAAATGGAACTTCTTCTAACTAGTTGCGAAAGAATATGAAAAAGGATAAGGATTGAGAAAGCTACTCTAAGGACAATGAGATAATGAAACATGATAGGATAGACAAACTCCTCATGAAACTAAACTTTGATTCCCATGAGAACCAACAACTACATGAAGATGGTACAATCTTCTAAGAAAACTCAAGGCTTTTCATAGTGCAAACCTCCATCCAAACACCCACATCTGGCGCAGCTTAAATGAGCATTCACAATTGAACTAAAGCACATGAAGGTTTAGGCTAACTTTACAAGGTAAGTTACCTTCGACAATCCATGAAAAGTATGAACCATGAAGGAATTCATCAAATATCTTAACATAAAACATTACATCAATGAAGTTCTAATCTATTCTACTCTACATGGAAATGCATCTCAATCATTTTTGAGAATTTAGAAACCATGCTAACATTCCATAACCACACAAATCACCATGAGAACAACAATGAGCTTGTATTGATTTTGGAAGTCCTTTGCAATAATTTCACATGTCTCTTCAATGACTTCGAAGAGTCTCCTCTACACTACTTCTACTCTGATAGCATCTACTCCTACTTCTACATTGATCTCCCCCTTACAAATGAGAGAAATGGGCATTTTATAGGCTCCAAAATTACATGAACAACAAAGATTGATTTTGAGAATCAATGGCCTAAATTGTGACAACAATGCCTAACCACCCAAAAGAGAGGCAATGAAGGCACATTTTCCAATGTGATAAGCATGAAATGGAATCTTTGGAGCATCTTCCACTTGGATGTCCTCTTTGGCCTGTTGCTTGTTGTAGGTACATTGTACTTGGATGAGTGATGTGGTCAGCTGTGATTGGATTGGTGATGTGCACATGCCTCCTCAGCAACTTCTCAATCAAATTGGTGGTGGTGCCCACCTAGGGTTAGGGTTTTGAGTTGGGTTTGCAAGCTTATATTTGTGCTCTTCCAAACCCTTGATACCTTAGGTTTTATTTCCCTTCGGCCTTCTACGTTGTATTTTTTGTTTTGTTGTTGACTTCCTGTAATGGGTTCTCGATTGCTTAAGTTCTATTCTCATGCCTTAGCGCTCATTGGTTGACCGGCCCTTATGCATTGCTTTACCACTTTATCCCATCACGTTTAAGAAAAAATGCTAAGTTTAAAATCACTCTATGTAGCGGTGAAATCTGTCGAATGTATGTGTCTTTGTATGTACAAGTCCAAATGTACATTGGCGGGCCAAAAATGTCAATCGGCTTTCAAAAAGTGAACAAATGTGATTGCATGCATTTTAAATGCATATCGGGTTTGTATATGCAATGAGTAATCTTTCGTAGATTCCAAGAATATTCCCTACTTGTATGTGAGGGTTGCATTGTATATTTGTGTTGTATGTTTAGACATGCAACGGCTAGATACAAAGGGAAACATGCAAGTGAAAGATACATTGGATGCATACAAGGAAGTTGTACAAGGAAAAATGTACATTGGGTTTATACAATGCAAAATGTACAAAGGCACCGACATACATTCGCTACAGTGGAAGGCATTATTGGAAAATCAATGTATATCGGTGATCCATACAACAGCTTCCCCGACGGCCGATACACATGCAAAGGAAAGTGATACAATGGGTGGGGCCCACTGGCATACAAAAAGGTTTGTATATGTTCGACATACAAAGAAGAATGTATATCAAAAAATGCAAGTGCGATATACATTCCTGAAATGCATTGGCCGGACCTGAAAGGGTATGCGATGTAGTTAATTCAGAGATGGAGTCCGGATGAATGTATGTTTTTGCTTGTATGTTTGCATTGCATAAACGATATACAAGGTGAACATACAAAGGAATATGTACAAGCGGGGCCCGATTTAAAAGTCAAATTCGGCAAATTCAAAGTTGGGGTCCGCGGCTTGCATGTATATGGCATTGTATATGCTGATATACAAAAGATTGAAGATACAAGGCCAGATTTCAAAATGTTTCCAACCTGTTTTATGAAATTTGAAATCTGCAGAATGTATATTGCGTTTGTATATGCAATATGCAAAACGAAGATGCAAAAGAAAATATACGAGCTGGACCTGAACCTGATTTCAATTTGATCTATAATATTTTGGGGTCCGCCTTGTATTTGGTTGTTGTATGTATATGCGTTTGCATATACAGGGCGAAAAAAGGCAAAAAAGGTGGAAAGGGCAAAATGCATGTTTGTGATGAGAAAAGTTAGCGATGGCAAGGAAGCATCTATGTGGCACATTCTGATTGGCCAGTGACTTACCTATTTGATTTGAGTCATAGATTTGGGAGATGCAAGGAAGGATCGACGGCTATGTTCAAATACAGGGTTTTCTTCACAACTGCAGTGGCATTCTTGGTGGGAAAGCTTCCAGAGAACACGGTTTGCTGCGTTCCTGCAAGACACCGGTAGGTCGACCATTGATTGCAGAATTACAAAGGCATGGGTTGGTGATGGACGTGCCACCTACCAGTTTTAAGAGGAAGATCCCCAAACTGCGGCACTGGGCTCGAGTCCAACCACTCCTCGCCTTTCTTCCTGCCTGCTGCATTGATTGTTTTAGGCGCCATTCCATGGTGCATTATAAAGGGAAAAATTTTGATTTGGCCATTGTATGGTTTTGTTGAGGGCACATTCTGAGTATATCAGATGTGTGTGCCTCATTTTTGTTGTTGTTGAAAACTAGACAAATTTTGGTGTTGTGATAAGATACAACTTCGTTGGTGCCTTTGTTTTGGGTGTCTTGTGAGTTTATGAATCATATGTTATATGTCTTATGCATAAATTTACTAGTTTCATGTTGTTTTGAATGAGTAATGCTTCATTGCATGTATTCTATTATTTGTCTCCAAATTGAATGTTTTCTTCTTCTAAATCTAAACAACTAAGGGGTGTTTAAGATTCTAGGATATGGGTTCGCTATGTTGAATGCTTAGTCTTTTACTTCTACTCAATGAGTAGATTAAATGTTTTGGGTTAAGTGTTGGGAAGAATATATTGCAGTGAGGACGTTTGTAAGCAGAGATAACTTCAAATACTCAGTTTTGGGAAGTATCTGTAAGGCAAGCACTAAAAATCCCCTTGAAATCTAGTCATTGATATATGTTTATGGTAACCATTCACATGTGTATGTCTATTGACTCAGAGCCTTGAGATAAGCACTGATCCAGTCTAGTATTGAGGTTACAACCAAGGTCCTAGTTTTGCATCCAAATACCAAAAATCAAACTCAAACTTCAAATACAAACCTTTAGGACATTAGAAGTAGTTTTAGGACCGAAATCCTCTGTCTCACAACTGAACATAGGCCCAAAGCTAGCCCCTTTGCACTTATCTCACAGTTTTGGTCTGCATAAGAGAGGATTTATCTGCTTTGTGTCAACATCCCAGTTAATTCATAGATGCATTTCATAGATGTTGAATAGGGAATACCCCCCTTGGTTTTGCAGAGCCTAAAGAAGAAGAGGAGATATTTATAGAGTCTATCTCCTATACTGTTGGCCCCTAGCCCAGGAATCATGTTGATCAATGATGGCTACCTTGTAGGGATAAATGGGAAGAAGCATCCAGTTTGGGAAAAACTCCAATAGATTTGGCAACTCTACTGGGGAGGTTTGTGTAAGAACCCTAGTTTAAAAGAAAATAATTCCTAGTTGTAGGTGGTGACTCCGAACAAATCTCCCAACCGGTAAAGTGAAATTTGTATGCAAGGGAGAAGATCCCTGTGTAATCCTCTGTCTGAAGAATTACCCAGAAAAATGATGTACATGAAAAAAGGGACTATTCAAGCCAGTCAAGAGGGTTCTCCCAGAAGTAATGATAATATTCAAGACAATCCAAGATCTTCAGAGCGGACAATACCTTATTTTTCAAACACTGAAGCTAAAATCTAGGATGTATATGAAAGACAACAAGGTGTTAATTTGAGAGTGAGGTCAGAGGTGTTTCAGGAATGCCCTTTCTTAGATCCCTCTGACAGATTTGAAGAGACTGAGTCCCCAAGGGATGATGATGACCAATATGGAAAGGGACCATCCTCTTCTATGCCCAAAGATGAAGAGTTAGCTGAAGAAATCAAAAGCCTAAGAGCTGAATTAGAATATTTACAAGATTTGAAGATTAGAGATTATATGAGACAAAAAGTGCAAGCTCTGAGAACTGCTCAACATGATGCAGTCCCCACCCTTGATAATGCAAATGTGTTGAGAAACCAGCATAGAAATGAAGCTCAGAATCAATAGAATGATCAGAGGCAAAATACAAATAATGTTAGGGTACCATTGAACAATGTAAGAAACCAGAATGTAAATAGGAAAGCAAATATCAATCAGTTTGGCAGACAACCTATGCAATTGGATAGATTCAGGCAGTTAGTTTTTGATGGTATTCCTAGCTACCCTAACCCCATCGACAAACATGTTAGGCCGCAAGTGCCAAAGGTTTTCAAAAAAAGGAAAGTATGAAGGTGCATTACCCCTTAGAACTATAACTGTGGAGGCTCCATTTTAGTAGTGGGGAATTGATTTTATAGGGGAAATTTCAGAAAAATCAAGTGGAGGACATAGTTGGATTTTGGTTACTACTAACTATTTTACCAAATGGATTGAAGCCATTCGAACTAAGAACGCTACAAGCAGGGTGGTGATGGATTTTATTCTGGAACACATTATTATTAGATTTGGAGTGCTAGTCAAAGTGGTCACGGACAATGCCATGTGTTTTAGATCTGGTGAATTTGTTGATTTTTGTAACAACTATGGGATTAATTTATCATATGCATCACCATATCATCCACATGGAAACGGTCAGGCAGAGTCAAGTAACAAGAGCCTTATGAAAATCATCAAAAGGATGGTAGACAAGAACAAAAGGGCTTGGGATTCAAAGTTAAATATGGCATTATGGGCTGACAGAGTAACAGTGAAGAAAGTAATTGGAAGGTCTCCTTTTGAGCTAGTATATGGTGCAACAGCTAAGTTACCTGTGAATAATCTCTTGCCAATTTATAGATTCATACAAGAAAATGATAAAGATATTCAAGATTCAATGAATGAAAGGATAAATCAATTGGTTGCCCTGGATGAAATTAGAAGAGAAGCACAGAAGACAAATATCAAGAAACAACAGAAGGTAAAATATTTGTTTGATAAAAGGGCTATAGAAAGGAAGTTCCAGATGAATGACTTAGTCCTGGTTTGGAGTGCAAAAAGTCAGGATAAGGGCAAGCATGGTAAATTTGAGCCCTTATGGATGGGCCCATATCAAATCAGCAATACTCATGGAGAAGATTCCTACTTTCTCTAGGCCCTAAATGGTGAACTAGTGGAATTGTCTATGCACAGTCAGTTCCTAAAGCCCTACTTTTCATAAATGAATATCTTGTGTGCACATTGTAGATTAGGTGTAAATAGTTTGTACGTGCCTTGTATAGTCGGTCGTGTTTTGCGTTTTGTGTTTTTGCCTGGTCTGTCCCGGAGTGGTTTGGTTCTCGCTGCAGCCTTGCGCCTACACGTCCCCAGTTGGAGCTAGTGGTGGTGCCCACATAGGGTTAGGGTTTTGAGTTGGGTTTGCAAGATTATATTTGTGTTCTTCCAAACCCTTGATACCTTAGGTTTTATTTCCCTTCGGCCTTCTGCATTGTATTTTCTATTTTGCTGTTGACTTCCTGTAATGGGTTCCCGGTTGCTTAAGTCCTATTCTCATGCCTTAGCGCTCATTGGTTGACTGGCCCTTATGCATTGTTTTACCGCTTTATCCCATTGCGTTTAAGAAAAAATGCTAAGTTTAAAATCACTCTATGTAGTGGTGAAATCTGTCGAATGTATGTGTCTTTTTATGTACAAGTCCAAATGTACATTGGCGGGACAAAAATGTCAATTGGCTTTCAAAAAGTGAAAAAATGTGATTGCATGCATTTTGAATGCATATCAGGTTTGTATATGCAATGAGGAATCTTTCACATATTTCAAGAATATTCCCTGCTTGTATGTGAGGGTTGCATTATATGTTTAGACATGCAACGGCTAGATACAAAGGGAAACATGCAAGTGAAAGATACATTGGATGCATACAAGGAAGTTGTACAAGGCAAACTATACATTGGGTTTATACAATGCAAAATGTGCAAAGCGGCCGACATACATTCGCTACAGTGGAAGGCATCACCGGCAAAATAATGTACATCAGCGATCCATGTAGTAGTTTCCCCGACGGCCGATACACATGCAAAGGAAAGTGATACAATGGGTGGCGCCCGCTGGCATACAAAAAGGTTTGTATATGTTCGACATACAAAGCAGAATGTATATCAAAATATGCAAGTGCGATATACATTCCCGAGATGCATTGGTCAGACCCGAAAGGGTATGTGATGTAGTTAATTCAGAGATGGAGTCTGGATGAATATATGTTTTTGATTGTATGTTTGCATTGCATAAGCGATATACAAGGTGAACATACAAAGGGATATGTACAAGTCGAGCCTGATTTAAAAGTCAAATTCGGCAAATTCAAAGTTGGGGTTTGCGGCTTGCATGTATATGGCATTGTATATGCCAATATACAAAAGATTGAAGATAAAAGGCCGGATTTCAAAATGTTTCCAACCTATTTTATGAAATTTGAAATCCACAAAATGTATATTGCATTTGTATATGCAATATACAAAGCGAAGATGCAAAAGAAAATATACGAGCCAGACCCGAACCTGATTTCAATTTGATCTATAATATTTTGGGGTCTACCTTGTATTTGGTTGTTATATGTATATGCATTTGCATATACAGGGCAAAAAAAGGCAAAAAAGGTGGAAAGGGCAAAATACACGTTTGCAATGAGAAAAGTCAGCGATGGCAAGGAAGCATCTATGTGGCACATTCTCATTGGCCAGTGACTTGCCTGTTTGATTTGAGCCATAGATTTGGGAGATGCAAGGAAGGATCGACAGCTATGTTCAAATACAGGGTTTTCTTCACGACTGTAGTGGCATTCTTGGCGGGAAAGCTTCCAGAGCACGTGGTTTTCTACGTTCCCGCAGGACACCAATAGGTCGACCATTGATTGTAGAATTACAAAGGCATGGGTTGGTGATGGACATGCCACCTACCAGTTTTAAGAGGAAGATCCCCAAACAGTGGCACTGGGCTTGAGTCCAACCATTCCTCACCTTTCTTCCTACCCGTTGCATTGATTGTTTTGGGCGCCATTCCATGGTGCATTGTAAAGGACAAGATTTTGATTTGACCATTGTACAGTTTTGTTGAGGGCACATTCTGAGTATATTAGAGGTGTGTGCCTCATTTTTGTTGTTGTTGAAAACTAGACAAATTTTGGTGCTATGATAAGATACAACTTCATTGGTGGCTCTATTTTGGGTGTCTTGTGAGTTTATGAATCATATTTTATATGTCTTATCCATAAATTTATTGGTTTCATGTTGTTTTCTATGAGTAATTCTTCATTGCATGTATTCTGTTATTTGTCTCCAAATTGAATGTTTTCTTCTTCTGAATCTAAACAGCTAAGGGATGTTTAAGATTCTAGGACATGAGTTCACTATGTTGAATGCTTAGTCTTTTACTTCTGCTCAATGAGTAGATTAAATGTCTTAGGTTAAGTGTTGGGAAGAATATATTGTAGTGAGGATGTTTGTAAGCAGAGATAACTGAATACTCAGTTTTGGGAAGTATCTGTAAGGCAGACACTAAAAATTTCCTTGAAATCCAGTCATTGATATATGTTTATGGTAACCATTCACATGTGTATGTCTATTGACTCCGAGCCCTAAGATAGGCACTGATCCAGTCTTGTATTGAGGTTACAACCAAGGTCCTAGTTTTGCATCCAAATATCAAAAATCAAACTCAAACTTCAAATACAAACCTTTAGGACATTAGAAGTAGTTTTAGGACTGAAATCCTCTGTCTCACAACTGAACTTAGGCCCAAAGCTAGCCCCTTTGCACTTGTCTCACAGTTTTGGTCTGCATAAGAGAGGATTTATCTACTTTGTGTCAACATCCCAGCTAATTCATAGATGCATTTCATAGATGTTGAATAGGGAATAACCCCCTTGGTTTTGCAGAGCCTAAAGAAGAAGAGGAGATATTTATAGAGTCTATCTCCTGTACTGTTGGCCCCTGGCCTGGGAATCCTATTGATTAATGATGGGTACTTTGTAGGGATAATTGGGAAGAAGCATCCAGTTTGGAAAAAACTCCAACAACTAGTTTGATTCTTTCCATGTTCACACTACTTGGAATACTTTCCCAAATTTTATCATTTTCCTTGAATAGTCTTTGAACTTGGATTTTCACCTCTGGAACTTAGCTAGTTTCAAACTTGAAAACTTGGGAAACTTAGAATTTCTTCATGTAATTGATGAATTGCTTCATGATTGACCTATTTATCTTCTAATGATGTCCTTGTGCTTGTGTAGGATTTGACTCTGGATGGTGCAAGAAGTAGAAGATGTCTTTGTCCGTGACTTCTTGGAGTGGATTGCATCATGTTCTCTATCTTTGCCTAGTGCATGAAATTAGTGACCCTAAATTCTTGAACTCCTGGATGTGCACTTCTCGATGATGAAGTGATGAGTCTTGATGTCGTGTAGTGGACCTCCTTTGATGATGACCTTGGATGCGCATGTGAAGCTTTCGGCGATATCTTCTCCTTCTTTGTGATCTCGAGCAACACTCTTCCAAGATTTGAACGTTCTCAGTGCAAGCTTTGCCATTCTCCTTTTTGGATCCTCCATCACCTTCCACAAGGAAAATAATTGTCAATTTCAAAGATATTGATTGTCAACAACCTTTCATTAGGTTTTGTCTAACATTTCACTTTCAGATACCTTGCAAAGGTCTTGGGTTAGATCTTACTTGTTCTATACAATGGAGAAGGTTTTGTTCTCATGTTTTAAAACTTTCCTTTTATCCCCTTCTAGCTGACCTAGCAACTTGCCTTAGTTTGAGCGCATTTGAGGCATGGTGAAGAAATTTTCCTTTGGTAGAGAGCGCATTTGGTAATGAGTGAAGAAATTTCACAAGATAGAGTGCATATGAGATAGGTTGGAGAAAGTTTCTTGAATTGGAGTGCATTTCCTAAAGGTTGGAGAAATTTTTTTGAGTGGGAGCACATTTAAGGATGATTAAAGAAATTTTCATAATGCCCGCATTTGATGGATGTTGGAGAAATTTCACCAAGGAGGGCGCATTCCTTGAGAGTCAAAGAAATTTCCTTAAGTTGGGCACATTCCTTGAGAGTCAAAGAAATTTCCTTAATTTGGGCGCATTCCTTGAGAGTCGAAGAAATTTCGTTAATGAGCGTGGGTTGCGCTCATGGAGGAGAAATTTCCCATACTTAGCCATTTTTGAGTGCCTAAAATCCCTGTATGTTTCAAAATATATTTCCTATACTTTAAATATTTTGAAATATACTGTTAGGATGTTTGAGATAGGTCTCAGATCCATGTGATTTAACATACAGATTCTAGATTTTTGAGGATCCACTATATTTCAGACTTAGTCATTTTTTCAAGATTTTAGGACACTAGAGACTTAGTCAATTTTAAGACTTTAGGACATGCATCAAGATGAGAGCATACAGACTCCTTGGCAAGAATTTGGTGAGACTTTGGCAAAACAACACTACCAAACCTACATGCTCATAGAAAACCCAAACCTAAAGGAAAACCAACGTAGAAAGCGAGAAAAAGAGAGAGGGTCCCCATTTGCAATGGGGTGATGTGTGATTACATCACAACATCATTGACTTAAGAGCATTATTTATGTTTAAATCTTAAATTATCCTTGATAATAAATATAGAAGCTTAGGAAGAATGCCTTGATGATGCAAGAGTATCTCTAGTTTAAGAGCAATCTTGCATCGACCAAAAACATTTGCATTTCAATTTGTTTCTTTTCATTTTCTAGTTCAATACAGTCAATTCAGTCAGTAGTAGTTTTTGTATTTTGGTCTGCATTCTACAACAGTTGCATTTCTGATCTTGCAAAGCTGGACTTAGCTTCTAGATTCACTCATGCACAACATATCTAGAATTCAGAGCATTTGGATCAAGTACCTGTAAGATATCGCTATCAGAAGATCAATTGTTTTCTTAGAACAAAGCATCCTAGCAGTTTCAGATAATCAACTAAAGGAGAAGAATTGTGGAGCATTTCATGACTTGCAAAGCTAAAAGACACATCAATTAATTTTTATTGGTTCATGGCCAACCGTCCCCAAGATCCGCACACCATTCCATTCATTTGTGGAGGAACTCTATTCAATTAGGTCTAACCTATCTGTGTACACACGTTACACCTCTTCATTGGAGTTTGGAACCTTCCTTGGCCGACACAGAGGAATCTTTGGTTCTAGAGATGATATAAATTGATGTAATAGATCCTTAGGAAAGTAGTCATTGATTAGTTACAAGTTGATAATTTGAATTTTGTACGAAAGAGATTCAAAGCTATATCTTGTGCATATTGTGATATTCTGTAATTAGGCCTGTGAGGCCTAATTGTAAGCCCACATGTTGCTAGCCGATTTGTATTTGAATTCTATGATATACTGAATAACTGAATCTCCATTTGCCTTATATCTTTAGTTGTTTCCGTTGTGTTTACTCTAGCTGCATGACCTGGATAGTTGTCTTTGAGGACCCTCCTAACTATGACTGCACCACTTGAAGAAATAAGCAAATTGGAACATTTCCATATCTATTATGAAATAATTGCAAACTTGCTACCATAATTGTTGTTGACCCGCTAGCAAAAATTGTAGGTTTGAAGAAAAACTTACTCTAATTTGAAGGAACAAAAGTTTAAATTTTAAATGCTTATTAAATAAAGTTTGCTTTCTCTATTTTGAAGATTGGAATACAGAATTGTTATGAGAGATCTAGTAATTTGGATAGCATAGATGACAATAATCAAATTACTTTAAAATGGAAAAGAAAAAAACATAATTTTAAGAAGATTAAAATTTCAATTCTAGTAGTACATGGAAAGGATGTGATTTTTTTTGAGGAGATACAGGTGCTGACTTAAAATAAATATTCCCACTTTTTTATTATTTTAAAATAAAATAACTTTTAAAAATTTCTTTGTTCCCATTAAATAAGATTTTAAATATTATTAGTCTTAATGTTTTAAATGTTTGTATTAAAAAAATATCAGACTTATCCCACATGACTCTATTGTGTTCCAAGCATTTTGGGTGATTACTTAAACCATTTCATTTTATGGGTAGGGGCATCATACTATGTAAGTCTGGGGACAATGAACACACATTTTGTTTTGATTAAGAGCTGGTTGATGAGTTTAAGTGGGAGCTCTGTGTTTTTAAAATCTCCAACTATTGTTTTATTTGTTGCCCAACTATTTAATAATGATATGTATTCTTACTATGACAACTGGAATGTTGTATTATGTACCAATGTAACTGGCAAACTTATTATTAAAAAAAATAGACACAAATTAATAATAGACTAAGGAAGAATCAAATGAAAGCAAAGGATAAGCTATGTGAATTACTAATGTGGCTTTGGAGTTTTCCTCTAAGATATGTGTTGTAAACATTGAATAGTGTTGTTTATTATGGCTAGGATTAAACAAAACACTCTAAGCACTAACCGTCTGACATAGCAATGTGGGCCCTTAAATTTCTATTTGTTCCCACTCGTTGTTCCCATTTTCCATTTCAGAAGTCACGATTTGGTGTTTCGATAGTCACAGTTTGGTAAACTTCAATTTTTAATTAGCATAGTCTCCCACCCAATCAATTTGAAATCATCTCCCACCTAGTAGATTAAATGAGCGATACATGTAAAATGTGGAAGCATAAACAAGGCACGTAAATTGTCTAACGAGATGGTGCACAAAGAAATGTGGTCTCTTTGCCTTCTATTATTGTAGGATATACATAAAATGGGTTTGCCTCGACTGCTATGATTGTAGGATATACACAAAATAGGTTTGTTGAAAAGGCTTTAGAAACTTTCAAGAAAATGCAATTGATAGGTGTAAAGTTAGATTCTACAACCTTTGCCAGCATCCTCCCTGCCTGTACCATAATGGGAGCTTTAGAACAAGATAAAGGATACATAAATTTTGTTAGATGTTGTAGTTGTAACTTCCCTGGTAGACATGCATACAAATGTAGGAGCATAGATATCATCTCATGGAATACCGTGACTACAGGATATGCACAATGTGTAAGCATAGACAAGGCACATGAGCTATTTGACATAATACCTCTATGAAACGTGTTCTCATGGAATGCCTCGATTGTAGGGTATTCACAAAATATATTTGTTGAAAAGGCTTTAGAAACTTTCAAACAAATGCAATTGCAGTCATAAAGCCAGACTCTACAACCTTTGTTAGTTCCTCCCAGCCTATGCCAAATGGGAGCTTTGGAACAAGGTATGGACATCCATCAAAGCATAAAGGATAGAGGATTTTTTTAGATGTTGTAGTTGCAACTGCTCTGGTAGTCATGTATGCAATATGTGGAAGCATAGACAAGGCACGTGAATTGTTTGACAAAATGCCTCAAAGAAATGTGGTCTCATGGAATGCCATGATTGTAGGAATATGCACGAAATGGATTTGTTGACGAGGCTTTAGAAACTTTCAAGCAAATGAAATTGGTAGTTTAAAGCTAGCATCCTCCCTACCTGTCCCAAAATGGAAGCTTTGGAATAGGGTATGGGTATCCATAGAAGCATAATGGAAGTGTGATTTTTGTAGATATTCTAGTTGGAAATGCTCTAGTTGATATGTATGGAAAATGTGGAAGCATAGACAAGACGCGTGAGTTGTTTGATAAAATGACTCAAAGAAATGTGGTCTCATATTTTAGGATATGCACAAAATGGATTTTGCAAGGATGCTTTCAAAATCTTTGAATTAATGAAGCATTCTAGAACATATCATGACATTATCAGTTTTGCTTGTGTTCTATGTGCATGTAACCATGCAAGTTTAGTGGATGAGGGTTGTAGATACTTCAATCACACAAGTAACCCTTATTGCATTACACCTACAATTGATCATTATATGTGCATGGTTGACCTTCTTACCCATGCTAGCTATCTTCAGGACACCCTAAACTTTATCATTAATGTGACAGTTAAAGTTATGGTGGTTGTGTCAACATGTTTTCTTGGTGCCTACAAATCACATATGAACATAGGCTTATGAGTATTTACAGAGATGTTGCTTTTTTATTTCGATCCTAATGAGATGAGGGTTTCAAGGTGGCTAGGAGAGAGCTAAATAGGGAATTTCATAAGTGTTTGGAGTGACAGTAGGACTTAAAACTAGAGGCAAGCAAAAGCATGAGGGGAATTTTAGAGAAACACAATGGGAGACATCATAGGTTTGAAATGAATATTATAATTACATTCATAATATGGTCAAATTGACTACTTTATTCACTTGTGGAAAACCTAACAAATGGTTATAAGAGAACATATATTTCTAAGTTATTATAAGTTTTTATAATGAGTGTTTTTAATGTTAACAATAGAAGAGGGAATTTCTTATGTAAGTAACTTCTTTTCTTATAAAAGATAAATCACTTTGTAACTATCATTAATAGTATCACACTTGAGGTCCCAAGGTACATCTAAAATTATAAATGAATATTTTTTTGTATGCATAATAATAGTAGGAAACAATTGAATTGAAGCAACTCCATTGTTATTATAAATAAAAATTTAATTATAAAATAATCCCATAGATTACATTTGGTGAAGTGAGGTCCTTAATAAATAAAAGGTGCTATGTTCTTCCTCCTACCACTTGATACTGCCACATCTATTTGAATTGATTTATTTGTAATCCCCAGTTCTAGATGTGTTCTAGACAATTTATTTAGATGGCTTCTTCCTTAGAATTTGCTAGTTCCCATCCCACTTTTTGGTTCCTTTTTTGCTCATTCCAATACTATCCAACTATAAAATTTGTTAGTTTCCTTGGAAACATTTGGTCTCTTATTTCATGCCAAATGATGAGTATTTCTTTTGCAATTGATTTTAGTATTTCATTTTCCATTTTGTTGGGGTCTCTCTCCGCCCATCACCCTTGCTCTTTTCCCTTCATCTCAAAGCTTAGCAACTCATATATGAATTGCTCTTTTCCTTCTTTTGTCAACTTCTCTCTTTATCTTCCTCATGGTTGAAGTTAAACTTGTGAAACCACAATGATAACAACTATTGCCTATTGATACACTACAAAAGACTAACTTTTGAACTTTATATTTCTTACTACTTGCATAAATTGAGTAGAACCATGATCAATCCCTAATCAATCTCAAAATTGAACCTAAAATTTTATCCTTAATGGCCCATTAGACCATTTTAAACCATGTAAAAGAATGCGGTCTTACAACATCAATAAATCCATATGAAGAGTCACCCAAAAATTCTTCTAGATAGACATACTTGGCTTCTTGGGTTAGATATAACATTGAGCTTAGGCATTCATGTCTAGGTCTAAAAAAGTCCTTATTTTATCTTAACGTAGGGTGACAACTAAGAGATAAGCGAAAAAAAATCAACCAAGTTGAAGAACAAGGAATAGGATATCGGGTATGAAATCATTCCCACTAATAAAATGATTGTAATGAAATAAAATTATGTTATTATAAATTCTAGGTATAATGCTCCATGGCCATTGAATCTTGGGGGATCAAAATTATATGAAAACTTAGAGACAGGTGAAATTTTTTTGAATCTGCAAGAAATAATGATAAGGTTAATACAATCACTAAATACTTCAATTCTGGAGAGAAAATATAGATTGGCAACATGTTCTTTCCAAACATTGTGTAATTAAGTATATTGCCAAATATGTAGCCAAGGTAGAGAAAAGTTCAGAAAGTTATCAGTAAATGTTTATGCAACTTGGAAACATGGAAAATCTTGATGATTCATGATAATTCAAGGAATGACAAGAGTAGGAAAATCATATCTAATTGGTGATATCAATCAATCTCTCCAAAATGCATCATTTCCATGGTGTAGTCCACTTCTATTACTTGCACCAATAGGAGTAGTAGCATTCAATATTGGAGCTTAAACAATTCATTTAGTACTTCCAATTCCAATCACAGATTTTGATCAATTAGAAGGAAAAAGGCTGACAAATTTCTAATAACAGATTTGACACATAAAATACATTTTGATTGATGAAATGAGCTTCATTGGCCAGAATTTGCTCGAGAAGGTGGACTGTTGACTTTGTCAAGTATTCCTTTAAAATGCAAACATGAGTTTTGGAGGTATATCTTTGTTTTTTGTTAAAGATATGTATTTTATTTCTATTTTGAAACATATACTTCAGTATAATAAAATTTAAGAATTAATACTACACACTAATGAAAGTAATTATTTTTCAATATTTTCTAGGTGTATCTATGATTCTAGTTAGAGATTTAGGAAAATTACCTCTTGTTAATGATAAACCACCATATGATAGTAACAAGAGGGGTAAACTATTATGGAAAGAATTCAAAACTGTTGTTACTTTGGATAAAATATTTAGGAAATAAGTAGAAAGCATTCAACAACAAAAGTTTCATCAACTTCTCATAAATCTAAGAGATGCAAATCTAACTATTGATGACTGGAAGTTGCTGATGAAAAGAACTAATGTTGGCATCGATGCACCAATCAAAGAAGAATTTGATAACAGTATTCATTTATTTTCCACAAATGAAATTGTGCATAGTCATAACAAAAAAAACTATGCTCATTAAAGCAGTCTGTTGCACATAGCATTGCAACAAAAGTGGGTAGTGTCAGTGCAACAGAAGTAGGTTAGAATGATGAACTTGTTTTAGAGTTATTAATTTCTAAGGATGCAAGAGTCATGCTAACTTATAATCTTTGGATAAAATCAAGTCTTGTAAATGGATCTCTAGGGATGTTTGAAACATAATATACAAACTTGAAAGTGCACCACCAGAACCGCCGACATATATTATGGTTGAGTTTGATAATTACTTGGGAATACCATTTGAAGATCAGTTTCCATGGGCCACATGATCCAAATAATATTAAAATTGGGATGGGCATTAACAATATACAAATCATTTTGTGAGAGGGAAGATCATCGATTAAAAGAGAGATCATTTCAAGAACATTTTCCTAGAGAAGAGTAGGATACATTGAGATCTCAGTGCCACGACTCAAGAACTCATCCATTTTGGTATGGATCTTGATAGATTCAATTGAGAGAATGAGTTAAGAGAATAATTAGAGGAAATCCTAAGGAGGAAGTGTTTTGGCACCAGAAGTCAAGGTAATCCTAGTTAAAAGATGGTGACATGAATATTACTTTCTTTCATCTTTCTACCAAAATTTGACATAATTCTAATTCTATTCCAAGTATTAGGAAAGCTAATGGTGTGGAGACTTGCAACAATGAGGAAACAAAGTATTTCTTTAAAAGGATGTTAATGAAAGAAACTAATTTGTGGCAACGTGGTTTTGGCAACTTCAATTTTCCTAAGCAGGTGTTGAATGAGAAAAATGTAGAACTTATGAAGGAGTTTACATTGGAAGAAGTTAGATCTACAGTTTTGTCCATGCCTAGAGACAAGGCTCCAGGACCAGACAGTTGGTCTATTTTCTTTGAAAAATGTTGGGACATTATTGGCAGGGATGAGATTTTAGCAATTAAAGAATCAAGAAAATTCAAGAATGTCCTTAAAGAGTTCAAGCGTACCAATATCATGCTCATTTCGAATGTTAAAATGCCACTATCCTTTGAGGAGTTCATACCAATATCTTTGTGTAATTTCATCTATAAAGTGATTTCCAAGGCAGCGACAAATCATATAGCCAACATGCTACCAGGTATTATATCAGAGGAACAAGGAGGTTTTGTACCTAGTAAAGAAATAGTTGAAGGTGCAATTATAACTCACAAGATTCTTCATTCATTTAATAATGGGAAAGATCCAAGCATGGTTATAAAATTAGACATGGCTAAATCTTACAATAGGGTTAGTTGGGAGTTCTTGATGGGTCTTTTTCTTTCTCTAGGCTTTTCCAAACAATGGATCAAATGGATATCAACATGTATCATAGGGATCAACTTCTTAGTTCTTGTTAATTGTGTGGATACATGCTCTTTTGTATCCTCCAGAGGATTAAAGCAAGGAGACTATTGACCTATTTTCTAATACCTAGTGTCAAATAGCCCACCTTGAAAATCTTGTTGAAATCCCTCGAGAACTTAACTTTGCAAAGCCTAAAATCCTTCAAATTCAAGGGTTCTACCTTGTAAAAATCTCTAAAAATCCATCAAGAGAATCCTTACAAAAAATACAAAAAATTTGAGGCTTTTACTTTGAGTTTTTCCCCCCTTTTAGCATTTGTTAGAAAAGTTTTGGTTTCATGAAGTAACATAAATTTGACTAAAGCATGGAATGTTTTTCTTCTTTATCTACAAACTCAGGTTATGTGAACTTTCCCAAAGTTCACTTTTTCTCAAGTTCCCTAGCTGGATGATTCACCAATGGAGGGAGGAGGTTTCCAAAAATTAGTTAAGTAAAAAATGTTTTCCCTTTATCGATGAAGTTTATCAAATGCAAACTTTTCATAGGTTCACTTTTCTGCCAGTTTGCTGACTCGGTGATTTACCGATAGAGGGAAAGGTGAACACATTATTTAAAATGTATAAGACATATAAAAGGTCTAAGGAATGCCTTGTTGGTGATTTTCACAAATGGCAAACTCAAAGAGTGGTTCAGGAATTCTAAAGTTCGTCAATCGGGCGATTTCTCGGCAAAAGGAAGACAAAGGGAAGAATTTGTGAAAAATGACTAAGTAAAGATTGGCTTGTCGGCAAAGTGTATAAAGAGAAAACTTTTCATAAAGTTCAAAGTTTCAATGGTTTGCTGATGAGGTTAATTGTCCACAGAGAAGGCAACAGAAAGGAGGCTAAGTGAAGGGTTCAATAAAAGGGAAATGGGTTGATAACAAAAATCAGCTAAGGCATTGATCGGTCAGAATTTCAAAGGTTCACCAATCAGCAATTTTCCTGATAAGGTGGAGAGCATAAAGGGGAGGTGGCTAAAAAGCAAGGTTGGGCAAAATAGCCTTTTACCGACAAAGAGGAGAAAAGTAAGGCAAAAGAGGCAAGCACAAAATGGTTCAAAAATTGAACATTTTTCTGATAAGGCAAAACAAAGCCAATAGAGTTCTGTAAAATGATAGTTTGTTGATAAGGCAAAATATGAACTAGAAAGAGTTCAAAAGAGGATGGATCTTCCAATAAGACAAAAATGATATGAAAGAGACAAACCAACCATAGTTTAGAAAATGATATTTTGCCAATAAGGGCAAAATATGCAGAAACAGAGGTAGTTCAGAAAACTAAGAAGTTGTCGACTGAAGATAAAAAGATGCAGATATTGACAAAATATGTAAAAATAGAGCCTAAAAATGTATTGTAAACTTCAAATATATGAATGTATATATTTGAAGTTTTGTAAAAGATCTGTAAAAAGGGATTTTGGAGGGAAAATCTATTTGATTTTCCTCATCTACCATTAATGTAGATCTGATCTTTCAGCTACCTCAACTACTCGCTTCCTAGGTATTTTTACATTTATAGTTGTAGGTTGATGAATCAACTGTTTGAATTGAAGGAAAAATATCTCCTAGCTACTCCATGATCCAAGATATTTTTTGTAGTTAATTTTAGCAAGCGAACATTCCCTTTGACATGGATATTTTCTGACAGCCCATGGGGGCAAATTTATTGACGAAATGATTGAGGTCAATGTAATCAAAATGCTATAGATGCATATTTGTAAGATGTAGTGAGGGTTGGAAAATAGTGGCAAGATAGTTGAATTTCTTGATTTTCTTTTGTGTTTTCAATCAAAGCCCTCTACTGTAACCTTGCCTTTTGATGAAATACACACTATGTTTTACCTTTTTCATGCTTGTTATTTAGCACTGTGTAAATTAGGATTGATTTTTATGTCAATTTTTATTCCTTGCAATTTTGTTCTACTCTTGCCTTTGTTAGAATCAATTAGACTTATGTAAGTTTATCAGTTGTATCTACTTATTTTGTGCATTCTTAGTATAGTGAGAGCTCCATATTCAAACATGGTGTATCACCTCCATTAATTTACAATTTTATCCCTCTTTCCCTTTTTCTAAATGGTTGATAGATTAGGTTTAGTCTTAGGAATAGCTGGAACTATTTTTCAAGAAGAGAATTAGCCTCTCTAAAAATTTGATCTCCCTGCAGGATACCACACCTAGAAATCATTTGAATATTTCACTGGATTGTTGGAGCCCTAAAAGACTTCAACACAGGGTGCAAATTCAAGTGACAATAGTTTCTGGCATGCTTGGTGGGACTATGAATAATCTGAATCAAGCTGAGAATCTAGTGTTCTTCTCAATACTCTACACTTTGGCAATTCTTTCATGTACCTAGCAACTCTACAAGATTCTGGTTTTGATCAGTGCCATCTTTAATGCCTATGCAAACAAGGGTGTCTTTAAGAGGTAACATTCAATTTACTAAATTATCTATTGTTTCTTCAAGGAGAAGGTCTAGTTTATCTAGGTCTCTAGTGAGAAGGAATAGCAGCCCTATTTTACTTCATCTAAGAGCTCAATCTACAACCCCTCTTGTTAGGTCTCAACACACAAGTAGAGGCTTGCATATTTCTATTTTAAATTTGTATATTCCCATTATGACAAGGAATTTTCCTTTTGTGACCTTTAATGAAGGCAACCCTTTAGATTTGTTTGCATATAATGATATACCAGTTACAACCCTAAAGAGTGTTTCACCCTTTACGGGTGATGGTTCTGTAACCCCTACTGAGCACATCAAAGACATGTATAGTGTGTGCTCAGTCCATCATATCCATCATGAAGATGTTACAGTCAGGCTCTTAGTTTTATCTTTTAAAGGGAGAGCTCTTCAATGGTTTAGGAGCTTGGCCCTTGCTTCAATACATGACTGAGACGAGCTGGGAGAGGCCCTCTACAAATAGTTTGGGGAGAGGGTAGATAATGTTTCATTGCTAGAGAAATTGACAAAAATCAAAAGAGCCCCAAGTGAGATATTGGAAGATTTCAATTTTAAATTCCAGAGGACGTGGGAGAGAATTCCAGCTACCCTCATGCCATCTCCACAAGGTGCCTTTTCATACTTTTAAGAGATTTGAATTATGATATTGTAGTGATGATGTAGCCTATGGGTACTAAAACCCTACCAGTTGGTTATGAGACAACCCTAAAAGATGAAATTTGTTTAATACATGCTAGGAAAATTGCTCCTAGACCTCATGTACCCCTTTTTCCAAAACTTCCTTCATCATCCTAATGGCCCATTAGTGCTCCCATCCTAGAGCCTAAAGATTCAACATCCTCTCTTTCTCAAGAAGAGAGTGATCTTAAAACCCTAATGACCAATTTGACAAACAAGGTAAATGGCATTTCTATTCAAACTACCCCCAAACTCCATCAGAATTATAATAAGGGGTAATCATCCAGCCAAAATTAGAATTAGGGTTACAATCCCAACAAAAATTAGAACTAGAATCAGGGTTATTAGCATAATAGATATTAAAACCCAAACTCTACTTAGCCTTTGCAAATAGTTTGACCTATCCAATAGATTCCAGCTGTGAATCCTATTAGGGCTTTAGTCCCTACTCAAAATAATCTAGACCAAGAGGTAGATTGGTGCTATCCCTATAGCTAGCTACATAATCAGTCCACTTGTGCTTTTGGAGCACAAGAAACAACTTTAATGGTGTAGAATTTTTATACCTAGTAGGCATCATTATTAGAGGCAGCCAATAACAACCCCAAGGTATCAAAGAAGGCTACCTCTGATGCCAATATGATGCTGTTGACTTCAAGGGACTTTTGTGTTGTCAATCAGCCCATGGATAGTGTGATCATGTATGTAAGTAGTATTGCAAACAATACTAGATCCAAAAAGAGGTAGTTGGAGGCTAGCCCCATGCCTACTATTTTACAAAAGGAGCCTATTTCAAAGGAAAAAGTGGTCAGTGCCATAATGCCAATTCAAAGCAGCAAATCTACTACTACAAAAAAATTCCATTAGGCTTAAAAGTGCCTGAGCAAACTGTTGATCAGTCAAAAAAGGGAGCATGAGTTCCCTCAATGTATAAGGCAACCACTGTTCCACTAAATATTGTGGAACAAATGAAGAAAACAAATATCAACATCTCAATGTGGGAAGTAATGTCAATCCCTTCTCAAAAGGATATGTTACAAGAAGCATTAAGACATTTCCCATCAGTTGAATTAGCAGCAATTGACTCATCAGCAAAATAGAAGGAAAAGATCCTTGTTAGTCTTGTGTAGCCAAGGGAAGAACAAGTAAGTTTAGCAGAAAAGCCATCCCCTTTCTACTTGTCTTTGATCATTGGCAAATTTTTAGTGCACAACTATATGATTGACTCAAAGGCTAGTGTTTCAATCATGCCTAAGAAGATAGCAAATAGATTAGGTATCAAGTATACCCTTGTTTCATCAGGAGTATTACAATTGGATGGCACTTCTATAAATACAGTGGGGGTGATCAAAGGACTAGACTTGACTCTACATGCTTGTCCAGACATGACTTGCAGTCAAGAAATTTTAGTTATTGATCTCCCTCCCTTCTTTGCCATTTGTTTGTTAAGGGATTTTACAGCCAAGGTAGGTGGATACCTTTCTTCTTACCAGTCTCATATGCTTTTGAGGACCAGGTATGGTACAAGTTTCACCATCAAGGTTGAATCAATTTCAAATTATCATGTGGAGAACTATGACCACAGCTTGGTGAACATGCATGTTATGATTCAGGGTGAGGAAGTGCATGATTGACTGTCTCTAGACGCAACATCTTCACCTCTTTCAACCCTTGATCTATTTCTTGATGAATGGGCAAGGGATCACTGTGATTTTCATCCTTGTGACACTACTGATGCAACTGACTTGGGCACCTACATGATTCATGAAGGGGATTCTTAAGTCCCTTCTATACTTAAGCTAGATGATGACTCTAATGGCCCATGGAAAATATTTTTTGATAGTACAAAGAGCATAAATGTAGCTGGTGCATGGGTTTTATTAGTCTCTCTAACTGGTATGAAATTGCATTTTGCTTATAGATTACATATTTCTTTCACCAATAAAGTAGTAGAGTATGAGACATTAGTTCATGGTTTGCTTATTGTTGAGGAGAAAATATAAAGCATTTGGATATCTTTGGTGACATTGTATTTGTGGTCAACCAAGTCAGAGAGAGATGTGCTACAAAAGATTAGCTCCTAAGAGCTTATATACATAGAGTTTGGGGCTTGTTTGAGAGTTTTGATGCTCTCAACTTACAGATAATCCCAAGGAAACTGAATGCTGAGGCTGATCAATTAGCTATAATGGGGGCTCAATTTTCTCCACCTACATATTTGTTTTAGGGCCCTGATCAATGTGTGAAAATAGTAGTCAGGCCCTCTATTCCTGAGAATGACATACATTGGCAAGTATTTGAAAAAAATGAGCATATTATTAGCTTCATTCAAAATGAAGCAAATTTTTTTTCCATCCAACGTGGCCCAGGCTACAGGAAAGCTATGGTGATCAAATCATTCAGCTCAAATCAAACAAGGTACCCAAAGGTTTAGTTATCCTTGAGGCTATTTTCATCCTTGATGATGAATTCACGGCTGAAATAAATAACACAACATTCAAAAAGGAAGACTACTACAAAATTGCAGTCACCCAAGACAAAGAGTTGCTACTAAGAAAATTTTGTGGTGATGTAGAGCAACAAGAATTCGTATGGCTTTCCTAGAAATACAACGACATCTTGGCATGGGCGTATGAAGACTTAAAAGGGTTCAATCTATATGTAGCTCAGCATGCCATCGATCTGGATCCAAATTGTAAGCTAGTCTACCAAAAATAATGGCCCATAAACCCAAAGATTAAGCTTCTTATGAGAAAAGAGTTGGCAAATCTAATACAGGAAATGATTATCTTTCTCATTAAATATTCTACTTGGGTTGCTAATCTAGTGCCTGTGAGGAAGAAAAATGGAGAAATTGGGCTCTATGTGGAATTCAGGGACTTAAATCTGGCTTCTTTGAAGGATCATTACCCTCTGCTCTCTATGGATCAAATTTTGTAAACTCTTGCAAGGGCAGAGAGGTTTTCATTATTGGATGGCTTTTCTGGGTACAACCAGATCATTATTAAAGAAGAAGATAGATTTAAAACAACATTCACAACCAAATGGGGAACTATGGAATATGCAAAAATACCTTTTGGTTTGTCTAATGTTGGTGCCACATTTCAGAAGGCAATGTATATTTCTTTCAAAGGTTTTATAAACAAGTTCATCTTGATTTATCTAGATGACATTATAATCTTCTCCAAGAAAGGAGAAAATCATATAGAGCATCTGGAAAAAGTCTTCGAGAGATGTAAAGAGTTTGGGGTGTGTCTAAACCCTAAGAAATGTATTCTTGCTATTGCTCAAGGTAAGCTTCTTAGCCATATAGTGTCTAAGGATGGGATCTCCATAGACCCTAAAATGACATCTACTCTCCTTTCTCTTCCCCTGCCTACTCAAAAAAAGGCTTTACAATCATTTCTAGGGTAGATCAATTTTGTTAGGAAGTTCATTCCTAATTGTACTGGCTTGGTAAAGCCTCTAACACTTATGCTCAAGGAAGATGTAGTCTCTAGATGGACAAAGAAAGTGAAGGATGGTTTTGAAAAGATCAAGGAAGAGATTGCCCATGCACCTACTCTAATGAACCCAAATTATGAGGATTTCATCCTTTATGTACATAGAGGGGAGGACAACATTGCTACTGTTCTAATGCCGCAGAATGAATAGGGAATGGAATAGCCCCTGGCCTTCTTCAACCAAACCTTGAAGGATTATGAGGTTAGATATAGCCCCATGGATAAACATGTATTTTCCATTGTTGGAGCTTTGAAAAATTTAGATATATGTTGGCAAATAATCATACTAAAGTTTTAGTTTCTCGTCCTAGTGTGAGAGATTATATAATGGGAATTAAGATTAGTGAAAATAGAGCCAGCTGGGTCACTAAGATCTTAGAGTATGATGTGATCATCAAGGCCACTAAGTTGATTAGAGGCAGAGGATTGTGTGAATATCTAGCTCTCAGACTTCTATAGATGAAGTCATTTCATCTTACCATTTGAATGAGGAAGGACCTACAACTGAGCCATCAGTTGTGAGTTCTTGGATAATAGACATGTCCAAATTCCTATCCACTAGTGAGTATCCCTATGAATTGGACAGAACCAAAAGAAGACACTTTAGGCTATAGTCTATTCCTTATGCTTTGGTGGATGGTGTTCTCTTCAAGAGAAAATTGGATGGAGTCATATTGAGGTGTATAGAAGAGGATCAAATTGATAGACTTCTCAGTGAGTTTCATGCTGGCCCAGCTGATGGCCATTTCTCTGCTAGAGGTACAACCATTAAAATAATGAAGATAGGTTATTTTTGGCCCACATTATTCAATGATGCCCATGTATCGGTAAGAAAGTACAAAGAGTTTGCTCTCTTTGCTAGAAAGAAATGATTGGAAACACTCCCACTCCAACCTATTCAGGCTGATCAACCCTTCTCATAGTGGGGATTAGATTTCCTTGGCATGATGAATCCCACTTCCACTGTTGGTCACAAGTGGGTTTTGACTACAACTAACTATTTCACTAGGTGGGTTGAGGTAGTCCCACTCAAAGAGACCACTAAATCATCAATCATGGATTTCTTGGAAGAAATCATAACAAGGTTTGGAGTTCCTCAAACCATTATTTCTAACAATGCAAAAGCATTCACTTGTTTTAGAATTGTTGATTGGGATCTAAATACAATGTGTTCTTGAAGACTTCATCCAACTATTACCCTCAAGGTAATGGGTTGGTTGAATCCACCAACAAGAACCTGATCAAAATTTTAAAGAGGTCCATGGAGACAAACCAGAGGCAATGGCACAACAAGATCAAATTAGTGCTTTGGGCTGACAAGATCACATACAAGAGAGCCATTGGAAACTCTCCTTTTTTTCTTGTGTATGGAAGAGAGGCCATATTGCCTATATATTTAGAGCTTCCTACATTAGAATTGACTTAGCAATTAGAATTGGAAGGAGAAGATGCCAGGTCTGTCTGAATGGCTGAATTGACTAAACTAGAAGAACAAACACAATTGGCCATGAATACATTAGAAGAGCATCAAAGGTAGACCAAAAAGTATTTTGATAAGAAGGCCGAGGTTCAGACCTTCAATGAGAATGATATTGTTTTGAAATGGGATGTTGACTGAGCCAAACCCAGAGGCCACACTAAGTTTGATACACTTTGGAGTGGGCCTTATATCATCATCAACTGCAAGCAAGCCAATGCTTTCATTATTTCAAGGCTGGATGGTGAAGTTCTACTGATTTCAATCAATGGGATCCATTTCAAACCTTACCATTAAGGTTGGTTTGAGATTCTGTACATATTGTTTTACTTTTATTTTTGCTTTAGTTTTCCCTTCACTAAGTTCTTTTGCGTAGGCTACATTGTCATTAGGAGAATGTAGGCCTTGTTCCTTTTGGTGTTGTTTCAAAAGGCAAGGTTTCATTTGTTTTGACCTATTTTAGTTCCCCTTTTGGACTCCATGCCCAATGGATGCTTAAGGCCATTGGTCTATTTGTTTAGTAGGAAAACATCTTTGAGAGGTTGCCAAAATGCTGACCTATTTTCCTTTGCCCAGAGTCAAATAGCCCACCTTGAAAATCTTGTTGAAATCCCTTGAGAACTTAACTTCACAAAGCCTAAAATCCTTCAAATTCTAGGGTTTTGCCTTGTAAAAATCTCTGAAAATACATCAGGAGAATCTTTGCAAAAAAATAGAAAAACCCAAAAAATTTGAGGCTTTTACTTTAAGTTTTGCCGCCCTTTTGGCCTTTGTCAGCAAAGTTTTGGTTTCATCAACTAACACAAATTTAACTAAGGCATGGAATGTTTTTCTCCTTTATCGAAAAAACTTAGGTTGTGTAAACTTTCCAAAAGTTCACTTTTTCTCAAGTTCTTTGGCTGGTCAATTTGCCGATGGAGGGAGGAGGTTTTCACAATTTGGTTAAGTAAAAAATGTTTTCCCTTTATCAGTGAAGTCTATGAAATGTGAACTTTTCATAGGTTCACTTTTCTGCCAGTTCGGCGACTTGATGATTTGTTGACAGAGGGCAAGGGGAACACATTCTTAAAAATGTCTAAGGCATAAAAAAGGGCCAAGGAATGCCTTGTTGATGATTTTCAGAAATGGAAAACTCAAAGAGTGGTTCGATAATTTTTAGTTCACTGATTGGGTGATTTCCCGAAAAAAGGAAAGACAGAGGGAAGAATTTGCAAAAAATGATTAAGTAAATATGGCTTGTCGACAAAGTGTATAAAGAGCAAACTTTTCATAAAGTTTGAAGTTTTAGCGGTCCACAAATGAGGCTAATAACTGACAGAGAAGGAAATAGAAGGGAGGCTAAGTGAAAAGTTCAATAAAAGGGAAATAGGCTGATAACAAAAATTGGATAAGGCATTTATGGCCCAGAATTTCAAAGGTTCGTTGATCGATAATTTTGCCAATAAGGTAAAGAGCATACAGAGGAGACGACTAAGAAGTACGGTTTGGAAAAAAAGACTTTTCCGACAAAGAGGAGAAGAGTAATGCAAAATAGGAAAGCACAAAATGGTTTGAAAACTGAACATTTTGCCAATAAGGCAAAACAAAGCCAGTAGAGTTTTGTAAAATGACAGTTTGTCGATAAGGCAAAACATGAACCAGAAAAGAGTTTAGAAGAGGATGGATTTGCTGATAAGGCAAAAATGAGATGAAAGAGACAAACCAACCATAGTTCAAAAAAATGATATTTTACCAACAATGACAAAATCTGCAAAAACAAAGACAGTTCAAAAAATTGAGAAGTTGCCGACTAAAGATAAATAGATGCAGAAATTGATAGAATATGTAAAAATAGAGCCTAAAAATGTATTGTAAACTTCAAATATCTAAATGTAGATATTTGAAGTGTTATAAAAGCTCTATAAAAAAGGGATTTTGGAGGGAAAATCTATTTCATTTTCCTCATCTGCCATTAATGCAGATCTGATCTTTCAGCTACCTCAGCTACTCCCTTTTTATATATTTTTCTATTTATGGTTGTAGGTTGATGAATTAATTATTTTTGTTGAAGGCAAAATATCTCCGAGCTACTCCATGATTCAAGATATTTTCTATAGTTAATTTTAGTAGGCAAACATTCCCTTTGACATGGATATTTGCTGACAACCCATGGGGGTGAATTTATTGATGAAATGACTGAGGTCAATGCAATCAAAATTCTATAAATGCATATTTGTAAGATGTAATGAGGGTTGGAAAATAGTGGCAAGATAGTTGAATTTCTTGATTTTCTTCTGTGTTCTCAATCAAAGCCATATGTTGTAACCTTACCTTTTGTTGAAATACACATTGTGTTTTACCTTTTCATGCTTATTTTTTAGCACTATGTAAATTAGGATTGATTTGTATGTGAATGATTATTCCTTACAATTCTGTTCTACTCTTGCCTCTATTATAATAAGCTAGACTTGTGTAAGTTTATTAGTTGTATCTAGTTATTTTGTACATTCTCAGTACAGTGAGAGTTCCATATTCAAACCTAGTGTATCACATGCATTAATTTATAGTTTTATCCCTCTTTCCCTTTTCCTAAATGGTGGATAGATTAGGTTTAGTCTTAGGAATAACTAAATCTCTTATCCAACAAAGGAACCAACCTCTTTAGAGATTTGATCTCCCTGCAAGGTTCCACACCTGGAGATCATATCAATGTTTCATTGGATTGTTGGAGCCCTAAAATCTTTCAACACAAGGTGCAAATCCAAGTGACAATGTTAAAAGATCCTCTCTCACCTTACCTCTTTATTTTAATGGTAGAATCTCTGACCTGGGCTGTTAGAGATGCAAGCAATTCGAATAGACGGCAAGGTGTAATGGTGAAGAACATGAATGAAGCCTATATGCATACTTTATTCATAGATGATACTATCTTATTTGGTAGAGCCATGAGGAGGGAATCACTTTCCTTAAATAAGGTTATTGATTTTTACTGTGAAGTGTTGGGTCAAAGGGTAAATGAGAGGAAATCAAAGATTTATAAATATTCTTTGTTGATAAGGAAAGATAGAAGAAGATAGCTAGGATTTTCAATTTTATGTGGAGTCACTACTTGGTAGGTATCTCAAGATTCCATTGTTTAATGGTAGACATAGGAAAGATCTATGGAAAGGTGTTATTGATAATTTAATTCTTAAAGTAAGCACTTGGAAGGGGAAGTGGTTGACATTAGAAGGGAGGTTGATAATGATCAAAACCATTTTAATAGTGATTCCAGCATACATGATGTCCACCTTACAGACGTCGAAAGGTATAGCATCTGAAATTTTGAAAATTTGTAGAAAATTCTTTTGTCGAGGTTCTACTGAAAAGAAGAAGATTCAATTAATCTCTTGGGATAAGGTATCCAAGATAAAGCTGCAAGAATGAGTAGGCATAATCAATCAGGAGTTGGAAAATCTATCTTTAGGAGAAAAATGGGCATAGAGTATGTATTAAAAAAACCCATTAAAAATGGGTTAAGCTGATGCAATCCAAATATCTAGATATCCAAGAGCCAGAGAGGATCTTTAGAGCCAAAAATCCACCATGGGGCTCTTTAATGTAGAACTTTATCTTAAGGTGTAGAGAAGTCATTTTACCAAAGCTCTCATGGATTATCCATAATTGATCTAAAGCACATTTCTAGAATTACTCATGGAATGGGTGGCCTAAATTGTCAGCTAGAGGAGATTTAAAAGAATTCAAAGTCTATTTAAAGGAACATTGGGGCATGAAGGTGTAGGATTATTGCCTTTTAGATGGAATCCACTTCCCACATAAAGTGATTTGGATAATTTTTTGAGGATTGTAACATCCCTTACGAGCAAACAATATTACTAAGAAACATTCTTAGTTCAAGAATTGTTTTCATATCAAATAGAGAGGATGAATTAATATGGATGGAGGATGGATCATGAAACTACACGGTGAAACAAGGGTACAAACTACTAACTTCAGGAGAGAAATTAGATTGGCCAATGCATTTATGCTAGTCAGATGCCATATCACCCAAGGCTAGCTCTTTCACGTGGTAATCTCTAGATAGAAAATTTCTTACGAGAGAAAGGATCCAAAAGTGGTCTTTGGGGCCAAGTTTTAGATGTGTTTTGTGTGGGGAAGTTGAGGAGAGTCTTGACCATCTACTACTCCATGATTGTAAATTTAGTGGTGAATGTTGGAGCTAGTACTTTAGGCAATTAAATTGGTCTACATCACTTTTGGGTACCCTTATTTAATTATTCATCAAGGCTTGACTTTGGAAAACTTATGGGTTGTCAGTCCGTCGATGCTCATTTGGCATATATGGAAGGAAAAGAAATTTAGTAGTCTTAGACACAAGTCAAAAACATGTCAAGAGTTGTGTAAGGATCTGGAGACAACCATCTCAGAGGTTGTAATTGCAAATATTAGAAGAACAAGTTGTATCAAATCAAAGTGGACAAGTTGGGATGATTTGGTGATGAAATAATGGAGGATTCTTTCTAGAAATTCTTTTGGTTTGGATTCTAGAGGATCCTCATAGAAGGTGGACAAGATTTGTATCAAATGGTGCCCATCATAATAGCCATATGTCAAGCTAAATTTTTATGGAGCTTATAGAGGTAATCCGGGGCCTTTAGGCATGGGATGCATTATGAGAGATCACAAGGGAAGGTTACTAGTGACTAAGTCTACTAATCTACCTATTAGAACTAATAACGTGGCAAAAGCTTCAACTCTAGTTCATGGTCTTCAGTTTTCCATTGATCATAGTTTTAGGACAGTTTGGATTGAGGGTGACTCTTTAAACATAATAAGAGTAGCTAAGACTAGGAAGATGAAGAATTAGAAATTAGAATATATCCTTTGTCAAGCTTGGGAACTTATTAAGAAGTTGGACTCCTTCCAAATCTCTCATTACTACAGAGAGGGTAACAAGGTAGAAGAGCTCTAGGCCAATGGTGTGATTGATCAATCACAAGAGGAAAATTTGTTTAATCCACCTCATGGAAATATTCCTTCCTTCTTATTAGAAGTTATGGAGGATTATGGTTTAATGGAGACTTAGAAGTTTTCTCATCTAGTTATACAGGTTTATGGCTCTTTCTTAATGTGGTTAGCTTGGTTTATCTTTGTCAGCTTTGATGTTATTGTTTCTAGAGATCTACTTGGCTATGAATCTCTATGTAGCCAACTCAGCCTATATCTTCATGGGCATGTAGTGTGGCCTCCTCCTAGACTGTGCTAATGCCTTCAATCATCTGCTAAATGCACATAGGTTCTAGCTCCATGGAGGATTATAACAAGAGCAAAGAAGGTATTTAACATGATTAGATTTTTACATCATCATGCACCAGACCTTGTGCTTGGTCCCCCTAGGCTCTGGGTACTCCTCTATTTTCTCTTCCATTTCCAATGCCACCCCCAAGAACATAATGACTCCAATTCGGAGTAGATTGCGGGACATGATACTAGTGTTGTGTTTGTTTTTAGTCTTGATGTTGAGTCTCTTATGTTCTTTTTTTTTTACTACTTTTTGTAGTCTATACTAGATGATTATATTCCTGGTAGCATATGTATGGATTTTGTATACACGTTTTATTAATATATATTTGGTGTTCTATCACCTTTTAAAAAAATACATAAATCATAGGGTTTAACTCTTTCAAAAGCCACTATTTACATTGGGCACACAGAAAGAACAAGATTGACATTTGTGGCTATATTTTGTGTAAAATCATTAGAAGGTGTCAGAATAATGTCACCATTTACATATGACCATTATGAAAAGATAAAAAGGGAAAACAAGTTGGTAAGAAAAAAGTTGAAGAACAAAGACTCAAATTGTTAGAAGATCAAGGTATATAGAGCAGAGCATAGAGAGTAGAGCAGAATAGTAGAGTAGAGCAAGATAGTAGAATAGCATAGCATACAAAGAATAACAGAGCGGAACAAAATAAAACATAGCAGGGCATGCACTATTTTTATATTCTATAAGGGGTATTACACATTTGAAAAAACACTGAACTATCATGTATATTTGTATCCCTATTTCTACAGATGAATATATACATGGTGCTCTCTTTTTTAGGTGGAGTTTTTTCTCGAAAGAGTTTTTGCACATAAATTTTCTGTTATAATGGTTTATTGATTTTAATTATTATTTGCTAAATTGATCATGTTCACAATCTTTATATTAATCTCATAAAAAAAAGATCTGAAATTTGCATATTCTATAACTTGCCTCATACTACTTTAATATCAAAGTCGAATGAATATTAAAACATTGTTTATTTCTAATGTTATGATCTCTAAATTTGTAACTTGTCCTCTCTAAGGGAAAGTTATCCAATGATAATTTTATTTTTGATAACATATATTTGGTTAACATTTAGTGTCATATATGTGGTTTTCTAAAATGTGTGGCAATATATATCTTACGATATAATAAAAATGAATAAACTAATAATTATTTTGATGCAAGTGAGCAAAATGTCACATAATAGAAATGCATGGGTGTCAACTTGGTTATCCAAATAACATTGGTATCTTCTATGGAATGTCCTCCTTCCTATAAAGGAATTTAGTGTCCATTATTGGTTTATGGAGAAGATGGTTAATAGAATTAATGTAAATGGACCAAGGACCACTAGAAGAAAATTTGAAAATTATGTTGAGTACTTTAACTTCATCTATGAATCCAAGGTGGCAATTAGCTTGGATGTTAAATTTTGTAATCTACAACTAAATATTATAGATTTTTGTGACTGGTTAGTTGCTCTATACCATGAGATTCAAGATCTTTACCTTTCTGGATGTATTTGGACGGTCACTATTATGTAAATAATGACAATCAACAAGCACACTTTTTCTAATGAGCTTTGTATGAGATTCGTGAGATTCCTTAAAGGACAATCATGAATTAGTTATCGTGTGGGCCCAGTTGAGGAATGGATGGTTGTTGTTTTAAAGTACAAGTACTCCATCAGATTCTAGGTGCATCATGTCATTCCATTATTCAGGTTGTTACATGCACACTATGGTATACCTACCTTGTATTTCGTGAAGTCTAATGTGACTATCAAAGTTTGGCCTAATGAAAGGTTGTTATCAGGACATAAATGGCTAACTATGTGAAAGTGTTTAGAAACTATTTTGTTATAGTAACAAATATATATAAAATAATTTTTTAGAAATGTTTACAAACTATTTACACATTATATGCATAAATTCAACTTTGAAATACTTTTGTAAATATTGGTGTAATTGTGCTAATGGATATGATAGCATTTTCTCATTTCCATAAGAAATAAACCAATAAACCTGACAATTTTTATAATTATTATAATTTAAAATAATTATAATAAAAAAATTAACTAATATTTATTTGAACAATCCATAAGAAATAAACCAATAAACCTGACAATTTTTTAGTCTTTCCTATTATATTGCATTCATAGGGCATTTTTAACGAACGCGTCTAGAATGGAATTGAAAATATTTGTTGGTGGTAGAATAGTAGAGGGTGGCATTTTCAGACTATTATATATATTAATATATATAAATATAATATTATAACATAAATATAATCTATTTTACAATCCTCATTATTAATATATATAATCTATTTTACAATCCTCATTATTAATATAATATTTTTTTAATATTTTATATTATATTATATGATATATTATTAATATAATATCAAATATTATATACGATAGATATATTATATTATATATTATTATAATATTGTTATAGTATTAAATAATATTATTATGAATATATATTATTGTATTACATATTATTATAAAATATAATAATATTTAACATTATGATAATATTATTATTATAATATTTTTTGATTGGGAGTATCCTCAATGGGCATTATCACCTTTAGGTTTGGCCAAACCTGCCATGATGTAACCAAACTTCACAACATAAAACTCAATAAAATTTTTATTCCAAACAAATAACCAAAAAACTTAGAATTATTTCAAACTCCTACTCATTCTCTACTATAACTAAAGATAAATATCAAATTTATACAAAAACAAAAATGCCCATTTTTGTAGATTTTCACACCTTTCTAAAATTGTCAATTGTCATTTTTGGCAACTTCACATCTGTATAATGAAACTTACTAAAAATGACTAATCATCAACTTTTTAATGTAATTGTAAATAAATCTAAGAAAATCTTTTTAAAAAAAAATAATTAGGAAAATCTTGAAAAAAAACATTAAAACCTCATTTTGAGGCCCTAGATGATCGAATAAGGTCCCGAAAAAGTGTCGAAATGGCGACTTTCAAGACACATCTACCCACCAAATTTCAGCTCCAATGGACCTCCAGGTCAAAAGTTATGACCTTCTGCATTACGCAAGCTCCTTGGCCCAGTGGGTCTCCATCCCCAATGGGCATTATCACCCTTTAGGTTTGGCCAAACCCGTGAGTTCATTAGCTCAGTGAAGGTACATAGCCTGGGCCAGCGAAGACACGCATGACCTATAAGCTCATTGGCCATCAGGGGGTTTGAACTTTGGTGTCCACCATTACAACTTATAGACTGGACCACCGGCATTTATAATATTAAATACTATTATTAATAATAAGGATTATAGAATAGTCAGGGTTTATAATAATTAATATTATATTAATAATACTACTATTAATATAATATCATTCAATATATTAAAAAATATTATATTATATATTATTATATAAAATTAAAAATTTATTTAGTATTTTAATTAGGGTTAGATTTATGCTTGCTCTTAGAAATGCCACTAGCATATTTATAATTTAAAAAATATATCTTAAGTCTGCAAGAGTAGGTTAGAAGGATATATATTTTTTAGATATATTTTTTAAAATATAAATATGCTAGTATAATAGCATATTTATGGTTAGAATTAGGCTTTAATATAGGTACGTTAGTTGTGAAATGCTTCTAAACTATTTTATTGTACTTTTTAGGATTATATTTACTACCTACATACATACATGAACACAGATTTTGATTTACTTGAAGAGTTATTTCATTTTATTTTAGAACTATTTTATTTTAGAATTATTTTATTTAGCACATATATATACGTATATGGACACATAAATTTTAATTTACATAAGACACATAAATTTTAATTTACATAAGAGTTTGTTTATTAAAAAATGTATACAGTCAAATAAATTCGCTATAGAATGCCTTTCCACTAACTACATATATATGGACACATAAATATAAATTTTAATTTACTTAAGAGTTAGTGATTTTTAGTAATTTACTAATAATAAATACTAACTTAGTTTATTGTTACCTAATAGAAACATCCAAATTCTATATTAAAACAAAAGTTTAATATTTGAATCTGTTCTTACTATCCTATCTTTATCCTAATCTTCAATTTACTAAAAATCATTTTAATATTTCTCATGAAATTTTTTAATATAAAACTTAATATTTAACATTGAAAAATTAATATTATTAACTATTCATGTAAATGACTCTAAAAATTATTATAAATTATTTAATATATTTATTTAAAGATCATGACATAAGACTCTTTAAAACACCTCTAAACATCAATCAATAATTTAAAATTAAGAAAAGATTAGAAAATTAAAAATTATCTTCCGTCTGCTGCTGCCATGAATGGAAACACTCGAACTCGTGCTACCATGAATAGGAAATCCACAGCGAAGACTGCCATTGACATGGGATATCGAGCAAGTCCGTGTCTGCGAGGTTTGGTGGGGATTCCGCCGGTGGTTTCTGCAACGCCACCAGAAGCTTCTCCTGGTGGCAGGGAGAACATGGAGAATCCTTTTTTAGGGTGGGGCACATGCACAGGCAATAGGAGAATAATAAAGTGCTCCACAAAACCCTTGTCTCTAGATTTTGATGATTCCCTGTCAGAGGAGATGCGGGAAAATGAATTTTTTTTCTTAGAAAACGGTTTAATTGGAAGATTCGATTGCTTTTGGCCCAGATTAGCGGATCTTCATGATTGGATATCAAATTCCTCGCTTCCCCTTCTGGATGGAAGAGTAGAGATATACCCTAGCGCGAAGGGTTTTTTTTGCAGTTTTCCACGACAAGAAAGACAAAAGCACCATTCTGAATCATGTTTGACAGTGGGAAGGTAATCTGCTACAGGTAAAATCATGGCACCCTGACTTTGACCCGTCCAAGGAATCATTTTCAGTTGTGCCAATCTGGGTGCGGCTCCCAAATCTACCCCTACACTATTGGTTTGAATTATGCTTTGCAGCAATTGGGAACTCCTTGGGCAAATTTATGTTTACCGATGAAAATTCAAAGAATTTTATCCATACAACTTTTGCTAGGTTCTTGATGGAATTGGATATTTCAAAGAGTCTTCCGGCTGAAATTACCCTGAGGGCCAACAGACAATGCTAGATTCTACCATTGGATTAGGAAGGTTTGATCTTCAGATGCAGAAGATGCTATCAAACTGGTCACATCATTGCTGAGTGCCCAACCGCCAACATGCAGACAAATCGAAGGGCTTCTTGGTGGAAGGATTCTTCCCTAAGCATTATTCTATCTTGAACTCTCCCAAAGAGAGTTTGACTACAGCAAAATCAGATGTCAAGAAGCAATTTGCAGAAGTGGTGATGGGAAGTTCTTTTGTGTCAAAGTCAGCCGAAAAGATTTCTCAAGCAAGTGGTCCTAGCTGGGAGAAAGAGGCAAAAAGCTCTTTGAAACCCATGGTTTCTGACTCTCCTACTCCTATCTATTCCATAAGCTTTGTCACCTTGGCTGCGTGGAATCAGAAGCCAAAAGAGCCTCCCAATCCCTCAAAGGGTCCAATCATGAAGGAATTTCAAAAGAGAATAATGGATCCCATGATCAAGGCTGGACAGAGGTCAAGAGGAAGAAGAACCCTCCTCATAGGATGCCTCTTAGGGGTCTTTGGCCTCCTCTGAGGACAATAGTTACTCTCAGCATACACAGTCAAAGGATTCCAGTGAGTCCTCAGAGGACGGACTCATGGATGGAAAAGAGACAGTGGTTCAAAAGATAAACAAGGATTTGGTAGCTTTATTAGATATCCGCGAGCGTCTTAAGACAGGTCAATCCTAATCCCATTCTTAGGAGAGATGAGGAGATATCATATTTGTTATCTCCACTGGCACCCTTGCTAGAGGGCGTGCTTTTCATTGTTATTTGGTTCTTTTTAGTTTAGAGGGAGCGGTCCCAGCATTACGTATTAAAAAAAAAAAAAAAATTATGTGCATACAATTTTTTATTTCAACACAGGTTATCACCTAAAAGGCTTGTTACATTTTTTGCTTTTTGAAAACAAACAGCACTGGTCACCCTCTATGTTTAACACACTTAGCTCCTTCTCAATTGTAACAGCGAACCCTAAAAATGCAATGTGTTACCGCCTTTGAAAACTGTAATCTTATTATTAGTAGTTTACTAACATTTCCATTGGATCACAGTAATATAAACAGCTTGGACATTAAATAATATACACCACGCATGACACACTGGGGAACGGAAACGTTAATATTTGAAAGAGATAAAAAGGAAACGAGAAACTTGCAGAGGAAGCCTTCATCCATGCTTTATCAGATGCTTCAGTTGTATTAATCCATTTGCACAGTATGACTCATACTACATTCCAATCAGCTCAAAGACCCTCTTAAAAAGATGAAAAGACAATTTAATGAACAAATCTACAAGAAATCAATATAACTGTAAATAAATCACAATTTCTAAGTCCAAGATAACCAGTAGTGACAACATTATACATAAACAAAACTGTATCAGGAACATTAGACTGTAGTTAAATACATGATTATAAAAAGCAAGATGTGAACCACTGATCACTCAAAAATAAAAGATCCAAAATAGCATTGTTCATTGTAGCAGATAAATAGGTTAAAAGGTATATTACAGATACATATTATCAAAATAGATAAACTGAAGTTTCATTGAACGGGAGAAACACATTGTACCATACCTAAGTTAAAATCTGAAAGTCGTCGTAGAACAAAATTATCTCGGTACTTATTTAATGACATCAATGGTATTTTTTAACCATCATAATAAAATAAACCATTGGTCGCTAATCTTGCAGCTACAAATAATATTAGTGTTCTCGTGTCATTAAACCTATCACAATAGATAACTGCTGTTTCTCGGCTTGCTAATAATCTCCTCTAGCAGGATGCTTAGGAAATAGGCCCAAGGTTCTCAACTCAGAAACATCTACTGAAGAATTCCTGCGAAACCCAACATTCCCCTCTTCTTCCTGCGTATAAATGAGCACAAGTCAACATATACGAGTTTTATAATGCAATGAAATTTGTTCAATGTGTTAAGAAACAAGGAATTATAATACTCACCTCTGCAGAGTTTTCGTCAGCTGGCTTCTTTGATCGGAATACTGAGTTACGAAAGAACGTAGGCCATTTGGAATCTGAAAAAGATATGCTTAGGTCAATAAGATAACTAAGAAAAAGGACAAAATGCAAGCTTTTATTAAAAAAATCACATACAGCTGGTTTGTGATTGTTTTTCCGCGCGTTTCTTTCGAGCTTTTGCATTTTGAAACCAATAAAAAACATTTTTGCCTTCCACCTGACCATATCGTTGTAGCTCAGCAGTAATCTCAGCTACGCGTTCTGTAGATGGATTTGTGGTTCCACTAGCAAAAAGAGACTCCAATATCTGTTTTTGTTGTGAAGATGGCTTCCATTTTTTAGACGCGATTCCTGTGCTTGTGTCCTCCGCTACACAGGAAGAACGAAAGAATTTAGGCCATTTGGAATCTGAAAAAGATATGCCTAGGTCAATAAGATAACTAAGAAAAAGGACAAAAAGCATGCTTTTATTAAGAAAATCACATACAGCTGGTTTGTGATTGTTTTTCCGCGCGTTTCTTTCGAGCTTTTGCATTTTCAAACCAATAGAAAACATTTTTGCCTTCTACCTGACCAAATCGTTGTAGCTCAGCAGTAATCTCAGCTACGCGTTCTGTAGATGGATTTGTGGTTCCACTAGCAAAAAGAGACTCCAATATCTGTTTTTGTTGTGAAGATGGCCTCCATCTTTTAGACCCGATTCCCATTCTTGTGTCCTCCGCCACACTGGAAGAACGAACCAGTCTAGGCACTATAGGAGAAATAGAGGGTTATAAAAGATAAAACAGTATCATTGTAATGTCAAAAAGGAGGAAGGGTTCAACTCAAAATTGAAAGGGTTATTCAGTCACCTGTAGACTTACCTCGATCCATTGAAGGCTTTTCCCTGTCACAGCCCCACAACATAAAATTTCTGAAGTAACTCTAGAGTCCTAGGTCACAAGCCTGCACCTCCTACACCATTCAAACAAGTGAATGCTATTAGACAGAGGAGAAGATATTGGAGAAAATGGATGCATAGAGAAAAATAAATAGGTGAAGGGTTAGGTGGAAATTACTCGAAGTGGGTTTTGGGTAGTTAGAGAAAACAAATGGCTAAAACTTATTCTAGGGTAATGGGTAGCAATAGTACATTTTAGGCGATCTAATGGTTATCTACGGTTTGTTATTTCGATTTCCAAAGAGTCGTTTCTATAATTTTCTATTAAACTTATGACGTGTAGCAAATTTGTTGATTTAAATATTATTAAATAATTTAATATTGTAGTACGTTTTAGGCAATCCAATGGTTATACGACATGTAGCAAATAATTTGTTGATTTAAATATTATTAAATAATTTAATATTGCAGTATGTTTTAGGCAATCCAATGGTTATACCACATGTAGCAAATAATTTGTTGATTTAAATATTATTAAATAATTTAATATTGTAGTACGTTTTAGGCAATCCAATGGTTATCTATGGTTTGTTGTTTTGATTTCTAAAAATTTGTTTCAATAATTTCCTAGTAAACATATGCAGCTTAGCAAATAATTTGTTGATATTTAATAAAATAATATTTAAATCAACAAATTATTTTCCGCATATGTTTACTAGGAAATTATTGAAACAAATCTTTGGAAAACCAAACAACAACAAACCGTAGATAACCATTCACCATTCTACACCTTCGACACCATTCGAACAAGTCAATGCTATTAGATAGAGGAGAAGACATTGGAGAAAATAGATGGGTGGAGAAAAATAAATAGGTGAATGGCTAGGTGGAAATTACTCAAATAGGGTTTTGGGTAGTTAGAGAAAATAAATGACTATACAATATTCTAGGGTAATGGGTGGAAATAAATAATTTAATATTGTAGTACGTTTTAAGCAATCCAATGGTTATCTACAGTTTGTTGTTGTTTCCATTTCCAAAGATTTGTTTCAATACTTTCTTAGTAAAGATATGCCACGTAGCAAATAATTTGTTGCTATTTACTAAAAAATCATTTGCTATGTGACATATCTTTACTAGGAAATTATTGAAACAAATCTTTGAAAATCGAAACAACAAACCATAGATAACATTTAACAAAAATAAAATCTAAAATTTGAAAGTGAAATTAATATATAGTTTACATAATGGAAATATAATTTTCTAGAGTCCTAGGTCATTGCATCTCCTAGGCCATTCAAACACGTGAATGCTATGAAATAGAGGAAGAGACATTGGAAAAAAAGGATAGGTGGAGAAAAATAAATACTTGAATGGTTAGATGGAAATTACTCATAGTACATATTGGGTAGGTAGAAAAAATAAATGACTAAAAATTTATTTAAGATAATGGATGGAAATAAATAATTTAATATGATATTCTGTTTCTTTGAAGGAAATAAGTGATCTAATGGTTATGTAAGGTAGGTAAGAAAAATGTTATTTCAATTTTTTTATTTTATTTTAGAGGAGAATTTGTGACTTCATTTCCAAAGAGTTGTTTCTACAATTAATGGGCATGTAAAATAATTTGTTGTTCAGATTTCCAAAATATTATTTTTATGATTTTCAAATAAACTTATAGAACATAACAATTAATTTGTTGATTCAAATATAATTATTAATTATATAGCTAATAAAAAGAAAGACCAAAATTTTAAAGTATTATAAATATAGTTTAGTTTTATGTAATCAAAATAAATAAAAACTTAAAACAATATTTAAATTTGAACTAATATAATTTATATATTTTTATTAAATAATTTATTAAATCAAACTATGAGGTCCAGGTATCTTAAATAAATCTAAAAACTATTCTAGGGTAATGGGTGGAAATAAATAATTTAATAGTGTAGTACGTTTTAGGCTATCCAATGGTTATCTATTATTTATTTTTTCCATTTTCAAAGAGTTGTTTTTATAATTTTCTATTAAACTTATGATGCATATCTGGTAAATAATTTTTTGTTTCAATTTCCAAAGATTTGTTTCAATAATCTCCTAGTAAACTATGCAGTGTAGCAAATAATTTAAATATTATTATTAAATATACATTTGATAAAAAGAAAATCTAAAATTGGAAGTAAAATAAATATTAAGTTTATATAATCAAAATATAATTTTCTCATCTCCTAGTCCATTCAAACAAAAGCTGCCAAAATGTTTATGAATGTTTTAATTTGTTGTGTTTGTTTAGTTTTAGCAACAATGTTGATAATATAATAACTAGATTTGTCAATTTTTGGTTTAAGTTAGAGTTGACTATTTAAAAAATTATAATAAGTTTTTTTACTATGGGAGTTAATTCTTGTAAAAAAATATAAGTTTTTGGTATCATTTAGATTAAATTATTGAAAATATTTCATTAAAAACTAATTATTAGAGCTAACAATTAATGGCGTGAGTGTGTTAACAAAACCTATTAAAGAGACGACATATAAAAATAATTACACAGAGGAGTGATCCAGTGGCATTAAGGTACATAAAAACAAAATACAGCCGACATAGTTTTTTTTAGCCTAGATAGTTTATTAAAACAATGAAGAGAGAAGTTTAATTGGTAAGGGCACTATGCATCCATTTTTCTATTTTTTCTTGCTAAATGAATTTATGAAGGTTTAATTACACCAGAGGAGTGATCCAGTGCCATTAAGGTACATAAAAACATAATAGAGCCAACATAGTTTTTTTAGCCTAGATTTTTTATTAAATCAATGAAGAGAGAAGTTTAATTGGTAAGGGCACTATGCAGCTATTTTTTTTTGTTTTTTCTTGCTAAATGAATTTATGAAGTGATACAGTTATTATTTATAGAAAGTTAGATTAGGCATTGTGTATTATTATTGCACTTAAAGTGCACATTAAATTATGCAACACATAAATTATAATTTATTTAATATTCTTATTGCATAAACAAATATTTGAAATCCAAGGCTAAATTATTAAATAAATTAATATTAACAATAGGGTTAGGGTTAGGGGAGATCTTGTGGTGAAATGGTGGGGCTTCTTGCGTGTAGTGCCAACAACCCAAGTTCAAACCTCATGGAGTTGCCCTCTACCATGTCAACAATTGAGGGACCTTACCTCTAAGGGTTTCTTTATAGTTGTTTTTTATTTAGTTTCTGATCGAAATGTTGTTATTGATACTCATGCTTGTTTTTGGGACCAACATGCCCTCCTTCTCAAGCCTTGAGATTCCTCCTTTAACATGTTGATTGAGTCTTTCAATGGAATGCCTATTTGAATTTGCCTCTCGAATCTTCCATTGCATCTTTGGTACAATTCTTGTTATGAGATTATTGGTAATTTTTTGGGTTCTTTTATTATGGTGGATCAAGCGACTACCTTGTTCTCTAATATCACTTATGCTCATATTCTTGTGGATCTAGATCTCTCTAAGCCTCTCGCTATGGAGATTGTGTTGCAGGTTGCTGATAGTTGTTGGAGACAATTATTGGACTATGAAAGTATTCCCTTCAGGGGTCACAAGTGCTTCGCTATGGGTCATTTGGCTTCTGAGTGCCCTCATTTAAAGACCCCTCATGCTTCCTCCTATGGAAGAATGCTTCACATAAACTTCTTACTATTGATACTGCTGAGGATATTCTTAGGTCTGTGGCTGCTGATCCTTCCTCTGATGTTGATGGTTCTACTCCTGATATTATGGTGGTTCCTAATTCTACAGCTGTGGTTGCTGCTGGTGGGTCTACTGTCGATACTTCTAACATTGTTTATACTAATGCTACTATTGGGGCAACATCTTCTATTACGGTTGCTACTATGATGTCAGGGTCCTCCCTTGTTGCTGGTGTTGCTGGGAGTATTGTAGGGTCCTCCTCTACTATTGTTGTTATTTCTAGAGCTACTACAGGGACCTCCCCTGATGTTGTTGCTACTGATAGGTCTGTTACTAAGGTCTCACCTGCTAATTATATTATACCTCGAGTGAAAACTTTAGGTACATGTTGTTGGGGCTAGTGTTGGTGTGCCCCTGGCTCTGCCCCCTTCCAAGGAGTTGGAGGGAGTTTCTCCTCATCCTTTTTCTAGGGACAATGATGATGTTTTTTGGACTATTGTTGAAAGGAGGAAGAGTGGTTTTCCCAAGCATGTTTCACAAAACCATACTCATGCCAAGGGTGTTCAACCTGATAGGTCTAGTTCTGCAATTATTTAAGTTGTTGGTCCTTGTAACCTTGTGGCCTTCTTGTTGCTTAGCCTATTGGGCTTTGTTGTCAGTCTACTAGTAAAACACTATTTGTGGCTTGTGTGTGGCATGCTTACCCTCCAGGTTGTTTTGTAAAAGGGATATGCACCATAATCAAAAATAGGGTTAGGGTTCTTAAATCTTTAAAAGTCACAAAGAAAATAAATATTAATTACTTTAAAAATTATAATAAATTTTTTTACTATGGGAATTAATTCTTACAAAAAATTATAATAAGTTTTTGGTATCATTTAGATTAAATTATTAAAATATTTCAATAAAAACTAATTACTAGAACTAATAATTAATTAGCAAAGAAAAACTTTATTTTAGTTTACTTCTTGTCAAACCAACAAAATGGTTATTATTTATAGTTATAATATTAATTATATCATTAATATTTATTATAACACTTACATATATTATTTTAATTGATAATGGTTATTATTTATAGTTATAATATTAATTATATTATTAATATTTATTATAACACTTACATATATTATTTTAATTGATATTATAGTATTGTAATATAGTATAATATTAATTGGTAATAATTGACTTAATTTTCTTTTTAAATAAATATTTGTTGTATAGACAAATTGGATTAAATAATGTTAAACAAATAATTTTTTTAAAGCCAATATAAATATTATAACAAAATTCTATGATTTATAGTATACTTTATAAATTTTATTAGTTTAAATATTAATGAAATAGTATAATTCATTATTGATTGATAATAAACAATGGTTATATTATAAATATGATAATAATATATTTATATTATTACATTATTTTAATATTATAAATTTTTTTATAGTATTATATTATATTTTTGTTTTTATATAGTACTATATTATATTTTTAAAAATCTAAGCCAATGACAAGATTGATATTGATTTTTCAATAATATTTGTTAAAATATATACATATAGACCTAGGAAAATTTTAATATTTGTTTAATGTTTAAAAAAATACTCTCTTGTCATTGGTTTATTCAACAAATATTTGAATACAGATTTAGGAAAAATTTAATATTTGTATAACGTTAAAAAATACAATAAAAACTCATTGGTCATATTACCGCCATTATTGTAATGGATGAGCATTAATCGTCCTTATCGGTAAAAGTTTTCTACCAATTAGATTAAAGAAAAAATATTTTTCAAATATGTTTTGATATAATATTTTCATCTATACAATAGCAATAGCTAAATATTTTTGAAATAGAAAAACTATTTCAGTTCTCATTGGTTGCAAAAAGAATTATTAATAACTAGTTAAGCACATGCCAAACTAATAACAATAACATATTCATATTTACATCACTACAGTGTTATTTTATTTTATGAAATTAGGTTATTTTTGGGATTTTAATTTTTTTTGCTCAAGAGTTAAAAATCTAGAGTGTCATGAAAAATACTTTTATTTTGGGGATTTCAATTTTATTTACTCAACAGTTAAAAATCTAGTGTGATGGAAAATATTTAAATGAAGTGATGCCGTGTCCTAAAATATAGTTAGTAAAATCTTTAAAATATAATGCACTTGCTTATCGTACAATTTTCCTTTTTTATTTGATTTGATAAAACCCTAATAAAATATAGTTATAAAATGTTATTAAACATAAATAAAATAAAATGCAATATTACTGCCATTATTGTAATGGATGTGCATTAATAGCCCTTATCATGTAAAAGTTTTCTGCGAATTATATTAAAGAAATTTTTTTTTGATTTGTTATAATATTTGCATCTATACAATAGCAATTTCAGTTCTCATTGGTATTAATAACTAGTTAAGAAATTTTACGGCGTGAGAAATTTTTCAAAGCACAAAGCACTATAATGTTCACATACAAAAGACTATCAGCGTAGGATTTGTTATTTGAAGCATTCAAAAACCTTAAAGATTTAAATGTCAATATTAAAAACAAAAACCAAGGCCATCAAATATTAAAGTTTGATATTTTAAAATAAACAGCACAAAGTAACAACCTATGGATTGAAGATTTAATGATCAAGAAACTGTTGAGCCTAACAACCACTGCACCAACCTAAATCAATTGAAAAATCTACACAAGCATGAGGGAATAGATAAAATCTAATTTAATATACTATAAACTGTAAAAGAGATATAGCAAAGACAATGATACTACTGGATACTGCTGGATAAAGGGGCTAAAAGGCCCATGAACTAAAAAACAATTTTTTTCACAACACCTGCAAACTGAGATATCTCCATAAATGTACCAAAACCTGCATAACTCGGTAGATTGTCCTCGTCATAATTATGATTTGGGAAATGTAGGGTATTTATAAAATTTTGGGGTAAAAGTGGTTTGGGTAGTTGAATGGTAATAGTTAGGTGATTTTGATTTAGGTTTTAGGTTTGTAAATAATAAATTAAATTTGTTAATTTCAATTTATTATTTACAGTGGAAAGATTTAATTAAATACAAACAAAGTAATAAAATAGTCTTTAAACTCTTGTCACTATTGTTTTATAAAAAAATATTAGGGTGTATATTTAATATAATAGGAAGTTGTTTCCTATGTATTAAATATTCAATGTTCATATTTTCACTTAAAATTTAAATATAAATTTTCAAAATTAAATATTAAATATTTAAATAATATAATAATAATGATTATAATGATTAAAGAATTAATTAATGTAATAATACTAATACTTTTATAATTTAAAATGAATTAAAATATTGTAAGTTTGAAGAATAAAATAAAAAATGTAATAAATTTCATGATATTGTAGATATTGTAATAATACTAATACTTTTATAACCCTAATGCTAACCATCATCCCAACCCTAATTTGAACCCTAATTATTTATAATTATAGTATTATAAATAATTAGGGTTCAAATTAGGGTTGGGATGATGGTTAGCATTAGGGTTAGTGTTATTATTAGAGTTATAACCAAAATTATGGTTAAAATTATGTTAAATAGGGTTAGATTTTGAAATACGATTAGGTTGAGGGTTTTGAGGCTTATAAAACAATGGTAAGTGTAATGGTATAGGAACCCTAATTCTAATTCTAATCATAACTCTGATTCTAGCCTACTATAACCCTAATTTTTAATCTAACAATAACCCAAATTCTAACCTTTACCTTAATCCTAATTCTAACTATGATTTTAACCCTAACCCTAACCTAAATTCTAACTCTATCCCTAACCCTAATACTTACCCTAAATCTAATTCTTACCATAATTATAATAGTAGGCCACCTTAATTCTAACTCTAATTCTAATAGGAACCCTAATCTTAATTCTAACCTTAACCTAACCCTAATTCTAATCATAACCTTGATTATACCCTAACTATAACCCTAATTTTAAATCTAACAATAACCTTCAATTCTAACCCTTACCCTAATCTTAATTCTAACTACGATTTAACCCTAATGCTATCCCGAACTCTAACTCTAATTCTAGCCTTAACCCTAACCCTAATTGTAACTCAGATGTTTACCTTAATTTAGTAATCCTAATTCTAACTCTAACCCTAATATCAATTCAAAACCTAACCCTAATTATAACCATAACCTGATTCTAACATTAATCGTAATTGTATCCCTAACCCTAACCACATTGGTAATTGTAATCCTCACTCTAATTCCAAACCTAACCTTAATCCTAATTTCAACCCTAACCCTAACCCTTATTCTAACCCTAAAAATAGCTCTAATTTTAACCCTAATCCTAACCCTAAGCTTGATTATAATTCAAACCCTAACAAAAAGCTTAATAGTAACCTTAATGCTAATTGAACTCTAACCCTAACTCTAATTTGAACCCTAACCCTAACTATAACTTTAATTCTTAACCTAATTTTAATAGTAACTGACCTTAATTTTAACCCTAATTCTAATAGGAATCCTAATCGTAACTCTTACCCTAACCCTAATTCTAATCATAACTTTGATTGTACTCTAACTATAACCCTAATTTTAAGTCTAACAATAATCCTAATTCTAATCATTACCTTAACCCTAAATATAACCTTCACTCTAAATCTAATTCTAACCCTAACACTACTTGCAATCGTAACACCAATTTTAATCCTAACCATAATTATAACCCTGACCCAAATTATTACCTTACATTAATTCCAATCCTATCCTAATTGTAAGTCTAATTCTAACCCTAACCCTATGTATAATTATCATCCTTACCCTTATTCTATTTGAAAAATCGTAATTCTAATCCTAATTCTAAATGTAGCCCTAATTGTCATCATAATTCTAAGCCTTACCCTAACTTTTATTATAACCCTAACAATAATTCTAACCTTAACCCTAACCCTAACACTAACCCTAACGCCAACAATAACACTAATTCCATTTCAAATCCTAACAAAGATAGTAATTCTAATCCTAACAAAGATCATAATTCTAATCCTAACTGTAATACTAAGCTTAACACCCATCCTAATTTTAATCCTAATTCTAACTTTAATACCAACCCTAACTCTAACCTTACCCCAAATTCAAACCCTAAAGCTAACCCTGATTCTAAGCCCAATCATAACTCTAAAAGTAACCCTAACCCTAATTTTAATCATAATTCTAATTCTAACTCTAATCTTAATTTTAATCATAATTATATTTAAAGCAATTAGGATTTGAATTATTTCTAACCATAATTAAAACCCTACTTTAAACCCTAATTCTAAACCTAATTGTAACCCTAACCCGAATTGTAAACCTAAACTTAATTCTGACCCTAAACCTAAACCTAATTCTAACCATGATTCTAAACCTAAATCTAATTCCCTAACATTAATTTTAATCCTAATGGTAAACCTAATTCTTATTATATCCCTAACCCTAATTTTAATCCTTATTGTAATTATAACTAAAACCCTAGGCAATTCTAACTTTGTTAATTAAATATCCACATAGAATGGACACTTTATTGTCGAAGAATATCTTGCTATTGATGTTATAAGGTGCTCTGCAGTCATTGGCGTACAGTCATTGGCGTGCAGTCATTGGCGTACAGTCATTGGAGCAGTGAAAAGCATGCCATGTGGCTACATATATTTCATTCCCTCTTTTATTTTAATTTTCTTCTAAATTAACATAATTAAAATAATTTTTTTTTGTTTTTTATATAATAAAAAACAACAAATTAAGATAATTGCTTATTTCAAGTAGAAAAATAAAATTTTATGGGGTACTGGCAGGGCAAAATAAGCTAAACAGCAGCATGATGACATGCCCTTAGGGACTAATGTATTATTACCCAGATTTTATTCTGGTGCATTATAATGCTCCTTCTAGTGCATTATAATGCACCTTCTTTGTGTGTGATTATGTAAATTTCCTTTCTTAATCCAATAAAAAAAAAAGAAAATTTAAGAGATCTTTATTAAATAAGCAACCCAGACACTTTCACAATCCTTCAAACAAATAATAAACTATAAGCATTAAATTTTAATAATTAGAGAGAATATGCACAATCCTTCACACAAATAATAAACTATTAGCCATTAAATTTTAATAATTGGAGAGAATATCTTTCATATTTTAAATTAAGAGTAGTAAATTATATTAAAAATTTAAATATTTTCATTGCAATCAAGTAAGATACATAGGTTCTTTATTGAAGAGCAATTCAATAAATAAAGAGACATTAAAATTAAAGGGAAAAGAAAAAAATACAACACTTTGTACATTAATAATTGTTCAAAATCCATTTTTAAGTGTGGAACATAGAAATTTGATTGTGTCATCTAAAGTATAAGAAATAGAACAAGATGCTAAATGTATATACATTGTAATCTTGATTCTATCATATTAAACAAAAGAAACTAATTATAGACATAGTATTTCCACAATCCATGATGATTTAGAGAGTGTGCTTCTGGATTAGACTATGTGCAGCTTTTTTAGATCAACGTTTCGGATCACACTCCGTGATCCATCATCAAGATGAAGAGAAGAGAATAAGTGAGTTGTAACTGCAGAGATGGCTGCTTAAAAAGAGAGAGGGGAGTGTAGGCACGGAGTTCAACTGGAGGGGAGGGAGGCTAAACAAGGAGTAAGGAGAGAGAATTATCAAGGAAAACCAATAACTCACAAATTAAAAAGAGAACCAAAAGGTGAATAGAGATCAAGAAAGTGATTAGCTATAAGATGAAGAAAAAGGAGAGATATCAAGGAAAAAATAATTAAGTAGAAGTGAGTAACTAAAAATAATAGATTATAAAAATACGGGTGAGAATGGTAAGTAATAAGAAGTAAGAATAAGAGAAGAGGTAAGAAAATATGAGAGAGAGAATGATGGGGGAAAATCATAAAATAAAAAGAATAAAAATATATGAAATTATAAATGTCTTTATCATGTACAAGAAAAAGAGCAATAAAACAAATAATAAAACGAAAGAATGAGAATTAAAAATTGAGAGAATAAGGAATTATAAATGGGCAGAGAATATATCAATAGATATAATAGTGAAATAAAATATAAGCAAATATAAATACGGTAATTAAGTGAATATCTAAGAAGAAACAAGGATAAGGAGAGAGAGCATAGGGATAGAAATCAGGTAGATATGAATAGTGACTAATTGATATATCTATTAATAGATATGAATAGTGACTATAGATATGAATGGTGGCGAGAAGTCTCAAATTATATGGAAAACTAAAAATAAGAGCTACTCTATTAGGAGTAGATACATCTAATAATATACAAGAAGAAGTTCAAAACTAAATAAAAACTAAAAATAAAAGTGCTAGTTGCATTACAAATTAAAAGAGAAAATGAAAGATAAAGATCAAAGCAAAGTGTTAAAATCAAAAATATAAAAGAAAGAATAAAGGTATAATTAGGTCAACAAAAGAGGAAAGCAAGGCTCGAAGATACAAACCTAAAAACAAAGGATCCAAATGAGAAAACACAAAACCAAAAGGAAAAAGAGAATAATAAATAATCATGGTTAAAAGTGATGCATAAAAGGGGGCAGCTAACGCTATCAAAAACATGGGAGTGAAAGATAAAACAAAAGATAACAATGTATTGAAGGCCAAATAGATAGAAATATAGAAATGACAAAGTAAGTAAACTAGAATAAGACAAAGAATAGCAAGTAAATAACGGAGGGTACAATGAGGGTGAGTAAAAGAAGAGAAAAGGGGATGGACACAAAAATAAGGAGGAAACAATTACAAATGGAAGAGAAAAAGTCAAAAGGAAGAAAGAAAAAAGGAGTAAATGATAAGAATAAAAAGATAGAAATTGAATGAGAATGTATATATGATTATACAAGGAGGAAAAATAGAAGGATAGGGACACGGAGGGAATAGACTTGGTAACACTAGGAAGAGGCAAATAAATAAAAGATGAAAATAAATGAGGAAAAGAGTAGATTAAACCACTGACAGAGAAGAAAACCTCTAAAAGGTGAAAAACACAAATTGGACAGGTAAGAGAAGTCTAGAAAGTGTCAAACAAGCAAGGAAGATAAGAAAGAGGGGGGGTTCGGGGAAAAAAGGAACAAGATAAGGGGAAGGGGGACAAAGGTATGAACCTAGAGAGAAAAAGAGAGAGGGGAAAGGGAGGGTTGAAGGGAAAAAAGAGGGTGGAAAGGAGGTGAGAACTGGGACGGAAGGTGAGGAAGGGGGGAAGAAATAAGGGTGGCTAAAGGTGGGAAGGAGGAAGGTTGAGAGGAGGGAGTAGGAAGGAGGGTAGGGGATGCACACCAAGAGGGAAGGATGAGAAGAGGGGGGGAGAAAGTAAGGTGGTTAAGGGAAGGGAAGAGGACTTGAGGAGAGCCGAAGGAGAGGTACATGGGAGGGAGATCTGTTATAAAGCTAAGCTTTTTGAAAAGTTGAGGATCAGGTTTTCAAAGAAAATTGCAGATTTGACTTTCTTAAAAAGATGCAGAGACTTCAATCTCATCCCTTCATTTGTTCAGGTTACTCACTCCCTGCACGGCCCCAGCACTGAGCACATCCTTCACAAAGCTGGCCTGTCTCTTCTCAGATCAGTCATCAAATCAACCAGAGCTTAGATTGCTTTACTTTCCTCACGTCTCTTTTATTTGCACCTCGAACTAGCTTCATCACTGAGACCGGATTTATGGTTTTTATTTGACATCTCCAGCCAAGCCAGAGCAGAAGGTTTGAAACAGGAATGCACCAAAAGGCAAATCAGAAAGTTTACAATCCTTTTCAACAAACGTCACCGCCCCTTGCAGTGCATCCGAACAACTCGTGAACATCATGATGAAAGTTTTGAGTCCCTACAGCACTCAGACTAGGAACCAACTCCTCTTGGCCAACCAAACTCATCTTCAGGCAGTTCACATATTTTACCTCCATCCAATGCTCGTGAACACCATACAGTAGGTCATGACACCCGGTAGAATGCACCCAAGGTCATCGACCCCACTACGTTTAATAACTCTCCCTGCTCATCTTTTGGTAGTTTTGACGGGTCACACATTCATGCCAGTGTAGACAGCCATGCTTCGGTGGATCTTTCCACTCGATCTAAGGACGTCTCTTCTCCTACTTCTACAGTTATATCCTTAGGACATCCTGACTCCATTGCTTCGACATCAGTCAACCCCTGCTGCACTTCCTCACCTTGCTCGCTCACCACTCGGCATTACCTCCAGTCGGACCTGGCTCTAAGTAGCTCGCGACCTCCTGCAACCTCCAGCTTCCTCTCTCTGGCGGCAGACCCCAAGCTACTTCCCATTCTCCAACGTTCAACTCCTGCGGATCCAGGTACATCTTTCCTTCCTGCAGCTTCTTTCTTAAATGGCTCTTGCATTGATTACTCAGATCCTCTCTATCTTCCTTCTCATGCAGTATCCTCTTACATTCCCACAACTGACCCCTCAAGCAGTGAGCCTACTTCTTCTAATGTTAACGTAGACACCCATTCTCTGACCAATCTCACCATACTAGACTCTGTCCCTACCTACGTAGCCCCTATCAATCACCCCTCGTCATCCACTCAACCTTCTCCTCCCAGTTCCTCCCTTGCCCAAGTGATCCCACCGACCCATTACATACGGTCCCCTTCGGCCAACTTCTACCAGGTCACCCCCCGTTCTCCTCTCCTCACATACGGCCCCACATACCCCCCTCTGCTCTTGTCAACCTCAACCCGACCGGGGATCCGCACCCTTTGTCATTTCAAGCCTGCGAGACCTCCTCTTTGAATTTTAATTATGATGGCTCCTTGTTGAGCGAGACCTCTCATAAAGACAAAGCTACCCATAGTTACCTTCTCGAATCCCATCTTCCCAAGTCGGCCATTCGGGACTGGGAAGATAAGCTTATCATTAATCTATCCAATCTGTTCATTGAGCCTCTTGCCCTCAACTTCCTTAGAAGAGGCCTTGGCTATGCTTTAACCCCATCCTCCATTCCTATTGTCGATTTCCTCATTGAGATTGAAAAGGCCATCCATTCTTTACCTGTAGAAGTAGCCGAAGTTATTAGACAAGATTGCGCAGTAGCTCTAAGACACGCGAAACCCCCTCGGCGTAACATTCCTAAAGGTGAGTTTCTCGCTTTTAAGAGACTCATCTACAACCAAGATATTGTGATCATCAAAGCTGACAAGGGGAATGCCACTGTGATTATGAGTAAACCTGACTACATCACTAAAATGTTAGATCACCTTAACAACAGTGGCAGCTACAGAATCCTTCCCCACAACCCTATTGCCAAAGTCTTTAAACAAGTGAGAATTGCGATCTCCAATTCTTCATTTGATGATTGTACTAAAAAGCGTCTCTTACCCAATAAAGAAATCACTCCTCGCATCTATGGTGTCCCAAAAATTCACAAAGCTAATATCCCTTTGAGGCCGATTGTGGACATGACCTATTCCCCTACTTACAAGCTTGCCGCCCACTTAGCCAAACTAGTTTCTCCTCTAACTGGCAAGTCATCCTCCTACATTAAAGATTCCACCCATTTCGTTGACTTCATCAAAGACAAAAAGGTGAAGGACGAAGACATTCTAGTTAGCTTTGATGTGGTCTCCCTCTTCACCAAAGTCCCTCTTCAAGACTCCATCAATCTTGTTAGGCAAAGGACTAATGATGAGATTGCATCCCTGGTGGAATTGTGCTTAAAATCCACATTCTTCACTTTCCAAGGCGTGGTTTATGAGCAATCTGATGGGGTTGCCATGGGTTCTTCTCTGTCCCCAATCATAGCCAACCTTTACATGGAGCATTTTGAAGAGCTTGCCCTCCATTCCTTCACTCTTAAACCAACCTGGTGGAAACGCTATGTTGATGACACAAACATATGCTGGCCACATGGTCATGAACAACTTGAGCATTTCAACCAACATCTTAACAACTTGGCCCCTTGCATCCAGTTCACCAAAGAACTTGAAACCAATAACCAACTCCCCTTCCTAGACGTTCTTCTCATTAGAAAAAGTGATGGTACCCTTGGCCGCCGTGTCTTCAGGAAATCAACCCACACTGACCTTTATCTTCATGCTTCCTCCCACCACCACCCTTCACACAAGGTCAGTGCCCTTAAAACTTTAGCAACGAGGGCCTACCGTATCTGTGATAATGACAACTTAAACCAAGAGCTATGCCACCTATCCAAAGTCTTCAAGCTCAACGGATACCGCGCAAAACACATCAAGAGAACCTTTAAGCTTGCCCAATCCCGCCTCAACTCTAAAATGGTCAAGTGTGAAACTGAGGTTGCTTTTGGTGCCACCCTCCCTTTTATTGAAGGAATCTCTAATAAAATCGCCAAAACTCCTTCGCAAGAAAGGGCTCCTTTGTGCTTTCAAACCTTGCTCCACCATCAGAAACCTTATCCCATCTACCAAAGATCCTAATGACATTCTTCTTAACTCAGGTGTCTATAAAATTGATTGCTCATGTGGCACCCCTTACATTGGTGAAACAGGCAGATCTATTTGCACTAGAGTCAAAGAACACAATGCAGATATCAGGCATGAAAGGGTCACAAAATCAGCCCTCGCAGACCACTGCTCTAGCACCAAACACCACATATGCTTGGAGGATACCCATGTCCTAGCTAAAGAAGATAATTTTTTCAAAAGGAAACTTAAGGAGGCCATCTTCATTAGAAACAACCCTTCCAACCTCAACAGAGACGATGGTTGGAACTTGAACCACACTTGGAACCCCTTTTTAAATTCCTTGAATAACTAAATCCCTTCTCCTCCTTCCCCTCTCTTCCTCCCTCATCTTTGCCTCTCTTTGCTTGCATCTTCATCAACTCTCCCCCCTCTCTTCTCCCTCCCTGCTCCCATTTTCTCTTTCCTCCATCATCCCTCCCTACCTTGTACCTCTCCTTCGGCTCTCCTCAGGTCCTCTTCCCTTCCCTTAACCACCTTACTTTCTCCCCCCCTCTTCTCATCCTTCCCTCCTGGTGTGCATCCCCTACCCTCCTTCCTACTCCCTCCTCTCAACCTTCCTCCTTCCCACCTTTAGCGACCCTTATTTCTTCCCCCCTTCCTCACCTTCCGTCCCAGTTCTCACCTCCTTTCCACCCTCTTTTTTCCCTTCAACCTTCCCTTTCCCCTCTCTCTTTTTCTCTCTAGGTTCATACCTTTGTCCCCCTTCCCCTTATCTTGTTCCTTTTTTCCCCGAACCCCCCCCTCTTTCTTATCTTCCTTGCTTGTTTGACACTTTCTAGACTTCTCTTACCTGTCCAATTTGTGTTTTTCACCTTTTAGAGGTTTTCTTCTCTGTCAGTGGTTTAATCTACTCTTTTCCTCATTTATTTTCATCTTTTATTTATTTGCCTCTTCTTAGTGTTACCAGGTCTATTCCCTCAATGTCACTATCCTTCTATTTTTCCTCCTTGTATAATCATATATACATTCTCATTCAATTTCTATCTTTTTATTCTTATCATTTACTCCTTTTTTCTTTCTTCCTTTTGACTTTTTCTCTTCCATTTGTAATTGTTTCCTCCTTATTTTTGTGTCCATCCCCTTTTCTCTTCTTTTACTCACCCTCATTGTACCCTCCGTTATTTACTTGCTATTCTTTGTCTTATTCTAGTTTACTTACTTTGTCATTTCTATATTTCTATCTATTTGGCCTTCAATACATTGTTATCTTTTGTTTTATCTTTCACTCCCATGTTTTTGATAGTGTTAGCTACCCCCTTTTATGCATCACTTTTAACCATTATTATTTATTATCCTCTTTTTCCTTTTGGTTTTGTGTTTTCTCATTTGGATCCTTTGTTTTTAGGTTTGTATCTTCGAGCCTTGCTTTCCTCTTTTGTTGACCTAATTCTACCTTTATTCTTTCTTTTATATTTTTGATTTTAACACTTTGCTTTGATCTTTATCTTTCATTTTCTCTTTTAATTTGTAATGCAACTAGCACTTTTATTTTTAGTTTTTATTTAGTTTTGAACTTCTTCTTGTATATTATTAGATGTATCTACTCCTAATAGAGTAGCTCTTATTTTTAGTTTTCCATATAATTTGAGACTTCTCGCCACCATTCATATCTATAGTCACTATTCATATCTATTAATAGATATATCAATTAGTCACTATTCATATCTACCTGATTTCTATCCCTATGCTCTCTCTCCTTATCCTTGTTTCTTCTTAGATATTCACTTAATTACCGTATTTATATTTGCTTATATTTTATTTCACTATTATATCTATTGATATATTCTCTGCCCATTTATAATTCCTTATTCTCTCAATTTTTAATTCTCATTCTTTCGTTTTATCATTTGTTTTATTGCTCTTTTTCTTGTACATGATAAAGACATTTATAATTTCATATATTTTTATTCTTTTTATTTTATGATTTTTCCCCATCATTCTCTCTCTCATATTTTCTTACCTCTTCTCTTATTCTTACTTCTTATTACTTACCATTCTCACCCATATCTTTATAATCTATTATTTTTAGTTACTCACTTCTACTTAATTATTTTTTCCTTGATATCTCTCCTTTTTCTTCATCTTATAGCTAATCACTTTCTTGATCTCTATTCACCTTTTGGTTCTCTTTTTAATTCATGAGTTATTGGTTTTCCTTGATAATTCTCTCTCCTTACTCCTTGTTTAGCCTCCCTCCCCTCCAGTTGAACTCCGTGCCTACACTCCCCTCTCTCTTTTTAAGCAACCATCTCTACAATTACAACTCACTTATTCTCTTCTCTTCATCCTGATGATGGATCACGGAGTGTGATCCGAAACGTCGATCTAAAAAAGCTGCACACAGTCTAATCCAGAAGCACACACTCTAAAAAGAAACTAAGCAAAATGTAAAATTTATATACAGTAAAAATATTTAATTACAGGGGCTGAGAGCAAAAGCTTGAAAAACTTGAGGGGTTTCCCTTTAGAAGAAAGCAATGGCTCAAATCACAAAAGAGGGGTTTTCCTCTAGAAGAAAGCAATTGCTCAAATCACAAAAGCAATTGATGAGGTGATCAATCAGACTAAACTGTTAGATATGGACAATCAATGGCGGCTGCCATTATAAATGGATTATAATTAAATATAATAGTTAATATGATTGGAATAATCTCTACTTGCACAACCACCTTCAAATCCCATCCAATCTTCCCATTGATCAAACCCCATGTAACTGTCATCAGCATAATACTCCTCTTCCTCATTTACCTCCATCCTCATTTACCTCCATCAAAGTGGACATCACAATCTGCACCATCACCATAAAAAAAGAATAATGAAAAAAAATTAACAATCCATGTTTCAGAAAGAAAATATTACGAAGATTATCAAAAATTTCATAAATACATCACAAAATTTAATGCTAAGGTTACCTCATAGGCCTCATTGATTTAGTGAAACGTTACACTACAGTTCTCTCCTTTACAGACATCAGGATGGTACTGAAAAATGACAACACACAAAACGGTCATCATCCGAAAACAATCTGAGTGAAAATACTTAGTTAACCAGTACTCACTACATAATCAAAGAACCCTAGAACTTTGTCTTAGAAAGCCTATCTCAAACAGACACCATTTAAAGGGAAATCTTTTAATCTTCCATATACTGCTTAGAAAGCTTACCAGATCCCCCCACACAAACCCTAAGCCACATTTGAAATGGGCATGAATTTTCCCAACTATTTCTTTTTAATCCTTAAAATTCACTTTAAAAATCTACCATATATGAGTCCTGAATCATAATCAAAACTCCCAACCTAAAAATTTATTCTCATAACTTTTCTGGGTTTACACAGTTTTTGCTTCCCTCCTTTCAAAATCCAAAAACTTGTCACACACCCATATACCCTGTTTTTCAATAAAAATAGAATGCAAGAACTACCGTCAAAACTAAGGGAACATTTTAGTACCTGCAAGGCAAGCCGTCGATATGCTTTCTTGACTTCCTTTTCAGTGGCATTAGGTTTCAATCTAAGTACCTTATACTCCTCTTTCAGCTTACCACTAGTAACAGAGGCCATTGCCCTAACATTTCTGCTGCCACACAATTTTCTGTCTTCCCCATCTTTTCTTCTAAACATGGGATTGGAATTTCCATTGGTACCCACAACCTTTCCAACAGCAACAGCCGCCATAGCTGATTTCTCCCTTTTAAAAAAACCCAACTGCAAAAGAAAAACCAGATCTCCCAGATTTTACACCCTAACTGAATCAAAATACACAAGAGGGGACCCAACTGCTGCTTTAAAAAAATGGGTATCAAGGCCTACAGTGGAGAATTGATAAAAAAGAATATATCCCAAAGCTTTTGCGAGCAAGAATCAATTCCCAGAAAAACCAGTATGTAAAACATGAGGCTGATTGAAACAGGGGTGCCCTTAAATAGAGTCCAGTAACGAATTAAGACATGGCCGACGAGCTAATTATGGTTGTGAAAAAAGCCACTCAGAAAATTGTGATGGATAAGGATGAATATGTGACGTGATCTCCCAAACGACTCTGATGATGGCGACCATTGGATTAGCAATTTAATAAATAAAAAAATCAGCCCAAACCACTGTGATGATGGCAACCATTGGATTAGCAATTTAATTTAAAAAAAATTCAGCCCAGTGAATGTCAAGCAAGAATATAAAAATTTCGGCAGTACCATCAAATATTTGCTCTGAATCAAAAATTGCTGGTTCAAAACCAAATTTATAAGCCCTGCTGGGACGTGGAGCCTCTCCAAAAATAACCCAAAATTATATTGGTAATCCTCTTTGTATCTAGACAAATAAACTTCGAATAGCTTCCGTTCCTACAACACAATGCAATTGAAAGTTTAAACCCAATTTTAAAAGAGGCAGAGCATTTACAGACAACGAATAAATTCCAAAATAGAAAAGAAACAGAAGATTTACAAAGTCATTACCAGTTGTTTTTCATTTCTGGTATTTAAGTTATTCCATTTGTGATTCCTTCTTCCAAGCTTCAATATTATCAAGGAGTTAAGATTTGAAATAGGATTGTTCTCTGTACAGTTAAATTACCATCGAACTAAAATTAATTCGGCCCGAGAGGAGTGTTGGGTCTCAAAAATGTAGGTTACAAACCCTAAGAGGATACCAGGCTCTATGATCAGACTTGCAATGTTTTTGAACCAACTAACAGAGTTAACCTAAATGGTTGATGACTCCTTGCACTTCAGGGTCTACTAAACCTAGGCGGGTGAACCTTAAAAGCTAAAGCAAATAAAAGGAATGTATGACTCAAATGAATTTACGTATCTACTCACAATGGCATAAAGTGTGGAATAGATAAAAGCTTGCAAACTACTTCTACTCCTAATACTAAGATCTGAGATGAAATTGTTTGATTAAGATTTTATGGAATCCTAGAGTGGAATTGGTATGACCAGTGCCTATTTCTATTGGGCTAATGGAGTCAAGGTGTATATGATATATGATTTACTTATTGGTTACAATTCTGATTGTTTGGCACTTGTGTTTGTTTATACCTTGTATAAACGTGCAAGAATGTGACTGACAGACTCTACTTATTGATCCACTCGATCCTACCAGGTTACTGTGACTTATTGAAAGGATTTTAATCCTTGCTTGAAGGAACCAATCAACAGAATCACACAATGACAGCAAGTGTGTAGTGACAAATGGAGTAGATCCTCAATTTGAATAACAAGACAACATCAAGTTGGAGACAGTATGGCAATCTTACCAATTATATGGCTCTTCTTACTGATCCAAATGTTACTCCCAAGTTACTGTAATCAATAAAAAGGATTTTAATTCTTTAATAGAAACCAATTAATTCGATTACACGAAAACAACAAGTGTGTCTCGATGAAACTAAAATATCAACTTGGAAACTCAGGTTCAAATAACAATGTGGAGACAACCAAATAATTGTTTAGCTCAATAAACAATAGACACCAATATTAAATCATCAATTTATGCATTTTTTTCCATTATATAATTTCAAAAGATTTTACAATATACAGCATAATGTTTTTGTTTCGGCAACTGATCACCCTCTAGTTATCTAACTCCTACTTCTGATCATGATGTTTTTTCTAATCTACTTCTCTATTCCCCGGATGATGATTTCTGGACCCTCCTTATATATGTTTTGTAGTTGTAGGGTTATGACTCTTCATACATCCGGTGCAACCTTTTGTTACTTTAATAACAAAATTTTAATCTTGACCTTCTTACTATTAAAATGCTTTGGTCGTTGCAGGTGGGATGCCCTTTGCCTTTGTATTGTAGTGTATCCATATATCTTATGTATTTGCAACATACACCTGAGGAATCACCAGATTTGTGACTCTATATATACAAATCTTTTGTATATCGCATACATTTTCTTCCATATACAAGAGCGGGCCCAACCAAGTTTATGAAATGAATTTGAAATCTCCTTCAAATCTGCATTTGTATCACCCTTTTGTATATCGAATGCATGTACTTTATATACAATAGAGGACCCTAGCTAAAATTCACAATATTTAATCTGTCATTCAAATCTGAGCTTGTATAAACTTGTATATCCATTGGCGATGGGGCCCACATGGTGTTTCATGCATTTGTATATACATTTCCTTTGTATCTCATATGCATTTGTCTTTGTATCTTGTATATATACAAACATTTAAACATACAAAGACTTTTCTATATTAAACTTCTTCTGGCATCTGGCTTGTATCTTCGCTTGTACATCGGCTTGTATCTTGAAGACATACATTGTGATTATGCAAATCTGATATGCAAGCAGTGGGACCCACCTTATTCGTCACTCGTATTCCATATTACAACACTACTTGTATCCAACCTTCATATACAATGCCCGATACATACAAACTTAATTGTATCTCCTTTCCGGACTTCTTGCATTTATGAACCATAGTTCATTCATTTTCAATTCCAACTTGTATATACCATGAAATGCATCCTCCAATATACATTAAGTCCTGATGCATCCCTTTAACTAGATTTAAATCTCTCCTAAGTTCCACCTTGTATGGGTACCGCAATGTATAACCCGAAACATACATACAAGGCGCGAAACATGCAACAATTACTCTTTATTTTATAAACATTTCAGTTCCGCGACATGTTTCATTTCACTACTTAATGCATCGGTATGACTGTCACCGAAGGCTCTTTGGTTTCCATGATCGGTGTAACTCACGTAGATGGCAAGACCCAAAGCTTCTGCTCCAATCATACAAGTCTTCCCGACATCATTGTTATTGTATTTGACTTCATCGGTGAGACCAGGTATTTATCCTTCCGAAAAGTCTATCGGTATGATCTTTGCTATCGATATGTTTTGGAAATCTCATCCCGCTTTTATTTCTCTTGCCGATGGTAGAATGCTTAGAGTTTTTCAATTCATTTAAAAGCGCAGAATTAGGGTTTTCTACTGCAATTGTTTGGTATGTACATCTGTAAATGCTTCTACAACAGGTGCTAGTGGTTGGTAGCCGTGACGGGATTATTGTGTTGAAGTTAAATTTTTTATTAAGGGAACTTAAAATTTTGCGAAAATTGGTGTGAAATTTTTAGGTCCCAACAAGGAGTGTGGTCCTCCTGTTTGTCATACTTTCTTGTGGGAAAATCACGCCAGATTTTGTCAAATTCTCCAAGACTGCCAATGCTTAAGCTCACCAATATGCTCTGCATTCTTTCTCAGATTGTAATGCACCTCAAATAACTGCCCACCAGATCATGCGAAACCCTAACTACCCACGTATTTCCTTTTTCCAAAATATTAAATAGTTCAATGACAGATGACTAAATAAATATTAAACTAAATTAGTTTTCAATGTGAAAGCTGACTAAACGTCAATTTAAATAGGGAGATTAATAGTGTTGTGGCTGTATAATGCCTCTAGGCTTCGCCTCTAAAATTCAATTAATATTATAATTACGTTATTTTATCACTCTTAGGTTATTTTATTTACTTAAGAATTATTTTATTTTTATTTGGAGCTATTTAAGAATTATTTTATTTTATTTATATTATAGGCAAAACATCTCTCAGTGTACTTTAAATATATTTTAATTTCATTTTATATATTTTTAAAAACACTTGTTTGTTTTAGGTTTCGTAGGAGTTTCACATATAGTAGGCATGAGTTTTCCATAGTCCATAGAATAGATGAAATGCTTTTGGATTAAACTGTGTGTATTTTTGCTTCAACGTTTCGGATCACACTCAGTTTCAGATATTTTATTGAATTTGCTTTAGCCTTAATAAATTTGAATTCCTAAAAAAATCAATCTTTAAAACATTTCTTAAGCTCTTTATCATTGTGAGGGAGACACCAAGTTATTAGGCAAGTTAGGTGAAAACATTAAACATTCCAAATACTTAGAATATAATAAAATAATATTTATTATAAAATTAATAATAATATTAAAATTGTTAAAAGTATTGGTGAGTTTAAAAAACTCATCACAAGATTTCAAAAATAAATTTTTAATAATTTTATGGAAAACCTAAGTTAGGGTTAGGTTATACTCTTACTTAAAGTTGAAGTCTTGTTGAGTGTAAGATCTTGATATCATAAGGGATGAGGCTAGGATGGTGCCTTGGGTAATTTTAGTGGAGTACATACCTCTTAGTTCTTGGTTCTTAACTAAAATGTATCAGTCTAGACTTAGATGTAAAAACATTTGTATGAGTTTGATATAAACCCTCAAAAAAAACTAAAGCTATAAAATTAAAAATATAGTTTACAAATAAAATTATTGAAAAGAAACATATAAGTATATATTTACTACAAAATAAAAATAAAACAAAAAATTAACTAATTAATAAATGGTATTTTTTTCAAAAGTGAAATTAAAAATTACATACAAAAGTAAAATAATTATTCAAATAAAAATAAAATAAAATAAAATAATATAATATAATAATTCTTAAATAAAAAATAAAATTTATGTCTTCATATAATAAATATTAAATATTTTTTAAAATAAATAAATAAAATAGTTTTTTTTAAATAAATATATTTAAGATTCCTATATTAATTCTAAACTTAGAAAAATGCCTATTGTATTATGTTTCAGATATTTAAAACTATATTAAAAAATGCCCATTGGATTGTGAGTTGTCTCATCCATCTAATATAGATGGAAAAAATATTATATGGGGACAATGACTTTGACAATGAGAAACTAAAATGGGCAGGGGCCTGGCTCGATTAGCTAAGTAATTCCGTTGCGGTAAAGATGCTCACAAGGTCCAGTCTCCCCCCTGCCCACCTGATAATTGTAACTGGTTCATAGCTCTGGTCAAAAGCGTATAAAGAAAACCATCAAATATTGAAAATAATTTATAAAGGAAACTATCAAATATTGAAAATAAACACATATGTTATTAGATTTAAAAATAGTTCTTTGAATTGAAAAAAAAAAAAAAAACATTTTAAAAATATAGTTGATTAATGGTGTTTTTTTTTTTAAATTATCATTTTTGAAATGAATGTTATGAATATTTATTTTTTTAGTATTGTAATGGTGAAAATTGTATATTTATATGTTTTTAATGTTTTTTGATCAAGGACAAATAGTTTTGTCTAGGAAAGAGGGGTTTTGAAAGGGCTCCACCCTTTTACAGAGAATGAACAAGAAGATCAAAGACACTCTAACAACATCAAGGAGGAATGATACAAAATAGACCACACAAAATCAAGGGTTATTTTTTATATTTTAGATTTATATTGATTAGGGGTTATTTTTTATGTATTGACTAGTGTGTAAATTGGTGTATTTTGTATGGAAGTTGGTAAATAATTTTATTTTGTTTCTATGTGCATCATCACTTATCCTTAGTATCTAGATTTGACTCTACATCTAGCTGTTCACCAACTTGTTTAGATTCACAATGTGGAATTGATCTAGGTCAATTGTACATGTACATATCTAAACCCTAAACTTTTAAATTTAAATTCCTTAAATTGGAACTAAAGCTCACATTATATCAAATTGCATGCTAGGGTGGTTTATTTAAGGAGTAATCCCAATCCATTTTAATAATCTAACATTTTATCTAATATCTAGGAAAATTATAATGAATGTAGGTCCATTATCATAAAACAATGACCTCTATTGAAGATACTAGGAAAAGTAACAAACATTGTTAAAAAATCTCAAAAAATGCACTGCACTCCACTTAGATGTCCTTGTTTAAATGAAAAAAGAAAAAAAACAATTTTGATATATATTCTAAGAAAAATGTGTGACGGAATAATATAGGTTTGAAAATTTTGTTAATACTAATTTAAAAACTAATAATAAATAAAATATCTAATTAAAAATTACCAAAAAAATCCATACACTAGAATATTTGAGTCAATGATCTAATTCCAATAGATCATATAATTTTTAATTTGTATTGAAAGTTATGCATTATGGAATATGTCACTGAATAAAAAAATAATAGAAAAAATAAAAATTGATTAAAAAATAAAAAGAAATAATTATTTAATTTTTTTAATAAATATAGCTTGAATCTATATAAAAAAATCCACAAAGTTCATTAGTTTACATCATCCTTAAATTCTTCTCTATAATTGACACAAATTAAAAAATGCTAAAAAAATTGTTGATTTTGAACGTCCCACTTAGGCTAAAAAGTGGGACACACTATTGTGGAAGCACATCACCATAATTGGAGGGAATCTCAAAATTGTTTGGATGACACACTACATCAATTGACACTTATATTATGATGGGTGTAAGAAAACATTAAAGACATGGGTTACATAGGGGACTATGAAGAGCATCTTTAACTGGCTATACATATGTGTAAGTGTAATTAGTGCTTTTGCATTGAGTTCTTGAAAGTTCAGTTGGAGCCCCTTGGTCATAGGTATTTATTAGGAGATATATTCTATTATGGGCTCGGAGTAACTCTTAGTGGAGGATGCATAGGTCCAAATTGGACTAGTTGGACAGAGACATGGCTTCTAGTTTTTGCAATCAATTGGTTGTTTATTGGCTCTCTTTGGTCTAGAAATTGAAGGATTTGAATGGAGATTGTATGCTTATTTTATTGCACGATTATTTTTTAGATTGGTTTTAGAATTAGAGTGAAGATCTCCATTGGAAGCACTAGACTCTACATTGTATTGTAACCTTCTTGTTGAGATTGTGCTTTTGTTGCTAGGTTTTTCCCATAAGGGTTTTCCTAGGGTATATTGTGTGTTCTCTAAGTTGTTACTCTATTAAAATTTGTATAGACCTATTCTTGCATTATTTTTGTTATAAGATTATTCTAGATATAGTCTAGTTTCCTTTGATTTGGTATTTTGTTATATCTATTAAGGGAGAGGTTGTTATAGTAATCCTTATTTGAGTGGAAACTATGCATAAGTGATATATTTTGTAGGCATAAAGAATGTATAACACATCAAGATGGAGATTGGTAAGTTCAATGACACTAACTTTGAGCTTTGGAAGCTCAAGATGGAAGATCTTCTTGATAGAGATCTGTGGGTTACAATTTTTGGTTAAAAATCCTTTGGCATGTTAACAAAAGATTGGGTAGTGATTAATAAAAATACATAAAGTTTGTTTTGTCTTTCCCTTTTTTATTAATTGCTTATGAATGTATGAGGAGAAAATACCATTAAAAAATCTCTAGATGAAGTTAGGGAGCTTTTATTAGACAAAGTCAATTGTTAGCAAACTTTTTCTTTGAAAGAACTTGTATTCGTTGAGCATGGGTGATGGTAATTTTATGACAGAACACCATTGTATTGCTCTTATGTATTCTTTATTGGATTTGTGGGACAACCTATTCATGGTGATCAATAGTACCATCTCCAAGAGGAAAGTTGAAGAGGTGGTTGGTGTCTTATTATTAGAAGAAATGAGATAGAACACATTAGAATCCATCAAGAATGCTTTGGTCATCAAAGTTCATTCAAAGGAAAAAAAAAATAATAAGGACAAGATATCCAATTCTAAGGGGAGATCTAAGTCTCCTAACAAATATAAGGTTAAGTGTTCAAAATGCAACAAATTTGGTCACATTAAGGAGTACAAAGAGAAGAAGGGCAAGGAGTTAAATGATAATTCAAATTTGAAGGAATCAAATGAAGACAAGGAAGATATTTTTGTTGCAACCCTTGATATGCATTCATGTGAGGATGCATGTATAATTGATTCTAGATATTCTTTCCACATAACTCCCTAAAAGGAGTAGGTTTCTGAGTATGAGAACATTAATGGTAGCAATGTTTATTTGGGAGACATGTTTCTTCAGATTGTTAGTCATGGTAGAATAGACTCGGTGCTTACAGATGGAAGAACCAAATCTCTTTTTGGTGTCATACATACCCCTAGTTTGGTGAGGAACCTCTAGTCTATAAGTAAGATGAATGACTTGGGTGTGCAAGTGGTCTTTAACAAAGAAAGGTACAAGATAATTCATGGGTCCATGATGTTGGCTAAGGGAGATCTAGAACTTTATTTCCCTTTGGTGCCAACACTATCATTGAATTCAACAGTTTTGAGGTTCCTATTTTGGAGAGCCATAATCTTCTTATTGAGAAGATTGTTGTGACATCAATGCACAAGCCACATTGGTGAGAAAGGCATTGGGGCCTTGAAATCTAAAAGTATGGTAGAGGGGCTAGTTGATCATTCCTAAGATTTTGATTTTTGTGAACACTATATTTATGGAGAGTAAATTTTTTTAAATTTTTATTCAAACTTTGTTAGATCTATAAATCTTTTGGATTTGATTCATAATGTGATGTATTTAGTCCTATTAATGTACCTTCACTTGGGAAATCCTTGTATTATGTTTCTTGTATTGACTATTTCTTTAGGAAAACATTGGTGTTCTTTCTCATGAATAAATTTAAGGTCTTCTATAAGTTCAATGAGTTTAAAGCTCTTGTGGAGATATAGATAGAGAAAAATCAAGGTTTTGAGGACAAACAATGGGGAAGAATTTTGTAAGGATGGTAAAATTGTGGAACAAAACAACTCCATACACCCCTTAATAAAATAAAGTTGTAGAGAGGATGAATATGACTTTGATGGAGAGAGATAGGAGTATGCTTAGTGTAGCTAGTTTGGATTAGAGATTCTAGGTAGAAGATATGAGAACTTGTTATTTGGTTAACAAATGATTTGATCATATTCATGCAAGCCTATGGAAACATTACACACATATAATACACTCTCCTTTATAGAAATTGTGCATAGAGCACAACTTTGGTGTCATCACACACTTCTACATGATATTGTTCATTGTTCATGGCATGATCCCGCACATGGCCTTGCATAAATTCATGTAGGATGCTTAACAACTTCAACACATCCACATGTGGACAAATTTGGCTATGTAACAAAATGTCATTTATTAGGGAGCACAACCAATATGGTAGTTGGAAGGTTAATGGTTCACATTGGACCATTATAACTTCTTATCTGTTATTTGTAACCATAATATTTTATTTATATTCACACACTCCTTCATATAGATAGACAATTATGAATATTGTACAATCATAGACAAACTAGACTAAAGTGTCTTTCCCATTTTGGTCATAGGGATTTTCATTCTTCATTATGCACTTGTAACATAATCAAGTCTAAACAATTGTTGAGAAAAGGTATAAGGTGGAAAGTGGGAAGAGGAGAGCTAATCCATTTTTGTGAGCATCCTTGGCTTTCTAATGTGCATCTTGCTTCCTCTTATCCTTGTACTTGCATTAAAGAAGAGCTATGTGAAAGATTTGGATACTATATTGTGGATTATTGGAATCAAATCCTAGAAGATACCTTATGGAAGATTTCAAGAAATCTTTTAGGTATTTTAGATATTTCTACTTTGGAAGACTTAATTGCTAAAATCAAAATTTTTAGATTTAATTTATTCCTTAGATAGGATTAGATGGTTTAGTTTGCAGCTCTGACTAGGCAATATTCAGTCAAATCTGGTTTCAACTTGCTAATGGAATTAACTGCCTTGGATTTCATTTAGTACTCCATTTGGAACCACAATCTCATTCCCAAGATAAACTTATTTTGGTGGCCCACTTTTCATGGCAAGAAATTCTCACTATCGATAATATCAAGAAGAGGGGGCTTTCCCTTGGCAAGAGATGCATTTTGTGCAAAAGAGTATAAGAGTCCATTAACCACTTGTTAATGTTGGTTTAGGTTTGGACAATTGAGAGGGGGGTGAATTAGGTGTCCCACATTTTAATCCTTTCTACCTTTAATCTTCCTTTACAACTTATAATCAAATTAATGATATAAACATTTCAACATCAATCAATAACACATGAGCAGAAACATAAATAACACACTTGACACCAAGATTTTTGACGTGGAAACCCAGTTAGGGGAAAAACCATGGTGGGGGTTAACCCACAAAGATTATACTCTGTTAAAAGTATTATAATGGGGAATGCACATGCATTCGGGCTCACTGCCCAGAGCTCACTGTTCAAAAGAAGGCTCACAGCCTACAGGAAGAAGATTACAATAAATTTGAACTAATATTTAGCATCTATCAATGCTGGAGTTCAGTTCCAGTTAAGCATAGAAAACTGACTTGACACACTTCATCCTTACTCTGTTCCTCTTACTACTCTTCTAACATCTGAACTTTTTATCTTTGCTCTTTTTCAAAATTACTCCATCGTCGCAACACCAAACACACCAAAATCATCCAATTCCATCAGATATATATATCCGCAACATGATCTACAATCATTTTACCAGTCAGCTTCAAGAACATTTAGAACTTTGTCAAGTACTCTACTATGTCAGCTAGATCCATACATATTATGAGATGCAGACTGAAACTTGCACTCATAAATCATCAACCATGTCAGATACCATCACTTATCATCACCAATTGCCCAATAAACAACTCCTATTCATCCAGAATTAGGATCATTCACAAGGTTGGCATGTTCTTCTTCTGTCTGTTCTGTCAAACTGAAACCCGATACTCAGAAGCTAATATCTTTTGAGTCCTTCATCACTGCAAGACAAAACTCTAGATTTAGAGTGTCTTGACAATGCTTACAACTATCTTAGATCTACAGTAAACCATGCCTTTCCATCAGAGAGATTCGGACCAAGATATCGGACCCTGTCACCTGCTCTATTCCTAACTACCCGGACTTAGACAAATTCTGATTCTGACTTCCAGTGTGAAAAAATTGTGTAATGTGGATGATTGGGATGATCTTAGTTGCCATCAATGACAACACCTATCAATGCAAAGCAGTGTCTCTTGCTAACAATCTCCCTCTTTGGCATTGATGGCAACACTTAGTGAAAAATGACTAAGTGTCTAATGTAGCTCCCCCTTACTCTGTACACTTGTGCTTTTCTATTAGTTCTGAAACTCCCCCTTTGTTGGATTCCTCATTTTTCACTTCTCTTCACTCCCCCTTTGACATCAATGGCAAAGGGTGGGGTCTCAAGCCAAAATTCTCCAGAAATTCTGTATATACTGCCGCATATGTACAACTAATTAGTAAGTTCTATTTACATAAACTTGAGAATGTCTGCAAAGCTGGTTTTTATTTGCACAAGTTCAGAGGCCCAAGTACTCTTCATTCCATCCAAAATTGAGATGTGCCCACTCAACAAAAATGAATATGCTTTTGCCTTTGATAGATCTGATGGATCACTAGTCTAAACTGTAGTCTGAGCTTCAGATAGGGCATTATACATTATCTCTAACTTAGGGGCAATGAATCCTCGGAGCTCACACATTCTCTTCATAATGTTGCTTTTCTCTTTAACAAGTCTCTTTATCTCATCAGTCAAGATAATTACTTGGCATTCCTGACTTATGGGTGAAATAGTTAGAGGATCAAAATTATTGGATAGATTTGACAATTTCAGTTCTTGTTCCTTTATCTTCTTCTCAATATCCTCACTTACTTTGGGCTAGGATAGACAAAATTTATATACATCACTTCCATCACTTAGAGAATTTTGAACACTCTTTATACTGATAGCAAGTATAGTCCTATCATACCCTATTAGACTCTTAATTTCACTAAATCTCTTATCCAAAAACTCATTTCTGACTTTTGTCTCTGTAGACTTCTCAAAGGACTCAAAATGAGTATTTACAGAACTTACAAGATTTTTCAAATGTTTAGAGGGGGAATCAAATGGACTCTTCTAGTAGGAAGGCATTAACTTTTCCAAAATCCTGGTTGCAGACCCTAGTAGCTCATAGTCCTCCATGTGGAACTTTAAGATCTTTTCTCTAGCCTTTACTTGGGTGAATGATGATATTTTCATCAACTAAATTGGAGAGAGAGCATCTGGATTGGCTAGACCTTGGAGTAGTTCAGGCTCATCAAGCTCAATCATCTTTTTTTCAAAAAGACTTTTCACTGCATCTGCAGTGTCTCTTGCAACATTTTCTAAACCATCCTTTTTTTCATCAAATTTCTTAGTATCTGCTTTAGGTGCTTCATCATTTGTACCATCTTATTCTGCTTTATATTTCTTTCCTTTTTCTTCCTCTTTCTCTATAGAGGGGCTCTTTCCTGTTTGTTCACCACTTGCTATCTGATTCAAAGGGCTCTGTGAAGTAGTAATATTATCTTCTTTTGCTAACAGATCAGGTGGATTAGGAGTATCTCCTGCATCAACTACTTTATCCATTATTTTTGTATCATCTAGATTTACTTTTTCCACTTCCAGAATAGAGGCTTCACCCAACTCAGATTGCTGCTCAATGATGTTCTCTTCTTCACCATCCGGAACTTCTTCTGTGACTATGGGAAAATTGTTCTTTTTCAATGCTTTCAAAAGAATTTCTTGAGTTTCTTTAATGATTTCACTTGTTTCTCCAAGCATGATTTTGTTCATTCTCTTTTTCTTCTAAAGTCATCTTTGACTTCCTTGAATATCATATCTATTTGATCAGGTGAAATCTAAGGACACAAATTTATTAGCTCATGTTCCCTGATCTCCATGTCCTTGCTCTTGGCATTTTCTTTTCTCAACTCCAAAATATTTTCTAGACTTTGTGGCAACTCATAAGTTATCTCAATCAGTGCCTTGTTGTAGATGTTGAGATATTTAACAGTTGCTTCCTCCAACACCCTTTTATCCACATCACTATATTCATCATAGAATTCAATCATGGGTTTTAGATTGCCATCTACAGTGATTGACTTTATCACATCCTCTAGGAAAACTGTAGGCTTCTCAACATATTCCTCGTATGCTTCTATCTTTTGCTTTTTACTAGCCCTTTTACTTCTAGAGGACTTTTCTTTGGTTACTTTTGCAGCTTTTGTTCCGGTGGCCTTTAGTTCCTTGATTTCAATGTCATAATCTATATCTTCTTCTTCTCTTATGCTTTCATAGGTCTGGGATGCTTTTGTTTTCTTCCTTTTCTCCCATTTTCCAGATGATTTTGCTTCTGGTTTTCCAGTCTTGGAAGGAACAGGGGAAGCAGCAGAGCTCCTAATAGTTCTTGAGGTGGAAGAGAGTTCCACTAGAGCATCTGTTTGTTTCTTAGCTTGTTTCTCTTTCTCAGCCTTTTCAGTTCCTTCTCTGAGTTTCCTCACATCATCCTTAGTTAGGCCTAGATTTTCAGCTAACTACTCAACTTATTTTCTTACTTTCCTATTGGTTTCAAGTTCTCTGAGCTCAATATGAAGTTTTAAATTCAGCTCCTCATAAGTTCTAAATCTTTCAACCGTTGTGTCTTTAGGCTTGCTTAGAAGATGTTGAGCATACATATTCAAGATTTTTTCATCTACTTCATACCCCATGGGCATGATCCAAGCAGTTTTGGGTTCCACTACTTCCATTAGACACTGATCAGTATCAACCATGAAGCATATTTCATTTTTGTACTTCTCAACAATTGATTTAGGGATTCTTTCCCTTAAGTGCATCATACTCTGAAAATTCTTGAAGTAACCCCATATTGCAGTTTTCTGAGCTTTGAAATCACCAATGTTGTGAAGATGATCTCTGATCTGAATGGCAACTAGCTCATCCTTAGTCCAGTGCACACCTTTTACCCCAGGTACCTCATTCATAAAGTAAAAGAATAGACATAGAACCAATGTACCATACTTGAAAGTGTTTTTTTATCTTTCTTGATTTTGTTTAAATTTTCAATTAGTTGATTCTGTAGTAATTCACACAAGTCATAATCAGTATTTTCCTTTAGCATCTTGTATACAACATATATGGCTATTTCAGAAACAGAATTTTCTCTGCTCAAGTGGTAAATCTTGTACCCAATCACCATAGAGGTGAATTTGACATCCGGTTCTATAATATCATTAATGGTCATTGCCCTTCTATCAAACTTGGCACCGGTAGCATCAGTCACTATCTAGTTTTTCACAGCTTTCAGCATGGGCAATCCTCCAGTTGAGTTTAACCCAATTACAATTCTAATAGCATCCTTGGTAATCTTGAATAGTTTTAACCAAATGAATTCATCATGCATCTGACTCAGAACATATCAGACCCATTCATCCTCATCAAATGTTGGAAACCCCATAATCTGAATAAAGTGTTTATCTTGTAGTACCTTATACTCGGGTTTAAGTTCCTGATTTTCATCCTTGAGTTATTTCTCAAACAAGTATACATACCTTGAATCTCCAAATTCATCTATGTTTGCACGAATATAAACCCTAATGTCTTCAACATGCAGCACACCATATGGAGCACTTGAAAAAGCACCTAACGGGTCGACTTCTATTGATTTGTGAGAATGCTTTTTAAATTTGGGTTGAGGCCTTTCAGTAATGTCAACAACATGAGGAGTAGCCATCTCAAAAAAATTTAGATTCAAGGCTTTACAGAGAGGTACCTTTTTTTCTTTCGCGGGGTTAGGGTTGAACAGTTGTCGGTTGAATTCGCTCTTTGTGCCTTAGTCTCTAGATTTGTAGCTCGAATGTTCTTCTTCTTGTTTCCTCCAAGTGCAAAGTGATTCAAATGAGTGACCAAGTGACCTTTTATCTTTTGCAAAACCTAATTTGGCATTGCAATAAATGCGTTGCCCTAACTTTGTCCAGTTACTCTAATTTTGACAATTCTTTGTGAATCACTCTGCAAGTTTTCATATCAACATCCTTTCTTCCAAAAAACCTTCCAAAGGTTCTAATCTAATTCAAAATATCCTCTTTTATTGTGCCAAATTCAGGCACCCACTTACTGACTGGGGGAATTTGATGTTCAATGCAACTCCTCCTAAGCTAGAGCTCCTGACTTAATTCCCAGAGGAATTGTCAGCACCGGATTTTGGTGCAGACCCATCACAATTGGTTATTGTATCTTTCTTTACCCAAATCTTGTTCATTTCACTCCATATCTCATTCACATCAATTTTCCTTTTGCCTTTGTCTTGTCTCTATTCATCCAATTTTCTGTTTGCTGGACCTCTTCTTCCATTGTTCCTACTTCTGCAGAATCTTGCAATATGACCAGATTTATTGCAATTAAAGCACACAACATTTCCTTGCTTATGAACTTGATTTCCTCTTGATCTGCATTGATTAGCCATGTGTCCAAACCCATTGCAAGCAAAATAGTAACCATTGAAAGAATTGCCAATTCCTCTATTGTTAGCATTATTCATTATCATACTTCTGCATTCATTTGATCTATGACCATACATCTTACACTTGAAGCATTGACCGGAGAAGGATGGACCATTTTGATTTACTCTGCTTCTGTACTGAGTAGCTCTATGACCAAATTTATTGCAATTGAAACAATTTCCATTGAACGATGGATATCTTTGAGCATTAGGTTGTCTTACCAGAGGTTTTCTATTTCTGTTTCTTTTATTCCTTGGTTGAAAATTTCTTTGTCCGGATCTGGAGCTTTCACCTTTCTCATATCTAAGATCATGCTTGTCATCATCCTTTTTTTGTTCTTCAATTAGTGCTTCAAGTTTAGCTGAGCTTATCTTGAACTTCTCCTTATACTCATTTGCAATTTCTAAGTCATGTTTGAGAGTGGTAATCTGTCTCTCAAGTTCTCTCTCATTGTTTCTGCTTTCTTGTAGATTAGATTCTAGGAGACTAGCTATTCCATCCAATCTACAACATTCTTCAGTTCTCTCTTTCAGATTTTGCTTCATTTCTTCTTTAGTTTTCTTCCTATCTTCAATTTCCTTGGTTAGTCTCATCACCCCAGTGTCCATCTCATGTTTTAGGACAACAACTTCTTTAGCTAACTTTTCACATTCCTTTGTCTTCTCTTTCAGGGCCTTGTCTTCCAGTTGAAGAGGTTGCTTCTTTCCTTTTGCATTGGATTTTCTCAATTTTTCTTTTAATATATCAATGAAGTTTTTAGCCCTTTTGAGGTTATCTTGCAGCTCTTGGACTTCTGCCTTGGACTGCTCAAGATCATCTAGGGTGAGATTAAGTTTCCCTTGAAGGTTATATTCATCCATTTTTACTGACTTCCCAGATCTTCCTTAAGATGTTAAACTTTTCAAAAGGAACCTTGCTCTGATACCAATTGTTGGTTTAGGTCCGGACAACTGAGAGCGGGGCGTGAATCAGTTGTCCCACATTTTAATCTTTTCTACCTTTAATCTTCCTTTAAAACTTATAATCAAATTAATGATATAAACATTTCACCATCAATTAATAACACATGAGTAGAAACCTAAATAACACACTTGACACCAATATTTTTGACGTGGAAACCTAGTTAGGGGAAAAACCATGGTGGGGGTTAACCCACAAAGGCTATACTCTGTTAAAAGTATTACAATGGGGAATTCAATGCATTTGGGCTCACTGCCCAGAGCTCACTGCTCAAAAGAAGGCTCACTACCTATAGGAAGAAGATTACAATAAATCTGAACTGATATTTGGCATCTGTCAATGTTGAAGTTTAGTTCTGGTTAAGCATAGAAAACTAACTTGACACACTTCATCCTTACTTTGTTCCTCTTACTGCTCTGCTAACATTTGAACTTTTTATCTCTACTCTTTTTCACAATTACTCCATTGTCGCAACACCACACACACCAAAATCATCCAATTCCATCGGATATATATATCTACAACATGATCTACAATCATTTTACCAGTCAGCTTCAAGAACATTTAGAACTTTGTCGAGTACTCTGCTCTGTTGGCTAGATCCATACATAATATGAGATGTAGACTAAAACTTGCACTCATAAATCATCAACAATGTCAACTACCATCACTTACCATCACCAATTTCCCAATAAACAACTTCTATACATCTGGAATTAAGATCATTCATAAGGTTGGCCTGTTCTTCTTCTGTCTATTCTATCAAACTGAAACCCGATACTCAGAAGCTAATATCTTTTGAGTCCTTCATCATCAAAGGACAAAACTCTAGATTTAGAGTGTCTTGACAATGCTTACAACTACCTTAGATCTGCAATAAACCATGCCTTTCCACCAGAGAGATCCAGACCAAGATACTAGACCCTGTCACTTGCTCTGTTCCTAACTACCCAGGCTTAGACAAATTCTGATTCTGACTTCCGGTGTGAACAAATTGTGTAATGCAGATGATTGGGATGATCTTAGTTTCCATAAATGATAACACCTATCAATGCAAAGCAGTGCCTCTTGCCAACAGTTAATGAGTGCATCTTTTCTTGGAACATTAGGTAAATTATTCTATATAGGCTCAAAACACAATGGGTTGGCCCTAGGATATTAGATCTTTGGCAACAAGTTGAGTTCTTCCTTTTTGGTCATACTACAATTAAGGAATTTTGATTACAAGCTCTACCTCATCTCTGTTGGGGTATTTGGAAAGAAAGGAATAACAAGATCTTTAAAAATAAAAGCAGACCTTGGGATGTAGTGTTGATGAAAATCTACCACACCATTTAGGAGAACCTAAAATCCTACCAAATCAAAATGCCTAAAGTCTTCCCTATGGTTGTTGAGAGGGAAATTTCTAAAAATTGGAATATCCAATCCTCTTTGGATAATGTTGATATTGTCAAAGTTAAGAAAAGAAGAGCTACTATATAGACCAAACTTAATTTTGATGGATCTTCTAAGGGAAATGGTGCAGGAGCACCCAATATCTCTTTTGTGTCAAATTGGCAAACTAAGTCCTTTATTAGAGTCTAAGTGTTTTTTTTTGTGTCACTTTGGATTGAATAAGGTCACCATAGACCAAGAGGCATGTAATAAGGTCACAGTGACCAATTCCATGTGTGTTTAGAGTCATAATATAGGTGGTTGTCAAAAACAAAGTAAAGTAATGCAAGTTGTATAAAAAAGTTGCTTTGTCAACTTAACAAACTATGATAATTAAGGCTCCTAACGATCACCAAGTTTCAAATATGGTTGAAACCGATTGGGAATCACTCCATACATGTAAATAGGCCTTCAACAATCAAAGGTGTGGGGGAAGGAGAATGGTGATAAAACAATGAATAAAATTTAGTTTTTTTGTATATTTTTCCTGAAATTTTGATGTTCTCGAGGATGGTACGGCCCCATACGGCCTCCAAATGACATAAAATTAGATTTTATGGAAAGGTATTTGAATCAAATTTTATTTTATTCTAATTTTATGAATTTTTATTGAGTTTTATAAAAGTTACAGCTATTTTTGTAAAAATTGTTTTAAACTACCAAAAACCCTCATCTAAGGTAACAGTCCTATTGCAAAGTGTCGTACGACCTCCTGGAATACTTTCTAAATAAATAGTTGAAACCCATTTTAGAGAGAATTATTAACTCAAATGAGTTTTTTATTTGGTTCAATTTCATTGAGTTTGGAGGGAGATATCCCCATTTTTCTAAAACTAGTCTAAAATAACCTAATTTTGAAGGGTCATTGTGAGAGTTTGTGAAGCCAATCAAGAGCATAAGTTTGTGAAACTTTGTAAAAACAAGTTGTTGCCACCTTGTATTGCATCAAGAAATCCTAGTCAGGCAGGTGGAGGAGGTGTTCTTAGGAACAACAAAGGGGAATTCATTGTTGCTTTTGCTAAAAACTTTGGTTTTCAAACTACTAATTATGTAGAAGACTCTGTTTCTTTTCTTGGTATAGAGTTGGCTAAAATTCTTAATATCTTTGATTTAGAGATTAAAGGAGACTCTAATAATATCATTAAAATTCTCAAGTCAAGGGCCTCTACTCATTGGTCTGTGATGCCAAGGACCTCCTAAAGAATTTCAAAAACACCAAAATCCTACACACTTAAAGAGAAGGCAACTAGGTGGTGGACCTTTTAGCCAACCTGGGTTGTTTGATTGACAACCATAAGTGGTGGCATGATGTAGAATGCCCACCTTTGATTATAAAAATAAAATAAAATATGAGTCTTATTATTTCATTATTTTAAGCTGCCAATTGGGAAGATGGCTTGGCTTCTCACGAGATAGAGTATTAGCAAGTACCACAACAATTATTATGGTTCTAAGATTCTCGTTGATGGGATTGGGATTAATTCATTTGATAGCTTTCTCAACAAGTAAAATTCCCTCTTCCATTTAGTGCTATTTTCTAGGGATGCATTAACAAGAGTAGGGTTTTCATTAAAACTAGAGAAATGGGGAGTGACAGACTTCACATTGAGCTATCTTTATGTGAGCTCATTCGCAAAAATGTAACCATTTGGAATATTCTTAGAAGGGGATTCTTTCTTGCTACTTGGAAGCCACAAATGGCTATTACATTATTTTATCTAATGAGTTTGAAAGGGCTTGGAAATCTAGGGTGGTCTATGTGAGGGGAATCTCATTCAACATATATGAAGAATTAATTGCTTAAGCCATGGGGTTGTAGATGGAAGGTTTAAATTTGAAGAAGACCATTAAGTCAAGAATTCACAAACACATGGAGACCTTCTTTAGGTGAGGAGAAAAGATCAATAGGTTTTAGAATTTCTTTAGAAGAGGTGATTTAATCGCTCTTTAGGATGAAGTGGTTGTTGCCTTGATGAGGTATTTCACCCTAGAAGGTAGGTACAAGAGGGTTTATTTCGACCACTTTCTCATGTTAAATCACTTAAGGCATAAGACTAAAATGAGTTTCCCATGTTTTTTGTTAAGCTCCTTAGTGTTAGTATGTGGTGATTGATCATGCTATAGGGGCTGCGGGTACACGCAACAAGGTAAATTTTGGTGACTTTGTCATCTGTGGTTTCCCCCAAAATAATTAAGGGGGAGTGCAGGGGGTGGAGCCCCTCCTACGGGGTTTGGGGGGCTCATCCCCCTGACGAGAGAAGGGTTTGCTTGGGGCAGCGCCCTCGAAGTAGAAAATACTTATTATTTAATAAAGGTGTCAGCTCTTAGTTTGTTATTAGCTGACATGGAAAAACCCACTTTGTATAACAGCCAAAGAGGCTTGATAAATAAGCGGTTGGCGAAGGAGAAAAGATATAAGTCTGAAATGAGATTGTAAATGTATTTCAAGTATCATAGTAGCAGTATTGAATTGCAAGATTGTGTGTTGTAATTGGTTTGATTTACTGGACAATAAAATATTGGATGGTTGTATTTATAGATGTAGCCCACATTGGATGAAACATGTTAAATCTTTGTGTTCATTTGTGTTATTTTTCATGTATTTAAATTTGTATATAATTGGTAATGTGTATTGCTCTAGTCTACCATTGAAATCCTAACATAATCCTAACAATTGGTATTAGAGCCGTGTAATTTCAGTTAATTGGTAGGGAATTTCATATTTGACTGGGATCAATGAAAGACGAAAAATTGAAGGTCAAGAAGTTCAACAACTAGAATTATCAATTATGGAAGATGAGGATGTCCTCATGAAACCGTTTGTACAATCCCTAGACAAGTCTGCCAGGGAATAGTATAAAAGCCTACCAGTATCTAGTATCAATTCTTGGGATGAATTCTAGACAATCTTCAAGTAACATTATGGAGATAAAAATGATGCTCGATTCACAATAAATGAGGTCACCAGCATTACAAAAGGAATAAATGAATCTGTGCCAAAATTCAACAATAGTTTTTCTAAGGTAATAAGATCCCACTACATATGAGACCAAATGAGTAGATGTGTTTGGTTTTGTATTGCAATGCATATGATTGCAATATGGGGTTCCTGTTAAGGGATAAGGATCCTCAAACATTATGTGATGCCTATAGGGTGGCTTCTAATTTAGAAAGCAACTATAGATCATCTGGAAAGATCCCTACAAGGAGTGATCAGAGGATGATGCCTCAAGACAGAGGACAAGCTAACAAGATTTCCACTAATGACTATAAGTATGAGAAGTTTCTTCAGGCCTTTAAGGAAATTAAACTCTTTGCAACAAGAAATGATAAAGGGTTTGTAAATGATAGGCCTCCTTTTACCAAGTAGGAAAGAATACCTAGGTTTTCTAATCAACCCTACAACACCAATTGGCATAATGATAATCCAGTACAACCAAATAACAAAGGAAATCTTATCAGAGAAACTCTTGATACTCTTAAAAGAGGTGTGCATATGGTAGATGACAACCTTTGGTGTTTAGTATGTTAGGCATCTCATTCACCATCTTAATGTGCAGTAGATTTATTAGTTGCTGAGTCAGAGGGACCATGTGATGAATACAGTGATAGGGATGACCAAGATAATCAAAATATAAACATGGTCTTTGACCATAATTTTACTGGTGATAATTATTGCTCCTCTAAGGAAGAAGATATCTAGAGTGAGGATATAGAAGATAGAAGGTAGCTGACATTGTAGTGCCAACAAGTTTTTTTGACAGTGAGGAAGATGACCAACATGTTTTTCAGTTGGAATCTAGGAGCCCCAAAGTCAAATTGAGAAGGCCAACTGCTAAAGAAATTAGAGCTCTTACTCTGGCTAAGATCACTCAAGTCAAGAGTGATTACAATTTGAGGAGAAAAAAAGCTCAGGGAGGGGGCAGTACTGCAGGAAATGCATGTAGCATTTTCATCAAGGAAAGACAAGATACCCAGGGCCCTAAAGAGAATCCTACTATCAAGGCCAAGTCAAAGGATGAAGTGATCAAACCTTCTTCACACTAGAAGGATAAAGATACAAAGAGAAAGGGTGTCAATAAAGGTGATGCTGAAACACCTAAGGATAAAATTGAAAAGAAAAATGTTGTCCAGACCCCTACCATCCAGACAAGTTAGCAGCTAAATAATTCTATGCTAAAATATGTTCCACTAGACATGGCTCATATCCTTAGCTAGATTAGAATAACTATCCCTCTTCTATAAATGATGAGGATTCCCGAGCATAACGATAGAATGTTGGTTGTCATTGATGAGGCAGTACCAAATCCATCAGAGGTCAAGAATGAAGACAATGTACAATCTGGTAAGAGGGAAGAAGCACCAACAAGTGGCAATAGATGGAGTTCTACGATACCTAAGGTGTATTTAGGAACTATACACAAGTTCCCATCTCAGGTAGATCTTTTTATGCCACTTTGGTCATAGAAGACAGATGTGTGAAGAATTGTATGATTGATTCAAGAGCATCTATAAACATCATGCCTTTAAGGGTGATGAATGAATTGCGCCTTAAGGTTACTAAAGCATATGGGAAATGCTTTGATATGGACTCCAGGGAGGTCCCCATCATTGGGGTAATAAAGGACAATGGTTTCAAACTGGCATCCTACATAGAATATAGAATGAATATCACAATAGTGGAAATTCCTCCTTAGAATGGAATGTTGCTTTCTAGAAAGTGGCCCTCCACTATTGGGGGAAGTATCTAGATGGATTCATCATATGTCATGATCCCAATGGATGGGAAATATATCATGCTAAAAAGAGAAAAGAGATCCCCATCCATCATTGAGGGTCTTGAAGAAGGGAACGACCAGGTCTATTTTTTGGATGTTGATATGGACAACTTCAGAGTGGAAACACTAGAAGATAATTAGGAGGCACAAGCAGCTATCATTGAGGAAAGTCAAACTACTACTGAAGGTGATGGTTTATGGTCCATGCAGTTTGATGGGGCCTATTCAAAAGAAGGATCTAGAGCAGGGGTTGTACTTATATCCCGAAATGAGAATACATTTAGATCATCATTCAAATTGGGTTTTGAGTGCACTAACAATGTAGCTGAGTATGAATCATTGCTCATGAGATTAAAGTTTACAATAAAACATGGGATTAAGAAGATTAAAGTTCTAGGAGATTCAGATCTTGTTGTTTCACAAATTAGATCCAAATATACTTCAAATAATCAATGCCTTAAGAAATATAGAAATGTAGTCTTGGATACCATTGAAGCTTTTGATGCATTCTCCATTGATTGGGTAGAGAGAAGTAAAAATGTTATGGCTGATTTCTTGGCTAACATAGAAATCATGTCTGAAGATTAGGACATGTATAGGTTTATGAACTGTGTTGATTAATACCATGGTCATGAAATAGATTTACAAGGCTTTGTTGAAACCATTAATGGAAAGGAGACTATTTTCAGGACTGAGGTTATCCAGCTGAAGACAAACAAAATTCCAAGGGGACTAGTTGCCCTAGAAAGGGTATTTGATGGAGCTGATAGCCACACTACCAAGCTTGCTCCTATTAATGAAAATGACTTAGAGGAAGTCAATTTGGGGACTGAGGCTCAACCAAGAAAGGTTTATATAGGTAAAAAGCTAAACCCTAAAATCAAAACTATGCTCATCTCTTTGTTAAGAAGGTATAAAGGGGTTTTTGCAAGGTCTTATGATGATCTTAAGGCCTACAGGGAAGATTTATTTCAGCATGAAATTCCTCTAAAGCCTGACGCTAAACAATTCAGCAAAAATAAAAGACCCCATTAATCTTACCTTGACACCTAAAATGCTACAAGAGTTGGCCAAGATTACTGAAGGAGGGATCATCAAACCCATTAGGTATTCTATATGGGTGTCTAACTTGGTACCTGTTAGAAAGAAGAATGTTGACATAAGGTTTTGTGTTCACTTTAGAAATCTCAACATGTCATCACTAAAGGTTAATTATCCTTTGCCCAACATGGAGGCCATGCTGTAGAAGGTTACTGGTTGTGAGTTACTATCTATGATGGATCCAGATTCTCAGGATATAATCAAGTAATGGTAAAGGAGTCTGGATAGTACATGACTACTTTCACTACTCCTTGGGTCACTTATGTGTATATTAGGATGTCATTTGGACTAACTAATGTAGGGGCAACTTTTTAGAGAGCCATGGATGTTGCGTTCTCTGATTTAATCAATGTCATTATAGTAGTATACCAAGATGACCTGACGACCTTTTCCAAGAAGGGGGAAGATCATTGTAATCATTCAAGGAGCAAATCTTTGAATGAAGTCTTGAATATGGAATCTTACTCATGACTGAGGGAAAGTTGTTAGGGAATATAATGTTTAAGGACGAGGTTAGAACTGACCCAAAAAGGGTAGCAATGATAGACATGATACTCCAACCAAAGATAATCAAGTGGATTCAATATTTCTTAGCTAGATAAATTTCATGAGAAGGTTTGTGCCAAATTTTGTTGAGAAAACTAAAGCCATCTCCGAAATGTTAAAGAAAGGGGAGAGTGTGAAGTGGGGTGATGAACCTACCAAATCATTCATAGATATAAAGGAGGCAATCAAACAAGCCCCATTGTTGGCATCTCTGAACTTCTCCCAACCATTAAAATTATTTTCTTTTTCTTCATTTCATACAATTGTTGTTGTTTTATTACAAAAAAATGAAGATGGATACAGACAACTTGTCTCTTTATTTAGCAAATCTTTACACGCTGCCAAACTGAAGTATGATGCCATGGAGAAGCAAGCTTATGTATTGGTGAAGGCTATAAAGAATTTTTGACCATACTTAGTTGGAGATAGAATTATAGCTTATGTTCCTCATGCTACAGTAAAGTATATTTTTGTGCAGCAGGAAGTTACTGGTAGGAGATGTAGATTGGTGCAGGGGCACCTACCTTACAGTGGCCCCCATGAGGCAGTTAGTTAGTTTTAAGTCTTGTTGATGTTTCCAAGAAGGTCTTATAAGACCAATGCATTGTAATAAGGTCAGCCTGGACCAATATTTAGTTTGTATCTAGGTTAATGTGCAAGTTTGTTAGGTTGTTATAGTTTGTTAGTTGGTTATGGTTCCCAGCCGCTTGGAACCAAGTCTGTACTACCGAGGGTCATTAGATAAATACCCTAGATCGATTGATTTAGAGGGGAGAGAGATTGGGAGTTGCAATCAGTCAATTGTACTGAGAAACAGAGCAATTGTAATCACCATTCTGATAGAGAAATAAGAGTTCCTGTTTGATTTTACTGTGTAATCGATTTATTGGTTTGTTTGGATGAATGGATTCTTTGCCCCATTCCTCCGGTTGATTCTGTGAATCAGAGGAATGGCTATGTACAGTAGTTTAGGGTTTTAGTTTGTATTCTCTATTTGTTCGCATGCATGTTTGTAGGATCGAGGTTGAGAGGTGTTGAGTACCCTAGCCTTGGCATGTGCTAGACTATGCAGGTTGTATCGTGTCGGCGTAAGCATTCAAGGAGCAGATCGGACTATCGCTGGTGTGCAAATAGGTTGGAGATGCATGTAGCATTGTATGTGTGTCAAGACATACAGTTCCGCACACCATCGGTATGAGAGTGGTGATTGGCAGAAGGAGTGAATGCTTTACCGACGGTAGAAGCTTTGCTGACGAAGGGTTTGGAGTTGGCATCAGGGTGACAATCGGCAAGTGTCGCCAAAGGGAGTTCATTGGTGTGAGTTGAAGCATCGGCGAAGGATTTTCGAAGTCTTCCAATGAGTTGAGTCTCATCGATGGTCGCGAGGAACAAAGGCTTCGTCGGGGTGAGATGTGTATCGGCATAAGATTTGGAGAGGGAGCCGATAGGTGTATGTCACAGCGACAATGTTAGCCGCTATTGTATCGAGGAGAGTTTGACCATCGGACGAAGGCGTTGGGGTGTTGCCGATAGTTCATGTCTTGGCGATGGACCGGCTATCGCAGGTAAGGGCACCAGAAGGAAAGGTTGAAGTCGGGCATCGATGTGAGGTGAAGCGTTGGGGAGACCTTCTGCGGCTAGTCTGATAGCATAAGTGTTGCTGATAGGCAACCAAAGGCGAACATTGATCGGTGAGAGGATAGCGATCTGTAGGAGTGGTAAGGAGTTCGCCGATAGGGGAAGTGTGGCCGATGGTAAGGTGAATGTCTATTTCAGTGAGACATTGGAGGTATCTTGCCGATAACAAAGCAAGTGCATATTTCGACTTTGTATGGTCTTTAAGAAAAGGTGACCAAGTAAAGCTCTCAGGTATGTTGGGGTTGGGGAAGTGGATGCTCTGCATCATAATGGACCGGCTATCATAGGTAAGGGCACCGGAAGGAAAGGTTGAAGTCTGGCGTTAGCATGAGGTGAAGCGTCGGGGAGACCTTCCACGGCTAGTCCGATAGCGTAAGTGTTGCCGATAGGCAACCAAAGGTGAACATCGATCAGCGAGAGGATAGCGATCGATAGGAGTGGTAAGGAGTTCGCCGATAGGGGAAGTGTGGCTGATGGTAAGGTGAATGTCTCGGTGAGACATTGGAGGTATCTTGCCGATAACAAAGCAATTGCATATTTTGACTTTGTATGGTCTTTAAGAAAAGGTGATCAAGTAAAGCCCTCAGGTATGTTGGGGTTGGGGAAGTGGATGCTCTGCATCATAGTGGTATCAGAGCTCAGCAAAAGGTCTGGGCTATTTTGATTCTGTCACTGAGAAGACAAAGGTAGAGGATTGAGAGGTTGACAAAATGCCTCCGAAAGGTAATGGTACTGCAAGGGAGTTGCAGGAGATAAAGGAAAAACATGCCAGAGAGATGAGAAAGATGAAGGAGCTTGCTGAAGCACTTCAAGCAAGGCTTGCAGCCTTGGAGATGAACAAAAAGAGAGAAGTAGAAGACAACAAATCTGAAAAAGAAGATGATGCTGATGAAGAATTTGAATAGGTAGATGAAGATTTGAATGCTGAAGATCACAGGTTTGCAAAACTGTTAAAGGTAGTGCAGAGTGATAAACCTAAGGTAAGGGTTGATGTTTCCAAGTATAATGGAAGTTTGAATGAAGATGAGTTACTTGATTGGATTGCTGCTTTGGACAATCACTTTGAATGTGAAGATGTTGCTGAGGATCAGAAGGTAAAGATTGCAAAGACCAAGTTAAGAGGTCATGCTTTGGTATGGTGGGATTATGTACAATCTGAGAGAAGGAAACAAGGAAAGTCAAAGATCACTTCATGGGACAAGATGGTAGCAAGGATCAAAGGTAAATTTCTGCCCAAGGATTATGAAATTTAGATGTTTAAGAAGCTGCAATTTTTAAGGCAAAAGGAAATGGATGTGAAGGCATATACTGAGGTGTTTTATAAGTTGAGTATGAGATCTGGTCATCATGAGAATGAGGTAGAAAAGGTCGCTAGATATTTGGCTGGCTTGAGATTGAACATACAGGATGAGTTAGTTTTAGCTAACCTAAGGAGTGTGGAGGATTGTTATCAAATGGCAATCAAGATTGAAGAAAAGATGAATAGAAGACAAGATAAGTCCATGAGAGGAAGAGGCAGCAATGTAAGAGGAAGAGGATCAGCTCCTACAACAAGACAAGGCAATGAGAGTCAAGAAGACATTGGTAAAGGACATGAACAGTCTGATTTCAGAGGTGGATGCAAAGGTACTAGAGGAAGATTTGGAGGTGGTAGAGGTTCTACTACATTTTTAGGAAAGTGTTACACCTGTGGTGAGTTTGGTCATCCATTTTTTAAATGTCCAGAAAGACAAGGTTCATCATCCAGAGATGATAGAACAAATGACAAGAGAGTACAACTTGTGCAAGAAGAGAAAGTAGAGGAAAGTGTGCAAAGTTCAAACACTTATCAAAGAGATAGAGCTCCTGACAATTATGGATATTCTGAGGAGGGAGAAGCATTGATGTTAAGAAGGACAGTCTTGAAGACATCAAAGGATATGATGCAAAGAAAAGCTCTTTTCAAGACCACATGCAAGAGCAAAGGTAAGGTATGTAAGGTTGTAATTGATATTGGTTCAACAGATAACATGGTATCTTAGGAAATGGTGGATAAACTAAATTTGGAAAGGATTCCACATCAAAACCCTTACAAGACATCTTGGGTGAGTGATAGTCAATCACTTTTTGTATATGAATAGGCATATGTTGATTTTCAGATTGGAGCATATCATGATGGAGTTTTGTGTGACATTTTGCCCATGGAATGTTGTCACCTACTGTTGGGTAGGTCATGGCAATTTGATAGGAGGGTACTATATGATGGGTATGCAAATACCTACACCATCAAGAAAGATGGGAAAACTATTGTGTTGATGCCATTACAGGAAGAAGCTGCAGTACATAAGGCAACAAAAATCATTTTAGTGGGAAAGAAGGAATTTGTGAAAATGCCTACAGCCCCAGGCATAACAGCAGTTGATGGCATCTCAAGGAAAGGAGATCAGAGTTTGAAGAAAGGTTCAGTTTTGACTGATAAAGGTTAGCAGCAATTTCAGAAAAAGGTTTATGAGCAGCCACAAATTGATTGGCAAGACAAGGATGTGATTGTAGTTGGGACTATTGTTTGTCCTATAATAGTTGATAAGAAACCAAATTCTACAGTAATTGAAGAAGCAATTACCAAGGTTATTCACCCCATTGTTCAAATAGAGGTGATAGACAGAATGACTGGCAAACACAGGGTATGTGTGAGTAGAGCCTACATTGACAAGCATGAGCGTTTACTTGCAAGACAACAAGTTACAGGTCAGAAATCTTGGAGCAACCAAGAGACAGCAGAGTATAAAGCTGGAACAGGTCAGAACACTGAGATGGCAAAGAGTAAAGGTGGAATTTTTCCACATCCTAACTCATGGGACATGAGTTCTTTTTCTGTTGGGGAGTATGGTGCAGGGGCACCTACCTTACAGTGGCCCCCATGGGGCAGTTAGTTAGTTTTAAGTCTTGTTGATGTTTCCAAGAAGGTCTTATAAGACCAATGCATTGTAATAAGGTCATCCTGGACCAATATTTAGTTTGTATCTAGGTTAATGTGCAAGTTTGTTAGGTTGCTACAGTTTGTTAGTTGGTTATGGTTCCCAGCCGCTTGGAACCAAGTTTGTACCACCGAGGGTCATTGGATAAATACCCTAGATTGATTGATTTAGAGGGGAGAGAGATTGGGAGTTGCAATCAGTCAGTTGTACTGAGAAACAGAGCAATTGTAATCACCATTCTGATAGAGAAATAAGAGATCCTATTCGATTTTACTGTGTAATCAATCTATTGTTTTGTTTGGCCGAATGGATTCTTTGCCCCATTCCTCTGGTTGATTCTGTGAATCAGAGGAATGGCTATGTACAGTAGTTTAGGGTTTTAGTTTGCATTCTCTGTTTGTTCGCATGCATGTTTGCAGGATCGAGGTTGAGAGGTGTTGAGTACCCTAGCCTTGGCATGTGCTAGACTGTGCAGGTTGTATCGTGTCGGCATAAGTATTCGAGGAGCGGATCGGACTATCGCTGGTGTGCAAATAGGTTGGAGAAGATGCATGTAGCATTGTATGTGTGTCAAGACATACAGTTCCGCACACCATCGGTATGAGAGTGGCGATCGGTAGAAGGAGTGAATGCTTTACCGACGGTAGAAACTTTGCCGACGAAGGGTTTGGTGTTGGCATCGGGGTGACAATCGGCAAGTGTCGCCGAAGGGAGTTCGTCGGTGTGAGTTGAAGCATTGGCGAAGGAGTTTTTAAGTCTTCTAATGAGTTGAGTCTCATCGATGGTCGTGGGGAACAAAGGCTTTGTTGGGGTGAGATATGTATCGGCATAAGATTTAGAGAGGGAGCCGATAGGTGTATGCCACAGCGATAGTGTTAGCCGCTATTGTATCGGGGAGAGTTTGACCATCAGACGAAGGCATTGGGGTGTTGCCGATAGTTCACATCTTGGCGATGGACCGGCTATCGTAGGTAAGGGCACCAGAAGGAAAGGTTGAAGTCTGGTGTCGGCGTGAGGTGAAGCGTCGGGGAGACCTTCCATGGCTAGTCTGATAGCATAAGTGTTGCCAATAGGCAACCAAAGGCAAACATCGATCGGCGAGAGGATAGCGATCGGTAGGAGTGGTAAGGAGTTTGCCGATAGGGGAAGTGTGGCCGATGGTAAGGTGAATGTCTATTTCGGTGAGACATTGGAGGTATCTTTCCGATAACAAAGCAAGTGCATATTTCGACTTTGTATGGTCTTTAAGAAAAGGTGATCAAGTAAAGCCCTCAGGTATGTTGGGGTTGGGGAAGTGGATGCTCTGCATCATAGATGGATCAACAAAGTTTAGGAATTCAGCATCGACATCCATATCACTAAGTTCGTTAAAGGCCAAGGATTGGCTAAAATCATTGCCGATTCTAATTTGTAAGCAGTTCAGGTGAATTTCTTGACTGATATACGCATGTCAAAGAAATGCAATCTTGAGGATTCAGACTGGTATAAGGATATTGTATTCTACTTGCATCACTTGAAGTGTCCAGATAATTTGAAGGACAACCAGAAAAAAACTTATAAGTTATAGGCATTAAAGTGTATCATTATTGAACAAGAATTGTGTTGGAGGAGGGTGATCCCACAATACTGTGTCCCACTTTTTGGCCAAAGTAGAACATTGAAATCAACATTTTTAACTAAATTTTCACTTTCTAACACCTATAGCAACTAAACCGTTAAGAATTTGAAGATGATGTGAACTAGTCATTTTTGCAATTTTGTATGTAGGTTCTAAATATATTTTTTTCAAAATTAAAAAAAATCTTGAATTTGTTTACGTAACTTTTATTAAGTTTTTTTTATAGTTAACAATATTTTTTAAAAGTGCCATTCAAACCATATAATATAACTTTTTTTATAGAAAAGATAAAATTCTAAATTTTTAAATATAGCTTCATAACATCGATATCTAGTGCACAAATATTTTTTATAATTTTTTGAAACATCTTTTTTTAATTAATTTTTGAAGTGATCTTATTATAATTTAGACAAAGGTTTAAACCATATAGTGTAACTTTTTCTGTATGTATGCAAATTCATTTTTTTGTTGAAACAAGGAGATCAATATCTAGTGTGTAAATATTTTTTAGAATTTTTTTTCATAATTTTACTATTTTTCCATATGTGTAGAACAAAGAGCTTGATGTTTGATGGAAAACCTATGTTCAGTGAAAAATAGAAAATAAATATAACAATCAAATTAAATATATTCAAAATTATACTTGTTGGAAAGTTCATTTCGAGGGCTACAAACCTGCAAATTATCTTGTCAAGTTCATTCCATTTGGAGGTTCAACCCAAGGTTTCAAACTAAAAATTTTGAGGAAATCTTGAGGCCTAGAGTGGAAGAGGCCATCCAAGGACCTTTGTTCAAAGATCTTGTTGTCACTAAGATTGCACCTTTGCTAAATGCAAAATTTAGCTATCTTGTGGAACATGGGATCATCCTCAAGCTATGGGTAAATTATGGTGAAGATGAACCTCCAGAGAGGGATGGTTCCCTTGATGGATCACCTAAAACTACTACTTTGACAAGAAAATGGATAGAAGATACTATGACTGAAAAATATATTAATCCTAAGAGGCGATGCACCAAAACTTATAAGACCTATACTAGCTATTTCAACTCAAAACAACCCGATGAGGCGATGCACTAAAACTTATAAGACCTATACTAGCTATAGAAGATACTATGACTGAAAAATATATTAATCCTACGAGGCGATGCACCAAAACTTATAAGACCTATACTAGCTATAGAAGATACTATGACTGAAAAATATATTAATCCTAAGAGGCGATGCTTCTTTTCTTGCTAAGAGTAGAGAAAATTAGAAAAGAACTAACTCAAGACAACCCGAATCCTAGTTTTTATTCACTACAAGCTCCTCTGCGATTGAAACCTAACTCCCCAAAAAGAGGTTGAGTTTGCATGCTTGAACTGGGCTCTTGGATGTGGAACTCCAACTTTGGACTATCTGAGAAATGTTCACAACATGCAGAACTAATGAGGTGGCTTTGACTTTTGACTAAAATTCCTTTGCACGCTCCTTAAAAACCATTCCAACTGATTACATGGTGTTCCAACTCCTGTGCATGCTAAAACTAACTACCTCTAAAATTGATATTTATTCCTCACTCTTCATTTGCATGATTTTAGATTCTTTGGGCATGAAATTCCTCTGTTATAGGCATTTGAGGTGACCACCAAATGCGAATGAGACTCGTGTCAATTAATGATTGGCAATCAATACCTTTGATCGACACATCTCAGCTAGATCAATGGTTTAGAATAGTTTGGGAGATCTGAGAAGATCCTTGAACAATTAGCTTCGATCTAGAAAAATGACTTACCAAAGTCTTTGTTCAAATTCAGCCATGTGTCAATAGTTTGCATCATCAGGTCCCACTTAACTAATGTTGTGATCATGCGCTCTGTGTCCATGTGGAACACACTAATACCACTCTTTGAAGTCCTTTGACTAATCTCGTACATGCGGCAACCTATCACAATAGTGTAGAGCTGACTTGGCTTTGATAACTATCCTCTGTGTTGATGCGCTACCAATTAAACAAGGGCATATAGGACTTTTCCTTTGTTAACTGAGAATGTGGGTCTGCATGATAGGTGTCAAAATTTTGCAATGGTGTGGTGTCAACTCATCCCTGATAAATTGACCTTGCAATGGAATGCAACCAATAGGAAACTATATAGTCAGATCCCTTCCTTCATCTAACGTTCATGAGCCGATGGTGCCATAGCCAAATGGCAACATTGCGGGACATCACAACCTTGATGAAGTACAGAGCTAGGCAACTTGTGTGCTTGCACGGAGATGCCAAGTGTCCTACCCATATTCATCCCAAGGAAAAGAAGAAAGAGAAACCTCTGACCTTCGATGCCTAAAACATAGAGAAACTATGATCGACAGACTTCAACTCTTGGACCTTCACTTTTCTGTTTACTTTGAAGAAGAAGGAAATCCATCCCCCGAACTCTGATGCTCAAAACACTTTGAATAAATTGTGGCTTGGAGGACTTCGGCGATAGGGCCTTTTGCCTACTACCTGCATGGAGAAAAGAAAGAAGACCAGACTCCTGACCCTCAATGCTCGATAGACTTAGGCAAATTATGGACTACCAAGGCAGAGTTCGGAGCCGATAGGAAATGTCATGAGAGAAGATAGAAATTCGACACTTTGAAACTCTGAAAAAGGAAAAACACAAGGAAAACACTTAGAATTTTTTGGACTTGGCCATTTTGTGGGCTTCTTCCTTGCACTTAGAAATTTCTAGGATTAAATTCCTTCCATTTAAGGTGTCTTAGATCAGTTTTCTTTGATGGAAGGAAACGCAGGCCTTAAGGGAAACTTTGGGCCATTTGACCTGAATTTAAAATATGGCAACAGGTCCTTTGGGCCACTTAAAAAAATAAAAAAAATCATAATTATCCACCTTCAAACAAAGGTGGCCGACTAAAAAAAATTAAAAATTTCATAACAAGAGACTTTTGTTCGAAGGTCTTGAAGCCAACTTTTAAAAATAAATTAACTAAATTTGCATATATAAATAAATAATTTAAAATTAAAAATTATTTGTCTTGAATTATATTCACATTTTTTAATTTTGGAAGGTCTTTAAAGACAATATATCTAGTGAAGGAGTTTTCAACTCATATTTTTTGAAGGAGGAAATGGGAAATAAAAAGACAAGGCAAAATAAATCTATGTGATCATTTTCCAAAGAAAAGGAAAAAAATTATTTCAAGCAAGGTCAAAAAGATACTACAAAAAAAAAACAAGATATGTACATTTTTTCTTTTGTATAAAAATGTTTCAAAAATATTAGATTTAGATATGTATGTTTTAAATACTTTTCAATAGTCTAGAATTTGTTGTAGAGGGAAATATCACTGGCACCTTATGTATCAACTCCTTCCATGACAAGCTATTCCTTAGGACCATCTAGTGCACGTACATTGATCAAGACCTCTCTCTATCCAGCGATGCAGGGAAATTCTAGGAGATACCGCTACATCACCACTCATAGTTATCAATCGTAGCAAGATCTACACCTCATTATCTTTGGTTGCAACCTAACTTGTCAATGTAGGCCAATCATTCTCCCATCTCAAGTGAAGAGAAACTATTGTTGACACATAAAAAATATGGTCAAGGGAAACAATCTACCAAATAGAAAACATATGCAAAACATAATCAAATTAAAATAAATCCATGATAATTGTTTGACGACTGAAGAACCACCATGACAATGCCTAATATGACCTAGCTAGAATTTGTCATCGCCGTCTATATGGCTAGTTGTCAGTAGGGCCTCCACATGATATTGCTTGACAATAATCTATCAAAATTTTGTTGTCATGCCCTAAGGGTGCAACCCTTCCTCCATCTACTAATGTTGTTTATATCCCAATGGGATATTAGCATCATATTTGTTGTTATAGATCTATATATACAATTTTATGACTAAGCGGAATTGTTCAAGAAACAATGTCCCCTTGTGTTAACACATGTGTCCAGTGTGCTTTCTCAACCTTATATTGATCTTGTGAGCTCATTGGAATGATCAATGGTCCATTTAAGCAATGGTCTAGATTTAAGGTCAACAAATAGTGCTTCAAAAAAATTTCGGGTCAGTTGCACACTTCAAAGCATAGATCTCAAATTTTGTGTAGTCACTATCTAATCTAATATTCATTGTCTATAGTTACCATGCACTTGATTGATACATGTCTAACAATTGTGTTACACAAAATGAATCCCTAGTCAACATGATCATATTGTCTTAACAAGAAGATGATTGGGGTCCATTAGACTTTATTTCTTATAGTTTTGGTGAGTATAATGTGGATCTTAAAAGGCTTATGTACCTATTCCATTATTATGTATGTTGGTGTTTCCAACAGTTTGTCTAAAATCCTCTAAAGATTTATCCAATTTCTTGTGATTAAGGATTCTAGGTCAGTGGCCAACGAACAAGATTACAACAATAAGTTGAAAAATCTTCTACACTTTTGGTTCTGCAAGACCAAGGTGGGTGTACCCTTTACAACACCTAAAGGTATTTCAAAGATTTATCTCTGATGTATTAAAACATAAGGTTCTCAATAAAATTTTACAAAGGAAATGATTGATTCCATCTAGATTGGCTTAATCTTTTGGCAATACAATTTAGACCATGATTGAGAACAATTATTTATCTAGATTTGTTGGTGTTTTTCTTGCAACCCCCAATCCTAAGGAAAATCACAATGCCTAAACCAAGGGACCAATAGGTTAAGACAAAGATCTTACACTATCACCAGAATGAAGACAAGAAAGGCCAACCAACAAGGGTATTTCCAGCCTTCTGTACTTTGAGCCTTGCCAAGCTCGGGAGGGTGTTCCCAAAGATCTCTGAATAATTTAGAAAACAAATAAACAACAAGGGAGATCTCTATTTAAGGCAACTAGGTTAAAATGGTGCCAACATATGATAAACTTATTTATAATACTTGTAAATGCACTCAATGGCAGTTTCTTACAACACCATTAACCTAGAAAATACAATATGTAGAAGTCCTATGAAGATTTGCATTAGCTACAAGTTTCACATGAGGTTTTAAAAAGATTTGAAATACTGGACCCTATGCATAAGGGTAGGATAGAACTAACCTAGAAATAATAGCAAACATAACTAAAATAATTTTCAATTTTAAAGGGGGGCAGGGTTATACTTGACTGCTTTAGATCAGTGCCCAATCCCATGGCAACAGAGTCACACCTAGACCAAAACCCATAATGAAAAGGAGAACATAACTTTCAAATGAGTTCAATTATCTTGGTTTATGCCTTATAGAAACATTAAACTCTCACTACTCTCCTACTCTCAAAATTACATCCATTATTAATTATCCACAATATACTGAAATGTCCCAAGTAATTGTTTTGAAAGCATGTTTACTTAGATATTTAAGAAAAACATCATTAATACATTTCCTTGAAATACAAACTAACAGAGATTAAATGTAGAGAGTACCAAATGTATACCCAGAAACCCCTTGGATTCCCTGAAACACTCATACATTAATGGAGATAGAGTATAACATTGATAGCAAAAGTATGGTATTACATTGATTTATTGAAAAGATCTTCAAGCCCATTACATAGACTTACTCACAAGTAGACCTGTCATTACATAGATCAGATACCTGAACTATTACAGCAAAATATAACCCCCAAATTGAATCCCATCCTTCAGACCTGGTCTGAAAAGATGCTCTAGAACTAACAACTTGTCAATGGCCCTAAATTCCTTCTTATAGGAACAAAGGAGCAACAAGCTTCAAGCCAAGACACTTGTCATGTTTACATTTGACAATTTTGATCACAACAACAAATAGGTGCAACTTCCTGCGGAATTGCACACACCTCCTTAATATTGGCCAATATTGTTACAATTCAGTTTCATTTCTTTAACAATATTTTGAAAACCCACAAGCGTGGGAAATATTGCCTTCGCAGATGTAATGACCCCTTAAACAGATTTCATCGTTTGATCAAGCATGGAAGGCCTGGAAGCTGTCAGGGTTAGGCTTTGGCTTACCGCCTCTGCATTTAATATTTTTGCGGTTCCACTGAAGGCCCTAAATGCCTTTTGTGAAGGGAAGGAGTCCTTGTGAAGGTTGCCAAATCACCTGAACCACCACGTTGGATACTAAAGATAGCTTTGTGGCTGCGCTGAAGGCTTGGAGTGGCTTCAACGAAGGGAAGGAGTCACTCTGAAGCGCTATCGAGCCCTTTGAAAGGCCATGCTAATAGCTACGTCAGACAACAAGGAAAGCTCGCAGTGCTGCTAAAACTCAAAATAAGGCCCAGCGAAGAAGGAACTTCTAGCGAAAATAAATAACTGATGATTAGGATGCCACGCCAAATCTCGTGGTGTCATGGAGAGTGTTTGCAAAAAAATGCCACGTGGATGATGTGAATGAATTAAGATAGATTGCTGAAGGTATGAAAGACTTCCCGCGAGTCCGTGAAATGGTGCCACATGGACTAGGTATGATTGGTCCATGGGAGGTCATCAATTTAGTTCATAACAAACAAGGATATGGATATAAAGAAATATCTGAATATTAAAACTCACGAAATATCCCTATGTTTGAATGTCCTGATGATGTCACCTCTTTTAAGGTGATTCTTGGTTATGAGAAAAATGATGTCATCTAGATATTGTGAAGGTCTAAACATTAAGAATTAATATGCCATCCCTGAATGTCCTGATGATGTCATCATCATTGAGCATTTCTTTGGAAAGGGATCTGGATGATGTCATCAGGATGTGCACACTGAAGGATCCAAATATTAAGGAAAGTCTAGACATTAGGATTTGTAAGCATTAAGCAAATGCCTGCATATTAAGATAATGTCTGAATACTAGGACTGACTATCCATACATAGAATGTCCATGCACATGATGGTTTTGATATATTGGTAGAGTAAATTTGATGGGTGCATATCTGAATGTTAGTGCCACTAAGATTGTTTGAAAGGCCTAGCGAAGAAGAGAGTTTCTGCAAAATGGAGAGACCAATGACGTGGACCGCCAGCAAGTAAAACTTAAAAGTTTTTTTATGCACATGCACTTAAGTTGTTTTAAAATAGGGCCATATGACTAACTACCTAGGGAAGGGGCCAGTAACCCAATGGTAAAGAACACTTAAGTAATGACTTAAGTGAATGGGAATAGGCAACAAATAGTCAACAAAGGATTATAACAAAAGGCACACGAAAGGCAAACTTTAGCAAGACTTTAGGCTTTTGTAGGGTTTTAGAAGGGTTTTAAGCATAAGAACAAGGTTTTAACGCAATACCCAAGGCTAAAACCTAGCACAGGACCACCATAAGAAGACTAAAATAGGACCAACATAAGAAACTAGGTAGATTTATTAGAGTCCTATCAATGTACATATGACCAAATAACATGATATTTCAATATGGACCCTTAAATAATGTGTTGTTGCAGAGGAATGGAAAGAGTAGGAGTTCAATATCTAGTTTATTCATGTACAAACCTTAGTTCTCTATTTATCTCTAGAAAATCTTATTACTTAAATTTTTTGACAAAACTCCTACAAATCTTCTCAAAGTTTTTAATTGTTTAAAAATTGTGTGCACAAGTGATGATTTTTGAAGTTCTCTTAGAGATGTTTGTAACGTATAGTTCTATAATTTAATCCTAGAAATCACAGGTATACTAGAAATTAGATTTAATTTTAATTTAGTAGAATTATCTATTGGAATGCATATGTATCCTACATTCATCTTTCATATATGCACATGGACATGTAATATATGCACATGGACAAGTACAATATTTCATATATTCATGTAGTTTCAAGTAAAATCTCTTTCCCACATCATGGGCACTAATTCTTGGATTCAATCAAGTGTATGTTATAGCTAAATAAATTAAAATGATATATGCTTGAGTCACCTCAAACTATCTGTGTACCTAATTTATGAGCTACCATTGTAATGGTGCACTTGTTTGTATATATAAATAGAACATGAGGGCAATGGTATTAGAATTTTATGTACACATGTGTTCAATTTTATAGTAATTTGAGCTCTAAATGGAAACACAATGCTATGTACATTTAAGCTTATATTTAATATTATAATATATAATACTAAATTTTTTTATTTTAAAACTTACATGCCTAATTTATTGAAAATGAGTTTATATATCCATGTCCCTTAAATAAATTCTAAAATCTTCTTTCTTTTATATGATATGTGTAGGGGTTCAACATACACAAACTAGAGTGGAAGTCGAGTCTAATTTAGATATTGTAGTAGAGGAGGCCCAACCACACATAGTTGATGCTAGGAGGAGGCCCGACCACACACCGTTGATGTCAGGAAGGAGGCCCAACCACACACAGTTGACATTGGGAGGAGGCCCAAACAAACTTTGATGTTGGAGAGGGGTCAAGACCACTTCCTTCTATAGATATGTATATGAATATAATTAATGAGGTTAAGAGAAAATTTTTGTATAGAAATATAGATCATTTACTTGAAACGGATGTAGATAAATTGAAATTTTATGTTGGACAACCTACTCATGTTACTAAGAGGTCGTTGAGTAGAACTTAAAAGGAAATACTTGATAAGCATTTCAATCATCGTGACACACTTGGTCAAGCCCAACTATTATCAAGTATGCTTCTTCGTGATGAGATAAAAGAGGCATTAAAATTGTTGGGTGTAGATTTCACAAAAATAGGAGAGGACACATAGAAAAAGACATTGTTCAAAATGTTACGAAAGGTTTGAATTTCATTGGCAAAAAGTCTTGATCAATTGATAAGAGCATTTCAAGAAGAGTGAAGTTGACATCTATTGTAAGTGCACAAATGTCAAGAAAATGTCAAATCTCTTCACTTTCAAGTGAAATTGGCTTAAGTAGAAAGACACTAACAAGATATCTGAAAAAGAGAAAGGTTTTGGATGATAGTAATGCAGAAGGCAATTGGGCAATTATGTGTAGGGATCCTCATTCTGACAATATTGAAGATGGTGTTAGGAAGTTGATCTCAGATTTTTGGTACGATCATACCTGCCCTTCATCAAATAGGAGAGATGTTCTCAAACACCAGATCAAGCCAAATAGTTATGAACTACATACAGAACATTGGTTAGACATAAAACATCATGAGATGTATGTGATGTTTTGTGATGCAAATCCTCATATAAATATTGGGAAAATAATGTTTGAAATGTTACAGCCACACTATATGAAGGAAAATAAAGTTTTTGAAACTTGTTGTTGTTGTTATCATATTGAATTTGATCTTACTATCAAGTGTTTCGAAAGATCAAAGAAGAAAGTGATGGTGTTCAAAATGCACCTCCTAAATGGGTAAGTGAGTTCATAGCATCCATCTTATGTGATAAATAAGATGATGATGGAGATGGTCCAATGAAATGCATAAAGGGACTTTGTGAAACATGTGGATACTTGGCTAAAATGCCTTTGAGAAATGAAGATACTAACATGACGAAAATGGTAAATTGCAAGAGTTACAAGTACATAAAGTCTGAAACAAAATTTGGGAAATAATCCACAAGGTTAGATTACATAGAAGAGGAACTACCTATTGGAAGATTTATGAAAAATCTCTATAAATTGATACAACCATACATACGTCATGCATCTAAGTGGCACGAAAAACAATTTTAGTTGTTGAGAGATACTTTCCCTCTTGGAATAGTTTTATTAGTAGTGGACTTTGCAGAAAATTACTCTTTTACCCATCAAAAGGAGATTCAAACACAATATTATTATTTGGAGCAGGTCACTATTATAGTGTATGTGTGTTATTGACATGCACAGTTGGATTTGGATGGTGTTGAAAGTACATATCTAGAACAAGTCATTAAAAAATAATATCACTTTTATATTAGTGATGATAAAGAGAATGACACACATTTTGTACAACATTGCTTTAAGAAGTTTTTTGAAGATTTCGCAAGAAGGGGTGTCAAAATTGAAAACTATTTTGTATGGTTAGATGGGTGTGCATCACAATTCAAATCATCAAGGCCATTTTATGCACTTTGTAGGTATCATCGACATGACAATATACCACATGTTTGGAGTTTCTTTGAGAGTGCACATGGAATAGGTGAACATGATGGTGCAAGAGCTTGCATCAAACGTGCTCTAAGAAAACATCAAATGAATTATGGGGAAGATTATATAAATGATGTGCATGATGTTTTTGAATGGTGTAAGAAACACTTCACATCTGAGGTTAGCACATCTTCAGGGAGGAACCCACATCCAAATAGAGTGTTCTGGGATATATCACGTACATGTATATTGTTTGAAAAAGTTTTCACTTGTTTAATATTTAGTATTTAAAAATTTGGTTATTTTATTTCATACATCATGTTTGTAGTTTTATAATTTCAACAAAATTATAATTGTAAATCGTGTTTGATGTATATATAAAATTTGTAGGTGTGGATAGAAGAACAATGCATGGATGCAAGAGGGTAGAGAAAACAAGATCTTTACATTGTGTCATGAGTATTGATAGGCACATGGACATTGTGCACTAGGGATTACTCTTATTTTTGTTATGATTGCATTTTTGGAAATTATGAGAATTGCAACAACCAACAATGTAGATATTGTTGATAACTGAGAGGGGGGGGGTGAATCAGTTATCCTAATTATTTCCCTTATTGAACTTTCTTTTTAATTGATGCAGCATTGAATCAAACACAAAAACATTAACATGAAATAAGAAACACATGACACAGTATTTTTGACGTGGAAACCCTGTTAAGGGAGAAAACCACGAGGTGATTAACCCAAAATTATTCTCTGTTAGAAGAATAGGAAATTACAGAATGGCACTTGCCAATTAGGGCTCACTGCCCGAGCACACTGCTCACAAGAGGCCCACTGCCTACAATAAGACACACTGTCTACAAAGTGATAAAAATCACAGTCTTGAACTGATTGGAAGCATCTGCATATGCTGGAGTTTAGTTCCGGTTAGGCTTAGTACACTGATCTGCTGCACTTCATCTTTTCTCTGTTCTTTATTTTGCTATCCTTTCACATTCCGGATCTGTCTTGGTACTTCTGCTCTGTTCTCCACTTCTTCGCATATATCATTACATCATACCCCTTCACAACTAAATCCATCCTCTATATATATATCCGCACAAGTAATTTCATCATCTTTCTAGTCGGCATCCGGAACAGTCTAGTTTCTTACAAACTCTGTTCTGTCGGCTGAATCCTACCTCACCAAGCAATGCGGATCAAGCATATACTTGTAGATATCATTAATCATGTCGGCCAAACATGATTCATGCCTTCACAACCTTTATCATCAACAGTAACACATCCGGAAAGTAGTCTGATACTCTGTCAGTCAGTTCTTCCTCTGTTTTCACTGTCTCTCAGGAATCTGAAACTCAACTATTCATATCTTTTGCCTTGTCCATCACCGGAGGCTAAATCCTTGGAATATACCACTCAAGGTAGTCCTCTTGACTTCCCCAAATCCGTACTGTACCAAGACACTTCCTCTGAGAGATCCGGACCAATCTGTTGGACCTTGCCACATGCTCTGTTCTTGTTCACCGGACCACAACAATCTTTATTCTAACTTCTGGTAGAGACACATCATGACTTGCGGATATGTGGGATGACCTTTGTTGCCATCAATGACAACAACCATGAATCCATATAGTGTCTCTTGCCAACAGATATTTCAGTGAATGGAATTTGGTGCTACTAGTTGTTACTGACACATATGATGAAGATGAAGATGAAATCTTTGAAGACATTCCTTTGATTTCAATTGATTATGACCACATTTCAAGATTGATTAAAAAAGGCATATATATTTGTGCAACTTGTAGTTCAATTTTTAATTTAAAATATACATGTGTATTGATAAAATTTAATTTTAATTTTTTTCATTCTTAAATATTACAATTCATGATAGGGAAGATTCTTTTTTTTCACAAATTTCATTGTGGTGCAGGATATTTTTTTGCTTTCATTGCCAAGGTCAGAAACATGGAGGGTGTTAATTATTATTTGTTACGTTGCATAGAAGAGAGGAATAAGTTAACAAAACTAGAAACAAGTGATGGAATGTTGTTTTCCATAGGTTCAGTTGTAGTGCAAGGGACATATCTCAAACAAGTCAAAATTGTTCAAAATGGGACTCATTTTATTGATTACCAAACTTGCAACCTGGTGTATCAGCATAGCCATCTAATAATTTCTACTAGCCTATCTCATCATCAAGTTCCACATGCACATGGACATCATAAGTGAAGACTAGATGGAGATGACCATCAGAAAAGATTAAATGTTATTGAAGAGCACTCTGAACCAAGGGATGTGGTATGAAATATGTGGACCTCGAGTGTAACTTTCCTTTAATTTCAGGTATTCACTAAACCTATTATGGTAGAATTTATTGGCTTATGTCTATATCTAACTTAGGTGTCTTAAAGTATTTTAATTTATGCTTCAATAAATTTTTTTGATGTTTAATTATTATTTCAGTCTATTTCCTATAATTTTTAGAATTCATGATGTTTAGGTTCTAATTTTTTTACATTTAATCATGTGGTGGGAGATATGTTTTGGAATCATGAATCTTAGAGGATTTCAAGTTATTGTTTCATTTTAGGTACGTGATCTCTACACTATCTAGACATGTCTTAGAATGATATATATCTAATAGGTGTCTTTTGTATAGAATCTAGGTGTCTTAGGTCTACTACCTGTCTACTAGGTCTATTATAAAATCTAAATACATGTCTTAGATATATGTGTTGCATCTAGACTAGAAAATTAAGGTATAATATCTAGGTGTAGATTAGATAACATTATGTAGGTATAGACTATAACAAGGTATAAAATCTAGGTGTCTTAAGTCTACTACCTAGTCTTAGGTCTAGACTCTAGAATAAGGTACATAAAATATATGTGTAGATTAGATATGTCTAAGCTCTAGAAGTTAAAATTTAAAGTATAAAATTTGTAGGTGTCTTAGGTCTACTATGTCTACTATAAAATCTAAATATGTCTTAGATATGTCTTAGGTCTAGAGAGGTCCTAGAATTATAAGGTATAATTTATCTAGGTGTCTTAGGTCTTAGGTGAGGCCACATGAGCTTCCAAATTCACGTGATTCGCCTTGTCAATACATAATAAATATTTCTTGAAGCTAAGGGAAGCTCTTTTTTGTATCGAGTAGAAGTTATGAAACCCTAGTATAGTTTCCTGGTGCTCATGTGAGTTTGGTATCATTATGTAAATTTATTTTCTTTTAACTTTTTTGTATCATTATCATTTATGTCTCAAACTTAACAAGCCTACATGTTAGATAGATCTAGTTCATTTACATACATCCATATGCTACTTAGGTGGGCCTTTAAGTTATGTTATTTCATCATGTGCTCATTTGGTATCATTATGTAATTTTTTATTGATTTCTTTTAATTTTTTTGTATCATGATCATTTCTAGGTCTCAAACTTAACAAGCCTACATTAGATAGATCTTGTTCATTTACATGTTCATATGCTACTTAGGTGGGCCTTTAAGTTATGTTATTTCATCATCTGAGTTTGGTATCATTATGTAAATTTATTGAGTTCTCTTAGCTTTTTTGTATCATTATCATTTATGTCTCAAACTTAACAAGCCTACATGTTAGATAGATCTAGTTCATTTACATACATTCATATGCTACTTAGGTGGGCCTTTAAGTTATGTTATTTCATCATGTGCTCATTTGGTATCATTATGTAAATTTTTATTGAGTTCTTTTAACTTTTTTTTTGTATCATTATCATTTATATCTCTCAAACTTAAGAAGCCTACATTAGATAGGTCTAGTTCATTTCCATGTTCATATGCTACTTAGGTGGGCCTTTAAGTTATGTTATTTCATCATGTGATTTTGGTATCATTATGTAAATTTATTGAGTTCTTTTAACTTTTTTGTATCATTATCCTTTATGTCTCAAACTTAACAAGCCTGCATGTTAGATAGATCTAGTTCATTTACAAACATTCATATGCTACTTAGGTGGGACTTTAAGTTATGTTATTTCATCATGTGCACGTTTGGTATCATTATGTAAATTTTTATTGTGTTCTTTTAACTTTTTTGTATCATTATTATTTCTAGGTCTCAAACTTAACAAGCCTACATTAGATAGGTCTAGTTCATTTCCATGTTCATATGCTACTTAGGTGGGCCTTTAAGTTATGTTATTTCATCATGTGCTCATTTGGTATCATTATGTAAATTTTTATTGAGTTATTTTAACTTTTTTGTATCATTATTATTTCTAGGTCTCAAACTTAACAAGCCTACATTAGATAGATCTAGTTCATTTACATGTTCATATGCTACTTAGGTGCCCGCCTAAGTTATGTTAAATTTCATTGAATATATAGCTAGGTCCATTCTTGTCCATTCTAAGATCTCTATTTGAATGTTGTATCATTATGTAGAGTTATAAAATTTATTTAAACTTCAAATTTGAGATATGTAACAACTTAATTTAAGTAAATGATTGATGTGATTAATAACTTGTAAATGACATGATTAATAAGTAAATGATATGTATGATTGAGATAAGCATACTATTTTTGAAGTTAATATTTTATTAATGAAACTTACATATTACATGTCTTAATTCACAATTTGTATGTTTAAATATGAAATAGGGAGATCCATTGTAAATATCAAGAAGCATTTATATTCAAAAACTTTATTTTAAATACCTCAAACATGTAAATTTACATCCATGTGTCAAATATAAACATATAAATGTCCATACATAGATGTATAACTATCCATACAAATGTCAGATATATAAACATAAATGTCCATACATGGCATTTATATTTAAACATATAAACATGTATAAATGTCCATAGATCTCAAACCTACAAGTGAAACTAAAATGTCCATATATCTCAAACATATAATCATAAACACAAATGTCCATGTCCATAGATCTCAAACATAAACATAAACATAAACACAGATGTCCACATGTCCATATCTCAGACAAACATAAACACAGATTGATGCAGAGGCATCCACACTATAACCTTCGCATATAGCATGGATGTCTGCAGCCCAACCTCATCATCATCATCATCATCTTCGCCATCATCATCGTATTCCGCTTTACTCTGTCTGCATCATCATCATGTTTCCTAAAACCACCAACAGCATCATCATATTTCGGATGATCACATTTATCCTCCTGCCGACTACTGTTCACCTCCTCCGTTTTCCTCCTAACATCATCATCATGATGTTCAACTAACGCAAACATCCTCCGGTTGCACTGTTCATCGGGCATCAAGCTCCATCAGCATCATGATATGCGACACCACCTTCGTCAGCAGGATAACCAATATCCGGTTGCCCCCAAAGATCCTGATGACGACCACTTCAGCACCTTTCCTTCGATGCTCCGCTAGCTGACGATACAAACAATAGCATCATGATCTACTTTATCTGGTTCTCTCGAAACCTCCTGATGATGCTAATACAGCCTTCTGCCGATACCCAAGCATTTAACAACGGCAGGTTAAACTCGCGTAGGGGGATATCTCAATATCCTGATGACGATGACGTCATATCCTGATGACGATGACGTCACCCAATATCCTGATGACCCCTTCAACACTTAGTCAAAAAACCCGAACTTTCACTCCTGCATCTGCTCGCGATACGCGGATGATTGGCACTCCTGATAGATGATCCTGATGCCGATACGCTCCTCCAGATGATGATCACCCCGACGCACTTGCACTTCATGCAATCGACAACATCATGCTCATCTCCTCCACTTGTCTGGATGATGATGCCTAACCCGACTGCAGGATATTTGCAGAAATATCCTGATGATGCTGTCTTGACCAGTTTCCAGCCTTAGCGAAATTTCACTTCGCCGATCCTCGAGGGATGACCCGATCCAACCTCAGGGTGATCTTCCACACTCTATCTTATCAGCTTGACCTAGCACATACCCATGCTAGGGTCTTCAACATCTCTCGCCGGTGATCCTGCACACCTGCATGCAAACAGACAAACTACAACCTAACCTACTGTACATTACCATTCCACCGATCAGACGGATCAACCGGTGGAATGGGTCATTAAATCCATGAAACCTCTCAAACCAGCAAATCAATCAAGCAATGGAATGCAACCAGAGAGAGAACACAAACAGGATCACTTTATTTGATTTCAAAAGATGCAATACAATGATTAATCTCTCTCTCAGTCTCACTCTCTGCAACCTAGCTCGATCGATGATATCTGTCTGTCTATGCAATATCAACCGATCTCATGCTTAAATAGATTATCCTACGAGTACTACTGACCCGACTCCAAGCGGCTGGGAACTCTCCAAGCGGCTGGGAGATCCAACCGATCATACATCATGACAGCTGTTATAACCAACTAACTAAAAATAGCAAAAGCCTGGTCAGCATGATCTTATCATGATCAGCGTGACCTTATTACATGCAATTGGTCTTAACAGACCTTCTTGGAAACACAAACAAGACCTATAACTACTAACTGCCTCATGAAGGCCAGCTGTCAGGTAGGTGCTCCTGCACCACAGATGTCCACATGGCCATATCTCAAACATAAACATAAACACAAACACATGTCCATGTCCACATGATTTATCTTAAAAATAAGTTCATAAACATAAATGTCTAGATATCTCAAGTTCATAAATACTAAATCTATGAAATATGTAAACTAGTTGCTCAATCATCATGTCGACTCCTAGTCGATTGACCCTTAGAGTGTTAACCCCACCCTAATAGATGCAACAAACCCTACAAAAGTGTAATTAAATTAGAATATATATACACATGTGTTTCATACATACATACATACAAGTTACATGAAATATTTTAATATACAAACATGAGATATATATGTGAATTTCAATAAATGATAATCAACTCACCTGTCCACTATGATCACCCAAATTACCATTGTGTACATGTTGTGCCATCAAACAAGGAGTGACAACTACAACCTCAAGCTAGACATGCACGTAAAAAGAAAAAACTAATTTCAAATATAATCTTTTGTACCATAGGAAGTTACAAGATGTACACATTTAAATTTTACAATATACATGTGTTGTACAATGCCCCTAAATATCACCATCTTTAGCTGCAATAATGGAATCTACTAACTCTTATGTTGTTCTATCATCAAATAGTTGTAAAAGGGATGTGTACAAAGGACCATGCAGGAGAGATGTCATAGATCCGATAGAAAGAATCTCTGTAAAACCCATATCACCAATAGTCTGCTCTAGTGAATTAGATCCCATATGTTGAGCCTCTAGAGCAACAAAATGATTAGTAGATGGCTCTGCTACTCTAGAACGTGATGCATGTACTCCACCAAAAGATCTAATTGTATACTTTGCATTAGAACATCGCATCTCAGCTATTGGGCTCTGTGAATCTGCCACAATGTGAGCCACGTGTGAACTAACACCTACTAGAGGGATCCCTAACTACAATGATATCACCTGGTACACTCTCATCAAGTCCTCAGACAAACAACAAACTGCCCTCTACATCTGACCCTCTCTCGATGCAATACATTACAAATCATCAAGTGATGGGATGCCTGCAAGATGATAGGGATCCATCTGAGTAAGTGACCTATGTGGATGCCTCATCAAATACTGCCCAGCATGATCTGTAGATAGAGACTGAGTTTACATAGCAATCTCAACAATGCTGTCAATTGCTTCACAATGGGAAGAAATTGACCATGTGGTCACCAATACCACTAAGAGAAGGTGAGATTGCAATCATCCAATCACCAACCAAGCTCCTATAAATAGAAGGCTCTTGATTTGGATGATGATATAGCTCCTTATCACATACTCTACCATGCCGCTACCCCAAATGTGGTGGTAGATCCAAACAATTGACATTGAGACCTAAATGGACCTCAACATACAACTGCTCTGTAAAATATAGAGGAATTCAGTTGTTATTTGGGTAACAACCATGTGTAGCAAGAAATCTAGGATATATCAATGGTGCCATATGAGGGCACACACACCGAGTGACCTGATATGGCCTAACACTAGTTTTGGGTGCATATTGAGGAAAACATTGTTCCTTCAGAGTTTCTTTTGGCACTCTCAATTGTACTTCACTCAATGGTACATCACTAGAAACCTATGCCTACATTTGGGTGAGAATGGTTATTAAGGTCTCACTAGAATATGCACTAATACTCCCTAATGAAGATCTAATATGAACTCAACTGTCCAAAATTTTCTCACAGTTAGATCTATAAACCCCCGTTGTTTGAAGATCATGTAAACTTACCTCAATCTAGCAATCTCAGTATCTATGTGGCCAAATATTGGATCCATCTCTAGAGCTATCAAATAAATATAAGTTTGAGAGAAGGAACATAACATTCAAGATAACATAAAAATAAAGACATAAATATTTGAAAATAACATATCTAGATAGCTAGAACTCACATCTAGATACATCCTAAATTATCATATTTTAAACTTTAACACACTTTCTCTTTAGCACACTTTCTCTTTAACATTTAATGCTACACACTTTTCCACATATAATAGATATCTAATTTATGATTAATCAAGGAATATAAAGCACTTTAACTTGAGTGTACACATGAACTATATTGAATTCCTACTCTTTCCATTCCTATGCAAGAGCACATTTTATGTACATGAATAATGGCTATTTAATTTTCTTAAATCCATAGGTTGACAAGGATGTGATGAAAGCAACAGGAAAATCATTTTACTAGACAACATTTGATATAGATCAGATAGTGACTTAGACACAAAATTTAAGAACACTTGTATGTAAATTATGAACTTGTGATCAACTAGAATATATTTAAATTTTTTAAACATATAGAAAACATGATATTTAAACCAAAATTTGGTCATTTAAGAAAGAGGTGCATTATAGGAAAATTGAAGTGAAAAAATAAAGAATGGTTTCTCAAGAAGGTGGTTCACAAGGGCACACAACATTATAGATAGGATCAAAATAGAATAAGATCTAGGTGTAGATTAGATAACATTCTCTAACTTGAGTGTACAGATGAACTATATTGAACTCCTACTCTTTTCACTCCTATGCAAGAGCACATTTTATGTACATGACTAATGGCTATTTAATTTTCTTAAATCCATGGGTTGACAAGGATGTGATGAAAGTAATAAGAAAATCATTTTACCAGACAACATTTGATATAGATCAGATAGTGACTATATAGAATTTGACCCAAGAAGTTTGGTAAGGATGATTGGTTCTTGATTATAGTCATCATTTATTAAGGAATTTGATCTTTAAATTAATATGATACCTAAAGGAAAGTATCATTTTTAAAAAAACCTACAAAAGAGTTCATATACACTATCTTCCCCCTAGACTTGTCAAAATCCATATGCTATAATGAATTATATTTATTTTTCATAGATGTCCAAGAGCTAGAAGGGTCTCCTATGCCAATAAGAAGAAATTAAATTGAATATATTATGTTTATTAGGTTATCCTATCTTGATTGTGTAGAAAGATGGTTTTGAGAGAAATTAAATTTGAAGGTGATTCGCAAATAGTTGTTATTAAGTTGTTACTAAATGATTTCATCTAACCTGGTGCCTCAAAGTGATTTTAGAAGGAATATTGATATGGAAAGATAAATTTATCTCCTTTAAAATTCACATTGTTTTAGTGAACAAAATAGGGTAGTTGATTTTATAGCTAATCAAGGAGAGTTACAAACCTTTTTCTCACTAGCCAAATGTTTTGGGATTAATGATTGGGAGAATTTATGTGAAATAATGAGGAATGCTAATGAGATATGTTTTTTCATCATGATGTTTTATTTGTGATAGAGGTTGGTTAGTAGCAATACATTAAAGTATAATTACTCTCCTTCACATGCTTGGTTTTTACTTTAATTGCTTAGCCTTAAGTAGTACTTTTTATTTTGTGAAAGGGATATTAGGGTTTGTACATGGCTAGTTTGGTTTGCAATGTGTACTAAATAGCAATGACGAGGTTCAAATGCTCTTTGTCCTTTGAGGCAAGACCCTATATATTAATGACAAGAGGTTCAAATGCTCGTGATCCTTTGAGACAAGGGTTTGTAAAGGGTTTGTAATGGATAGTAGGATAAAAAATATTTTCAATTGCATTTCTACCACTGACCTAAAAGTTGTTAAAGCAATTATGGGGAAAGAGGACCTAATTTATAATGGATTAATCCGGTCTTGTTCAATAGTTAGGGTTAATTTTAAGGAAAATCTTAAGCAAATAGTTGTGAATGTGGATCTTAGAGAAAGATTACATTGGAGTTATTGATTCCACCACCTTCACAGGTGTAGTCACAAATGCAACAAGGAGACTTGATTTGGTAAGAACATAGCAAATATAAAAGAAAATAAATCATGGAGGATGTTGACCTACTCCTTAATGGTGGTAACTGATGCTTTTAGGTTCTTCTTGACCATGCCATAATTTTTCCTTATGTGGGTTTTCTCACCAACCCAGGATGTGATGAAAATTTGAGAACTATGCATGCATAAATATTCAAATTTTATAGGCATGGTTGATCATAATGAGAAATTGTGAGGCCATAGATGATGTGTGTAGACTCTTCATACCTTTTCTTGATACGTGAATTATTATAAAGCTAGTATTAAGGTGACCATGCTTATTCCTAATGCCTAGGCCATGAAATGATAAATCCACAGAGCTGGAACATTAACAAACTTTGACAATGAATATAGTTATCATCTACCTATGCTTATTTATCAACTTGGTCTATTAGATGGATTCCCTTCTTCCTTGACCTATTTTGATTATTATTATCATGAAGGGGAGGATTGTCAACTATAGCGAGTGTATTGTATAGGGTTGAGTTGACTACAAGAGGGGCCATGTGATTTTCCAAGTCTAGACATTTACATTGGTGGATTGCATTGATTTAGAATGTTCTCTCTTCTAATATTATGTACTCTAAGGGTGATCCAAGGTATATTTCTTGTTCAATGTAAGTACAAACTCATGGAATTATAACTGTGTAGTGACTATGAATAAGGCCTATCATTAATGTAATTGTGAGTTTCCACATGTGTCTATACCCATGTGGTTAAGGTCTAACTAAATTCTATATGCTTACTTTCAAGATGCATGTAGGGTTGGCCTTTGAGTTATTTCCTAAACTTGTAGTCATAATGTATTCTAGGGGATTAATCCAAGTAAGTTATAGAATTGTTGTTCAACACACAAAATTAAAGATGAGGCACCAACCTTTGTACCAAAACATTTGATTGATTCTGATGGTTCAATCACATCCATAGCATCATATCCTTTAACTCTTTGATATTGACTTACTTACATAACCTCAACACCTCTACTCTATCATCTCTGCTCAAGACACTTCCGCAATACACTATTGAATCTATTATGAATCATGCATCATAGCCTCCAAAGTTACTTCTTAATTTCTGGATCATTCATTTTTTTCAGACATACTCTCTCTCACATACACACACTTGTAGAAATATTCTTACCTTCATAAATATCTTCTGCAAGTCTTTAAAAACATCATCTTTGTCAGCTTCAATGTAACGTGTAACATGAAATGTGTAACAACCTTGCTTGTCGGCTCCAAAATCATTTGCGGTAATGTAGGAATGAAATCCCATAATGCGGTTCATACCAAGAGGTCTACTAGAACCATTTTACCTTCTCCCAGCCTTTCCTATTGACACATGCTTCCATACACATAGTGTAATCACTGAAGTATACCATGTCAGCACTGCAAACACTTATCCTTTCATACATTATCTCCAAACCCAATGCGAACTATGAAATCCCTACATAAATATCTTCTGCAAGTCTTTAAAAACATCATCTTTGTCAGCTTCAATGTAACGTGTAACATGAAATGTGTAACAACCTTGCTTGTCGGCTCCAAAATCATTTGCGGTAATGTAGGAATGAAATCCCATAATGCGGTTCATACCAAGAGGTCTACTAGAACCATTTTACCTTCTCCCAGCCTTTCCTATTGACACATGCTTCCATACACATAGTGTAATCACTGAAGTATACCATGTCAGCACTGCAAACACTTATCCTTTCATACATTATCTCCAGAGAAGCAAAATAACAACCAGTTCACACAATAAGAACTATGAGTCCTAACCATCTTCCTTATAAACTTTTCTTTCTAGTTCTTGCATCTTTTTGCTCGAGCAAGTGATTAGACATAGAAACCTATTATCCCTACACTTGCCTGTTCCACAGTCTTACCTTGGAACATTGCTAAACATACTTGCGGTACTTTTGACATTTTGAAATTTGGATATGTTATGCAAGACACCATTATTCACATATGGTTCAAACTGCCAGGATATATTTTCAAGTGTGGAGAAATGTGGAGCATTCTTCTGTACGTTTGAGACTGCAACAATGTTGTAACACCACTGTCTTCACTCTGCTAACTCTAGAAAGCTTTGTGGTAGTTCTTATGCTCTCAAATCTGAACTGCACATACCTTATAGCTATTTTTAGCTAACTTCCAATCTGTAGGCTCATGTCTTCATTTGCAAAGGAATGTGGTACATTTTCTTGAACCTGTAACACCCTCCATAATTGGAAATTTACTTAGTCAGTTTTCTTCAAACCTTTTGCAACTTTTTAGCAAGAACCAACCATCATGACTTTATATCATTAAAGGACAACATATGCAACCAACATTGCTCCATGACATTTATTATCCAACGCACCATACCAAACACGTCAAAGACAACACTTCAAGTACTTTGACAACTTTCACCTATCCATGAACTTCAAAAGATAAGATACAACTGTGTACAGATGATATTGATCCCCTATATATCACCATCACTTCTCCTCTGATCACTAATCCTTTGAAACCAATGATTACCACTCTTTTGACATCAATGAAAACATATTGAACAATCTCCCCCTTTATGATTGATGGCAACACTAACCTAATATACAATTTTTTCTCCCCCTTTGTCATTGATTGCAATGCTATCCTGATATACAATTTTTCTCCCCCTTTGACATCAAGGGAAAAGGTCTAATGGTCTTCCTCTATTCTGACAAAACATACAAGCTCCCACTATTTGCATTAACCTTTGATTTTCATTCTGCCTTCTCCCCTTGAGAGGAAGCCTCTATCACTCCAAATATGATATAGCAAAACTTTGAACTCTTCATCTTCCTTATAATATACATAGGTTATATATACATAGTGCCTTGTTCTTACCAAAATAGCATTGTTTATGCTTGTCTTATTCTCCACATACCTATTATGCATCAAAATTTTGTCTTACCTTCAAAATATGTTATATTCACTTTGATGGTAGAACATTCTTATATATCTCTTTCAACTAGACCAGAGTTGTATCCCAATGTCTCTTTTCTGAAGAAAAAATATTTATTTGGCTCTCCATTTGAATGTATAAATCTTTTGCCTCTTCTAGTGACTCGAATGACACCTTCACCTTCTGGGAAACAATATCTTCTTTTGATAGAATTCTAGTCAAAGATGCTAACCTTAAACTTACCACTTCCCTTAGTTGACCAATTTCACTTTTGATTTGCTCCATTTGATCTTAAAGCTACTTCAGCTAGGAGTGAAGTTTTTCTACTCGTGTCCTTGTAGCTCCATCTTTGTCCTTAACCGAATCATATGTAGTGGCCACTTGTGTGATTTGCAACTCAGTAGCATCAATTTGATCCTTTATATTTTTGGTTTTTGTAGGTCATTTAAGACAAAAATGATACAACACTTTTGCTTCCTCTAAGCATTTATGAATGCTTTTTACATTCTCTTGCATTTTAGTATGTGCCTTATCACATCTTCTAAATGTATATGCCTTTCTCTTGCTATTCATTTGTTTAGATATCTTCGACTCTGCTTGTTTCTCTAGATATGAGGAATGTGCTTTGAAGTTCTCCAATAATTGCTTCATTTGTTGTGTTGGAGGTAGAGATGGATCTATTTTTTCCTCTGGTAATTCATCTTGTATTATTTTTATTGCTTCTTCTAGAAACTCAATTTCTTCAAATTGTTGTTGCAAGATCTCCTTCCTTATGGTGGATTGTAGGACATCTCCAAGTTGTAGCTTATGAAGAGGATATATGCTAGACAAGTTGACTTGTCCATCAATAACTAATAGTTGTAGCAGCCGAGGAGTGACTAGGGGTTGAATTTGCATTTGTTGTGCTAGAAACTCCTTAATGGAATCTACATGAGAGGAGGAGAAATATGTTTCCTATATTTCTTTAGAACTCTCCCCTACAACAAGTGTGACATGCTCCTCTTGATGATCCAATTTAACCTATTTCTCTGCATTACCCAGAGGAGGATTCTCTTGCTCAGTATTGTGAGGAGGAGATGATTTCCCTTCATCTAGTGTGACTTGCTCCTCTTGTTGATCAATATTGTGTGGAGGAGACGTTTGTTGTTGTTCCACATTTTTATCAGCTTCTTTCACCCCTTCAACTATTTTCTTTGTAACCTCCTCAGTTTCCTTTTGAATTATGGCTTTGTCATCCTATTCCATGCCCATTAGGGTATCTACCCTATGTTTGGTTCTCAATTCTTGAGCCTGCATTTGTGACAACTTATCTTTTTCCTCTTGAGAGATTCTAATTCCAACTCTATGTAAGGCTTGTTGTCTCGGTTCTTCATCCAATTCTAGAGATTTTCCTCTCCTTTGTCTCAAGGCTTGAGCTAGACTCTCTAGAACCTTTTTAATGATTTCATTTAGAGTCTTATTGTATCTGATCATATACATGATCACAACCTTTTCTATGGTATTCTGATCTGCAAGAGATGCTTCCACATGTAGTTCAACAGTCTCTATCAGCAGTCCATGATGCACAATCCCATTAAATATGGCCTCTAACTAAAGAGGATCTTGTGGAGGGGCCTTCAAAGGTGTTTGATTTGTTTTCTTCTTTTTATTTTACAGCTTAGAGGTTCCTTCCTCCCCTTCTTCTTCATCTTTAATGACTTCTTCTATTTGGGATTTCTTCCTCTTTGCTTGCTTCTTTGGCCTTAGATGCTTCTTATTTTCAATTTTCATCTATCCTAGAGTTTTTTATGCAACCTTCCTTCTAGTGGAAGTTATTTGTGTTGATGCAGAGGGTTGCGGAGCACTTGCAGTAGCAGAAGTGAAAGGAAGCAAGGTACACGGAACACACTTCCTATGCTAATCTAATGAGGGAAGTAGAATGCAAATTCTTTTAAATCCTTACAATTACAGTGATGTTAACACAATGATGGAGATATTGCAGCAATACACATACACATAGAATGACACAAAAGAAAGAGAGACAAGATATAATGTGGGGAAAACCCTTTCGGGAGAAAAACCCCACACTCCAAAACCTACACAATGTATTATCAAAATTGAAAATGGTTTATAATACACTTGCAATGCAAGCTCTCAGGAGTCTTTGACACTTGTATCTAGAGACAATCTGGAAGCATAACAGTACCTGTCAATCACATAATGCATCTCCTCTCCAAAGCACCTGTTTATATAACAAATACAAGGCAAAAAATGGCTCCACATTGAGATGGGCGTCCAACATGGCCTCAGGACCCAAAACCCACGCTTATGGACACTTGTCCAACTTTGTAAGATGATCAGGACACTTGTCAAGTCACCCCATCCCAAGGAGGTCACCTATTTCCAAAATGGGCTATGACAGATGCTCTTATGACTCTTACAACTGTCATAGAATCTGTCATAGCTATCATATCTTATAGTTGTAAGAGAATCTATCATACGCTGGCTATAAATAGCATATTCTCTTACAAGATGTCATATTCCACCTTAGAGTGTTCAAAGATGCCTTTTTCAAAGATGCTTCTCGACACATGTCTTCACCTATCATAGAACCTTCTATTTTCGACTCCTACATGTCATAGATTTGTCATAGGAATCCGTCATAACCGTTTCGGTCAATATTCCCTTACACACTAGTCAAGATGCTAAGACATGGTATAAAACCTCTACCACACAAAGGGGATGCCTATCTCCACATGGAGTGTGTTGACCATCCTAGTCACCTTACAAATAGAGTGACATCTCACCGTACCACTTCACACTAAATGTCAAAATAGGATGTGCAACAAATTACAACATAGATTAAGTACATAAATTGCATTACAATAATAAATGCAAGGAACTACCAAGGTTGAGACACCTTAATTCCCAACATTCTCCCACTTGTCGAACACCTTGTAAGAGCTAATAGAAATAAAAAGATTTAATTGCTATAGGTCGAGAGGCCCATAGACTCCGAACACCATCTAAACTTCTCTATGCCCACTAGTTTCGTCAATGCATCTACAACATTCTTCAAAGTATCTACCTTCTCCAAATTTACCTTCCCATCCTCTACCATGTCTCGTATGAAGTGAAACTGTACATCAATATGCTTTGTTCTGGCATGGAAAGTTAGATTCTTCGCAAGGCAAATCGTAATCTGTCTTGCATCAACACCAATATCTGAACATAATCTCTTAAGCCAAATGACTTCCTTGCAAGCATGAGTTGCTGTCATGTACTTAGCTTCTGTCATGGACAAAGCAACCAAAGGTTATCGCTTACTCATCCAACTAATTGCACCACCAAACATAGTGAACACATAGGCACTGATGGATCTCCTGCAGTTAATGTCACCTGCCCAATCAGAATCCACAAATCCATGAATACAAACTGAATGCGAAGGTCCTGTAGGATTACCATGATAGCATATGGAATATTTGGAAGTACCCTGCAAATATATGAACACTCTCTTAATTGTATCCCAATGTACCTGTCCAAGATTAGCCATAAATTGACTAAGGACTCCCACTGCCTGGGTAATGTCTGGTCTTGTGCAGACCATAGCATACATCAAACTGCCAATAACACTAGCATAAGGTACTCTGCTCATGTCCTCCACCTCACTAGGAGATTTTGGACAATCATTAACAGACAACTTTGTCCCTAATGAAATAGGAACACACAATGGTCTACAATCTGCCATGTTAAACATGTCCAACACAATATTCACATACTTACCCTGGCTTAACCAAAGTTTTTTGTTAGCTTTGTCTCTTCTGATTTCCATTCCTAGAATGTACCTAGCTACCCCCAAATCTTTCATTTCAAATTGTGCTGACAATTGAGACTTAAAATTAGAAATCATATTCTTACCCTTCCCAATCAGCAACATATCATCAACATATAATGCAAGAATGAGAATACAATCATTGTCTAGCTTGTAGTACACACAATGATCTGATTTTGATCTCAGAAATCTAATTGACAACACAAAGGCATCAAACTTCAAGTACCACATCCTAGGAGACTGCTTCAAACCATACAAAGACTTTTTTAACTTGCAAACCAAATTTTCTTTACCTTTCACTATGTAATTCTCTGGTTGTGACATGTAAATTTCTTCCTCCAAATCACCATGAAGGAAAGTTGTTTTCACATCCATCTGCTCTACCTCCAAGTCATAAGTTGCTACAAGAGATAACAAGAAATGAATAGATGTCATCTTTGCAATGGGAGAGAAAATTTCACCATAATCAATTCCCTCCACTTGTGAATACCCCTTCGCAACTAGTCTGGCCTTGTACTTTTCAACATTGCCATCTGCACTAAATTTCTTCTTGAACACCCATTTGCATCCAACAGGTTTCCTTCCTTCGGGCAGAGGCACCAAGTCCCATGTTTTATTCCTTTCCAAAGAAGCCATCTCATCTTCCATGGCCTCCTTCCAGGAACCTGCATCTTTCATGCCCATAGCCTCCTTCACAGTTCTAGGCTCATCAGTGTTAGCAAGTAAAGAAAAAGAACAACTAGAATCAAGCAATGAATAACCAAACCTATCAAGTTGCTTTCTTGTTCGTGTAGACCTCTTCAATGGTTGAGGTTCTGCTTCTTCTTCTGAGCTTTTAGAGCTGCTAGAGCTCTCCTCACCATCAGGTCTCACAGTGTCTGTCGGTTCAGTCTTCTTAGGGGTAGAAAGAAACTGAACCACATCCTCTTTCTTTTCTGTCTGTTCTGGCTGTAAAACAACAAAAGGTGTTAGCTATCTAAAGATAACACTTCTGCTATACAACACTTTTTCATCCATAGGATCCCAAAGCTTATATCCTTTCACACCGACACCATAGCCAATGAAAATACACTTAACAACCTTGTTCTCCAATTTAGACCATTTCTCCCTAGGCACATGTGCATATGCCTCACAACCAAAAACATGAAGATGTCTAACTGAAGGCTTCTTACCAAACCACACCTCCATAGGTGTCTTACCAACAAGAGATGATGTAGGAGATTTGTTTACCAGATAGCAAGCAGTGGCTATAGCTTCAGCCCAAAACTTTTGTTCGAGGCTTGCTCCACTAAGCATACTTAGCCTTCTCCATCAGGGTCTTGTGCATCCTCTCTGCAACTCCATTTTGTTGTGGGGTGTAAGGAGTTGTCTTATGTCTTTCAATCCCATGTTCTTTACAGAACTTGTCAAACTCTGCTGAACAAAACTCACCACCGTTGTCAATCCTCAAACACTTAATCTTTTTACTAGTCTGATTCTCAACAAAAGATTTAAACTCTTTAAACTGACTAAAGACTTCAGATTTGCTTTTGAGAGGGTCTATCGGTTCAGTCTTCTCAGGGGTAGAAAGAAACTGAACCACATCCTCTTTCTTTTTTGTCTATTCTGGCTGTAAGACAACATAAGAAGGTGTTAGCTATCTGAAGATAACACTTCTGCTATACAACACTTTTTCAGCCATAGGATCCCAAAGCTTGTATCCTTTCACACCGACACCATAGCCAATGAAAATACACTTAACAACCTTGTTCTCCAATTTAGACCGTTTCTCCCTAGGCACATGTGCATATGCCTCACAACCAAAAACATGAAGATGTCTAACTGAAGGCTTCTTACTAGACCACACCTCCATAGGTGTCTTACCAACAAGAGATGATGTAGGAGATCTATTTACCAGATAGAAAGCAGTGGCTATAGCTTCAACCCAAAACTTTTGTTCGAGGCTTGCTCCACTAAGCATACTTAGCCTTCTCCATCAGGGTCCTGTTCATCCTCTCTACAACTCCATTTTGTTGTGAGGTGTAAGGAGTTGTCTTATGTCTTTCAATCCCATGTTCTTTATAGAACTTGTCAAACTCTGCTAAACAAAACTCACCACCATTGTCAGTCCTCAAACACTTAATCTTTTTACTAGTCTAATTCTCAACAAAAGATTTAAACTCTTTGAACCGACTAAAGACTTCAGATTTGCTTTTGAGAAAATAAACCCATGTCCTTGTACTGTAATCATCTATGAAAGATACAAAATATATAGATTTGGAAATCGAAGGAACATTAACTGGACCAAACACATTAGAATGAATAAGATCCAACACACCAAAAGACTTATGAGAACTCAAGTAAAACTAAACATGGTTTTGTTTTCCATATACACAATATTCGCAAAAGTCAAGCTCCAGATTACAATCATTTAACCCCTCGATGAGGTTTTTATTTTTCAGTGTTCTAAGACCCTTCTCACCAATGTGGTCAAATCTCATTTGCCATAACATTGTCTTTTCAGTAGGAAGTTTAACTTCCAAAACATGTGCATGTTGGGAATTAAGGTATCTCAACCTTGGTAATTCCTTGTATCATTTTCATTGTATTTATTTATTTATTGCCTATGTTGTAAATTAAATTGTAAATTCATATTGTCATCTTGTGAGATGTGGCACGGTGATGTGTCATCCTACATGGAAGATGACAACTTGTAATTTTGTCCTCACATGAGGAGATAGGAATCCCACTTTGTGGTAGGAATAATTTTCCATGTGTCAGCATCTTGGATGTTGTGTAAGGGAATACTGACCGTAACGGTCATGACAACTTCCTATGACAAAGTTATGACATGTAAGACTCAGAAATAGGAGATTCTATGATAGGTGAAGACATGTGTTGAAAAGCATCTTTGAAAAAGGCATCTTTGGGGACCCCAAGGTTGACTATGACATGTTGTAAGAGAATATGCTATTTATAGCTTGTGTATGACAGATTCTCTTACAGCTGTAAGTTGTAACTACTATGACAGATTCTATGATGATCGTAAGAGTCGTAAGAGCATCTGTCATAGCCCATTTTAGAAATAGGCGACCTCTTTGGGATGGGCTATGTGGACAAGTGTCAGAAATAGCTTACAATGTTGACGAAGTGTCCATAGGCATGGGTTTTGGGCCATGAGGCCAAGTTGGATGCCCATTCCAAGATAGAGGCAATTTTGCCTTGTATTTTCTATATAAACAGGGGCTTCGAGGAGGAGATGTATTACAGGTTTGACAGGTACTATTATGCTGCTAGTTTATCTCCATATACAAGTGTCGAAGACTCCTGAGAGCTTGCATTGCAAGTGTATTGTAAACCATTTCAGTTTTGTTAATACATTGTGCAGGTTTTGGAGTGTGGGGTTTGTCACCCAATAAGGGTTTTCCCCACGTATATCTTGTGTCTCTCTTCTTCTGTCTCACTTTCTTGTTTATGTGTTTTCTACAATATCTTTGTTATCTCTATTAGTTGGTTTAACATTGCTATAATAGTAAGGATAAAATTGAATTTGCACTCTCCTCCCCTCATTAGATTAGTGTAGGAAGCGATTTCCACACACCTAGCTTCCTTTCAGTGCACTACCATCAGGACTAGTTACAACAGATTTCTTCACTACTCATTCAAATGGTGGGGATGAAGTGATTGTAGCTCTTTTCTTTGAGTCAGAAGAACTATTGCACTATGAAGTGCATGCCTCCAGCTGAAATAGAGTACCTCTTCGAGTACCTTTCGCAAGCACCATAGATCCTCTAGTCATCTTGCATCCATCCTTCGAAAAGACAACTTGCACACCTACATCATTCAACATACTTACAGAAAGTAGGTTCCATGCTAGGCCTGGGATGTGCATAACCCCAGTGATCCCCTTCACTCATCCATCAGGGAATTGGATTGAGACTCTTCCACAACCAACAATCTTTAGATGAGAGTCATCACCCAGTTACACTCTTCCACCATCAAACTCTTCATACTTCGTGAACTAGTCTTGATGCGAGGTCATGTGGAATGATCCATCAGAATCAATCAACCACACCTCATTAGATGCATGGGTGGCTAGGGTTGCGATGAAGACATCACCATCATCTTGTGACTTGTCAGAATCTGAATCAGGAGCATTCTTCTTCTTCTTTTTCTTCTCCTCTTTGCATTCCGTTCAGAAATGCCCAGTTTTCCCACAGTTCCAATAGAGAGCCTTGGACTTTCCAAGAGATTTGGATCTCCCACGGGATTTGGATCTACCCTTACTATCTTTCTTGTCCTTCTTTTTCTTCCCTTTCTCTTTGGATCTTCCATGAACTGCAAGAGCCTCTTTGGCTGCTGAGCAGAAGACTTTCTCCGCATTTCCTCAGATAACAACGAAGATACCACTTCATCCATTTTGAATGTGGATGTGGTGCTCCCAATAGCCATAACAAGATGATCCCACAAGTCCGGCAAAGAAAAACGCAAGGTCATACAAAGATCCTCCTCCTCCATCTTCATACCAACGGATGTCAATTGTGCAACTAACATGTTGAAAGCATTCAGGTGATCTACAACTGATCCTCCATCCTCCATCCTCAGAGAATACAACTTCTTTCTTAGAAAAAGCTTGTTCACCAGGGATTTGGCCTGATTAACATCACCCAGCTTCTTCCAAAGTTCTTTTGTGGTCTTCTCCTCATTGACATTCAACAGGACAAAATCAGCTAGACTGAGTCTTATGAGACCCTTAGCCTTTCGATCTTTGAGATCCCAATCTACTTGTGACATTGTAGTTGGTTTTACACTGGATACAGTTTCCCATAGGTCACGATCAATAAGCATGTCTTCCATCTTAAGTTTCCATAACTCAAAATTGGTGCCGTTAAACTTCTCCGCCTCTATTCTTCTAGATGTGCTTGCCATCTCCTTCCTGTAACAAGATTATAGAATACTCTACACAGACTTCCACTCAATCTAAGATCAGCTCAAAAAACCCCTACACAACAACTAGGACCAAAGGTGATCAAGCTCTGATACCAATTGAAAGGAAGCAAGGTACGTGGAACACACTTCCTACGCTAATCTAATGAGGGAAGTAGAGCACAAATTCTTTTAAATCCTTACAATTATAGTGATGTTAACACAACAGAGATATTTGCAATACACATACACATAGAATGACACAGAAGAAAGAGAGACAAGATATAACATGGGGAAAACCCTTTCAGGAGAAAAACCCCACACTCCAAAACCTGCACAATGTATTATCAAAGCTAAAAATGGTTTACAATACACTTGCAATGCAAGCTCTCAGGAGTCTTCGACACTCGTATCTAGAGACAATCCAGCAACATAACAGTACCTGTCAATCACATAATACATCTCCTCTCCAAAGCACTTGTTTATGTAACAAATACAAGGCAAAAAATGGCTCCACATTGAGATGGGTGTCCAACATGGCCTTATGACCCAAAACCCACACCTATGGACACATGTCCAACTCTGTAGGATGCTCAGGACACTTTTCAAGTCACCCCATCCAAAGGAGGTTGCCTATTTCCAAAATGGGCTATGACAGATGCTCTTATGACTCTTACAACCATCATAGAGTCTATCATAGCTGTCATAACTTACAACTATAAGAGAATCTATCATACATAGGCTATAAATAGCATATTCTCTTACAACATGTCATATTCCACCTTGGGGCACCCAAAAATGCCTTTTTCAAAGATGCTTCTTGACACATGTCTTCACCTGTCATAGAACCTTCTATTTTTGACTCTTACATGTCATAGATTTGTCATAGGAATCCGTCATAACCATTTCGATCAATATTCCCTTACACACTAGTCAAGATGCTGACACATGGCAAAAAACCTCTACCACACAAAGGGGATGCCTATCTCCACATGGAGTGTGTTGACCATCCTAGTCACCTTACAAGTGGAGTGACATCTCACCGTGCAACCTAACACTAAAAGACAAAACAAGATGTGCAAGAAATTACAACATAGGCTAAGTAAATAAATTACATTACAATAATAAATGCAAGGAATTACCAAGGTTGAGACACCTTAAATCCCAACAAGAAGTGGATCTACTAGTCCTTCTTGGCCTTTGGGATTGTTAGACTTAGGGCAGACAACTGAGAGGGGGGGTGAATCAGTTGTCCAAAACTTTCTTCCAATTAAACACTTAAATCCACTTTGTAATTTAGTAACATAATGATAAATCAATCATGGAAACATAATGCATTAAATCAAGAGAAGAAACACATTAATACACAGGACACCAAGATTTTGCCTTGGAAAACCTGGTTAAGGAAAAAACCACAGGTTGATTAACCCAAGATTGTATTCTCTATTAGAAGAATAGAAAGAACAAAATGGCACATGCCAATTAGGGCTCACTACCTGAGCACACTGCTCACAAGAGGCCCACTGCCTACAAGAGACACACTGTCTACAAAATAATAAGTATTACATACATGAACAGGAGAATAGCATCTTCACTATGCTTGAATCAATTTCATTTAAGCCCAATACTTCTTCTCTGCCTTTCGCTCTCCTCCTTGCTACCCAACACTCATCTCTGCCAAATACACTATGAAATGACTTTACAATCCCTTATTTATACAAGACATCGACTTAGGAATAATCATCTAAGTCAGCAAACATCTACAAGAACATTCGCAGGATGTGTAACTCATCTGGTCGGCCAGTCTCAGGAAGAACACCATCATCTGGAAGTTATTCTTCAATTACGAGCTCAACTCCAATGTAGACCACCAAAACAAATTGGACACGATCCAAAGACCTCCACAAGCTTGCCTGAATCACCAAGAACATCCACACTTCATCTACTTACTGAAATCCTTCTCTCCTTCATCTGGAACCTCAAGAACATAGTCTGTCATCGCTGTCACAAAGGAATAGATGCTTGTAGACCTTCAAACCACGAACCAATCAAGTTGATACTTTACAAAGACTTCCTAAACACTCCCTCAAATCCACAGAATAAGATAATGCATTTTCAGATCTCACCAGACCTGTCTTTGTCACTCTGTCACCTCTGAACACTTACCAGAACCGGTTTTACTTGAGTGGCCACAACTTCTTCAAATCTTGATGCAAACTTCTAAAATCTTTACTGGATGTCCTCAAGACACATATCTAAAAACCCTTTGAACCATATCCTCTGATCTTCATCTTATCTTACTGTCTTCACTGTTCTTCTTTGTTCCTGATTAAGACTAATTTTCTCAATATGCTCAACAAATAGTTCATCCAATCCTTATCATTAATGGAACAGGATTATGTTGACATCAATGACAACATCGGTTAGGCCCAGCCCATACTTGCAACAATCTCCCCCTTTGTCATTGATGGCAACATATGATGTGAAAAATTGTTTTGACCATCAAGACAAGAACTTCTCCTTACTATCACAACTCCCCCTATCAGCAACAACCATTCACATGTCTTCTCTTGCTTTCCTGCTCCCCCTTTGATTAGCAACCACTTGTTTTTCACATGTCTTCTCTCCCCACTTTGACATCAATGGCAAAGGGCACATACTTGCAATTCCATCACTTCAGAATCATACCTGCTACTCTCCCTGAGTAGCAGCTTCCCATCATCAATCTGGACCAGAAGATATGACTGTGATATCCACCAGACTGATGCAAATCAGTGCACCTTAGTTCATCACCGGAGGGGCAATAACCCCTAACTTCTCCCTGAGATACTCAAAAAAGTCCTTAGGTAGAGGTTTAGTAAAGATGTCTACAATTTGATCCTTGGAAGGCACAAACTCCAATCTAACTTCATTCTTGTTCACTTGCTCTCTCAAAAAGTGAAACTTGATGGATATATGTTTAGTCTTTGAATGTAACACCAGATTCTTAGATATGTTTATTGCACTTGAATTATCACAAAAGATTGTGATAGGCTCCTCATACTCCACTCTTATGTCTCTTAGCATTTGCTTCATCCACAAAACTTGAGTGCAACTACCTGCTGCTGCAATATATTATGCTTCTGCAATGGACAAAGATATTGCCTCTTGTTTCTTGATCAACCAAGAAACCAATCTCTTCCCCAAAAAGAATGCTCCACCACTGGTACTCTTCCGGTAATCCACATCTCCTGCCCAATCTACATCTATATATGCATGAAGAGAAAAATCATGATCTCTGGGATACCACAATCCATACTCAACTGTCCCTTTTAGATATCTAAAAATCCTCTTGATTGCCATGACATGAGATTCTCTAGGATTAGCTTGAAATCTAGCAACAAGATCAACATCATTCATAATGTTAGGTCTAGTTTGAGTGAGATACAACAATCCACCAATCATTGACCTGTACTTTTTCTCATCAGCCTTAGGAGAGTCATCATCTTTGCCCAATTTACATCTGGTTGCCATGGAAGTATTCATTGGTTTTGAGTCTTCCATCCCAAATTTCTTCAACAATTCTTTCACATATTTGCTATGAGAAATGAAGATTCTTTTCTTTGTTTGAGTGATTTGTAGACCCAAGAAGAAATTCATTTCCCCAAGCATGGACATCTCAAATTAATTTTTCATTTGATTTGTAAAAGTTTTACACATACTATCTCTTCCTCCAAAAATGATATCATCAACAAACACTTCAACAATCAAGATGTTTTCATGATCACTTTTGAAATACAAATTACTATCAGCAATACCTTTGTTGAAACCAATCTTCAAAATATACTCATCCAATCTTTCATACCAGGCTCTTGGGGCTTGCTTTAGTCCATACAGTGCTTTCTTCAACTTGCAAACCATATCACCATGATCAGACAATTGAAATCCATCCGGTTGCTCAATATATACTTCTTCTTCCAAGTCACCATTCAGGAAGGCAGACTTGACATCCATCTGATATACTTTGAAGTCCTTGAAGGCAGGAAAAGCAAGAAATAGTCTGACTACTTCAATTCTTGCCACCAGAGCAAAAGTTTCTTCAAAATCAACTCCTTCTATTTGAGAGTAACCCTTGCAGACCAATCTAGCTTTATTTTTGATTACTTCACCAACTTCAATCAGCTTGTTCCGAAAGACCCATTTTGTTCCAATCACACTCTTGTTTCTAGGTCTGGGAACAAGATCACAAGTGTGATTTTTCTCAATTTGCATCAGCTTTTCCTCCATTGCTTTAGTCCAGTTTTCATCATTGCAAGCTTCATTCACTATCACCTATGATCTGATCTTCAGAGTGGTTCAGTCTTACATACCTGGGAACTTTGGGAATTTTTTGCACTTCTGATTCTTGATCAGGTTCATTAAAACTCATCTATTCTTCCTGATTTACCGGATCAGTTTGAATCTGACTTTTAGAAGAGGCTTGGGCTCCTTGAATCAAAACACCATTCTGATCATCTTCATCATATTCATAAAACCTTGAGGGTTTTTCAATTCGTTCATCAACCTTCACATTTGTACTTTCTATCATCTTTCTCAGTCTCTTGTTATAACACCGGTATGCTTTTCTTTGAGTAGAGTAATCCAAGAAAATTCCTTCATCACTTCTAGCATCAAATTTACCTAAATCTTCATCTCTTTTAATGTAACATTTGCTACCAAAAACTCTGAAATACCTCACAGTAGGAGTGATGCCAAACCAAAGTTCATAAAGAGTCCTACTAGTATTGCTTCTTATTTGAACTCGATTGAGAGTATAGACTACAGTGTTGACAGCTTCTCTCCAATAGATCTGAGGAACATTTGCTTCTATCATCATGGTTCTAGATGCTTCCTGGATGGTATGGTTCTTTCTCTCCACTACTCTATTCTGCTATGGAGTCCTAGGAGCAGACAACTGTCTTTTTATTCCATGTATCTCACATAATTCTATGAACTCACCGGATGTGAATTCTCCACCTCTATCAGACCTCAAACATTTTAATTTTAATCCAGTTTCATTCTCTACCATAACCTTGAATATTTTGAATTTCTCAAGAGCTTCTAATTTCTCTTTTAGAAAAGTTGCCCACATCATTCGGGAGTAGTCATCAATTAATAGCATGAAGTATCTATCACCTTGTACACTCCTAATTCTTTTCAGACCACATAAGTCAGTATGAACTAAGTTGAATAATCCAGTAGTAGACAATTCCTTACTCTTGAATGTTACTTTGCTTAGCTTACCCAACTGAAATTCTTTGCACAAGCTATTAGTAGGTTTCACTAGTTTTGGAAGATCTCTTACAGCCTGAGTATTGCTTATCTTGATGATATTATCAAAATTCACATGACACATCCTCCTATGCCATAACCAACTCTGATCAACTTGAACAAACAAGCAACTTTTACCAATACCAACCAAGTGGAAGATATTACCTTTAGTTTGAGTACCGGATGCAATTTTTGTTCCAGAACTTTCAAAGATCTTGCATTTTCTATTCTTGAATCAGAGATCATAGCCTTTGTCCACCAATTGTCCAACACTGAGAAGATTATGCTTCAATCCTTCAACGTACAGTACATTACCAGTTTTGTTCCTTCCATCAAAAGAAATAGTTCCTCTACCTCTGATTCTACCAGCAGAATTATCACCAAAATTTACCACTCCTTCATACCTTTCCAAATCTATGAACTTATTTTTGTCACCTGTCATATGGTGAGAGCATCCACTGTTAATGATCCAATCATCCTTTTCTTCAACTTGGGCAGCCAGAGCTCTTTCTACAACTTTATGATTGACAGATTTAGAGGGCACTGGATCTTCTTCCTTGATGGCAATAAATACCCAATCACTTCCAGATTTGTTTCCTATCTTTGATTCATCATCTGTTACTCCTTCATTATCATCTTCTTCATGAAAATAGTAACAATTCTTTTGGAACCTTGATCTGTTAGGATTTGGCCTTGAAAATCTTTCCGGACATCTTGAGGCAAAATGACCAATCTTATTGCAGTTAAAACACTTAAAAGGTAATTTTCCTTCATACTTACCGGATCCTCTTGGCAGTCTTTTTGCAATAAGGGCTTCAAGATGAGCAGTTTCTGCTTCTTCTTCTTCCAAGTCTTTTCTTGCTTTTTCATACCATGATAGTTTCCTTGAAGAGTTCTCTCCCAGATCAAACCTTTGTTTACCTTTTATAGAGGCACTGGCTTTCAATGCAGATTCAGTCTTGGGAGGTGCATCTCCAAACTCGATCATTTCAAATGCAGCTAATTTACCAGCTGTTGGCTAACAGATTTGTCTTTTTTTTTTAAATAATTTATTCTGACTCTATACCCCTCTTTTAAAGAACAAATGAGTTAAACAACAAATGGGTGAACCTTTTAAATTAGTTCCCCTCTGAATTTAGGTACAGCTCCCTTTAAGATTTTTAGTGAATTTAACCTATTCAACTAACCAAATGCATTTTTAACCAGAAAATGCTTAAGGTAGACTAACATTCATACATAACCATGTCATGAACGTGATAAATTTATACAGTAATAGGATAGAATGCACAGATTCTATTTCGATACTTTCAAACACATGAATACATTCATACAAACTTGCTGAAACAATAAAGAATAGAACACATATGACGAATTGTCCGAATGAAGAGCAATTACCAAATAAAAGGAGATTTTACACAGAAAATCTAATTCCACACATTCAGACGCACAGATCCAAAATAGGTAGTAAGTGTTTCTTCTTTTCATTCACAGATGAAAAATAATCAGACAATTATCACATAATGTCAAAAATCTACAGTTCAGCCCCCCAAAACTTTCTTCTTCTTTTTTTTAAAAAACTATATGTCCCTCCCAATTATAAAAACATATAAATATGAATTTCTTAACCCATGTCTTTGAGCAAATTAAACCCAGAGTTAACATACTTTGACCCATATGGGATTTAGTTTCTTTTTAACAACTGATTATAAAAGAACAAGATTGCTGGAAATAACAGAAATAGGAACTGAAAGAGAATGAGCCAATGAAATTATGACTGGGGCGACGAGTCAGCATCTCCTGATTTGTTATCGGTAGCCTGGGGAGCATGTTGGGCTTTCCACTCCTGAAAGGCAGCAACGAACTCCTGAATTTTAGGGAAGTTTGGTATACCTATATGCTTCATTCTTGATTTCCAAACTTCTTTTTCTCTCCACATTTTCCCAAACTTTTCCTTGTGTTCAAGGAGTGCATTGATGCAGAGATCGAGCAGCGACTCGATTTTAGAAACCCTAGAGAAATCCTCAATTAGAATATTATCATTTTCTTTAACAAAGTTGATTTTATCTCTAAAGGATTGGATCACTGTGTCAACATCTTCCACAGGCTTTCCATCATCTTTTAAGTATTTTACATCGATACATTGCAAATCATGTTGCGGTGATTGGGTGAATTCTGTTATCTCCTTGATTAGCTTTGAGAGTTCAAAGAGTCCTTGTTGAGATATGGAGTTCCTCCATTCAATATTCTTTTTGTTCACATATAACAAATCCTTGTCCACACCAGTCAAGTTCTTTTCTGCCAAAAACTTCTCCAGCCCATATTTCTGAACCTCTTCTATTTGGTTTATTACACTTGTCCACTTGCCTTCGTCTTTTGCCCAAACAACAACCTGTGCTTTAAGATCTTCAATAGTGGCAGCAGTCAGATCATATACATTTTTGAGTTCATGAATATATTCAGTTCCTTTTTGTTCTATGTTGTCCAACCAGTTGTCAAATGTTTTTGAGACCATTTTGCTTCTATGAACTTGATCTAACATTTTTTTATTGACAGGTGATTTCGGGTCGAAAGACAAGGGAACCTGTGAGATCGGGTGTGGGTTAGGATTGTTAATGGCCTTAATGTACTGTGCCATTGAACGCAGAGCTTGTTTCAACTCTCTTTTGTCCTTCTCATCTTTCATTGTTGGCTGACCATTCTCTTAGTGGAAGCTTCAAGATGGTGCACATCTGCAGCTCTGGAGGCAGTACCGAGATCTATCCTCTCCACAGTGAAATAATGCACTGTAGGATCTTGAACCTCTTCTTCAGTCACTGGCTTCGCTATTTCTGCACTCTAGTTACCAGTGTTTGGGTCAATATTTATTTTGGATGTTGTTTTGAGTCTCTTGGACTTGGGGGTCTTCCCCAGACATTTACTAACCATGTCCTCTAAAGGGAGAACAAAAGGAATCACTTTCTTTTTGTCAGATATGGAGCTTTCCAGCCACTTCGGTGCAGGGGCCGAGACTATCTTCCTGGGCTTCTCTCCATCAGAGGGTTCATTTGAAATCATTAACACCTCAGGGGTCTCTAGAAAGGCCTCTGACTGTGAACCAGTGTCAACTGCCTCTATTCTGTTTGGGCTTGTCTCTTTGTCACCCATAGGCTCTTCTGCTTCTTCCTCTGAATTTAAATCAACAATTATTGTCTCAGAAGTCTGCTTCTTTCTTTTCCCTTTAGTTCTCAACCTGGTGACACGAGATGGCAGAACATCCGTGAGGACTCTTCTGGATCTCTTAGAGACAGGGCTTTTCTCAGTCGATGGCTTGGATGCACCTGCACCACAGATAGCAAGGGGTTGATTAGAAGAGTCCATGGGAAGCGATGATGTGACCATTAAAGAGAATTGTTGGACAGTTTTACTCTGAAGCCCTTCCTGTCTTTTTTCTCTCAACCATTTTTCAGTCCTCCTTATCACTGGAAGGGTCTTGATTTCAATTCTGTCCTCTTCTTTCTTGCTCCAGTCCACCTCTGGAATGGGTAAGTGTTCTACCTTCTCAAATTGTGGATCAACCACTTGTTCATCATCAACAAAAATTCTAGAAACGTCCATTTTTAAATTAAGGGTAATTATTTGTCCCAAAGAAAATCTACACCATAGCCTTCTCCTAACTTCAAATTCATCTGGGCAGTCCTCCCAGTAATCTTCCATCTTAGGAAGGTGTGAGTGCCCTGTTCCAAAATCTAGGTTATCTTTAACAAAACATTTACTGTCGAATTGAGCCCTGGCAGTGAAGAATTGAAAATTGAACCTTTTGAGGTTCACCTCCAGATTCAAGGCATCAGATTTTGAATGGCATGAATAATGCCCAAGTTCAATAGGAAAAGCAATACCACAACCCCTTTTTGATGGGAATTTGTTATCAACATGTGCCAATTGCCGACATACCTCCATCAATACAAAACGATCGAATACATATCTAGGCAACTTCAAGGGTTCACCATCAAATCCTCCAATTCTGATATAAGTGAATTCAGAAAATTGGATGAAAAAGCTACTGTAGATACTGATCAGTTGCATTGCTTCACTGGTCATTCTTTTACCTGGATTGCCTGCCAGTTCATAGGTCATTTTTCCAGTGAAGACATCATTAATCCTTTTATAATTTTCATAACAATTTTTTCTTTGCAACTGTGAATAATATTCGTAAATCTTACTGCTCTCATCTAAAGGCTCATGAGGTAGGTCAAACCAATCTCTTGTGGATGCTAAACAGTAGAACAAATATGAAGACATAAAGAAATCCCTATTACCCAGACGATTATTTAAACTCTGATGTAGACAGTCAGCTACTATCTCAGCCCAATCCAAATATTGTTCACCCTGAAGGATGACTTGTATGAAAAAGTACATCCAGTCCTCCCAGTAATAGGCATGCTGATTACCTCTCAGTTTGTGCAACAACACCACAATATCCCTTACTTCCTGTATCAAATGATCTCTAGTAAGGGGTCTGGGCAGCCTTGAACCGCCCTTTTGAAATTTTAGCAGCCAGTTCCTTGCTATTACACTTCTGTAAGTTGGTCTCTTTTCTGAGAAATACCCATTGGAGGCAATAATGTCAAGACTGGAATACGCCTCCTTAGGCGGTATCGTCATCACAAACATGAGGGTTTGTTTGTCAACATGGAATAACACATCCCCGTCTACTTTTTTGATGCACCTGTGTTGGGGATCGTATCTGTTTATACACTCTTGAACCAACTCTGGGCAGAATATAGCTTGAGGAAAGGCTGTGGCTTCAACTAAACCACTATCCACAATTTTCTTCATTGTGGGGGTTTGGACAGGGTTTCTAGTTCTTCCTATGAATTCCTCTAAATCATATTGAACTAATGCAGTATCTCCAAATTTTGAGTGAGAGTAAGTGAGACCAAGGCCATGTTCATCTCCCAAACATGTAGATTTCAAAGACATACTTGGACGATTATAATAAAACACTTCGAATTTCAAAAATAACAGAAATTCCAGAGGCTCTTCTTTCCAGTATAAGAATTCGGAATAGCACAGGGGAAACAGAACTCACCTTTAGGATATTTGAATTCACTGCGAAAACTTGAATAACAAGAGCCTTACACTTCTAGCGCTATCCTTCTCCGCATTGCACAGTATATTTTCTTGCTAAAATTAGCTTGTTCTTGGTTAATAATGGCACTTACCAGAATGAATAATCATCGCTTGGAACAATACGTGCCAAAAATATTTGAAAAGACGTGAACTCTGATTTCTTCATTAATCGCGAGTAATGTTCGTGTGCCATCATGAAGTACAATGATTATCCATAGTCTCCGCTAAATTAGAGCTCTCGGTTTCATGATGAGTTTCTGACAAATTTTCCTCCAACTTTCCTGCTAAGTTTGACTTAGAAAGCTGCGGGAGCAAACGGGACCAAAATTACCAAATCTTTAAACTTAATGAACTATTGAACCTTTAGGACATGGTTCAATGCGATGGTTCAATGTGATGGTTCAAGCATGCCAACTGGAATTTATAGGTAGGCAAAAGATTGACTTACCGAAACAGGGACTTGACTCCTGAACCGTTGAACTTGTGAAGATATGGTTCAATATGAAAGTTCAACGACGCAAGGGTTATGTAGACCAACAAAAAGTTACGCGGCTTCGGTAAAAGGTTTCCAATTATAAAATAGTGAACTATTGAACCTTGAACCATTGAACCTCGCGGCAGAGTACAAGCGGGAGGTTCAACGATATATTAGTAGACAAGGAAACTGCGTGACCCGACTCATAGGAAGACAATGAGTGCTAAACCTTAAGACCATTGAACCATTGAACCTTGAACCCCGCTATAGAGTACGCGCGGAAGGTTCAAGTTCAACCCGAAAGTACAAAGACGCTTAAGACAAGTAAAAGGTAGCTTGCTTTATGTGACACTTTAGACATATTGAACCATTGAACCTTGAGCTTTGAGAATGGTTCGGGTTCAAAGGTCCAAACCTTTTATACAAAGACGACACATGGGTAAAATTTGAAGGACTAAGAGTCGATTTACAAAGCAAAGGTATGACCAAAAATATAGTACGGTAAACCGACTCTTGCTTAAGAAATATTACCGATACATAAATAAACTAGGGTGACTCAAAAGGAAACACCAGCCAATTGATCTCTTGTGACAGCTGTCTGGGCTCTGAATTCTTCAATGGCAACAACCTTGATTTTATAAGAAGCAGGAAGGGATCTAAGAATTTTGCCAACAATCTCATCTTCATCCAAGACTCCACCAGCACATCTAATTCCACAAACAAGCTCATTTACTCTTGGCATAAAAGTAGTGATATTTCCATCTTCTCTCATCTTTAGATTTTCAAATTTTCCTTTCAGACTTTGTAGCCTTGCACATTTGACATACTTGTCTCCTTCATGCAGAAGTTCTAGTTTTTCCCAAATCTCAAAAGCAGTTGGTAGGTCAACAACATTTGAAAGCTCTGAATCAGATAATGTGCTTAGAAGAGTTTCTATAGTCTGTAGATTGTTTTCAGCATCTGTGATTTCATTTGGGGCTTTCGGGCCACCCTGTGGAGGAGTATACTTTGTTGAAGCCATGGTCCAGTACTGCATTCCCAGACATTGCAAGTGACATTTCATGCGACTTTTCCAAAGATTAAAATTGGTTCGATCAAACTTTGGACTATCCTTCTTGTAGGATGACATCCTAGATCTCCTCAAGCAGTTAAGCTCTTTTAGAGGAACTTAGCTCTGATACCAATTGTTAGACTTAGGGCAGACAACTGAGAGGGGGGGTGAATCAATTGTCCAAAACTTTCTTCCAATTAAACACTTAAATCCACTTTGTAATTTAGTAACATAATGATAAATCAATCAAGGAAAGATAATGCATTAAATCAAGAGCAGAAACACATTAATACACAGGACACCAAGATTTTGACGTGGAAAACCTAGTTAAGGGAAAAACCACAGGGTGATTAACCCAAGATTGTATTCTCTGTTAGAAGAATAGAAAGAACAAAATGGCACATGCCAATTAGGGTTCACTGCTGGAGCACACTACTCACAAGAGGCCCACTGCCTACAAGAGACACACTGTCTACAAAATAACAAGTATTACATACATGAACTGGAGAATAGCATCTTCACCATGCTTGAATTAGTTCCATTTAAGCCCAATACTTTTGCTCTGCCTTTCGCTCTCCTCCTTGCTACCACACACTCATCTCCACTAGATTCACTATGAAATGACTTTACAATCCCTTATTTATACAAGACATCAACTTAGGAATAATCATCTAAGTCAGCAAACATATACAAGAACATTCGCAGGATGTGTAACTCATCCGGTCAGACAGTCTCAGGAAGAACACCATCATTCGGAAGTTATTCTTAAATTGTGAGCTCCAACTCCAATGTGAACCACCAATATGAACTGGACATGATCCAAAGACCTCCACAAGCTTGCCTGAATCACCAAGAACATCCACACTTCATCTGCTTACTGAAATCCTTCTCTCCTTCATCTGGAACCTCAGGAACACAATCTATCATCACTGTCACAAAGGAATAGATGCTTGCAGACCTTCAAACCACAAACCAATTGAGTTGATACTTCACAAAGACTTCCTAAACACTCCCTCAAATCCGCAGAATAGGATAATGCATTTCTGGATCTCACTAGACCTGTTTGTGTCACTCTGTCACCTCTAAACACCTACCGGAATCGGTTTTACTTGAGCGGCCACAACTTCTTCAAATCTTGATGCGGACCTCTAAAATCTTTACTAGATGTCCTCAAGACACATATCTACAAATCCTTTGAACCGCATCCTCTAATATTCATCTTATCTTACTGTCTTCATTGTTCTTCTCTGTTCCTAATTAAGACTAATTTTCTCAATATCCTCAGCAAACAGTTCATCCAATCCTTATCATTAATGCAACAGGAGTATGTTTACATCAATGACAACACTGGTTAGGCCCATACTTGCAACATGGATGATGTGGTAGCTTATGGATTAGCGGGGATAGATTGAGGATCCTTCACAGGAGTTTGTGTTGAGGTTTTAAGCTTTGGCGATACACCCCATTTCTCATGTAATTGTTCTCTATTTTCTCAAGATGCTCCTCCACACTCTTTTTATTCATCTTGTCCATTATTTCTTTGTAAGTTCCAAACCTCTCTATTGTAGTGTCCTTAGATTTACTGAGAAGGTTATTAGCATATGCCTTTATCTCCTCCACAAAGACCTCATAAGGCAATCTCAGTATCCAAGTTGTCCTTGGTTTTACCGCTTCAATGTATGTGAAGTCTTTATCAACCAAGAAGGTAATTTGTTCTTTATAGTGCCATACCATATTGTATGGTATTATCTCTCTAGCTTGCATGTCTACTTCTAGGGATTTGAAAACCCCCTAGTACATAGTGCTACAATTCTTGGAATCACCAAAACCCCTCGTATGATTTTTGATTTGTGCAGCAACAGAGATATGTTGTTGCCAAACCTTTCCCTTCAATCAAGGAACCTCATTCAAGAAATAAAATACTAGGAAAATAATGAGATTACCATACCAAAATTATAGTTTGAATCTTTTGTTCTCTTCAAATTATCCATCAGTTGCTCTCTCATGACTTTGTAGAGGTCAAAGTCTTTTCCCTCCTTTATCATTTGATATGTAGTATGAATCATTGTACTAGTGGTTGATCCTTCTCTGTTTGCATAATAAACCTTGTATGCAATGCTCATTGTGGCATACCAGACCCCTGGATCAGTTATATCATTCACATTTAGGGTTCTCTTATCAAATTTTTCCCCAGTCAACTTTGTAACCCTGTCACTCTTGAATGATTTCATTACTGGTTCCGGTACTGTTGAGCTTAAACTAGTGACAACCCTAATTGCATCTTTGGTAATTTGATAGGGTTTTTCAAGGTATAAAAATTCATCATGAATTCTACTTAAGACAATCGTTACCCATTCATGTGCATTGTAGAAATTTGGGTAATCTTTCCAGACATCTAGTCTTTTAGCCGCAACATTCGCATACTTTGGTTTGTATCCATTATCATCCAAGAGGGTATCTCTCAGCTCCTCAAACTTCATGTAATCAATTTCCTTAAGTGTAGAGTGAATGTATGTCCTTACATCCTCAATATACATGACATCAGCTGGAATGTTTGAGAATGCTTCATCCTTATCCACTTCCACAGCCTTGTATGGACATTTCTTATACTTTGGTCTTGGTTTCTCCGAAATATCAACTAGCTTTAGAGTTGCCATTCTTATCTCCTTTACTTTTGTAGCTAGGGTTTCACTTCTCACTTCTTCTTCTCTCAAATCAGTAGCTAGTGCTTCTCTTTTAACTCTTTTCTGCTCAAGGTTGCTAATTGCTCTGAATACAAATGAGGAGGAATTGAATGATTGGGACTTAAGTAACTTTCTTTTTGCCCTAACCTTTTGCATTTATTGCACCTTTTTCTTATTAGGTTATTAGTTTGGTGAGTTCTATAAGTTCACATAGACCTATTTCCATCTAGAAATACTTTGCATTTCATTTTTTTCATTTTGGAGATTTGGGGTATTGAAACTATCTTGCTTTATCAACATCCTCTTCTGTCAAATTTATGCCAGATCATCTATATGCCTTGCTTCCATTTGTAGAAGCAACAATCATTCAGGGGGTTTTGAAAAATTATGCAATGGTTAGCTCCCCCTAACTCCATGAATTTTCTTAATCGACTATGAAGTCTTAGTTGCATGAGGCAAAAGAACAAGATCTTCCTTCTTTTGCTTGATCATGGTTTCCTCCATTTTCTTGTGCTAAATAGGTGGTTCCATAAAACCACTTCTACAAAAACTAGCTTTATGCCCAAAGTTATTGCACTCACAACATATGACATTATACACTAGAGGCAAGAAAGACTTTTGCCTCATATAACCATTTCTCCCTATCTTGGTTCTACAATCAACAACCTTATGACCAAACTTATTGTATGAATAACAATAACCATAAAAGAATTGAGATTACTTGGTTATAGAAGATTATCTTGTAGGAGGAGGACCCCTAAATCTCTTCTTTAGGTCTCTGACCTTTATGAAGCCATCATCGAACTTATGCTTCTCATATTCAGTCTTCTTAGAGACTTCAGTGTAGGGTTCTTGCTTCTTCATCTCATGCATGCCTTCAAGTATATCTTATATTTTTGAATTCTGACCTTTCTCAAATCCAAGACTGCCCTTATTCTTAACTGGTCTTTGATTGTTGATTATCTCATCAAGGATTTTTGTGCTTTTCTTAAGTTTTAGACTCCTATCTATTTAATCCTTTGCTTTCTCTAGTTCCTTCCTTAGGGAGACAATTTCTTCAAGTCTGGAGCATTCATTTGATTTGGTATTGAGTTTAGCATTTAGGTAATCTGCAACTCTTTTACCTTCTTCAATTTGAACTTTCATGTTGTCAATTTCTTCTTCTAATTCTTTAAGCATAGCCTTATATTCTCTATTCTCCTTCCTTGCTACTCTCAGATCATCTAGAGCAGAATGAGTTCGCCTTCAAGATCAACTTCACATTCTTTTTCATCAATGACTATCATGTCTTCATCATCCTCTGCAGGGTTCTTATCATTATCCAAAACTTCATTTTCCATAAGTAGGGCTACTTTTCTTTCACTTTCAGATGTGCAATGATTGCCTTCATACATGTTATGAAGTTTTTGCTAGATATCCTTAGCAGATTTGTAATGCACTATTTTGACAAATTTAGACTTTGTCAAACCACATACAATTGTGTAAATAGGGAATGATCCTTCTTGACTTGCCATGTGTTCCAACCCAAGATCTACCTCTAGCTGTTAGACTTCATCAATGAACCTTGCTCTGATACCAATTATTGAACACACATAAGATGAGGCACCAACCTCTGTACCAAAACACTTGACTAATTCTAATGGTTCAATCACCTTTGTAGCATCATCTCCTTTAACTCTTTGATATTGACTTACTTAGATAATGTCAACACCTTCACTCTATCATCTCTACTCAAAACACTTCCGCAATACACTACTGACTCTGTTATGAACATGTATCGTAGCCTCCAGAGTTACTTCTCAATTTTTGGATCATTCATATTTTTTGCATATACTCTCTCTCTTTCTCTCTCACACACACACACACTTGTAGCAATCTTCTTACCTTCATAAATATCCTCCACAAGTCTTCAAAAACATCATCTTTGTCATCCTAAATGTAACGTGTAACATGAAACATGTAACGACCTTGCTTGTTGGCTCCCAAATCATCTGCGGTAATGTAGGAATGAAATCCCATAATGTGATTCATACCAAGAGGTCTATTAGACCAATTTTACCTTCTCCCATCCTTTCCTACTGATGCACTCTTCCATACACACGGCGCAACCACTCAAGTATACCATGCTGGCACTGCAAACACTTATCCTTTCATACATTAGTTCTAGACCCAATGTAGTACCAGAGAAGAAAAATAACAAAAATAAGTTCACACAATAAGAAATATGAGTCCTAACCATCTTCCTCATAAAACTTTTGTTTCTGGTTCTAGCATCCTTTTGTTGGTGCAAGTGATCAGACATTGAAACCTGTTATCCCTACACTTGTTTCACAGTCTTACCTTGGAACATTGCTAAACATACTTGCAGTACTTTTTACATTCTAAAATTTGGATATGTTATGATATACACCATTATTCACATATGGTTCAAACCACTAGGCTGTATCTTCAAGTGTGGAGAAATGCAGAGCATTCTTCTGTACCTTTGAGAGTGCAACAACGTTGTAACACCACTATCTTCACTCTGCTAACTCTAGAAAGCTTTGTGGTAGCTCTTATGCTCTCAAATCCAAACCACACATACCATGTAGCTATTTATAGCCAACTTCTAGTCTATAGGCTCATGTCTTCATTTCTAGAGGAATGTGGTACATTTTCCTGAACTTGTGACACCCTTCATAAGCTGAAATTTACTTAGTTTTTTTCAAAAAATTTGCAACTTTCTTCAGCAAGAACCAACCATCATGACTCAATATCATCGAAGGACAACATATGAAACCAACATTTCTCCATGACATTTTTTATCCAATGCGCCATACCAAACACATTAAAGACAACACTTCAAGCACTTTGACAACTTTCACCTATCCATGAACTTCAAAAGATAAGGCACAACTGTGTATAGATGATACTGATCGCTTATATCTTTCATCATCACTGCTCCTTTGATCACTACTCCTTTAACATCAATGATTACCACTTTTTTGACATCAATGAGAACCTATGCAACAATTTTAAGGGAAGGATCTTATGTATATGAACTATATGAAGGTGTAGTATAGTTGGATAGTTGCATAATCAAATGTCTCAATGGTTAGTAGGAATTTCTTAGGGGACCTTGTGCTAGGAGTTCCTTCTTATCACATTGTTTTCTCTGTATGTTTTGGCGATTAGTTGTCTTGGTAGAGCCATATATTGTTACAAAGGACTTTATAATAGTCTTTTCAATAATGCATGAAAGGCTTTCTTGACTAGAGATGGATGTTAAAGAATGTGTGGTATGTGATGTTTTCCTATATTTTTATGATTCGTGCATGTGTATATCTCAAGCTCTATTGTAGTCCCATACATTTATCCTTCTTCCTGAATGTTGCAACTCTATTTCCCAATTGAATAGGCACTAGCCTAGTTGGCTAGAAGATAAATCTCTTCATTTAAGTAACTTTTTTTACCATTCTTAGTCTAGAAGTAGCTTTTAGGTCCTACACACTCACATGATTTAGTATTACATAGGTTTATCCACATCCTAAGTGAGCTCAATATTGGAACACATATAGATAATCATGTTGGTGTAGTCTTCAAGATGCATATATGTATGAACTATAAGGGGATTCATCAATGATAACTTGTAAACTTGTTTATATCTTTGGTTTCATGTGCATTCTTGTCTCAATCTACTTATTGTGAGTAATTCAAGTCGATTCATAGTTACAATTAGGGCATGATAGTTAGGACATAGGTTAAGTGCACAAAGATGGGGGACCAAAAGGGGGTCTTAAGATATCACTTTTTTTTTTCTGAAATTAAAAAAGGCTGATGTTGGATGAGAAATTGAAGATAGTTACACTCAAAATTTGAAGATACAACAAAAACAAGAGTTGTAGTGCTCTGAATCTAGTTCTAAACTACTACTTTTTTTGAAAAATGGTTGAGATTAAGGGGTTCAAAAACGGGGACCACACAAATTGGTCCTATTTTTTTAAAAAAAACATAACATAGCGTATGGTGTGCTGCCCCTAAAATGTTAACTTTTTTTTAGTATTTCAAAAATTGCTTTGGCGAGAAATTATCTAACACCATGAGTTTATCCCTAATTTTTTTGATAATTTTTTCATGAATAATTGATTTTTTACTAATTTTCAAAATGGACACATCCTGAAAAATAGAAAATTGAGCATGATCTCCCTTAAAAATTTTGAAAACTAATCGAAAATCCATTTTTTAAAATACATGTAGAATGAAGTCTAGTTTCTAAAAATGTAATTTATTTGAAATTTTGATGAATGGTTAAAAAAAAGTCAAATACCACACACTGGTTTTTGACAAAAAATAGATACAATAACAAAATAAATTAAAGATAAATCCTTAGCATACTCAAAACATGAAAAAAATTATATGGTAGAAAGCTAAGAGAGAGCTTAAGATTATGGTGGTATTTTTTTGACATGTCATTGAAACACGTGCAAACCTGGTGGGGAGCACACTCTAGATTATGTATTTTTTGTTACAATCTAGAAAAGCACGTCTTTGGACATCCAAAACACAATCCAAGCCTTTGGTTTGGAAGCCCAAGGAAAATCCAAGCCAAAGGCTTGTAAATTACCAAAGCAAAGCATAACACAAGCGTGTTATAATGTGCTTGCTTTATGGTGAAATAAAATCATCTCTCCCTCCCTCCTTACCCCTCTCTATTATTCTCTCTCTCTCTCTCCCCTCTAGGTCTCTCCCTCCCCTCCTCTCTCTCTCTACCTCCTACCCTCTCTCTCACTCTCTACTTCCCTCCCCTCTCTACCTCCTAGCCCTCTCTCACTCTCTACCTCTCTCTATCTATAGGGAGATATGGAGAGATAGAGGAGACAACAGGGAGAGATAGGGAGATAGAGTTAGTGAGATGTCCAGAGAGATAGGGAGAGAGATTGAGAGGTAGAGGGATGATAGAGATAGGGAGATAGAAGGGAGAGTTAGGGAGATAGAGGTTTATGATTGCTCAGGTTTAGGGTTTAGGGGTTTGGGGAGAGAGAGAGAGAGAGGTTTAGGGGAATTATTTGGAGTTTATGAGTTTAGGGTTTAGGGGAATTATTTAGGGTTTAGGGGTTAGGTTTTCAAGGTTTAGGGTTTAGGGTTTAGGGTTTAGTGGTTAGGGTTTAGGGGTTAGGGTTTAGGAGTTTAGGATTTAGGGTTTAGAGAGAGATAGAAAGAGGGGACCGATGGAGATTGGGAGAGATAGAGGAGACAAAGGGGAGAGATAGGGAAATAGAGAGTGAGGGACATGTCCAAAGATATAGGGAGACAGATTGAGAGGTAGAGGGATGATAGAGATAGGGAGATAGGGGATAGATAGGGAGATAGAGGTTTAGGGTTTCTTGGGCATAGGGTTGATGGGTTTGGGGTTTAGGTTTTCTCAGGTTTAGGGTTTAGGGTTTAGGGTTTAGGGGCTAGGGGTTAAGGTTTAGAGGTTTAAGGTTTAGGGTTTAGAGAGAGAGAGAGGACCGATAAGGAGATATAGAGGAGATGAAGGGGAGAGATGAGGAGATAGAGAGTGAGGGACATGGCTAGAGACATAGGGAGAGAGATTAAGAGGTAGAGGGACGATAGAGATAGGGAGATAGGGGAGAGATAGTGAGATAGAGGATTAGGGTTTAGGGTTTAGAGGTGAGGGGTTAGGGTTTCAAGGCATTAGAGAGAGATGTTTAGGGGAATTATTTAGGGTTTAGGGTTTAGGGGTTAGGGGTTAGGGGTTAGATTTTAGGGGTTTAGGGTTGCTTGGGTTTAGGGGTTTAGGGTTTAGGGGTTAGGGTTTAGGAGTTTAGGGTTAAGAGAGAGACAAAAAGAGGGGATTGATAGAGATTGGGAGAGAAAGAGGAGACAAAGGGGAGAGATAGGGAGATAGAGAGTGAGGGACATGTCCAGAGACATAGGGAGATAGATTGAGAGGTAGAGGGATGATAGAGATAGGGAGATAGGGGATATATAGGGAGATAGAGGTTTAGTGTTGCTTGGGTTTAGGGTTTAGGGGTTAGGGGTTAGGGGTTAAGGTTTGGATGTTTGTAGTTTAGGGTTTAGAGAGAGAGAGGGCTGATAGGGAGATATAGAGGAGATGAAGGGGAGAGATAGGAAGATAGAGAGTGGGGGACATGGACAGAGACATAGGGAGAAAGATTGAGAGGTAGAGGGTTGATAGAGATAGGGAGATAATGGAGAGATAGGGAGATAGAGATTTAGAGTTTAGGGTTTATGGTTTAGGAGTTAGGGGTTAGGGTTTAGGGGCATTAGTGAGAGAGAGGTTTAGGGGCATTATTTAGAGTTTATGAGTTTAGGTTTCTCAAGTTTAGGGTTTAGGGTTTAGGGGTTAAGGTTTAGGGGAATTATTTAGGGTTTATGGTTTAGGGTTAGGGGTTAGGTTTTAGGGGTTTGTGGTTGATTGGGTTTAGGGTTTAGGGGTTAAGATTTAGGAGTTTAGGGTTTATGGTTAAGAGAGATAGAAAGAGGGGACTGATAGAGATTGGGAGAGATAGAGGAGATAAAGGGGAGAGATAGGGAGATAGAGAGTGAGGGACATGTCCAGATACATAGGGAGATAGATTAAGAGGTAGAGGGATGATAGAGATAGGGAGATAGGGGATAAATAGGGAGATAGAGGTTTAGGGTTTCTTGGGTTTGGGGTTATGGGTTTGGGGTTTAGGGTTGCTTGGGTTTAGGGGTTAGGGGTTAAGGTTTGGATGTTTAGGGTTTAGGGTTTAGAGAGAGAGAATCAATAGGGAGATATAGAGGAGATGAAGGGGAGAGATAGGGAGATAGAGAGTGAGGGACATGGCTAGAGACATAGGGAGAATGATTAATAGGTAGAGGGACGATAGAGATAGGGAGATAGAGGTTTAGGGTTTAAGGGTTAGGGTTAGGGTTTAGGGAAATTAGAGAGAGAGAGAGGTTTAGGGGCATTATTTAGAGTTTATGAGTTTAGGGTTGCTCAAGTTTAGGGTTTAGGGGTTAAGGTTTAGGGGAATTATTTAGGGTTTAGGGTTTAGGGGTTAGGGGTTAGGTTTTAGGGGGTTAGGGTTTAGGGATTTAGGGTTTAGGGGTTAGGGATTAGGAGTTTAGGGTTTAGAGAGAGATAGAAAGAGGGGAACAATAGAGATTGGGAGAGATAGAGGGGAGAGATAGGTAGATAGAGAGTGAGTGACATGTCTAGAGACATAGGGAGATAGATTGAGAGGTAGAGGGATGATAGATATATGGAGATAGGGGATAGATAGGGAGATAGAGGTTTAGGATTTCTTGGGTTTAGGGTTTAGGGGTTTGGGGTTTTAGGGTTTCTTAGGTTTAGGGTTTAGGGGCATTATTTAGGGTTTAGGGTTTAGGGGTTAGGGGTTAAGGTTTAGAGGTTTAGGGTTTAGGGTTTAGAGAGAGAGGACTGATAGGGAGATATAGAGGATATGAAGGGGAGAGATAGGGAGATAGAGAGTGAGGGACATGGCTAGAGACATAGGGAGAGAGATTGAGAGGTAGAGGGATGATAGAGATAGGGAGATAAGGGAGAGATAGTGATGCAGAGGAAAAGGGACTCAATCACAACAAACTTAACAAATTCCAACAATGGTCCAATACAAATGATGAAAATGTGCACTTTAGTTTACTCTAGGCAATGTGTTCCTAAGCCTAAAAACATGGGGCAACAATTTACACCTTTTTCATCATAACATTTTTAAAACACCTGCAAATGAAAATGTAAAACTTGTTTTGGATACCCTTTTGGCCCTAACTCAACATATTTCAAAATGGGCTAGGGTTGTTTTGTACGAAATTGGTCAAAACAAGGTTGTTCCAAACTGGGAACCTTAGTTAGGGTTCAGACCTGTCCTCACAAAAATGGTCATAACGTATTCAAATATTAATAAAAATGATCCAAACAACAAGAAAATAAAAGAAGAAAAGATTCCCCATCTTCCCCAACTAGTTTCAGGTCTGTATTGTACCGTACATGGCTGTACTAGCACATTTTCAAGCTGCAAATTCTAGAAAACATTGTTAGAAGAGAGCAGCCTTCACTAAAATGGCCATAACTTTCACAAATATCAATGAAAATTGATGCAACAAAAAGAAAAACAAAGTAGATTCACATCTTAACAAAATCCAATAACTTTTAGATCATTACATGGGCCATACAGGTCATACATAGTGAAAGAACAAGATTGCAACGTTAGGAAACCATAAAAGCTTGCTTCTATTCATCAAAATTACCAAAAATCCATCCTTCTCTTCCTCTATTCAACTTTTAGGGGTGTTTTTTTGCATTTACAATCAATACCAATGGTTTGTAACCATTTCTTGCTTGCATGTAACCATTTTCTTGATTTCTTGCCACCTTGCTAAAATTGCATGACAACTTTTAGCAACTTTTGATAACATTAGCAACTTTTAACATTTTAAAACCAGTGACCTTCTAACACACCAAAAATGGATTAATATGAATCCAAATGGTCATAAATGACCTTATTAAACACTAAAACACACCATCAACCTAAAAACATAAAAATGTCAAAATTAAGCTTATGAGGCTCCTGATGCCCTTGTACCATACACGCAAGGGGAAGAAGACTCAAGTCCCACTTGAGTGTAGGTCTTCTTTTTCTTCCTGATCTTCCAATTCTTCTATACTATTGTCTTGATGTCTTCTTGGCTTTGTTTTTGTGTCTTCCACTTGTTTTCTCTAGGTTGTCTTCTCAGCTCCTTCTCTTCTTCCTTCCTTGCAAGGCATTCCTCTTTCGGCATCCTCCTCTGAACCTGATCTCTTTCAAGAGCCTACTTCTTAATGATTTTTATCTCCTTGTCTAACAAACCTGCACATACATAGTCCAATCAAAGATCAGAAATAAAATATTGAGATCTTGAGGTCTCCTCCTTATCTCCTTGCACCATACACTCCACTTCAACACCCAAGAGATCCTCCATGTGTGTTATGGTTGTCTTAGGACTGAACTTGCCCTCTAAGGGTCTCCTTTGATAAATAGCATCTTCTAACACTTCCATCTTAGTTGTTAATTACTCTTGAATTTCATACACAAAGTAGTGTTCCTCTTTCACAAACCTGCCATCTCCTTCCAAAGGATGTGATCAATCTCTGTATACGGACTGAATACTTCCTACTACACTTTAGGGCTACCTTCATCATTGAACTTTTCAGTTTGTCCTACTGCTACTAACAACTTATCATTCATATCCATTTCTTCCAATAATAAAGCATCCAATTCATCATGCATGTCATCAAACACTAGTCTTTCTCTAAGAGAACACAAAACATGTTCTTTATTCATCAACCTTTCACTATCAAAAATAGAATGCAATATGCATTCACCAAGTATCTCACCTTCCTCAGGATGACACAGTATTCCATCTTCTTCACTTAGGATTTCTTCTTCATTTACTATTATTCCTTCATTTACACACTCAAATCTTTCATTAATTTCAAAACAATGAGACTTACTTGCCTCCACATCTCTTCCCTTGGATGGCTTGTCAAGTACTTTCAGCCACCTTATCAATCTATTATCTTCCTACTGCTTCCTTCTCTTTTCCATCATTTTCTTAAGAGGCCACTTCACCATTTTCTTAACCTCTATAAAGAATCCATGTAATCTTATTCCTTGCAGTAGCTCCAATATGATGCCCAACTTGTCCAAACTCTCTCTTATCTCTTTTATCTCTGCTTCAACATCCTATTGTGGCTTGGGTTGGTTCCTTTTCCTTTCCTTATGCAGTATCTCTTCCATAAGCTTCATCACTGTAAGCAATTTTTTTAGTTCCATTTTCTACCTCAATCTGTTGGCAACTTTGGTTTTGAGCATCACTTGTACTCTTCTCCTTCCTTCAAGCCTATCTAGGCTTCTCCTACCTAAACCACCCACACAACTTACCACACAAAGCACACCTTGCAAAATGATCAATACAACAAAACTATTACAAACTCTTGTAGTTTTCGTTTATTTCTTCCTACCATCTAGATCTTCTGCACTTTGATACCAAAATGATGCAGAGGAAAAGGGACTCCATCACAACAAACTTAACACATTCCAACAATGGTCCAATACAAATGATGCAAATGTGCACATTAGTTCACTCTAGGCAATGTGTTCTTAAGCCGAAAAACATGGGGCAACAATTTAGACCTTTTTGGTCATAATATTTTTGAAACACCTGCAAATGAAAATGTAAAACCTGTTTTGGATACGCTTTTGCCCATAAACATATGTCAAAATAGGCTAGGGTTGTTTTGTATGGAACAGGTCAAAACAAGGCTATTCCAAACTGGGAACCCTACTTAGGGTTCAGACCTATCCTCACAAAAATGGTCATAACTTATTCAAATCTCCATTAAAATTATCTAAACAAAAATAAAATGAAAGAAGTAAAGATTCCCCATCTTCCCCAACTAGTTGCAGGTCCATAGTGTACCGTACATGGTCGTACTAGCACGTTTTTAGACTACAAATTCTGGAAAACATTGTTAGAACATACTAGCCTTCACCAAAATGGCCATAACTTTCATAAATCTCAATGAAAATTGATGGAACAAAAACAAAAAAAAGTAGATTCACAGCTTTAAAAAATCCAATAATGTTCAGATCATTACATGGGTCGTACAAGTCGTACATAGTGAAAGAACAAGACTGCAACGTTAGGAAAACATAAAAGCTTGCTTCTATTCATCAAAATTACCAAAAATCTGTCCTCCTCTTTCTCTATTTGACTTTTGAGGGTGTCTTTTTGCATTTACAATGAATGTCAATGGTTTGTAACCATTTCTTGCTTGCATGTAACCATTTTCTTGAATTTTTGCCACCTTGCTAAAATTGCATGACAATTTTTAGCAACTTTTGACAACATTAACAACTTTTAACATTTTAAAACCAATGACCCTCTAACACACCAAAAATAGATTAATATAAATCCAAATGGTCATGAATTACCCTATTAAACACTAAAACACACCATCAACCTAAAGATCCAAAAATGTCGAAATTAAGCTTATGAGGCTCTTGATGCCCCTGCACCAGGTAGGGAGATAGAGGTTTAGGGTTTAGGGTTTAGGAGCATTATAGATAGAGAGAGTTTTAGGGGTTATGGATTAGGGGAATTATTTAGGGTTTAGGGGTTTAGGGTTGCTCAGGTTTAGGGTTTAGGGGTTAGGGGTTTAGGGTTTAGGGTTTAGGGTTTAGAGAGAGATAGAGAGGGGAACAATAGAGATTGGGAGAGATAGAGGATACAGAGGGGGGAGAGATAGGGATATAGAGAGTGAGGGACATGTTTAGAGACATAAGGAGAGAGATTAAGAGGTAGAGGTATGATAGAGACATGGAGATAGTGGAGAGATCTAGGGAGATAGAGGTTTAGGGTTGCTTGGTTTTAGGGTTTAGGGGTTTGGAGTTTAGGGTTTAGGGGATTAAGGTTGCTCGAGTTTAGGGTCTAGGGTTTATGGGTTAGGGGCATTATTTAGGTTTTATGGTTTAGGAGTTAGGGGTTAAGGTTTAGAGGTTTAGGGTTTAGGGTTTAGAGAGGGAGAGGGAGGACTGATAGGGAAATATAGAGGAGACTGAGGGGAGAGATAGGGAGATAGAGAGTGAGGAACATGGCCAGAGACATAGGGAGAGAGATTGAGAGGTAGAGGGATGATAGAAATAGGGAGATAGGGGAGAGATCTAGGGAGATAAATGTTTAGGATTGCTTGGGTTTAGGGGTTTAGGGTTGCTCAGGCTTAGTGTTTATGAGTTAGGGGTTAAGTTTTAGGGGCAATATTTAGGCTTTAGGGTTTATCATTTAGGGGTTAGGGGTTAAGGTTTAGAGGTATAGGGTTTAGGGTTTAGAGAGAGAAAGAGGACCGATAGGGAGATATAAAGGAGATCGAGAGGAGAGATAGGGAGATAGAGAGTGGGGGATGTTGGTTCTTCTAACTTATTGTCAGAGTCCTCTAAAGATCTAGCCAATTCTTCATGCTTAAAGGCTTTGGGTCAATGGCCAACAAACATGATTACAATGATGAGTTGAAAAATCCTCTACACTTTTGGTTCTGCAAGACCAAGGTGTGTGTACCCATACAATATCCAGGGGGTATATCTTGACTAATGTGGATGTTGTTGTTTAAACAGAGGTTCTGAATGACACTATATTAAAGAAATGATCAATTCTTCTTGGATTGTCTTAATCCTTTGGCAATACAGTTCAGACCTGGTTGAGAACAGTAAAAGATTGAATTCTACTCTAAAATAGTACATAAATAGAAATAATTTTGATTTGTTTGGATGGATCTAAATCACAATATCAGCTTAGTGAGAGATTGGTGCCTAATCCAGGGTTACAGAGTCAAGTTACTTAAATCAAGTGTATCTTTCAAGCAATGTTTCTTCATTACAATTGGACTTGTATCATTAATGTCTTACATCAATGGCTCCTATACTCAGAATTATAGAAAAACCCTTTAAAACATAGTGTATAATGAAATTAACAGAGTAATGTTTAAGCAATTTATTCCTCTCCTTGAGAGAAAGCTAAAAATAATACACACATTACAACATACTGTAAGGATGAATCAAAATACCCTTGATATTCATCAATCTTATTAACTTCAACAGAATACACCTATGTAGATAGTCTTGCAATAGGTAATACATTCAACTTTGAAAATGATGTATTGCTCTACAGATTTGAACACACAATAACCTGAAACTATCTTCTATAATCTAGACTCAGACACAAATTCATTACTGCTTCAAGACAAAGATTCAAAACCTAGATAGAATGGCCCTAATTTCCCTCTTATAGGAATGAGGGAGAAATAAACTCCATGTCACCTATCCCCTTTTCAATTGACAATTTTGATCATAACCAGATACGGGTGCAACTGCAAATCACTAGCCTCCAACATATTTGCAAAGGTTGTTACAATGTCATTATCACGGCTTTAATAGTCTTTGAAATCCCACAGGCATGGGAAAACACTCAACTATGCAAATATAATGACCCTTGGTGAGAAGATTCCATCATGTTTGATCAATTATGGAGAGCCAACAAGCTACAAAGATAGGTAAAAATCCACACACAGCTTGGATACATAGAATTGAGATATCCATGGCAATAAGTATGGACGAAGATATTGGGATATGGATATTGGGATACAGATATCCAAATATGTTCATATGGATATCCATGTGGATATGTCCATATGACGTCAACATGAAGGTCGGGTCAACCCTCGTTGATCTAAAGAATGTTATCGGGCTTCAATTCCATTTAGAACAGGTCAGGATATACATGCAGACATGTGTCTTACTATCATTGGTTATACAGGGGCATGGATATTAGGAAATATCCAGATATTAGAACTCACAATATATCCCCAAGATGAGTATCCTAATGATGTCACCATCGTTGAGTGCTTCTTTAGAAAGAGATATGGATGATGTCATCAGGATGTGCACACTTAAGGATTCAGACATTTGAGAATGTCTGGATATTAAGAAATAATATGCCATCGTTGAATGTCCTAATGATGTCATCATTGTTGAGTGCTTCTTTGGAAAGGGACCTAGATGACGTCATCAAGATGTGCACATTGAAGGATTCAAACATTCAAGAATGTCTGGATATTAAGAATTGAACATCCGGATATAGAATATCCAATGCACATGATGACCTCATTATACCACTGGGGTAATTTTGACGGGCACATATCTGGATGTCGAGATACTGAAACTTACACTTAGCAATTTTCTAAGCTTCTTGGTCAAGATAACTTGTCTGGATATTAGCGAATGTGAGGATATTAAGTGTAAATATGAATATCTAGAGGATTGTTGACCAAGACTTTGACCATGAATATCTCCATGGTTTTAATGAATTTCCACATGCTCCAAAAGGCAAACCTGCTCAAAATTTCATCCCCTGTCATTTGGCAGGCTTCATGAGGGAGAATCCACACCTTGAAATTTTAGGCAAATAAAGGCAAACTATGAAGGATTTTAGGCTTTTAGGGTTTTAATAGGGTTTCAGAAATCCTGAACAAACGCAACCTTGGGTAGGAAATTCATGAAAAATGCAAGTCCTAACAGTGGCTCTAGTTGGGGACAAATGACTGCAAGGTCATCATGAGGATCCAGAATCTTTGGGAGGCAGTAGACCACAAAAACAACAAACAGGGAATGCACACCAAGCAACACACTTATTTACAGTAAAAATACACATGTGCATGGATATGATCAAGCAAAGAATTGCTTCAAGAATTGTCCATGCACTAGCAATTTTTGGATTTCACTGTTCAAGGCCTAGATGAAATATGAGTCCTTTCCATGATGATCTGTTATGACATAAGGTCCTAGCCACAAGGCTCCAAATTTTCCATGCTTGCCCTTCTCTTGTGCTCTAGCATTCCATACCAGAACCATGTCATTCACTTTAAATTTTGTATCAAAAGCTCTCTTATCAAACAAATATTTAGCTTTCTGCTGCATTTTGAGATTATTCCTTTGTGCATCCCTTTTGACTTCATCCACTTCAATTAACTATTCAATCCTCTCCTTCATAGGTTTAGGGATGTCCAAATCCTCTTCTTGGATGAACTTATAAATAGGTAGGAGATTATTCATTAGCAACCTGGCCTGAGTGCTATAAACCAGTTCAAATCGTGATTTGCCAATAGCTTTCTTGATAGTCACCCTATCATCCCATAAAGCTAGACTTAGTTTAGAATCCCAAACCCTTTTGTTTTTATCCAACATCCTTTTGATGATTTTCATCAAGCTTTTGTTCCTGGACTCAGCTTGATCATTTCCCTAGGGGTGATAAGGGGAAGAATATGACATCTCAATGCCATATGTATTGAAAAAACCTATGAAATCTTCATATTTAAAGCACATAGCATTATCCATTACTAATCTGACTAGTGCTCCAAATCTCACAATGATGTGATTCAGAATGAAGTTCATCACCACCTTGCTTGTGGCTTTTGTGGTAGGGATAGCTTCTATCCACTTGGTAAAGTAATTTGTAGCTACTAGGATCCATTTATGGCCTCCACAGGACCTCTCATTGATCTCACCAATAAAATCTATGACCCATTAATGGAAAGGGGCCTCAACTTGTACCAGAGTGAGGGGCAATACACCTGAATATTTGAGCTTTCTAGAAAACTTCTAACATGCCTCACATTTTCTTGTGAATGCATGGGAATCTAAAAATAAGGTAGGCCAATAATATCCCACTCTCAAAATCTTGTGAGTTTTCATCTTAGATGTGAAGTGACCCCCACATACTCCTGCATGTATTTCTTTCAGCATGCTTTTAGCCCAATTCTTATCTAAGAAAAATAGAAGGACACCATCATTGCATCTCCAATATAAATCTCCTTTCAAAAGTACATACCTCTTAGACTACAGTTTTAGAGTTCTCTATTGATTCATAGTGAGCCCATCTAGACACCTGAGATGTGTCAAATAATAGATGATATCAGTGTATCATGATGTCATCTGTAAACTACATATTACACCTATCTCCTCCTCAGTAACATTGATCTAAGCAGCCCCCAGGTTAGCCGCAACCATCAATTTGGCAAGTCCTTGTCTTCTGACTAGTTTTGTGATCCATATGTCAATATTGAATCCTAGATCTTGTTAATCCATCTGCACCTCCAGCCAGTGACCTCCTATTGGATTAACATATCTTTTACAATTGCATTAGGTACATATGCTTCTACCTTTGTACCAACCAAGTAAGGTCTGAAATTCTTCACATCTTTAACCAAGGCATATGATTGCTTCTATCCATGTCATATTTTAGTTCTGTAGCTTGAAGAGACTTGCTAAAAAATGCAATAGGCTACTGATAACTCTCTTCATTTATTTGCAAAATAATTGTTGCAATAATGTGGAATGAGGCAAAGAGAATATCTGAAAGGGATTACTAAAATTTGGGGATTTCAACACTGGTGCCTCCTTAATAGCTCTTTTTATTACTACAAAAGAATTAATAGCATCATCATCCCATATGATCTTGGCTTCTTTCTTTAGCATCTTGGAAATAGGTTTAACAATCTTTACAAAATTGGAAATAAACCTCCTTACAAATTTAATCTAGCCAAAGAAAGACTGTAATGCTTTGATGGTTTTGGGGATTGATATCTTATCAATGGCTACCACTCTCTCTGGATCTATCCTTACTCCACCCCTAGATACAATATGTCCCATTAGCTTCCCTTTTGATACTACAAATGTGAATTTTTTGGGATTAAGGGATATCCCATACTCTAGAGCCCTTATGAATATTTGTTCAAGAATATGCATACAGTGATCTTCAACCTTTTTTGAAAAGGTGGTTAGGTCATCTTGATACACAACCATAATTACATTAATCAAGTCTGAGAAAGCAATGTCCATGACTCTTTGGAACACCGCTCCAGCATTGGTCAGCTCAAATGGCATCCTGATATAGACATATGTGCCTAGGGAGTAGTGAAAGTTGTCTTATATTGTTCTAATTCCTTAAGTTTCACCTGATTATATCTTGAAAAACCATCCATTATAGATAGCAACTCATTCCCTGTGACCCTTTGGAGCATTATTTCCATGTTGGGCAAAGGATAATTATCCTTTAATGAGGACACATTCAGATTTCTAAAGTCTACACAAAGTCTTAGATCCCCATTCTTTATCCTTACTGGTACCAAATTTGAGACCCATGTAGAATACCTGATTGGTTTGATGATTCCACCATCTTTCATCTTTGCTAGTTCCTGCTGCATTTTTGGAATCAACGTTGGATTAATGGGTCTCTACTTTTGCCTAAAAGGCTTGGCATATGGTTTCAAAGGGATCTCATGCTGGAATAGATCCTCTCTATAGGCTTTTAGGTCATCATATGGCCAAGAAAAAACATGCTTGTACTTCCTCAACAAAGTGATAAGCATTGTTCTTACGTTGGGACTGATCCTTTTCCTAATGTATACATTCTTAGGTGAGGCAACAATCCCTAAATTAACCTCCTCTAAATCATCTCTATGTTCATGCTTCTACTCATTTCTGTCATTGTTGTCAAATACTCTTTTCAAAGCTACCAGTCCCCTTGGGATTTTATTTGTCTTCAATTGAATCACTTCAGTCCCAAAAATAGTTTCCTTCTCATTGACAACTTCCACAAATGCATTGAAATTTATTTCTTGTGAAAGGAACTTATCTTCACATTGAAGGAACTTTAGCAAATATGCATCATCATTGAAAACCTGCCAGTTACAGATATTGTTTGGCACATATGGTCTGATTTTAACCTCAACTTTAGAGACTCTAGATAAAGTAATAAAATCACTCCTTGGGGCTATATTGGCCAAGAAGTTAGCCATCATATTCTTGTTTCTTTCTATCCAATTAATGGAAAATGCATCCAGAAGTTCTATGGTGTGCCACACAAAATACTTGTACTGGTTAAGTCTCTTATGCTTAGTTAAATATTTATCTCTCACCTGTGAGACAACCAACTCAAAATCCTCAAAAACTCTCAATAATTTTATACCATGCTTGACTGCCATGTTTAAGCCAAGAAGTAATGCTTCATACTCTGCAATGTTGTTAGTGCAAGAGAAATTTAGCATAAATGAATGTTTAAAAGTTTTGCCAATGGGTGCAATGAAAATCACACCTGCTCCTACTCCTGCCTTAGAACATGCACCATCAAAATACATTTGCCATAATCCTTCTTGATTTCTTTGGGCTTCAACCTCTAGAGGATTAGTGTAGCCAGAAGATTCCTAATCTAGTTCTACTCTGAAGTTATCCATATCACTATTGCAATAATTAACTTGTTGATTGAAGTGATTAGGATTGTTAATATGCTCTACTATTGTATGGGACCTAGGTTCACTATCCAATCTGACTTCCTTTCGATTAATTGGTATAGTGGCATAAGATAGGTCCAACTGTATGTTCCCCCAATTGTTGTCATCCATTGTCTTGATAAGAGCATCCCATATTGAGGTGGGATATCCACAACAATTATGTCCATTTTGTATCCTTTATCAGGAAATGTTGTAAACCTTAAATCAACACCCCTCATTATCCCAATAACTGGAACAACTATGTTATCCTTAGCATAACACTGACCATAGGATGCATCAATCCAAAGTCTCAACTCTTTCATAACTTCTAGGGGCATAATGTTTATATCAGCTCCTGAGTGTATCATGTAGTTTCTAACCTTGTTATTTATAAGCAGACTGACATAAAAGGGATCAAACTAAGATGGGGATTTAGTCAATGCTTCTCCTACATACACCTCAAGGGTTCCCATCTCTATACTCTTGGCTTCACCAACCTGTCGGTTAACATTCTAGGAAACATGTAACTCTTTGGGAATCTTAGGTGCTACTTCAGATATACTTGCAATTACTTTCAAAGCATTGTTCCTATGTTCATCTATTTTCATCATCTCTAACAAAGGAAATGAAACTTTCATTTGGGACAGAACTTGGGTCATATCAAACATGGGAATAGTACATGAATCCTGGATAACTTTACTTACCTTTATTTTCTTGATCTTCTCCCTTTCAGTGGAAGTAAAATCCATAGGAGCATCATGTTTGACTGACTCTCTTTCTATTTTTGTTCCTTTCTGACATTTATCTGGCACATCAAACTAAACTTTCTGATTTATTGGCAACTTGCCCCTTTTATTTGATTCTTTCATTATTTCAGGATTCTTGATAGCAGTAGGTGTTTCTTTGATAAAAAGACTACTAGGCTTACCCTGATCAACATTTGCACTTTGGTTTCTTAAATCATAACTGCTCCTAGCTTGGGCAATAGTAGCTACAATCAGGGCTTTGATCTCTTCTTCTGAAGGTCTTCTCAAACTAATCCCACTCATTCCAGTATCTACAACATTCACCCTTGTTTGTTCTATACCATTATATTCATAATCAAAAAAGACCTATTGATGATAATTCTCTCCATAATACTGCTAGTTGTCAACATCAATCTCAGCACATTCTTCCTTAGAAGAAGCATATTCTTCTATTATCATAAATGGTTTAGATGAGAACATATTGATGGTATGATCTTGATTGTAACTGTCTTCATCATACTCCTCATTAGGCATGCCAGCCTCTTGAAATGATTGTACCACCACACACTGAACTGGAGAGTAAGGAAGATGGCATGCTATGCACCAAAGATTATCCTAAACCATATTGGCGATAGGTCTCCTCAATGGATCAAGAGTTTCTCTGTTAGGTACATTTTTCTGATTATTAAGAACTGGCTTTCCATTTTACCATGTGGTATTATAAGGTTGATCAGACAACCTAGGCATTCTCTCAGGCTTCTGATAGTTTGGTCTTTCATTGAATAACCCCTTCTCATTTTTAGCTACCTTGTAACTCAAATCCTTAAAGGCACTCATAACTCTATCCAATTTATCTTTAGAAGATGGTGCTTTATCCTAAGTTCCTTTAGGGTTTTTCAATAATTTGACATCATCTCTCTTACCAACCTTCCCAAATGCTCTTCTATTACTCTCAATGTGCATAGCTATTCAGAAAGCATCCTTCAAAGATTGAGGCTCCTTACCCCTCAATTCATATCCTACTTTGGGATCAAAAGCATTTCCATATAACACCAAACACATGGGCTCACTTGGTCTTATATCTGTAGGGATTTTATTCATGAGTTTAACAAATCTTGTATTAAAATCTGAGACCATCTCATTATGACCTTTGGATATACTAGTGAATTCATTGATCGGAAACCTAGGATCTGTCTTGTCACCATACTGCTCTCTGAACACCCTCTTGAATTCTTCCCATGAGCCTATACTTGCATCAGGCAAACCTCTATACCAATCCCTAGCATCCTCAATCAGAGATTGCATGAATAAATTCATAATTACATCTTCATTTTCAACTTCAAAATCATCTATCAAATTCAAAACGGTCCTTAGATGACTTTCACCTAATAATGCATTATTTCCAGAAAATCTAATAAGTGCATTTCTGGTTTCATTAGGGATATCATTAGGAAAACCAGGGATTCCAGTAAAATCCAACTGCCTATACCTTCCTGACTGTAAAGGCCTTCTGGTAAACTGAGTATTCTACTATTGCCTCACAGCATTCTGACCTTCCTCACCTTGTTTTCCTTGCTGGCTTCCTCCAAGTTGAGTGCTTGCATTTGCATTATAAGGTGGGTGTTGTCCACAACCACCCATATTATGTGGTTTGGAGAAGGGGGGAGATTAACCCACATGTACTAATGTTTGAGGGCCAACTATTGAATTAGGATAGGATGAAGTTATAGGAGGATTTTGGGAATTAGAGATTGTCATACCTCCAAATTTGCAGGAAACCTTTAGGAAATCAATTTTTCTCTGCATTTATTCTTTGGTAGCCAACTGTTCCATTCTCTCTAACTCCTTTTTTAAATTCTCAACCTCTCTTTTCAATTGCAAATCCTTTTGTTCTTGCATTTCAGATGGAGTGAGTCTCTGGGATGTAATATTTATACCAGAGCCTATACCCCTTGTGGGCTCAATGATTAAGGGTTTCTTCCCTCTATCCAAGCCCTAAGAAACTATACTAGTAGAAGGATTCCCTAAAACTAAACTGACAATAGGGGGATCACTCCAAGTATTAGTATGAGTGTTTCCTAAAGGAATATTTTTTGTATTGCTACTAATTGTAGGGTTAGTCATGGGATTACTTGACTAACTAAGCCTAGTAGAGGGATTTTCTTAACAAGATGCTTTCAAATGCTCAACTCTCCTTTTTGATTTATCCATGAAGTTCATAGCCTTTCTTATTTTGTCTTCCTCCTCCTTAGCCTTCTTAAGCCTAACCTCCTCCAATTTATCCATCTCTTTTTGGAGCTCAAGGACTTCTTGCAACAATTCATCCTCAAAAGGTAAAGCATTATCAAAATATGAAGTATCAAGGTAGTTTACAACAATATTGGCAAGCCCTTGAGGAGAATTAGGATTAGGATTTGCAAAGTCTTTATGATTTGGGCTATTTAGAGGAACATATCCTTCAAGACTAGGCCTTAAGGCTTCAAGATTTAAACTTTGAGATACCATTCTAGTATCAAATTCATATTGCAAATATTTTTCTCTTTGTCTTTGTTGCTTAGCTAAGACATCAAGATGAGACTGTTCTTCACTTAGAGCAAGTCAGATTACTACATTACTTTCATTTACAGGGGATGATTCAAAATCAATAAGATTTGCAAGATCATCATTATTACTATTATGAAAGTGCCTTGAACTAGGAGGAGTATGAACAGACTTACTTGTATCTCTTTTCCTCCATGATTGTCGAGCATTGTGAGGTAGCTCACCCTTGAGCTTCTTTTCAAGATCCTTCTTGTATTGAGATCTTTTTCCTTCCATTACTTTGTTAGTCTTCTTAACTTTCTTTTTCAATTTGTAATGACAAGGAGAACTCAGAGTCACCAACAAATTAAGGGAATTCAAAATATTCAGCTTCTTTAGAGAAGCTTTGCAAAGATAGAAGTGAAAATACAAGGGAATCCTTACCTTTTCACATACAATTACTCTCTTCTTTAATTAGAGTCACCACTCTCTTAAAGGGAATAATACTGCACTACAAATGTGCAAACTCTACACACCCATGACAGACCATTGGACTAAAAGATTTATGATAAAACAATCCCCAGTAGATTCACCAATCTATTGGTTCTTCCAACTGATTGTCAAAGTCCTCTAAAGATCTAGTCAATTCCTTATACTTAAGGGCTCTGGGTAAGTGGCCAATGAACAGGACTACAAAAATGAGTTGAAAAATGCTCTACACTTTTGGTTTTGCAAGACCAAGGTGGGTGTACCCATACAACATCCAAGGGGTATATCTTGACTAATGCTAGATGTTTCTATTTAAATAGAGGTTGTCAATGTCAATATACCAAAGAAATGTTTGATTCTTCTTAGATTGGCTTAATATTTTGGAAATATAGTTCAAACCTAGTTGAGAATAGTAAAATCTTCAATTCTACTCTAAAACAGTATAGAAATAGAAATGATTTTGATTTGTTTGGATGGATCTGAATCACAATATCTGTCTAGTGAGAGATCGGTGCCTAATCTAGGGTTACAGAGTCGAGTTACCTAAATCAAGTGTATCTTTCAAGAAATGTTTCTTCATTACAATTGGACTTGCATCATTAATGCCTTACATCAATGCCTCCTATACTCAGAATTGCAGAACTACCCTTTAAAAAATAGTGTATAATGAAAGTAACATAGTATTGTTTAAGCAAATTATTCCTCTCCTTGAGAGAAAGTTGAAAACAATACACACATTACAACATACTGTAAGGATGAATCAAAATACCCTTGATATTCATCAATCATATTAACTTCAACAGAATACACCTATGTAGATAATCCTGCAATAGGTAATACATTCAACTTTGAAAATGATGTACTGCTCTGCAGATTTGAACACACAATAACAAGAAACTATCTTCTATAATCTAGACTCAAACACAAATTTACTATTGCTTCAAGACAAAGATTTAAAACAAAGATTTTGAACCTGGATAGAATGGTCGTGATTTCCCTCTTATAGGAACAAGGGAGCACCAAGCTCCAGGCCACCTGTCCCCTTTTCAATTGACAATTTTGATCAAACCCAGATATGGGTGCAACTGTAAATCACTAGCCTCCAACATATTTGCAAGGGTTGTTACAATTCATTATTACAACTTTAATAGTCTTTGAAATCCCATAGGTGCGGGAAAAAACTCGACTATGAAAATATAACGGCGCTTGGTGAGAAGATTCCATCATGTCTGATCGATCATGGAGGGCCAGCAAGCTACAGAGATAGGTAGAAATCCACACACAACTTGGAGACATAGAATTGAGATATCCATGGTAATGAGTATGGACGGGGATATCAGGATATAGATATCAGGATACGGATATCTAGATACGTCCATATGGATATCCATGTGGATATGTCCATATGATGTTAGCATGAAGGTTGGGTCAACCCTCGTTGACCGAAAGAATGTTATCGGGCTTCAATTTTGTTTAGAATAGGTTAGGATATCCATGCAGACATGTGTCTTACTATCATTGGTTATACAGGGGCATGTATATTAGGAAATATCTAGATATTAGAACTCACAAAATATCCCCATGATGAGTATCCTGATGATGTCACCATCACTAAGCGCTTCTTTGGAAAGGGGTCTGGATGACATCATCAGGATGTGCACACTGAAGGATCTAGACATTCAAGATTGTCTGGACATTAGGAAATAATATGCCATCGCTAAATGTCTTGATGATGTCATCCTCACTAAGCACTTCTTTGGAAAGGGATCTAGATGACATCATCATGATGTGCACATTGAAGGATCCAGAGATTCGAGAATGTTTGGATATTAAGAATTGAACATCCAGACATAGAATATCTAATGCACATGACAACATCATTATACCATTGGGGTAATTTTGACAGGCACATATCTGGATGTCGGTATACTGAAACTTACACTTAGCAAATATCTAAGCTTCTTGATTGGGATAACTTGTCCGAATATTAGCGAATGTGAGGACATTTAAGTGTAAATATGAATATCCATAGGACCATTGACCAAGACTTTGACCATGAATATCTCAATGGTTTTAATGAATTTCCACATGCTCCAAAGGCAAACTTGCTCAGAATTTCATCCTCTATCATTTGGCAGGCTTCATGAGGGAGAATCCACACTTTGAAATTTTAGGCAAATAAAGGCAAACTATGAAGGATTTTAGGCTTTTAGGGTTTTAGCAGGGTTTCAGCAAGCCTGAACAAATGCAACCTTAGGTAGGAAATGCATGAAAAAAGTAATTCCTAACAAGGGACATGGCTAGAGACATAGGGAGAGAGATTGAGAGGTAGAATGATGATAGAGATAGAGAGATAGAGGTTTAAGGTTGCTTGGGTTTAGGGTTTAGTGTTTAGGGTTTAGGGGCATTATTTAGGGTTTAGATGTTTAGGGTTTCTCAGGTTTAGGGGTTTAGGGTTACTTAGGTTTAGGGTTACTTAGGTTTAGGGTTGTATGTCAAAAGAAGTCTCTCTATCTTTATCTCTCTCCCTCCCCTCTTTACCTCATCTCCTCTCTCTCTCTATCTCTCTCTCTCTCCCCTCTTTATGTCTTACCCTCTCCCTCCCCTCTTTACCTCTTACCCTCTCTCTCTCACCTATGTACCTCCCTCCCCACTTTCCATGCACTTAAAACACTTGTAAGTTTCCATTCATGACAACACTTAAGACTTTCGATGCATGAAAGCACTTAAACTTTCCATGCTTGACAAAACGCATTCACGTTATAACGTGAGCACATTTTGGTGAACCAAAAAAATGGACAAAAAGCATGTGGGCTCTGTGATTCAGTCCCACATGCTCTGTTATTCTGTACTTTTCATGCACAATCAGAAAAGAAAATTCTTTTTTAACCAGTTGACATTTTGACAATCATTATTTGCTTAATCCACCACCTTTTTTGGTTTTTCAATGGAGAAGAAGTAAATTGGATGTTTTTAGACATAATTTGATTGTTTAAACTAATAGTTTCATGTTTTTATTGTTTCACTGTTAATTTTCATGTATTTAGATTGAATTTGATTATATATGTTTGTTTTTTTCTTAATTTTCACTAATACTATTAGAGTTATATAGAATTGAACATTGAATACAAAGGAACTTGCCAAAAGGATCAAATTTTTAAGGATTTTGAAGCCAAATTTTCAAGGATTGGGCAACTCAAATCTCAAAATCTAAGGTATGTTCTTTAAATGTATTAGTTTACTTCACTTTATGATTATGTTAAAGAATGAAATCTCATGTTATAGGATAGTCATGAGGGAAGTGAGAGGATTATCATTTTGACAATTTAAATTATCATGAGAAAGTGAAAAAATATATTTATTTGAGATACCAATCTATGACAACAAGATATATCACCATGGGAAGGAAATTATCAAGATATATTGGTATATGTTTATGAAGGGAGTCTTATCAACATTCAAGGATAATCCTAAACTAGAGAAATGCCATGGAAACACTTTCATTTTGGAGTAGTTGCGCAATCACATGTTGCTATTATCCTGATTCAAATGCTAACCTAAATAATTAGAAGGATACTAAGGGAAATCATGTTAGTCAATGAATTATCATCATGCTAAAATAAATATAAGGATTGTCACTTGAGCATACTAACTTGGAAGAACTATCATATCAGCCTAAAGACTAAATTATACTGCAATAGATATCATACAACCCTAGGAATAGTTATGACCTATCACCCATGGGTAGGATAGCAATTGATACACAAGGTGGAGATCAAGACTAAATGATAATTCAATTAATCTCAAATCCATGCATAAAAGATATCCATGATACTATATAAACATATCTAGGTGGTCTTGAAAGGATATTCATATGGTAGGGAAGATTGTCATTAACTAAAAGATAACCATACATGACATTGGCATAGTTATTAGGACAATTATAATCATAATGAGGTTGTCTTGAATAGATAGTGACTTGTCAAGGAGTTATTAGATAGTTAAGGAAGATAGAGTATTGATATTGGTGGGTACATGTACTACAGTATAGTCAAGGAGGGTATGATGTCGTTGGGACAGTCTTGAGTAGAGCCTCCTTGCATGATAATATAACTATTCCTTTGTGATGTACCCAAATCTCCATGAGGGTGATGAAGTTTTAGGGTGGAGGAAGAATAATATAAGCATCTTAGGTTGCCCAAGACTATGACAGTCCAAAAATATACATATGATCCACACATGTTCCCTTATACATTACACAGTCATCTTGAATATGGGACTATTATACAACCTCAAGTAGTGATCCAAATGTGTCATAATGTCACCTACTATCTCAATACAGTCAAGGCATTGATGAGATTCACTAGGACAATCATGAAGCCTCCAAGCATTATAATGCATTTAGTCCTTTTGTGATCTGTATGTACTCAAGGAGCAATTGCAGTAAATAGGATTGGGTTTTGAGATCCTAGCTTGTCAAATAGGTTTGGTAAGGGGGTCTATAAGGTCTTTGAAATATCAATAGTCATAGAGAACTAGTTTTCATGTCATTTTGGATGCTCTTGAGCCTTAAGATCTCCATAAGAAAACACATCTTGTTTTAGAGAGAAGATTGATCAAGGCCATCCACCTAGACCCTCCAATAGATGGGGTAGTATCATAGGATATATTTGTGTCTGCTTGGGATAGTCAACAGACCATCAGGTCTATCAGGATAGTTTTCACTATTCTACACACTGCTAGAGGTATATCATGTGTTGGTGGGACATCCACATTCCAAAAACTGCCTTAGACATTGAAATAGTCATATCTGGACAGTCTTAAAGATGATTAGGGAAGAGAAATAATAAGATATCTCGAGGGTTTTGTTCGAAGGCATAATCCACACAGCAAGTATTGTCATAAACTATATATGGTTCTTGGTAATGACTCCATGTTTGGATGCTACCTTTCATAAGGATCCTAAATGGAGTATTTGGCAACCATTGTTAGCAATTGAAGTCATGATGTTATTCCCATTGTTTATGAATGTCGTTTAGGGACAATAGGAAGGATCATTTAGACATGTGAAGGATAGAACATAAGACTCCCCACCATTTCAAACATTGTTAAAACATACACTGGAGTGTGAGTAGTGAAGACAACATGCAGATATTTTGGAGATATAAACAAGGGTAGACTATTGTATATGAGGTTCTTATGGTGATCATGCAACTTTTACATATCACTTCTCTTTAAGCCATTCTAGAGTATGGGGTATTTAGGTCTATGGATATTGCATGTTAAATCCATCAAAGTGGACAACAAGTTCATGGTTTTCACAAAGCTAAGAACCCTTTCATAGTTAGTATAAGCTACCCTAAGTCATTGTCATGATCAAAACCTAGATTGCCACAGTTTCATCAAGTTGTCACTAGCCTCTTATTGTAGATTATAGGGTTAACTATGATTTATGAAGCATCAAAGGCACTAATGACAAGGGTAAGTGTAATAAGTACTTTGTTAATCAATGCAATCATTGTTAACTTGTCAGGGCTATTAAATATTATCCCGCTACCTACAGTCCTACCAACAAAGGTTTGAATATACTTACCACTCATGTTAATACTTTTATGTATTGGTTGAGTGGTCACTATGATGAAGGATACAAAAGAAGAGACATTTGTAGCAGTAGTAGTAATTGTCTTTATCAAGGGTTAGTATCAAGAGTTTATCTTTGCCTATTGAAGCCATGAGTATCATGCTAGGTTATTCAACATGGTTGTGAAGTGAAATGATGGAAAAACATCATGAAGAAGTTATGGCAACTAGATTAGATGTAGAAAACTTACATTATCCTTGTTAAAGGCATGCAAAGATATAGCAATCCTGAGACTATAGCAGCAACAGGAAGTCTTCTTTTTTTCCATATGCATGGACCCTAGGTTTCAAGGGAGAAAAGTTGTGGTACTTACTGGATTCAAGGCATCATTATGTGTGAAAGGAAGGCTCCCAAAGTTTCAAGAACCTGTAAGATTTTAAAGAATATTCTTTTGCATAGCCTTTTCATGATTTAATGAAAGAGTCATGCATCATGAAGTAGTAGTCAAGATCAAAAGAAGGACACCAAATTTGGTGAAGCTACAAAAAGAAACTAAATTTGACACTTGATTATAATTTCACAACCAATTTGACTAGGAATGGGAGATGGATTCGAGAATGGATGTGTCCTAAATAGGAATGAATATGTTGCATCTTTAATCTAACTTGTCATGTTTTCAGATCTTTAATTGATCTTGATTAAAATCTTTGTGTTTCATTTTTCATTTATCTCATTTTTTTGCTAGCTAGTAGGAGGCTGCTCTACATGCACTATTTTAAAAAAAATATGATAGAGGAAGAAAGTACTAAAAGAGAACCTAAGACAAGATCAAGCAAAATGTTTGAGAAAATATGTTAAGAAAATGTTCAAAATTAACCTAGAGATTGTGCCTACCACCATTGGTAAATGTTGACATATCTTGCCCATTGATGTAATGCTAAAAACTTAGTATTGCTATGATACATTCTTAAATATCATCTAAACAATGAATGTTAGTTACTGCATGAAGTACAATAATGGTATGATATATGTCATCTTTCCTTGTAATTTAAATGTTATCCTAGCTTAATCTTGATTTATAAAAGATTGCTAGTATATGACATGTGTGTGATCTTTATGTTTCAGGTTGGACCACCCTAGGAAACTATTAATTTTCAGATTTATAATCATTTATTCACCTTAATTATATGATTATATTTTGAGATTTGTGTATTAGATTACTTTACTCTATTGTACCAAGATGGACTAATTTATCTATGTCTTATTCATGATGCATATAGAAATCAACATCATGCCAAGGAAACAAGCAGAGACTCTAACTCCAGAAGAGCATGAAGCTGAGAATGAAAAGAAAAAAGAAAGAATGAGGTGACTTTGCGAAAGTAGGAAATTGTCAACCATAGAAGAAGACATGCTGCCAATTCAAGAGGAACATGAATCACCTAATCAAGCTAAGAGAGAGATGGAATTGGTGACACAAAGGAAACGAATGCAAAACCTCTATTCAATGAGGAAATTGAATCTCGAAGTTGGAGGCACTCCATCTTTCATAGGTCAAGATAAAGGTACACCATCATTCTCTTCTCAAATTGGAGGCACTCCATCTTTCACATGTCAAGTTGGAGGTCCACCTTCATTCTCTTCTCAAGTTGGAGGTACATCATCATTCTCTTCTCAAGTTGGAGGCACACCATCATTCACATGTCAAATTGAAGGTACACCATATTCTCCATCTCGTTTGGGGTAGCAAGCTACCGACGAAGCCACTTAAGATCCCTAAGAGCAAAAAAATTCTAAACTTTGACGGAGCAGTTCTCAGAATTCATTGTAGCTGGGAATGTTTTGTTCTAACCTACGGGTGCATGTGGGGTCTATCCACAATAATCTCTCTTGGTTTTGGTCAACTCCAATCCATTTGATAGAGCCCATGTGCACCTATAGGTCTAAATGAAACATTCTCAGCTACCACAAATTCTGAGAATTATTGCGTCAAAGTTTGACAATTTTTTTCTCTTAGGGATCTTAAGTGACTTTGTCGGTAGCCTACTGCCCCTTATAACTGTGACAATTGGCGCATGAAATGATACCTCCCCTAGCATTTATCTACCGACCCTGACACATTGGTGCTATCAATTCAGCCCCACGACCTGTGGAATGCAAAATTTCACTCCTAGCACATTTTGACTTTGCCAATAACTTACAACCCGAAACGACTGAGACACTTGGTATATGAAATGAGACCTCCCCTAGCATTTGCCCACCTACCCTGATGTGTTGGTGCAGTCAATTTGACCCCATGACCTATGGAATGCAAAACTCCACTCCTAGCACCTTTCGACTTTATTGGTAGCTTGCAGCCTGAAATGAATGAGACACTTGACATACGAAACGAGACCTCCCCTAGCATTTACCCACTGACCCTATGTATTGGCATAGACATTTTGGCCCCACAACCAACAAAACAAAAAATATGGCTCCTGGCAAGGTTGTGTTGTATGAAACCGAAACATTTTGCAAGAATACATTTGATTTTGACACGGTCAAACAGATTGGAGTTGACCAAAACTGAGAGAGGTTATTTTGGACAAACCCCACATGTACCTATAGGTCTAAATGGAACATTCTTAGCTACCATGACTTCTGAGAACTGCTCCATCAAAGTTTGGTAGTTTTTTGCTCTTAGGGATCTTAAGTGACTTTACTGGTAGCCTGTTGCCACGAATGGATGGTACACTTGACGCATGAAACAAGACCTCCCCTAGCATTTACCTACCCACCCTAACATGTTGGTACAATTAGTTTGACCCCACAAGTTGTGGAATGCAAAATGTCACTCCTAGCACCTTTCCACTACATGAAACTGAAGCATTTTGCAAGAATGCATTTGATTTCAGCACGGTCAAATGGATTGGAGTTGACCAAAATCAAGAGCGGATATTGTGGATAGACCCCACGTGCACCTTGTTGGAACCTTCAAAATTTGCAAATTTGAAGTGCCTATATCCTTTCGATGTGTCGACAGAGGCTAGGTCGACATGCTGCTCAATCTACTCCGAAGCACACTTTCGCCGATTAAAATCTTGCAACTCAGAGATCACCTTGCAAATCTATAAGCTAGGAGGTTTTTTGGTATATATGGTAGCATGTCTGCTCAGTTTCGTGCTTCCAGGATGAGTTTTGATGGGGATATTTAATGTTTTTCTAACCGCGAATGAACTAGATTTGATGTTCTAGAAAATTGCAAATCTCGCAATTTTGAGGGTGACCCATTTCTCGTTTTGGTCTCAAACATCTCTAATTCTAGTTTCATCAAAATTAGAGACTATATGATGTGGCATTTTAATGTATTTTGGTTGCGGCGAACTCATCCGATAGGCCAATTTACAAAGGACGTCCCTAAAATCATTTGGTGATGCGGATTTTAAGGAAATGGGGTTTCTCTAAATAATTAATAATGCCCTTATGCAAATTTTCGTGGCCTATGGATACCTAGTGTGCTCACAGTGAACAGGCGCCATTTGCCCAAGAAGAGAAATTAGATATTTGCCATATTGCCAAAGTTGAAGATGCATTAAAAAGAAATATTTAAGGGCATATTTATTTATTTTTTAAAGGCAAATATTATGAAATGAAGGTTATAACATTATGTTATAAAGTTGGAGGCAAAAATAAAGGCTTTGATTGGTATTTTGCAGCATCGCATGGGCATTTTATCTGCCTCCATGAGGCTGTGCATGTTGGCAAGAGACACTGCTAGGATTCATAAGTGTTGTCATTGATGGCAACAAAGTATATCACACACATCTACAATACATAAATTACTCATACCGGAAGTCAGATTGAAGATAGGTTGGTCCGGTAGTCAAGAACAGAGCATATGATAGGGTCCGATAGTTGGGTCCAAAACTCTCTGATGATGAAACCTAGCATGTTGTGGATTTGGGTGAGTAATAAGGAGTATTGAAACTATTGTATTCTAGAGATTTATCCTCTGATGACAAGGCATGTGAAATATATGAGCATCTAAGTATCAGACTCCAGTTAAACAATGCAGACAGAGGAAGAACTAGCCAACAGGGTATCAAACCTCAATCTGGATGTACAAAAGGTGTTGATCAAGTAACTTGAAGTGTTATATGATTTTGGCCCACATAGGTAATGATTTTTTATGCCTAAGTTTTTGATGTGTATCATCAATCAAGTATGGATTCAGTCGATAGAACAGTAACTTGCAAATATCCTAAGTGTTCTTGTTGCCAACTAGAAAGTTGTTGGAAATCCTTTATGCGAATATATATACCCAATGGATTCAAGCTTGTAAGTGTGTGGTAGTGATAGTATGATTGATTAAGTGCAAAGAAAAGAAAAGACAAGTGTGAAGGCAGTAATCCAAGATCAGAATGTGACAGAAGAGTAATACTGAGCAGAGGAAGGATGAAATGTGCTAGATCAGTATACTGTGCATAACCGGAATTAAATTCTTGCATATGCAGATGTTGTTCATCAGTTCAAACACTTTGTTATCATCTATAAGCTTTTGTAGATAGTGAGTCTCTTGTAGGAAGTGAGCCTTTTGTGAGCAGTGTGCTCGGGTAGTGAGCCCTAACTGGCAAGTGCCATTTTATACTTCTTTATTCTTTTAACAGAGAATACAATCTTGGGTTAATCACCCCGTGGTTTTTCCCCTAACAGGGTTTCCACGTAAAAATCCTTGTGTTATGTGTGTTGATTTCATTTCAGCTCTTATGGTTGCTTATGCTTTCATGTTTTGATATATCACTGAATGATATGATAAGAAAAAGAAGTAAAAGTAAGAAAGTTTTGAGAAAACTGATTCACCCACCCTCTCAGTTATCTACCTTGTTTCCAACAGTGCAATGGTGCAAAATCACCATCCCAGGGCATGTTTCATCTTGTAATCTCTTTTGCAATGATGATTAAGGTGTTTCCTGCACTATGGAGGTGTCTTTGATAAATTCTTAGGCAATTTTAGGTGGAATTTGTTGCAGAATGAAGCTGTTGATCACTTTTTTTCTTTCCAACACATTTTTGAGGGTGTTTTGGAGCTCAAAAATGTTGTTCTAGGTTTTAAATTCACCCCATGACCATTCTTAATTCCTGGGAAGAAGTTTTAAGCATGTTTGTGATGATTTATGGTTGCCAGAAGGACAAAAAACACCCCTGCATCAGGAAAAATGACCCAGAAATGAATGAGTTGTGCAAAATTGGTTTGACAAGTTGCTGCAATGTATCCTCTATGTTCTTTAGAGTTGGATTCCATCAAGGAGAAGTTGGAAGAGAATCCCCATGGCCTCATTTCACAGCAGCATAGAGGGGTAGGGAGTCTGTAGTGGAAGTTGTGCGATGACGCAAAATGAGGTGCCGGTAGTCATAGAAAATGGTGGAAAATTCAAAGGAGGGAAAAAATAAATTAAAGGCATTTGGTTTCATGTTTTATTTATTATTATGCCTTCCCCTTTTTTTTATTTTAGTTTATTAGTTTTCCCCAGGCTCATTGGCAGCAACTTATCATGTAAAACTCACCTAACTGCCAGGATGTATTAAATTTTAGGGCAACATGCTCTTGTGTCTATAAGAGACTATGTTGTTCCACTTTGTAAGGGGGTTGGACTTTGAACACAAGGTGTTCACACATTGGGGAAATAGCTTTCTGTAGGAGCAGATGCCTGGTTTTAGGTTGCAGATTGCATTCTTGCTTTGTAAGTGAATCATTTTCTATATGACAGTGTTTCTATTCAGGTTGAAATCTATGAAAAACACTTTGCAGTGTGTGTTTTTTGTAATTGTCTCCATGAATGCATGCATTTTCCTCTTAAGCAAGAAGATTGAGGATCTTTGAGTTTATCTGTTCACATTTGTTGAATTTGCATGTTCCATTTGTTGCTTTCATTCAAGGAATGAATTAAAGATGCTTTAGATGGGATATGGAGGACTGTGTATTCTTTTAGGGATTTGTAAGTAGAGTTGCAGAAAATAATTTCTCTTGGGTCATTGTTGCAAGACAGTAGTGATTTGTATTAAGCTCTCTGGATATGAATTTGTGCTGTCATTAGGAAACATTTGCATGGGTTGAATGTCTGACTCTGTTACCCAAATAAGCCACGATCTGGAATCTATTTTCCCAAAGGTCCAGAAATTCATTGAATATAAAGACAAATCATTTAAATTAGTCATTTTATGTTTTGTTTTAGTTTAGGATCTGCATGTTCTCATATATAAATGGTGAAGATAAATCAGGAACATTGCCAATCTGGGTTTAATCTTATACATCTTGATACAAATATGTGAGAACATTTCTACCTTGTTGTGTGAAAGACAAATCTATTGTCATAGTAAAAGAGACACCCCTAGGTGTGACAGAACCTGAAGTGAAGGGGAGATAAAAGACAATCTCCCACTCTGTTGGCTAGTCTTCCATTGAACTTGAGCATAAGAAGTGGAAAATCTTTAGAGTTTGATGTGTTCAGATTTGGGGAACCAACACACCTATAGGTCTAAATGGAACATTCCCACCTACCATGAATTCTAAGAACTGCTCTGTCAAAGTTTGACAATTTTTTACTCTTAGGGATCTTAAGTGACTTTGCTAATATCTTGTTGCCCCGAATGACTGGGACACTTGGTGCATGAAACGAGACCTCCCTAGCATTTATCAACTGACCCCAACATGTTGGTGTAGTTAGTTTGGCCCCACAAGCTATGGAATGTAAAATTTCACTCCTAGCACCTTTCCACTGCATGAAACTAAAGCATTTTGCAAGAATGCATTTGATTTCGGCACGGTCAAATGGATTGGAGTTGACCAAAACTAAGAGAGGTTATTGTGGATAGACCTAACATGCACCTGTACATCTGAATGGAACATTCCTAGATACCATGAATTTCGAGAACTACTCCATCAAAGTTTGGCATTTTTTTGCTCTTAGGGATCTTAAGTGACTTTGTCGATAGCCTACTACCCAGAATGATTGGGACACTTGGCGCACAAAACAAGACCTCCTCTAGCATTTTCCACCCATCCTAATGCATTGGCACTATCAATTCAACCCCATGAGCTGTGGAATGCAAAATCTCACTCCAAGAACCTTTCCACTACATGAAATTGAAGCATTTTGGAACAATGCATTCCTTGCCACCATAGACAAATGAAATTGATTTAAAAAAATTGAGGTAGGTATTTGTAGCTAGACCTAACATCCACCTATACATGTAAATAAGATGTTCCTAGGTGTCATGATTAGATAGAACAGTCGGTCCAAAGTTTGACACCTTTTTTGTCATAGGGCTCTTGAGAGATTGTCTATGTTCGATGTAGCCAATAATGATTGGGAGGCTTTGCCAATGAAAAGACACCTCCCCTAGCATTCACCCACCCACCCTGATGCATTGGCACAATCAATTCAACCCCATGAGGTATAGAATGTGTTCTAATTGCAACCATCAAAGCATAAAGGATATGGGAATTTTGTCAAATGTTGTAGTTGCAATTTCCCTGATAGACATGTATGCAAAGTGGTAGGTGTAAAGCAAATGTAGAAAGGTGAAATGAGGATATACAAATCATGTCAAACGTCTCTCTCTCTCTCTCTCTCTCTCTCTCTCTCATTTTGAATGAAAAAGACAAATGAATAGATGATGTAGTTGCAACTGCCCTAGGAGACATGTATGCAAAGTGTGGAACCATAGAGAAGTGATGCCATCCTATCTCAACCATACTCACATCAAATTGGCTCTTTACCTTGAACACTTGCTGGAAACCTATCATGCCTTGTCTATTCACATGAATCCTAAAATTCATGACATAGATCTTGTCTAGAGATCTACACTACATCATATGACCTCAACTTGATATGTTCATGCAATCAACTAAGCAATTCAATTTCTCACTAGCTCACACTAGCTTCACTCTAGGCTTAAAACAAGACTAAATCTTGATTGGAAGACTTATAAAGATTCACATGGTTTGAAAACACTCAAGTATGCTTAAATTCACTATACCAACCTTTTCCATGCATGGGTAGATCCCTATGATCAGTATAACATGTACTTGCCTTGTAAGTGGCCTAGAAGTTTGTAGCCCTTCACAAAGACCTTTCCTGTCATAACTTTCTTCATAAGCCTGATAATGGAGATCTAATGTCTTGTACTGAATAGGAAAAAACTAGGTTGTTATAGTCAAATTAGGCCTATTTTGGGGATTGTAATGTAACAACAAAGACTTGCATGTGGATTTAAACCCTGAGATTAATAGGGAAGATGTAACTAGGCATATATAACATGTCTAAACAATTCCTTTATAGAAATCACTCACCCAAAATAAGAATTCTCAAAAATACACTAAAATAGGGTCTCTTCAGGCCAAATAGAGTAGGGCTTATTCAAAATGGCACTGACACGTATGACCAACCTCTGCAATCTTTCCTATAGATCTGCATATACCTACATATGGTGGAATTGGGACAAAATCAAAATTTACTAAAACTACCCCCTTAATGGCCGAGAGTACTTAGTTTTGTATAAAATACAAAATAAGTTGCTTCAAGGGGTCTAACTCATTGGATTAGGTTTGTTCACGTATATTACACCTCATGGAATCATCATAGTTTTCAAATAGTCTATTTTGGCAAGAAAATTGGAAACCCTTATCTAAATGACTTAAATGGATGCCTTGACCTGCAAGACCACTTGGAAACATGAAAATGTCCTTGCCATCTCCTAAAGTCACTTGATTGGTTTTGAGCCTATGCTCTTGCATCAACAAGGCAGGTGAAATATTTGACATGATGCCTCAAAGAAATGTTGTCTCATGGAATGCAATTGGCGGATTTAAATCCAAATTCCACAACCTTATCCACCATCCTCCTTGCCTATGCCAAAATGGGATCTTCGAAATAGGGTATAGACAACCATCAAAGCATAAAGGATATAGAAATTTTTTCACATGTTTATTTGCAGCTGCCCTTTTAGACAAGTATGCAAAGTGTGGAAGCATAGACAAGGCATGTGAATTGTTTGGCATGACACCTCAAATAAATATTGTCTCATGGAATGCAATGATTGCAAGATATATGCACAAAATGGATTTTTTGATAAGGCTTTCGAAACTTTCAAGCAAATACAATTGGCAAGTGTAAAGAAGATGTAGAAAGGTGAAATGAGGATATGTTGAATCATCCAAAAACCATATAGAATGTGAAATGAGAATATACAAATCATGCCAGACATGTCTCTCTCCCTATGTCTCTCTCTCTTGCCCTCTTCCTCATTCTGATCTTTTTGTAACCCATATAGATGGCGAAATGAGGGTATGCTAGACCTATAGAAGGTGAAATGAGAATATAATGTCAAACATATCATCTCCCTCTCGGTCTTTCTCTAAGTCTCTCCCTAACTAAACATATAATATAAAACATATATCTAAGGTGAGATGAAGGTAGGAAAATGATGTCAAACATATAGAAGCTGAAATGAGGATATGTCTAACATGTAAGATGATAAATTATCTATGATTATCATATCAAATCTAGTAGTTTCTATATCAAATCTAGTAGTTTCAATATCACGATTGTTATGATATGTATACAAAAAAGAAGAGTACAACAAATATGTTAACTAACACTTAGCATAAATGTAATAATTTAGCATAAACAAATTATATTTCCTTATATGATTCAAACTATGAATTGTTAGATTCATCTAAAAAAACTTATAAAGGCCTAAATGATAAATCTTATGATTGGACGCACCTTTCCTTGTACCCACCATTCTCTTAACAAAAAATAATTTATTTTATGTTTCATATTCCATATTTTTATTAATATAAAAGTGTAAAATTTAACCAATAATTTATATACAAAAACTAATTATATGAAAAACATATCATAAGTTGTTACAACTAGGTTCACAATATATTCATTTGTTAGCCAAATAAAAGTTAGCTTCAATATTCATAATTCAACTATTGTTTCTTGGATTCAATTGTCTAGGAAAAAATTCATATTGACTTTCTAGAAAATTCTTTTGAGAATAAAGTTTGTCTTTGCACCCCAATATGGACAATATTGGTTGATAAAAAAATTATAATACTATGGGATCAAAATTCAAACACATTGCATACCTTACCTAATGTGTTGCAAATTTAATTCAAGTTACAAGTATACTTCCCAAAAAGAAATCCACAAAATTCTTAAGATTTATAATTTACTCATGAATATTATATTCTTCACCAAGCTTGTAATTCTAACTAATCTTATAATTCAAAGCATAAAGGATATGGGAATTTTTCAAATGTTGTAGCTGCAACTGCCCTAGTAGACAAGTATGCAAAGTGTAAAAGCATAGACAAGGCATGCGAATTGTCTGACAAAACACCTCAAAGAGATGCCATCTCATGGAATGCAATAATTGCAAGATATGCACAAAATGGATTTGTTGATAAGGATTTAGAAACTTTCAAGCAAATGCGATTGGTAGGTGTAAATCCAAATTCCACAACCTTAACCAACATCCTCCCTACCTATGCCAAAATAGGATCTTTGGAACACGATATGGACATCCATCAAAGCATAAATGATATGATAATTTTGTCAGATCTATTGTAGTTGCAACTCCCCTAGTAGACATGTATGCAAAGTGTGGAAGCATAGATGAGGCACATGAACTGTTTGACAGAACACCTCAAAGAGATGCCATCTCATGGAATGCAATAACTGCAAGATATGCACAAAATGGATTTGTTCATAAGGATTTAGAAACTTTCAAGAAAATGCAATTGGCAGGTGTAAAGCCAAATTCTACAACCTTAACCAACATCCTCCATGCCTATGCCAAAATGGGATCTTTGGAACACAGTATGGACATCCATAAAAGCATAAAGGATATGGGAATTTTGTCAGATCTATTGTAGTTGCAACTACCCTAGTAGACATGTATGCAAAGTGTGGAAGCATAGACAAGGCACATGAATTGTTTGACAGAACACCTCAAAGAGATGCCATCTCATGGAATCCAATAATTGCAAGATATGCACAAAATGGATTTGTTAATAAGGCTTTAGAAATTTTCAATTAAATGCAATTGAGAGGTGTAAAGACAAATTTCACAACCTTAACCAACATCCTCCCTTCATATGCTAAAGTGGGATCTTTTGAACATGGTATGGACATCCATCAAAGCATAAAGGATATGGGAATTTTGTTAGATTTTGTAGTTGCAACTGCCCTAGTAGACATGTATGCAAAGTGTGGAAGCATAGACAAGGTATGTGAACTATTTGACATGATGCCTCAATGAAATTCCATCTCATGGAATGCAATGATTGAAAGATATGCAAAAAATGGATTTTTTTGATAAGGCTTTATAAACTTTCAAGCAAATACAATTGGTGGGTGTAAATCCAAATTCTACAACCTTAGCCAGTATCCTCCTTGCCTATGCCAAAATGGGATATTTGGAACACGGTATGGACATACATCAAAGCATAAAAGATATGGGAATTTTTTTAGATGTTGTAGTTGCAACTACCCTCAGAGACATGTATGCAAAGTGTGGAAGCATAGACAAGGCACATGAACTGTTTGGCATGATGCCTCAAAGAAATATCTTCTCATGGAATACAATGATTGAAAGATATGAACAAAATGGATTTTTTGATAAGGCTTTAGAAACTTTCAAGATAATGCAATTGGAGGGTGTAAAGCCAAATTCCAAAACCTTAGCCAACATCCTCCTTGCTTATGCCAAAATAGTATCTTTGCGATATGATATGGACATCCATCAAAGCATTAAGGATATAGGAATTTTGTCAAATGTTGTAGTTGAAACTACCTTGGGAGATATGTATGCAAAGTGTGGAAGCATATACAAGGCACGTGAACTATTTGACATGATGCCTCAAAGAAATGTTGTCTCATGGAATGCAATGATTGCAAGATATGCAAAAAATGGATTTTTCAAAAGGCTTTAGAAACTTTCAAGAAAATGCACAAAAGAAAATTTCAACCAAATGCAATTGGCACGTCTAAAACCAAATTGCACAACCTTATTCAACATCCTCCTTACCTATGCTAAAATGGGATCTGGGGAACAGGGTGTGGACAACCATCAAAGCATAAAGGATATAGGAATTTTGTCACATGTTGTATTTGCAGCTGCCCTTGTAAACATGTATGCAAAGTGTGGAAGCATAGACAAGGCATGTGAACTGTTTGACATGATGCCTCAAAGAAATGCATAGTCTCATGGAATGCAATGATTGCAAGATATACAAAATGGATTTTTTGAAAAGGATTTATAAACTTTCAAGAAAATGCAATCGGCACATGTAAAACCAAATTATTGTACAATGATAATTGATCATCATATTATATTTAATGTAAACTATCATATACATAATTTCATGAACATAACATCTAATCTATATATAAATCCATATAGACATGTACAAACAAAGCCATACAGGCATATACAAAGATATGCATTTGTAACATACAAAATTATGTATATGAAGCCATCTAGGCATACAAAAAATGTCCCAAAAACTAGTTTCCTATGTACTGCTATCAAATAATTGGCAGCCCTTGCTTGGAGGTGAAGATGTAGAGCCAATCAGTGATTCATCCTCTCTCTCCCATTGACTAGACCTCCTTGACAGAGATTTTTGTAGCTCCACCTTTTAATACAATAAAAAACTATGCACATTAATATAGGAAACATGGAATATATAACCACATATGTAATCATTCACTTACCACTAGCTGATGATCCCTCTCAATCATCTTTTCTCTCTTCATCTATAGCTAGAAGGGTTAGAGATGTGACCTCCTATGAGAAGCATCAAGAAGCAAAATTGACAAAACATTAATATCATTTATGTACATCAAATGACATGAGATAAAACAAGAAATGTGAAATGACATTTACGTGTTACTGGCTCATTCCTCGGTCAAAGGATTTGTAGACAACATAGATGTAGCAATGCCTATCTCCACTGACTGATGAAGATGAGGAGTCTCCATATTCAACATCTGAAAATAGAGTTCAAGGTTATTTGACCAAAATAGATACATAACATTATTTAAATGCATAATGATTATAAATAGTTAAGTTTACCTCCGTAAAAGTGGTTTTGTGTCCAAGAGACTAAGGAAATCATGGAGGTGTTGGTGAAGCTCCCTATTGAAATTATCAAATTGTCACCACATAAGATTACCATTGATATATGTATTATATTTATGGTCATGTGATAAATTACATACCTGTTGACTCAACCTCCTCTCATAACCTACCACTGGACGGCTAACAAAGGCAGGATGAAGACTCTGACCCTGGAATTTCATTACGCAGACAATTACATACATTAATTTTGAATTAGAATATAGATAGTCATATAAAATTAATTATAATTTCAAATACAAATATATTAAATCAAGATGAACCTTGTAAAAATGTACCTGAGATTAATACCAAAAGTATGCTTTAAGACATCATCTATGAGAATAATATCATCCAATATGGATGTGTCCATCACTAGCTACTGCCCCTACATCATAGCATCCTATCGAGAGTCCTATGTCCCATAATCACATAAGTTCCCACATGAACTGCAAAGATGTGGGGACAAATGATGCCAACTACTTTCACCCTCATCAGCCTGAGTGAGATCATCAACGTGTTGTGCTAGAGACTGAGTGAGAGAACTCAATGAATGTAATGTCTCCACCTCAACACTCTCCTTCAAAGTCAAAGGGAGTGAGACACGTACTGACCTCATCAGGGGTCTAGGTACGTGGTTCTAGTCTCATTATGCCCCCTCTCTATCTTGGGCAAAACCACCACCTCTACCTTAGAACTCTCTAATGTCGAAGTAATTATGAATCTCCTTGAGGATGAACTCACAATGGAGTTTCCTCAAGAAATATTGTGGCACCTCATTGTTATTACATGGACTCTCATCAAAGACCATGTACTATCTATCCCAAAAGTTTTGGGATATATCTTGGTTCACACACCAATGAATCAGGAAACATCTGCAAGTCTCTTCTAATGTTTGGCCAATTTTAGGATTGATAAAATGTGAACATAATGCAGATTTTGTAATTTTTTTGTCCTTCACTTATTGGTAAGATAATTTTTCAGCATAGTATTTCTGACACATCTCCCTATAGTCATTCCATTTGGTGATTTGGTTTGTCACCGATTTAATGTGAGAAAAAAATCACCTCTAATGACTTGGCAAGGGCTCTCCTACGATCGGTGCTTGCACTTGGACTATTTAACATTTCAATTAGGGTTTGAATATGTTATTTGTTTTCTTCCAGTTTCCCTATATAGTTTTCCTGTGTGTCTCTTTTATGGTGAGGACATGAATGTGGGGGGTTTTGAGGGTTTTGGGGATTGTTTTCAACCTCCTATATTGGATTAGTGTTCTCTGGTGCCTCACTGACTGTAAATTCAACATAAAAAACCAATCAAACATTGCATAAGTAAAAATAATAATTCAAACTCACAAAATTCAATCAAACCCTACCTTCTTCAGATGCTACACCCTCTACATTTCTTTCACGACATCCTCAGGAGCAGGATTAGTGAGGTGGCATGGTAAAAATGTCGATTACACTTAGAAATTACTTGATTTCTCCTTCCTTTAATGCACTCATGCTCTTATAACTAGTTTTTTCTTGCAAAAATGTAGAATGGGCCACAGGTTTGCCTTTTGCTTTTTTTCACTTTATAACACAGTATAATGCGAGTGCGTTATAACGTGCTCATGTTTTCCCTTACATGGACCAAAAATCCAAGTGACGACATTTTGGTCCCACGGCTTTGTGCATATACCCCATATTTGTATTTATTTCATTTCTCTTTAATTATCCTATAAGAGACCTCACGTAACACCCTCCCTAGTTTTGTAGAGATAAATGATGAGAAGGGTGTGCCCTCTCCTATGCATTGGCCTCATATTGTCCTTAAATTCTTGTTGATGATCTACCTATTTGTTCAAGATATCTTGTTCCATTTGTTTGTGTTTTAAGTTGTTTTCCTAGGGGAAAGAGGTTAAGTTTTGGAAGCCAATGCACATATCTCCCAAACATGTAAAAATATTTCATAGAATCATCCAATCATGTGTAGTTCCAACCAAGGTTTTATCAATCACAATCTAGCCATTACAAGCTACCAAGGAAGCAAAAAGAGACATATACATATTCTTTCTCATTAGTGTTATTCATTAGCAAGGGAAACTAGAAAATATAGCACATAAACACATAATTTTTTAATATTGGCTAAATAGACTATGAATAGATGTTAAGGATTTGAGGATTCATTTGGATTTTTTTTGAGAAATTCTTTTAGGACATGTGAATGATAATGCAAAATATGGTTGTCTCTATCCATAAGGGCATGCTAATGATAACAAATAGGTACTTGATGTGGACTCTAGAGAAGGGAATGTTGACTCATGCAAAGTGAAGGGATGCTATGGTTCATGGTATGATGTTTCACAATCTAGTTAAAGTAGATGGGAAGATAGTTGATTCAAAATTGGAGCTCATTCTAGTGTTTGAGTTAAAGGAGTTTACAATCATGCCTATTAGTGCTATCAATTTAGTGTTTTACAAAGTAGGTTTGGATAGGGTGGTCACTAAGAAGGTATTTTAAAATGTTTATTGTGGCAGTCCTTTATGACTATATTTTTGTCTACTAGTGTATATAGTTCTATATACATAGTGTTGGCTTTTGGTATTATTATGCCTTATGAAGGGTTTCAATTTAGGGTTCAAATTTAGGGTTTCAAATAAATGTTTTTGGGAACTTTAAAATAAACATTTAGGGTTTTTGTTTTCACATTTTAGGGTTCCAAATTATATTTTTAGGGTTTTAGTTTTCACATTTTAGGGTTTCAAAATAATGTATTAGGGTTTGAAAAAATAAAAAAATTAGGTTTCAAATTCTCGTATTAGGGTTTGGTATTCGATTGTTTTGCTTTAAAATTGATATTTTAGGGTTTTAAATTATCTTACAGATTGCAAACTCACATACAATTTACAAGGGTTTCATTCTTTGCAAAAAAAAATAAATTTCATTATTATAATTTTGCAAAAAACACTGAATTTCCATACAATTTTACAAACAAACAATGAAATTCCATACAATTTTGCAAAAAAACATTGAATTTCTATTTGCATTTTTTCAAACAATGAAATTCCATACAATTTTGTAAAAAAAAATTGAATTCCCATTTGCAATTTTGCAAAAAAAATGAAAATATACAGGGGTAAATTGAACATACCTAGAAGATACGTTGTGTGGATAGTACTATTTGCTTACAAGTGGCAAGCTAGGGTCGTGGCATGGGTAGAAAATCCTATGTGGCTACTACTATTGAAGGAATTCCATTATGTAGGAGTTTGGAGCCATGGAGCTGTTCAAGCATTTCATGGAGCCGTTCAAGAGTGAAAATGAAGTGAAAAAGATAGCAAAAAATGAACTTTTTTAGCATTATATGTTCTTTTAAAAATAATAATAAAATAATATCTTCATTTGAAGATTTTGTTCGAACAAAGATATTACTTTATTATTTTTTAATCGATGAAATTTTGTCTTCATTCAAAGATTTTCTTCAAATGAAGAAATACCTTTTCTTGAAGGTGATTTCTACGAAATCTTCGAAAAAAGGTACCTTTGTTCGAAGAAAAATATTCAAACAAAGATGACCTACATTTTTTCCCCATCTGTTGATAACTGAGAGGGGGGGTGAATCAGTTATCCTAATATTTCAACTTTCTGTGCTTTCTTAACAGTTAATGCAACATCAGATCAAATAAGCAAGCATAATCATGAAATGGAAATAACACCAATACACATGACACAATGATTTTGACGTGGAAACCCTGTTAAGGGAAAAAACACGGGGTGATTAACCCAAGATATTATTCTCTATTAGAAGAATAGAAGATACAAAATGGCACTTGCCAATTAGGGCTCACTGCTCGAGCACACTGCTCACAAGAGGCTCACTGCCTACAAAAAACTTACTGTCTACAAGAAGAAAACTTGAACTAATGAGAAGCATCCACACATGCTGAAGTCCAATTCCGGTTAAGCTCAATAGACTGATCTGCTACACTTTATTCTTACTCTCCTTAAGTGCTACTGTCCTCTTACATTCCGAACCTATTTTTCTACCTTTTATACTATTCTTTTGCTTTTATTCGCACTTCAATACATACACATCTAAATCCATCTTGTATATATATCTGCACAAGTGATTTCAACACTTTTCTAGTCAGCATCCAGAATAGTCAATATTATCTCAAACTCTGGTCTGTCAACTGAATCCTTGCATACCAAGTAATGCGGATCAAGAATATGCTTGTAGAAGTCTTCAATCATGTTGGCCAATTATGAATGATACCTCAAGAAACTTAGTCATTAGCAATATCTCTTTCGGATTTGGGTCTGACACTCTGTCGGTACAGTTCTTCCTCTGTCTACTCTGACAAACAGGAAGCCAACACTCAAGTGCTCATATCTCTTCACCCTTCCATCACCGAAGGCTAAATCCTTGGAATCTATTAGTCAAGGTACTCCTCTTGACTTCCCCAAATCCATACTTTACTGAAATACTTGCTCTGAGAGATACGAACCTGACTCTCAGACCTTGCTGACTACTCTGTTCTTGCTTACCGAATCATAACACTTCTTCAATCTGACTTTCGGTAGAGACTCATCATGTATTGCGGATGTGTGAGATAACCTTTGTTGCCATCAATGACAACATTCATGAATCCATATAGTGTCTCTTGCCAACAATCTCCCCCTTTGGCATTAATGGCAACACTTCGTGAAAAATGACTAAGTGTCACACTATACTCCCCCTTGGCTAATGCTCTGTCTCTATGTACATTTTCTGGAGCTCCCCCTTAGCTGGATTCCTCATTTTTCACTACTCATCACTCCCCCTTTGACATCAATCGCAAAGTGTGGGGTCCGCACACCAAAATTTTCAAAATAATCTATACTTAGTTGCATAAGTATATCATCCGATTATACTCTACATATACTTTAGTATGTCTGCAAAAGTGTTTTTCAATTGTACAACTTTGGTTGCCCAACTCAACTTCATCCTATCCAAAATTGATATGTGACCACTCAACAGGAATGCAAAAGCTTCTGCCTTCTTCAGATCTATCGGATCATTTGTCTTGGTTGTGGTTTGAGCATCACTTAGGGCCTCATGCATGGCCTCCAACTTAGGAATGATTATTCTTCTAAGTTCATTTAACCTGTTGATTTTATTTTTCTTTTCTTTCTCTAGCTTCTTAATTTCATCCAAGACTACAATAGTCTGACATTCTTGATTTACTATGGATGAGGTAAGAGGATCAAAATTTTGAGAAAGTTTTGTTAGTTTGATCTCCTATTCTTTCATTTTCTTCTCAATCTCCATTGTTGCTTTGGACCATGATAGACAAAATTTATATATTTCCCCGCCATCTTTAAGAGCATTTTCTAAGCTCTTTATCCCTATATCCATATTTCTTCTATCATTTGATATTAGACTTAGTACTTCAGAGAATCTTTTATCCAAAAACTCTTTCCGACCCTTTTCCTTAGCTGATTTCTCTAAGGACTCAAAATGAGTGCTGACTGAACTAACAAGAGACTTAAGATTACCTGATGAGGAAGCTGATGAATCCTTCAGAAAGGATGGCATGATCTTTTCAAGCACACTGGATGCAGCTTCTATTAGCTCACAGTCTTCCATGTGAGACTTCAAGAGTTTTTCTTTTGCCTTTACATTAGCAAATGAATCTATCTTCATTGTTTGTACCGGGGAAAGAGAATCAAAATCAAATGGTCCTAGTAGAAGTTCCAGTTCATCAATTTCCATTGTCTCTTTGTTTAAGAATTCTTTGACAATTTCTGCAGTGTCTCTTGCTGGAGACAGAGTTTTCTTTTCTTCTGCAGTCTTAGAGCTGTCATCTTCTTTTCCCTTCACTTCTTTTTCTTTCTCCTTTATCCTTTCTTCTCCTTTGGATCCGGAGTCAGTAGGGGAAACCGGAGGAGTAATGTTTGTTTGTTCATGGGCCACCTCTTCCGGAGCAGAGGAATCCAAGCCCTTATCTTTACCGGTGTCGATTACTTCTTCTGTCATTGCCTCAGTAGATCCTTCTTCAACACTTGTGGCCAAGGGATCAACACCCAAGTCCTCTATAATAGGAATGTTGAATCTTGAGTATGCATTCCAGAGGATCTCTTCTGTCTCTTTTGCTACTTTGTCAGTTTCTCTGAGCATAAGTTGATTCATTCTTGCTTTGCTTCGGAACTCATCCTTGCAGTCTTTGAAGATCATATTCATTTGCTTTGAATCAATTGAAGGATATAGCTGAATGGCTATCTGTTCTCGGATCTCAAGATCTTTTGCCATAGCATTATTCTTTCTTATTTCTAACTCTTTCTCTTTCTCTAGGATTTTGGGAATAAGAAATATAATTTCACTAAAAGCCTTATTGTAGATGTTCAGATACTTGACTGCTACATCCTGCAAGATCTTTTGGTCAGACTCATTATAATAATCATAGAATTCAGTCATTGGTTGAAGGTTTCTATCCACGGTAACTGATTTGACGACATCATCTAATGTTAGAGTGGGCTTTTCAACAAACCCTTCTGCCATCTCTTCCTTGTCTTCACTGGTAGAGGGTTCACTAGAAACTTTCTTCTTCTTCTTCATCTTCTTGATTTCTTCATCAGATTCTATCTCTTCTTCATCTTTCTGACTGAAATAAGACCTTGTGGCCTTTGTCTTAGTTCTTTTCTCTTCTTTACCGGATGATTTTGCTTCTAGTTTTAATGCCTTTGAGGTCTTAGTAGGTGCAGACCTCTTAGAAAATCTAGTCCGGGAGGAGGCTTTTACCGGATCACTTTCCTTTTCTGCTTCTTCCTTCTCTTTTTCTGCCCTTTCCATCTTTTCTCTATGTGCATCAAGTGCTTCTTTTGAGATTCCATGCCTCTTGGCAAAATCTTCTACCTCCTTTCTCACTTTTCTCTTCATCTCTGGTTGTCTGAGTTCCACATGGATTTTTATACTTAATTCTTCAAAGGTTCCAAACCTTTTTGCCTTAGGATCCTTTGGTTGACTCAACATGTGCTGAACATGCAGCTCTACGATTTTCTCATCCACCTCATACCCCATTGGCATGATCCATATTGTTCTTGGTTCTACTGCCTCCATTAGGCACTGATCAGTCTCTACCATAAAGCATACTGTGTCTTTGTATTTCTCAACTAGAGACTAGGGAATTCTCTCTCTAGCTTGCATCATGTTCTGGAAGTTTTTGAAGAAACCCTAGATAGCTGTGTTTTGTGCTTTGTCATCACCAAGTCCATGTAAATAGTCCCTGATTTGTATGGCAACCAGTCTATCACTCTACCATACCCATCCACTGGATCCGGGTAGCTCATTCATAAAGTAGAAGAATAAGCACAATATTAACCCACCATACTTAAATGAATTCTTTTTATCTTTCTTTATTTTCTGCAGATTCTCCAAGAGTTGATTTAGAAGGAGCTGACAAAGGTCATAATCTGAATTCTTTCTTAACATTTCATAAGCAGTGTAGATAGCAGTTCCAAGTATTGAATTCTCCCTGCTAGAATGATATATCTTGTATCCGATGATCATGGAGGCAAACTTGATATCCGGATCAGTGATATCTTCTATTGTCATTGCTCTATTGTCAAACATAGATCCAGTAGCCTCACTTACAGTTTGATTCTTGACCAATTTGAGAATAGGTATCCCATCAGATGAGTGCAGACCGGTAACTTCCCTAATGGCATCTTTTGTGATCTTGAATGGTCCATTCAACCACATGAAGTTGTCATGTATTCTGCTCAAGACATACCGGACCCATTCATCCTCAGCAAAGCAGGTGAAATGTATACACTGTGCAAAGTGCTTCTCTCAGAGGGCCTTGTATTGGGGTTTGAGCTCAAATGAATCATCTATTAGTTGTTTGTGGTAGATATCCCTCAATTTGAGCTCTCTAAATTCTTCAGTGTTTGCGTGAATGTAAACCCTAATATCTTCTGTATGCAAGACACCATGCGGAATACTGGAAAATGCGCCTAGGGGATCTACTTCCAAGGATTTGTAGGGATGTTTCTTGAATTTGGGGCGAGGCCTATCAGTGATCTTCACAATATTCAGAGTAGAAATCTTTAAAAAGATTTGCAGAGAGATATTTAAGAACGGAAAATACCTTTTGCGCCTTTAGGTTTCACGGAGTGAGTCGGATTGATTTCTGGATGAATCAACTTCTACAAATGAACTTTGACAGGCTTGAGGAAATTTGTTGCAGAGCTCCTCTTTTCTTCTTCTTAAATACAGAATGAGCAAATGTTCAATAAGAAGAACCCTTATATTACTCCACAAACCCTAATACCAAGTTGCAATAAATGCTCGACCTAAGTCATTCCGGTTTGCCTTATTCGGATGACTTGAAGAACTGGATCAATCTTGATCTAAACATCTTGTAGATCTTCCAAATCTTAACCTAAGTTTATTTAGATGTTTCTCTTATGAACCCTTTAATCCGCAACTCTCCTTGTGCCAATTCTGGCATCAATTGACTAGCTGGGGGAAAAAGGTTTTCTTTGTCTCCCCCTGAGCCAGAGCTCACTTTTTAATTTCTGGAAAGAATATCAGTACCAGAGTCTAGTGCGGATCCATCCCCTACATTCTCTGTACTTTTCTTCACCCAAATCGTGTTCATCTCACTTTGAACTTCATCCACATTCACTTTTTGTTTTCCCTTATCTTGATTTCGATTATGATGTACCAGACCTCTTTTGTCCTAATTCTTGCTTCTACAGAATTTTGCAATATGACTGGATCTATTGCAAATTTGGCAAACAACATTTCTCTGCATATTTGATTGATATCCTCTTGATCTGCATTGATTAGCCATATGACCCATTCTATTGCATGCAAAGCATCTACCATTAAATGAATTGTTCATTTGCATATTTTTGCATTCATGAGATTTGTGACCATGCCTTTTGTAGTTGAAACACTGTCCGGAGAAGGATGTATTAGTTTGATTCATTCTCTTTCTGCACTGATTAGATTTATGACCAAATTTATTGCAGTTGTGGCAGTATCCATTGAAGGATGGATATCTTTGAGTATTAGGCTACCTTATCGGAGGTCTTCTAGGCTTGTTCCTTAGATTTTCTGATCCAAAATTCTTCTAACTGGATCCAGAGCTTTCACCTTTTTCATACCCTAGGCCACACTTGTCATCTACCCTCTTTTGTCTTTCAAGAAGAACTTCAAGTTGAGCAGAGCTTATCTTGAATTTCTCTTTGTAGTCATTTGTTGTTTGAAGATCCCTTTTAAGAGAGACAATTTGATCCTCAAGTTTTTCTTCATTATCTTTAGCATCTTCAAGATTAGATTCAAGATGTCTGATTATTCTATCCATCTTATGGCAGTCTTCTAATTTTTCCTTGAGAGATTGTCTTAGAACATCTTCAGATTTTCTTCTTTCTTCAATTTCTTGGGTGAACTTCATAACTCATGATTCCATTTCATGTCTTACCATGATGGTTTCTTTTGATAACTTTTCACATAACTTGGTTTTCTCTTTCAGATCTCCATTTGTATCATTGGCTTCACCTTGACTTGCCAATTGCTGAAGTAGCTCCTTTCTCTTTTTCATAGAGAGACTCAATTTCTCTTTTAGTTCTTTTATGAAATCATCAACCTATTTGAGTCTTTCCTTCTATTCATTGACTTCAGAGTTTGACTGCTCAAGATCATCAAGGGCAAACTTAAGTTGCTCCCTTATACCATATACATCCATTTGAATTCCCAGATCTTCCTCAAGCTGTTAGGCTCTAATAACAATTGTTGATAACTAAGAGGGGGGTGAATTAATTATCCTAATATTTCAACTTTCTGTGCTTTCTTAATAGTTAATGCAACATCAGATCAAATAAGAAAGCATAATCATGAAATGGAAATAACACCAATACACATGACATAATGATTTTGACATGGAAACCCTATTAAGGGAAAAACCACAGGGTGATTAACCCAAGATATTATTCTCTGTTAGAAGAATAGAAGATACAAAATGGCACTTGCCAATTAGGGCTCACTGCCCGAGCACACTGCTCACAAGAGGCTCACTACCTACAAAAAACTTAGTGTCTACAAGAAGAAAACTTGAACTGATGAGAAGCATCCACACATGCTGAAGTTCAGTTCCAGTTAAGCTCAATAGACTGATCTGCTGCACTTCATTCTTACTCTCCTTAAGTGCTACTGTCCTCTTACATTCTGAACCTATTTTTCTACCTTTTATACTATTCTTCTACTTTTATTCACACTTCAATACATGCACAACACATACCTTCACATCTAAATCCATCTTGTATATATATCTGCACAAGTGATTTCAACACTTTTCTAGTCAGCATCCGAAATAGTCAATACTATCTCAAACTCTGGTCTGTCGGTTGAATCCTTGCATACCAAGTAATGCGGATCAAGAATATGCTTGTAGAAGTCTTCAATCATGTCAGCCAATCATGAATGATACCTCAAGAAACTTAGTCATTAGCAATATCTCTTCTGGATTTAGGTTTGGCACTCTGTCGATACAGTTCTTCCTCTGTCTACTCTGTCAAACAGGAACCCAACACTCAAGTGCTCATATCTCTTCACCCTTCCATCACTGGAGGCCAAATCCTTGGAATCTATTAGTCAAGGTACTCCTCTTGACTTCCCCAAATCTGCAATTTACTGAAATACTTGCTCTAAGAGATCCGAACCTGACTGTCGGACCTTGCTGACTGCTCTGTTCTTGCTTACCGAATCATAACACTTCTTCAATCTAACTTCCAGTAGAGACTCATCATGTCTTGTGGATGTGTGAGATAACCTTTCTTGCCATCAATGACAACATTCATGAATCCATATAGTGTCTCTTGCCAACACCATCCACCATCAAAAAATTGATGTCCCAACTTTGGGACCGAGTATTGTGGCTTTACCCAAGAACGGTGAGGGTGTCTTGTTGAAATGCTTAAGTGAATTGAAGGCATCTCAGGTCCTAAATGAAATGCATAGTGGAAGGTGTGGTGGCCATTTCATGGCTAAAACCATTTCCCATAAAATCCTTAAAGCAGGATATTGGTGGCCCACTTTTTTTGCAGATGTGTATAATTTAGTGCAAAAGTGTGATGCGTGCGAGAAGTTCTTTGGTAAGAATAAATGGTTCAAAGTTCTCCCATTGAGGCTTCAAACTATGGAAGCTCCATTTCAACAATGGGGCATAGATTTCATTGGGGAGATTTTTGAAAAATCTAGTGGTGGCATCAAGTGGATATTAGTAGTGATAGATTATTTCACAAATTGGATTGAAGCAATCGCCACCAAGAGGAAACCAGTAAAGTTGTAGATTTCATCATGAATCATATTATTACAAGGTCTGGGGTCCCAAACAAACTCATCATTGATAATTCCATGTGTCTCAGGTCTGCTAAGTTTATATATCTCTGCACTGAGTATGGAGTAACTTTTTCATACTATTCAACATACCATCGATAGGGAAATGGTAACAAAAGTCTAATGAAGATTATAAAGAGGATGCTTGGTAAAAACAAGAAGACCTGGGATTCAAAGTTAAGGATGACTATGTGGATAGATCAGGTGACTACAAAGAAGTCTACTATGAAGTCACCCTATGAATTATTGTATGGCATGATGAAAATATGCCAATGAATAATCTGTTGCCAATTTTAAAGTTCATCCAAGAGTGCTCTGATGATATGGAGGATGTAATGACTTGTAGGATAAACCAGCTAGTTGAGCTAGATGAAGTAGGAGAAAATCCCAAATGGTCAATATCATAAGGCAGCAATAGGTTAGATATTTGTTTGATAAAAGGGCAAAGGATAGAAAGTTTGAATGTGGAGATATGGTACTAGTATGGAATGCAAGAGTGCAGGATAAGGGAAAACATGGGAAATTTGATTCAATGTGGTTAGGGCCATACATAGTGCTAAGTATCCATGGAGAAAACTCTTATTTTCTCAAGAGTTTGTCTGGAGAGTGTCAAGAATTATCGATGCATGGACAATTATCGAAGAACTATTTCTCTTAAGCCTAATTATTTTCCATGCTCAATAGTTAGTTCTCCCTTCTCTCTATATTTTTGTTTTGTGCAACCATGTTTGCATGTGGCCTGTGGTGAAGTGTTTCATTTTTGCATTGTTGTTTTGTGTGTTGGTCTGCATCCTGGATGTTTTTTGAATCCTTTCCATCTTCTTCTAGAATGTGCGTCCCCAACTAGAGCCACTGTTGAGACTCATATTTTCATGCCCAAAAAATGCTAAGTTATGTCCAAGTTCCTTAAAATTTTGCCTAAGTAAAAGATGTTTAGGATCTTGTAGGTCTAGTTGAGATAATGTCAAAGTAAGAGGTGTGCATCGTGCTAAGAAGCCAAATGGGTATCTATAATTCAAATTTGGTGAAAATATGATTATTTTTTGCTATAGAAGTTATCATTATCACTTCATCTGGATATCCAGATAACCTGTTATGCTTCTCTATGTAACTATCAGGTTACGTTCATATCCAGATCCAATTGGGTTCCTTTGTATTTCTAAATGGATATCAGGTTATATTTGATATATGCTTCTAGTTATGTTAATATGTCTGGTTTGACTGAGTCAGGTTTGACCAAGATGGACGTGTCAGGCAGGATAGGTCAGGTTGCAAGGTGATGTCATGATGATTTGCTCACTTGTTATCAGGTTTGAAAAGTCCAAACGGATGTGGAACCAGATGTTGATCTTCACTATGAACCAGTTGCTAGATATCCAAATGAAGATCAAGTTTCGGTTAGTATATAAAGTTCATTAAGACAGTTTCTAGATAAGAAGTGCTTTATATATTAACCAAATGTGGATCTTCCAAATGAACTATATTTTATGTATTCGTAAATATCATGTCCGGTTAGAAGATCATGTTACATATTGCTTTGTTCCATGAAGTTAAACTATATTTTATATTTTGGTCAGGTTTGGAGCCTATTTTAAGAGTTATTTCAAGTGTTTAAGGAATTGCCTCCAACTAGAAACTTTTCAACATGGCGTGTTTTGATATCTTCATCCAAATGTGGATCTAGATGTGGATTGTCAAGCTTGCTAATATCATATCTAGTTGGGATGTTTGGTTAAAACATCCAGTTGAAATAACTTCCTCATTTCAACAAATTTTTAGAAATTTCCAAAAGTGACCCCAACTAGAATTTGATGCTCTTTCTATCTGCATCTTCACTTTGAGCATTTGAAATTTAGAATTGCTACATTTGATAAAGTGCAAAGAGAGGAAATATGTATTGAGAAGAAGGACATAACTAGAGATGTGGAGGGAATTTTGAGGAGGTATGACTTGTAGCACGTACTCCTCATCACCAATTTGTAGCAATGATGTGACTGTTATCACTGGAAATTGCACCCGTATGCAAGGCTGGTTAAAGCACTGCAATTCTGTGTAACATGGGACTAATCACAAGTTGTGGGTGCCCTATGATGAGATTAGACCTCCAGATTATGGGCTGGTTCCCTTCAAATGTTCTATTGAGATGAATGTTTTTACTTTTTTGGGAAAAGGGAAGAAAGAAACTAAATGAATACTAAAGGCAAAATGGTGATGCACCTAATATGGATAAAAATAATATAATTTGATTCACAATGTTTACCCAGAAATCTGACTTCTACACAATCCAAACTTGGCATAAATACCACAAAAAGGATTCTAAGGAAGGTTTGAAAATAGGTTTTTATGGAGGAAATGGTTTTTTCATAGCATAAAAAGACTATTTCTGGTTAACACAACCTAAGACCTGTGATGAATATATGCTTCAATGCTGCAAACAAGGAGGTGAGACAATAATTTTGAAGGTTTAATAATAAAACACAGCAAAATTTCATCAAAATCACTTCAACATTCAGCACCAAAAGGAAAGGTAATTCAACTGATTTGAAATAAACAAAGGAAAGCTTTGCAAAAAGACAAAAGATAACCTATAACCTACTGATCTCTCAATAAAACTGTAAAAGTGAGCTACAAGAATTCTCCAATCTATCTGAATCAGAATGAGAATCAAGAACTAGTAAAAACAAAATTTTGCTTTACAATATATAGGTCGGCTCTCTCCAAGAGGCATGCAAAAAATATGGACTTGCAGATAACTACCTCTAAAAATACTCATTCCCGAGCAACCTTAAAAATCCTCAAAATTAGGGCCTAAAACTGCCACAAATTGAGCAAAAATAGCTTCAATTTGGGCCTCTCCATATGTTTGACCAAAATTTTGACCAAGGACCCTAAAAATACTTCTAAAAGTCATGCAAAACCTGCTAAGTGGCCTAGTTAACTCAACTAATCAATTTGCATGATTTTGCATGAGCAAAATTGATTGTGAGTAAATAATAAAGTAATAGAATATTACTCTATTATTGGTTACAATTTGATCTATTTTTTATTTTACAACTTGTAGAAAATAATAAAGTAATTTATAGAGTATTACTTTATTATTTATTTACAGTTAATTAATATGTAAAATCGTGCATGATTAGAAGAAAAGTATCATTCCTTATCACTCCAATACATTTGCTTGTTTTGCATGATATGAGCAAAAAATAGGACTTTAGGAATAATTACAAAAATCCTTATCACTCCAATGATCAATGAGAAAAATTATCTCCCTCTGCAAGGAAAAGGTTTACAAGGCTTGGAGCCTTTCCTTCACATCATATTGGCCTCTTGACTTAATAAAAATCAATCCTAACACACTGTTGTCAGCCACTCCATGTTATGATGGCTAGGAAAAGTCTTGACCATGGCAGTTTTTTGGATAAAGTAATTATTGGTTTTTCTAAGTCAAAAAACATACTTGAGCAAAGAACCTTCGAACAAAAGTGAGGAAACAATCCTAAAATGCTCATTCTTTACTTTGACTTCCTTCTTTAAAGCTCTACAACTATATTAAGCTGGCTTAGGGTTTCAATCGTCTCCATATAGCTTTGGTCTCCTCTCTTCAACGACTCCTCTTTGTTGTTGCCATGGAACTCTGCATGATTTTGAAGAAGGTAACTCTGCTTTCTATTTGATATGAAACATTTTATGGATCTGTGGCTTTAGTTCTTTTAATTGGTCATGGCCTTCTTCCTCATTATTTGCTCTCTCTTTGTTGTACAATCTTTAATACCTTCATTTTTGTTTCTGTGTTCCTATTCCTTGGCGGTCTTCATCTGATCTTGAAAGTTGAGGCCACTATGAGGCCGTGGAATGATCTTTCCTCCTATCAACAACAAGGGTAAGCACTTTTCATTTGAACTCTGTAGCTTCATTTGTCTTTGGTTTCACTCTTTATAGCATGACAAGTCTATTGGTAGACATGGGTATTGCATTTTATAGCAAAAATGATGTCACTGTCGGCCATGACTATATATTTCTTCTTTTTTCCTTGATCTGTTTTCATCATGCAGAAACTTGAGGGTTTAAAACTTTTTTAAGATGAGGGTTTTGACATCTCCTCCATTTTCAAAACCTCTACCTACTATGGCTATGCTTCTCTTGAAAATAGGCATCAAAAAGTTGTAGATTGTTAAGGGTTTGTGAGCTTTGAAGTTAGGGTTTCAACCCTTCTTGTACAAAAAACCTTTATAATGCCACGACCATACTCTTTCGCTTAATCTCTTTCTCTTTATACTGTAAAGAAAGAAAGGTTTGATGTATCTTTGAAAAGATCTTATTTAGTTTATAGATGGGTACACCTTCCTTCTTGTTTCTTGCTCCTCTGGCATGGCTATGATTATATCATGGCACCTGTTTGTAGTTTCTTAACTGTGTCTGCAAAAAATATCATTAGGGTTTGATATCTTGACATGGGTATACAGTTTTCTCATGAACAGTCTCTTGCTCTGTGTAGTACCACCTTGACTATGTTTTTTTCTCCATCTGTTAGCAAAAGTATAAAGAGTTCAAAGCATTAGCAAGTGGGGTTTCTTTCTTTACTTCACATAACATCTTCTCCTCCTATCTTTTTGTGAATGTCATACGTTGCTAATGATATACATTACCTTACTTTTCCCACTGTAGCTACTAGGTAGAAGCACATTTTGGTATTCTGTATGACAGCAAAAACATGTGATATTCTATATGATGATTGTTATCATCTATTTCCATTGTACCTGTAGCATAAATGGCTCCTTATGCATATCTCTTTAGGTTGCTGACTGTAATGTGATGGACTGTATGTCATGTGGAAACATCCTTGACTGGGTACTACCTTTGTTGCAACTGGATATATACTATGGCATAGATCTCATGCTATCTCTTGACTGTCATATGTATTGGGATTCTCTATACATAGATATCATGCATTTTTGTCTCTTGTTGTTTGTTTACTACAACTGCATCATTATGGCATATCACTGTTACCTTTTCTTTTGCTCATTTCATCATTTGAATGTCTACTGCATGGTATGTATCATGCATGCTATGAGTATTTGTAGCTGTCCTTGTGCATCTCAAGGCATATCTGTAGCATCCTTAACATGTTCATATCTCTTCTAGTTGTTCCTCTTTCATCATTTATGCACCTCTATATTATAGATATGTGTTCTTTGTCCATCCTTGCATCTGTAGTCATTCTTATGCACACTGACTGCCTATCTTATCATTTTTCATGCTCTTCTGTAGATGGATATGGCCATTATAATATATCTTGAATGTCTCTTGCTTATATAAGCCATTTCATTGGTCACTGTCTTAGCTGTTCGTGGTCAATGGTGACTATATCTGTATCTTGATCTTCATGGTATCTCACTTTAATCTTGCACTATATCTTCCTTACTGCATGGCATCTTCTTTACTGCACCATGGCATCACTGTAGCTTTAGGCATGAGAAATAAAGTTTGTCAAAGCACAATAATGTTGAAATGCATGGAATCCACTTTATTTATCCTTGAACTATTGCATTCTTTATACTGTACTGTACTCTATGTATACTATATTTGCAACTTCTTCCTTGCTTTAAACATGGTTGTCTCTTGTTCTTGGATTTGTAATTGACTATCATGTCTGTGATGACACACGTAGCTACTCCATAGCTTGTTCTTCCTTTAAGATCACTGATGGTTAGTGGCAGTCTTTATCATTTGATGAATTGTGAGCATGTTGTATGTGTCTGTTATTTGCATCTTTCCACTTTAGTCATGACTGTCTCTCATTTGATCTTGAAAGTTGACTATCATGTCTGTGATGACCATTCATTGTCTTGGGGTATTTGCTATGCATTATGTGCTTCATCCTTGGATGCTCGATTGTTTGAACATATAACTACATTTTAGACTATAGCATTCATCTTCATTTATAGGTTCTCTTTAATGCCTGAATCATTATGAGATTCATAGCCTAGCTGTTTCATTTTTGAAAATCAAGACCCATCTGCTCTAGTAGAACTGTTTCATGGTATCTTCATGTATCTTTTATGGTTTGAAGTTCTGAGGCATTGGTGAAAGCCTTTTGCAAAGTTTATATCTTCTTTCTAGATGACTGCACACTTATCTCATACATCTTGTGAAGTTTTATTTTATGGCAGGCAAGTTGGCATATTATTTATGATTGTCTTGCCTTCCACTATTCCATGTGGCATTTTGCTTGACTATTTCTATGAGGCACTTGCAACTTGAATGTGATATAGTTGTTTAAACTTTGATCATCTTAAACAGTATGAAAACAACATGAGAAATTCCTGGTATAAAATGTTGCTTCATCTTACTCCTTTGTCATAATGAGATGACCCTTCACATGATTTATTCTGCAACTTGTTCAAATGATACATAAGTTATTGTATCCTTCTTTACTCTGTCTCTCTTCTCTTTATCAGGAACAATAATCTAAAAACTTGTATCACTCCTTAGATGATTGTAATCTGATTTATGAATTTGTCCTTTTGTCCATCTTGACTCAGTCATATAGCTTTGATTTGCTTCAATCAACGGTAATGATGTCATGATGACATCTTCTTTATGTAATTTGATTAGATGATCCATGATATAGCTTAGAATGATGCATCCTATCTTTTCTGATACTCTTTTCAAAAAATGAAAAGAAACATGTTGGGCTCAAACCCTTGTAGGAGCCACATTTAATCCACATGTTTATTTGTCTTCAAATCAGCAACAAAATTTGTCCTATACCTGCACAGTGAACAAACAAGTTAGCATAAAAAAGTACCTGATAACATTGATTGATCTCCTTCATGATTTCTTCCTAATTTGTATCACTATCTGATCTGAATTCTTATCTGAATGCATGATATGATAAGTAGATGTCTCTGTTTGATAAAAGCATGTGATAATTGTAAACATCCGGAGCACTAATAGGGTTGTTGGTGGCTTGGAGTGAAGAATAAAGACTGAAGACTTGAAGGCCAGCTTCAATAGCAACCTCCATCATCAGGTAATGATGGATGTTTAGATTTATCATATGTTCTTTTCTACTTTCTTTTATCAAATAGATACATATCTTGCATGTCTGCAATTGCTCAGTCTAGTTACTCCCATGGCTTGTGTGGGACACATTTGAACACTTCTTTTAAAGATCATCAGTTAGTTTCTCGGATGCATATGATGTATATGTATTTCCTTTTTAATCAATGCATGAGATAAAGTAACAGATACCTGGATGTATGTTCAAAACATGACATGAAATAACAGTGTAATATAATATCTTTCTCTCTTTTATTCAGAACTGATTAATCTAAATAATCAATTTAACTTATAACTCCTGAAAGATCAAACTTTGTAGAACAACTGTATCTCCTTGAATGTTTGATCCCTTGATAATTAATTCTTTTGTCATGATAACTTATCAGTCCTGATTGGATTGATGGGTTATCCTGACAATTGGATCTTCTTTTCAACTTTGTCAAGGCATCAACCATTCAAGAATGTATAACCTTGAAGTTTTCTATTATTCCTTCTGAACAATTACACTTAGGTCCAACTAATTTTCAGTGTGAACAAAAAATTAGTAACATTTCTGGCGACCTCTCAGGGGTGTTTGCCTACTAAATAGTTTAGAACCAGTAGCCTTGCATTCTGATTGGGCATAGAGTCATTTCTGCCTTGAACTTAGAGAAAATCTACAACTCACACTAACTAAAAACAACAACAAAACCTAACTAAAAACTGAAACTAAAACTAATTTTCTTAAAATAGAACCAGCTACATGTGTAGAAGCACTTCTTGGAAAAAAAACAACAAAACTGAAACTAACTGTGCAAAAGCACTTATTTGCAGCATAAGGTTGCCTTACTTAGTAACATATCTTGAGGTGAATCCCATTAACTGGGATTGGCAACACCTCGCCATCTAACTTAGCAAGCTGAAATGCATTATTTTGATTGCACTCTATGATTATATTTGGTCCATCCCACATTGCATCAAACTTTGTATGTTGTCCTGGTCTGCTTTTCAATTCATTCCACTTGAAAACTAAATCTCCTTCTTTATAAACTCTTGGTACTGCTCTTTTATCAAAAGTCCTTTTCATTTGGGCCTGGTGTACTTCTAATGTTTTTAAAGCCTCTTTTCTGATCTCTTCAAGTTCAATCAGTTGTGCAAGCCTAATTTCCATTGGTTGTTCTTCAAGTAACTCTAGCTCTTATATATAGCTAAGTGTTGGCAACTCCACTGTTATTAGTAACTTGGCTTCCTTTCCATATGTAAGCACATAAGGTGAATTACCTGTTGATCTTTTAGGTGTAATCCTATCAGCCCATAATGCTAACTTTAACTTATCATGCCAAGATCCATGATTCTCATCAATTGTTTTCTTTATAATCTTGATCAGATTTTTGTTAGTTGATTTAGCTTGTCCATTACCTTGAAAGTAATAATTTGATGAAGTATTCAAGAATATGTTATTTTTGACAGACCAATTAGATATTATTAATCCAATGAATGCTAAAGCATTATCTAAAATAATTGAGTCAGGAGTTCCAAACCTGGACACTAGATCTTGGTAAAAATTCAGGACTAATGTTTCATTAGCATCTTTCAAAGCAACCGCTTCAATCCACTTAGTGAAATAATCAATAGCAATCAAAATCCACTTGTGTCCTTGGCTTGAAGGTGGGTTGATAGGACCAATGAAGTCCAATCCTCACTTGCCAAATGGTCATTCCACTTGAATTGGATGCAAGGGCATTGCTGCCAGCCTTTGATTACCTGCAAAAAATGAACATTTAAGACATTTCTTTACCCATTCATGAGCATCCTTGAACATGTCAGACCAATAGTAACCATCTCTCATAATTTTTAGATTTGTTGTTCTAGCTGCAAAGTGACCTCCAACAGGACCATCATGAAATTCTTCTAGAATCCTTTGAGTCTGATTTGGCTATACACATCTCAGTAAAACATTGTTAAAATCTCTCTTGTACATAATTCCATCAATTATGGCATAAGGAATTTCCTGTAATCTGTAATATCTTCTTTTAGATTTGTCCAGGCCTTGTGGACAATCACCAGTGTGTAGATAATGAATCATATCATACACCCAACTTGCAGGGGGTCTGGGACAACAGTTGTTTCATTGTTTTGAAGCAATGTCTCAGCCTCTCCTTCAAGTTCTTTGCTGTATCCTTCATTTCCTGCAAGCTGTTCACACAGTCCTTTGCCTCAGACTAGCTTGGTTACCTTAATTTATATGTCATATTCCATGACCTTTGTTATCCACTCTTCTCTCTTATCATTTAAATCTTTACTGAGTAAAAATTCTTCCACTGTTGGGTGAGCAAAAGAATTCTATTATTTGAAAGCATATGTTTGAATTTCTTTAAGCTCCTGATAATAGCTAATACATGCTTTTCAACAAAAGAATATCTTACCTCGTAGTCATGCAGAACCTGGCTGAAAAATGCCACAGGTTGTTCCATTCCTTCACTGTTTTGCTGACATAGCATAGCTGATATAGTATCCACACTGCCAAATGCATATAAAATGAAGTCTTTATCAAAATTTGGATTTATCAGAGTTGGAGCAGCAGCAAGTGGTTCCTTTATTTCTTTAAAACTTTGCTTTCCTTCTTTGGTCTAGTTGAAGGGAATATTCTTCTTCAGCATTGCTATAAGAGGTTGTAAAAGTGCTGCTATGTTTGGAATAAACCTTCTTACAAAGTTAATTCTTCCTAGAAAGCTCTATAAGCCTTTCTTATGTGCAGGAAGAGGTAATGCCAATATTGCAGTAATTATTTTAGGATCAATTAATATTCCATCCTTAGACACAATGTGTCCCAATAGCTTGCCTTCATGAATAGAGAAAATACTCTTCTTTGGGTTTAATGATACCCCAAATTCTCTACATCTTTCAAAGATTAGTCTTAAATGATGAAAATGATCTTCAACTTTTTTAGAAAAAATAGTCACATCATCTAAGTATACAAGCACAATTTTATTAATCAAGCCTTGAAAAGCCATGTCCATTGCTCTCTGAAATGTTGCACCTGCATTTGATAAGCCAAATAGCATCTTTTTGTATGCTAGTGTGTCCCATTTTGTGGTAAAAGTTGTCTTGTATTGATCTTTCTCTTTTACAAGAATTTGGTTATAACCTGAATAACCATCCAATAAAGAAAATCTCTCTGATCCAGAAACAATCTACAATATATGTTCCATAGATGGTAAAGGATAATGATCCTTTAAAGATGCTCTATTTAAATCATGGAAATCAACACATAATCTAATTTCTCCATTTTTCTTTCTGACAGGAACCAAGTTAGAAACCCATGAAGTATGTTTGATAAGAAAAATGATATTACCTTCAATGAGTTTATTGAGTTTTGTTTTCATGAGCACTTCCAGTTTGGGATTCAATGGTCTTTGCTTCTGTCTGATAGGTTTAGCTTTGGGTTCCAGCTCTACTGTGTGTTGAGCTAACTCAGGGTTGAAACTTTTCATATCTCCATATTCCCATGCAAAAATTTCACTGAACTCTTGACAAAGCTGGATGAATGCTTGATGTTCTTGTTTTGTACATATCCTTCCCAGCTTAAGCAACTTTCCTTTAAAGATCTCAATAGGTTCATAATGTTCTTGCTTTATTGACAAGCTGGCTTTGTCTTTTCTTACTTGATCATTAGTATTAAAGATAGATTCCAAGGTCACTAAGCCCTTGGGTAGCCTATTTGATCTTAACTGAAGTATTTGATTATCATATTGTTGTATAAAATTCTGCTGATTACCTGCAGAAAATTCAGCTTCTTCCATTAAGAAATTTACAATCTATTCATCACTATCAAACACTTGCCAACTGATATTATTATCTGGAACTGATGGTCTAATAGCAAGTTCGACATATAAAGGAGAGTGAATATTCTTCATTTTAGCAGAAATATCATACTCAGCTCCTATAGCAACTAGTTTGTTAGCTTGCTTGTTTTTAGTTCTAGGTACAGATATCAGATTAAATGCATCAAACTCTTCTATCATGTCCCAAACTCTATGTTTGTATAATTTCAGCAAGTCATTTTTTGTAACAGCAAGGTTTCTAACTTTTTTAACCACTAACTTACTGTCTCCAAAAACTTTTAAACATCTGATTTTTCTCTTCCTTGCCCATTCTAACCCATGAACTAAAGCCTCATATTCAACTGAGTTGTTAGAATAGCTGAAAGCAAATCTGAAAGATGAATAATATTTCTCAGTTGTGGGAGAAACTAAAATAGCCCCTCCTCCAGCTCCTACCTTGCTTCTAGAATCATCAAAAAATAGTTCCCAAACATCATTTTTAGACTCTACAATTTGTTGTTTTTCTTCTTTAATCAGATTTGGAATAACTGTATTATTTTCTTGAATCATGTACACACCAAGGCCAATCTCATCCATTTGCTCAAATGGATCTGTTTCATGATTTTCTGTTGCCCATTGGTCTAGAACTAAATCTGAAATTCCTTCTAAAGGTGTGTTTGGATCTTGGATGGGAATTAGATCCTCTTGATCAAAAATGGGAAGATTTGCATTTATAGAACTAGGTGTGTAAGGTTCCAAATGATCTTTTGCTAGTGGTTCAGACTTGATTGTAACCTTGGTTCCATATCTAGTTGTGAAGAATAAATGTGTCCAATCAGATGATAAATACACACCTAACCTTGCTAAAAAATCTCTAGATAAGCAAATGGCAAAGGTAGGTGGCAAATCAATGACATAAATGTCCTAGTATATAACAAAGTTTGGACAAGCATGCAGAGTAAGGCCTAAAGTTTTTAACATTCCAATTGTACTTACTTCTATTCCATCCATTTATACAACAGCTCTAACAATAGGTTCATATTTCAGACCTAACTTATCAGCTAGTTGTTTTGGCATAACTAAACTGTTGGCTCCTGAATCTATCATGCAATTATGTACTAAATAGTCACCCACAATCAAAGTGACATAAAATGGTGGAGGTTTGACTACTGGTTTAGGTTATTCTATTCTTTTTTTGATTCATTTGTAATCATAATCTGAGGTTGATGTGATTTTTGTACTTCATTTGACAAAGGCAACTGAGATAAAGCATTTTGTAACAAATCCTTTTGTCTTGGAATGTGTAAAGCATCTAAAATAGACATGCTTATTGTTGTATTTTTCATATGATTCAAAATATTAAAAATAGGGCCACTAACCTTTTGGGACAACAACCTCTGGTTGGTCTTTTGTGGCTGTTTATTTTCTGTAGTTGGTTGTCTTGACAAAATGTGCAAATCCTTTGATGTAGAGACTTGATTTTGTTTATTCTGAGATGTAGAAACTGTATTTTTCCCTTTATCAGCTGGATGTGATACATTTCCAGCTTGTTGTTTACCAGTTTCAGCTTGCTCATTTATATTTACGGACTGTTGTTGCAAGTCAACAGCTCTCTTTTTCGATCTTATGTTTGCTGCAATATTAGTAAAAGATTGCTTTTGACCTGGGAACTGATTTACACCACAAAATTCATTAACCTGCCAATTCATTAAAGCTACATCAGGATTAACATATTGGGTCTGAATGTCCATCTAGTTGTTTACATCACTTGCTGAATTTTTTGCAACAACATAGTTATTCTGTACCATCAAAGCTTGACTTACTATTCCATTTGGGCAAGTGGCCTGATTATGAGGCTGATTACAGGGATAGCACCATGCATAGTCTTGAACCATGTTGTTCTGTATAGGCACTATTTCTTTTGATGTATTAATAGCATTTGGATTGTACTTGTTGGTTCCCAAAAATGTCAGTTGCTAACCCTAAGAGGATGCCAGACTCTATGTTTGGATTTGCAACGTTTTTGGACCAATTGACAGAGCTATTAGCTCCCTACACTTTAGGTCCTGCAAACCTAGGCGGGTGTACCTTTGTAACTAAAGCAGATTTAACACTATATGACTTGATTGGATTAGTAAATCTATCACAATGGCATAAAATGTAATAGATGCAAGCTTCTAAACTACTCCTAATACTAAGATCTGAGATGTAATTGTTTGAATGAGATTTTATGGAATCCTAAAATGGAATTGGTATGACCAGTGCCTGTTTCTGTTGGGCTAATGGAGTCAAGGTGTATGTGATATATGATTTACTTATTGGTTACAATCCTAATTATTTGGCACTTGTGTTTGTTTATAGCTTGTATAAACGTGCAAGAATGTGATTGACAGACTCTACTTAGTGATCCACTCGAATCTTACCAGGTTACTGTGACTTATTGAAAGGATTTTTTAATCCTTGCTTGAAGGAACCGATCAAAAGAATCACACAATGACAGCAAATGTGTACTGACAAATGGAGTTGATGCTCAATTTGAATAACAAGACAATATCGAGTTGGAGACAGTATGGCAATCTTGACAATTATAGGCCTGTTCTTACCTATCCAAATGCTACCTCCAGGTTACTATAATCAATCAAAAGGATTTTATATCTATAATGGAAACTAATTAATTTGATTACACGAAAACAGCAAGTGTGTTTCGATGAAACTGAAATATCAACTTGGAAACTCAGGTTCAAATAACAAAGAAATAATAGTATGGAGACAACCAAATAATTGCTCAGCTCAACAAACAATAGACACCAATATTAAATCATTAATTTGTGCATTTTCTCCACTATACAATTTTGAAATATTTTACAATGTACAACATAATATTTTATTTTGGCAACTGGTCAATCCATCCAGTTATCTAACTGATGTTTCTCCTAATCTACTCTTGATCCTAATCTACTGATGTCCTTTTTACTTTGGTTTGCATCTCCCATATATATCTTGCATCTTTAGGGTTGTAACCCTTCACATATCGACGCATCCTTTGGTATAGCTCTTCATTCAATTGTCTTCGGCAAAATAAAATATTTAATTAGTTGCCATTGGCAAGTTAAATATTTTAATTAAATTTCATTTTCGTAATCTCCTTGAAAATTAATTTTAATGGTAATCTTCTCGTATATATTTTTACCACATTTAATCACCCACTTTTAACTCTTTTGGTAAAAATGTTTTATATTGCATTTACTTTGAGTTCTTTCACCTTTGTTTTTGCCAAAATATTCATTTGAGTAAAAATTATTACCTCATTCTTTCCTCCTTGGTGAAAAATATCCCTCGGGCTTTATATACGCAAAATATTTCTTCACTTCTTTGAATTATTTCATCTACTTGTCAAAGTAGTTTCATTAACTAATTGAACACCTATTATCCTCAATGAAATCCATTTTCATGGGCCTTTTTATTTACCATGTTATTCTCGCAAAGTAAATATTCACTTTATTATACTTTAATTGAGAAAATATTTCTCATTTTATTATCTTCCTGTGAAATTTACCGGATACCTCACTTTCATTTTTTATTTATAATTTCATTGTATTTTGTTCTTCTTTTAATTAATTATTTCCAATACTAATCTTCTTCAAGTACTTACAGGAGATAATATTTATCCCATTTATCTTGTCACCTTTATATTTATTTGGGTGAAGATTTTACCCATTTTACCTCCTCGGTGAAAAATATCTTTCACAATTCCCTTGGTGGAAATATTTTATTCCCCAAATGAAAATTTTCACTTTTGATTATTAAATCTTTCTTTTGGTAAATTAATTATATCTCTGATTACCTTCATTTTATCACTAGGCTGACGTTATGTGTTTGGGGGGCTTTTCATCGGCAAGTCGGGAGGACACAAAATTTGCTCACCGATAAGCCATCTCTTGTTGATAAGGTATCCATCGACATGACTTCTCAATCGGCATGATTTTAAAAATTCATTCCGATTTCCTTTCTCTCGCTGATGGTAGAATGTTTAGAGTTTTTCATTTTAGGGTTTCTTCAGCAATACTACACCATTTTAGGGTTCATGCTTGGCTTTATGTACATGATAAGGGATTTGAAATCCATGATTCAAAGCATTGATTCCATTGTTCTCTGCGCGAATGTTTTAAATGGGCATGAGACAAACAAGCTTATGGGTCCACGTTCCAATTTTGATTTCTGCATTATAATCTGCTGCATTTGAAACCATGCACCCAAAATTTTGTTTTACATTTCTCTATATTCTCAGCTTGAAAATAAACCCTTATGTTTTAAAAAATCTTTTTCTTTCGCCACCCTTATTTTCTGAACAAGCATTTCCAGATATTTGATGCATGTCTTTCCATTTCCTAAATGTATTCTCGATAAGATCATTGCAGTGCTGGAATAAATATTTTTCTCTTTTGTACCCAGAGACTTAATAGCAGCTATTGCAGATGTTAGGAGATCAGAACTCTCATGATGTGAAGTATCTCTCACAAACAATTGATCAAGTAGTTGCAACACTGTAGATCTTTCTAGAGGATTATGCCTCAAGCAACATCTGAAAAAATCCCTTCCTTTAGGTGATAAACAATTTGGTACTGGTGGAGCTTCATATCACAGTGGATTACGTAGTTTTTGCACTCTTTATTTTAAATAGAGGAGTTCTCTTGTAAGGTATGCAACCTCCTTATCAACCTCTTGGTAATGTCCTTAGGTAGGCTTAAGAACAATTGTTAGAGGAACTCACAATGCATCAAGAACCCGACTATGTTGTTCAATCCATGTAGTAGCCTTTTGGGTAGTTTCAGTGACTAGTGCCTTTGCTTGAGCAAATTCATGTGCTTGTATTTTATAAGATGTCCGTACTTTCTCAAGATTGATTGCTGCCTCAATCAAGTACATTTGCTAAATTCTGAAGTACTGATGATGATGCAGGAAGAGTTCCTAATAGCAGATCGTGATGCTCCTGAAATGGCACTTTGATTTCCTCAAAACTGAGAAGCAAATAGGCTTCAACTGACTGCCAGCTCCATACCTTTCCATTCCTCTCCACCAATGGTTGCTTCATCATGGCCATCTCTGAGTATCCACCCAATCAACGGATCCCACACAAATACTTCTAGAAGAATCAAAAATATCAATCACCACCTTATAATTTACTCTGAATGTACCCTTTATTCCTCTAAGTCCTAAAGCCGCATTCATAATCTAAACCCAAAATGTGTCCCACCATGCTCATTGTCGCTACAATTCTAGAAAACCTTCAATGATTGAAGTTTTATTGCAAGTTGCAGCAGACAAACTTCATTTGTAAAATATTTCATAGTTCAAATGGTAAAACATTTTGCCTGGCCTAATATTTCATTGACACATTCAAATCTTCGTAACTTCAAACTAAAATTTTGCAACCCCTCACTTGAACACTAAAGTGGCTGACGAGAAGTCTCTTTCATAAGGTTCAGGAGCACATTTCCTTTTACTTCTTGAGGCAAATCCCAACTTGATATAACTTTAAGCTATCCTTTTTCTTTTAGTGTTGGAATAGTCTTTCTGTAGAACATGTCACTTGGATGTGGAACAGGTGGAATGTTGGCAGCTGCAGTTCCACCACTGGTAAAAGCAAACTGGCATATCGTGCCTTCTGTTGTCATTCTTTGAATACACTGGACATACTTACAACACTGTCCACCAACTAGATAAAACCAGCTCGCCCACTTATAGGAGTGATAGAATAGTATCGAACAGTTAGTAAATGACTGCGCACTTTTGAGCTTCCATTCAGCATTCCATACAAAAGCTGCATAATGCTTACATCAAGTCACAAACATTCCCTATCCTTGAGAAGATAAGTATATCTTTGGCCATCTAAATCTAAGAAAACCAATTTCTTTGACTTTGTCTTCATTTCCAAAATAGTCACTTAAACAAAGAAATTGTAACTGGGCACAGGTTATCACTACCTTTAGCTTCAGAATTAGACATTAAAATTTATTTCTCAAGGCTACACATTGAAGCATCAGAAGAAAATAGTTGTGCAAGTTTTGGAGCAACATCACCAAGAGAGATTGGAGGCTCATTTTGATGGTTTGCTAAAAAATTATGTCAAAAGGTCGCCACACATCGGCAAGGGAAACAATTTGACTCCTTAAGAGCATCATTAACTGAGTGCTACAGTCAATTTTTTGGTATGAGGACCTAAAATTTTTGAAAAAATGGTGAAAATTTTTAGGTCCCAACAGTACTGCCGATTTGGCCTATTGTTGTAATTCCTTCTTTGACCCTGATAATCTGGCTAATAACCAGGTCTATTTGCTCCGTAAGGGGCTGCTTGGTAAGGTTTGTTATTCTTAGTTGTTTGAATTTTTAGACTCACTAAGTCATTGCTCATAGTTTGCAGTATTTTTTCTATGCTTTGTTGAATTTCTTTCAGCTCTCTAAATTTAGAATGAATGGGATTTGTATTGTTTTGTGTATTTGGTGAATAATTAAAAGATGGTATTGCTGAAATATGTGGGGCTGAAATTGGTATTAAAGGCTATATATCTAGGAAGATTGGCATTGGGGGCCTAGGCACTATCTTACTAGCTTGTATTAAACTATTTTCTGCTCTTATTGCAATATCAAAAGCAGCTGGTAAAGTTACCCCTCCCACGGATTGTATCATAATAGCAATATCAGAATTTAGTGCCCTTAAATAATACAAAAAAGCATGCTCTAGTGATGGTTTCATTGTTTCATGGATTCTATTCCATATTTTCTAAAATCTGAAATTAAAATCTGTCATTTACTCTTGTGGAGCCCTCTTAATAGTAGTCATTTGTTCTACTAATGATAAATGATTAGACTTGTCCTAAAATTACCTATTCAAAGTAGCACCTAATTCATCCCAAGATCTAATTGAATTGACTCTTAAGCCTCTAAACCATTAAAGAGCTTTACCTTTTAGTAATGCTGCCAGCAACCTGATTACAATGTTTTCTTTGGTGATGTGGTGAATAGTACATAAAGACGCCACATCTCTGATATGTTCAATGGGTGTAGTCCCATCTTCTCCTGTAAAACTTGGTAAACTTTTTAATGCAGCCATTGAATGTCATCATGTTGATTCAGATTCAAAGGACTGCCTCCATTAAATGACACAAAAGGCTGATTTCGAGGTGGTGGTGGATTTCTTCCACCTCCTCCACCACCTCTGGGTGGTGGTAACACTCCTCCACCTCCTCCACCAGGAGGTGGTAATACTCCTCATCCTCCTCCTAGTAAAGACATTGGAGTGGGTAAAACTTGAGCTGGTGTTTGGACTGAAATTTCTTGGAATATTTCTCGTAATACAGGTTCTTTAGCAGTAAACTCAAGAAGGAGTGGTTCCTCTTGGAAAATAGGAATATGTTCTACTAGGCTTGCTGGTGGAGAACTTAAAAAATCTGTTGATGAACTTGCAAACAATGGATTCTAATGTGAAGTAAAGTCAGGATGTGTACTTGGCAGATCTGAAACAACTGATAAATCTGTTGTATTAGCCTTTTTCTCTACTTTTATTCTCCTTTTTCGTGGAGATAACTGATTATGCTTCTTCTCAGAATTTTCACTTGACCTTGTCTGATATTTTTTCATAAGCTACGAGATCTGATCTGAAAAAACCAAAGTATTAGAGTCACCAGGTACTAATAATAAACCTCTAAAAGGCTAGAATTCTACTGCTCATACCAAAAATAGCAAAAAGAAATAAGTCCTTTTGAACTGATAATCAGTTCAAAGTCCCACCGGGCATGCCAAAAATTGTTATCATTGGGAATTGCACCCGTATGCAAGGCTGGTTAAAGTACTACAATTCCGTGTAACATGGGACTAATCTCAGGTTGTGGGTGCCCTATGATGAGATTAGACCTCCAAATTATGGGTTGGTTCCCTTCAAATGTTCTATTCAGATGTATGTTTTTACTTTTTTGGGAAAAGGGAAGAAAGAAACTAAATGAATACTAAAGGTAAAATGGTGATGCACCTGATATGGATAAAAACAATGCAATCTGATTCACAATGTTTACCCAGAAATATGACTTCTACACAATCCAGACTTGGCATAAATACCACAAAAATGATTCTAAGGAAGGTTTGAAAATAGGTTTTTATGAAGGAAATGGTTTTTTCACAGCATAAAAAGACTATTTCTAGTTAACACAACCTAAGAACTATAATGAATATATGCTTTAATGCTGCAAACAAGGAGGTGAGACAATAATTTTGAAGGTTTAAAAATAAAACATAGCAAAATTTCATCAAAATCACTTCAACATTCAGCACCAAAAGGAAAGGTAGTTCTACTGATCTGAAATAAACAAAGGAAAGCTTTGCAAAAAGACAAAAGATAACCTGTAACCTGTCGATCTCTCAATAAAACTATAAAAGTGAGCTACAAGAATTCTCCAATCTGTCTGAATCAGAATGAGAATCAAGAACTAGCAAAAACAAACTTTTGCTTTACAATATATAGGTCTGCTCTCTCCAAGAGGCATGCAAAAAATATGGACTTGCAGATAACTGCCTCTAAAAATACTCATTCCCGAGCAACCTCAAAAATCCTCAAAATCAGGGCCTAAAACTGCCACAAATTGAGCAAAATAGCTTTAATTTGGGCCTCTCCATATGTTTGACCAAAATTTTGACCAAGGACCCTAAAAATACTCCTAAAATTCATGCAAAACCTCCTAGGTGGCCTAGTTAACTCAACTAATCAATTTTCATGATTTTGCATGAGCAAAATTGATTGTGAGTAAATAATAAAGTAATAGAATATTACTCTATTATTGGTTACAATTTGATCTATTTTTTATTTTACAACTTGTGGAAAATAATAAAGTAATTTATAGAGTATTACTTTATTATTTATTTACAATTAATTCATATGTAAAATCATGCATGATTAGAAGAAAAGCATCACTCCTTATCACTCCAATACATTTGCCTATTTTGCATGATATGAGCAAAAAATAGGACTTTAGGAATAATTATAGAAATCCTTATCACTCCAATGATCAATGAGAAAAATTATCTCCCTCTGCAAGGAAAATAAAAAGAAACTAAGTCACTCCACATGACATTCCATGCACAAAACAAATATGCATAAATATCCTTATGACTCACTCTTGTTGCCTTTGTGCACATACATCACATTTTCTAAATCTCCTTAAATCCCCATATGCAATTTGAGATTAAGCAAGGAAAACAACTCCATGACTCATAAAACCCCATGCATAAAAAATGCTCCATAATATACTGCCACCATGCAATTGCCTTTATGCAATAATCAAATCAATACAGGATAATAACCCTTATACCTCCCATTCAAAACATACCTCCACCATGCATGAATTCTTACCTTTGAAAACTCCATGTATAGCATATGCATATACCATGTCTAAAATCACACCTTCTTGGTTGTTAGCCACCATGCATAATGAGGAGATACCCCTATCTTTGGATGCTTTGAAAATGGACAAGGAACCTGAGCATGTGTATTGTTGTCCATTTACCACCCGACCACTAAGAAATCTTTAAAAGGTTTACAAGGCTCGGAGCCTTTCCTTCACATCATATCGGCATCTTGACTTAATAAAATCGATCCTAACACACTATTGTCGGCCACTCCATGTTATGATGGCTAGGAAAAGTCTTGACCATGGCAGTTTTTTAGATAAAGTAATTATTGGTTTTAATATGTCAAAAAACATACTTGAGCAAAGAACCTTTGAACAAAAGTGAGGAAACAACCCTAAAATGCTCATTCTTTTCATTGACTTCCTTCTTTGAAGCTCTGCAACTGTATTAAGCTAGCTTAGGGTTTCAACCGTCTCCATATAGTTTTGGTCTCCTCTCTTCGATATCTCCTCTTTGTTGTTGCCATGGAACTCTGCTTTTTGTTTGATGTGAAACATTTTATGGATCTATAGCTTTATTTCCTTTAAATGGCCGTGGCCTTCTTCCTCATTATTTTCTCTCTATTTGTTGTGCAATCTTTAATACCTTAATTTTGTTTTTGTGTGCCACTTCCTTGGCAGTCTTAATTTGATCTTGAAAGTTGAGGCCATTGTGAGGCCGTGGAATGATCTTTCCTCCTGTCAGCAACAAGGGTAAGCACTTGTCATTTTCAACTCTGTAGCTTCATTTGTCTTTGGTTTCACTCTTTATAGCATGACAAGTCTATTGGTAGACATGAGTATTGCATTTTATAGAAAAAAATATTATGTCACTGTCGGCCATGACTATATATTTCTTCTTTTTGCCTTGATCTGTTTTCATCATGCAGAAACTTAGGGTTTAAAACTTTTTTAAGATGAGGGTTTTGACATCTCCTCCATTTTCAAAACCTCTACCTACTATGGTTATGCTTCTCTTGAAAATAGGCATCAAAAAGTTGTAGACTGTCAAGGGTTTGTGAGCTTTGAAGTTAGGGTTTCAACCCTTCTTGCACAAAAAACCTTTATAATGCCATGGCCATACTCTTTCACTTAATCTCTTTCTCTTTATACTGTAAAGAAAGAAAGGTTTGATGTATCTTTGAAAAGATCTTATCTAGTTTGCAGATGGGTACACCTTCCTTCTTGTTTCTTGCTCCTCTGGCATGTTTATGACTATATCATGGCACCTGTTTCTAGTTTCTTAACTGTGTCTGCAAAAAATATCATTAGGGTTTGATATCTTGACATGGGTATATAGTTTTTTCATGAACCTTCTCTTGCTCTGTGCAGTACCACCTAGACTATGTTTTTTTCTCCATCTGTTGGCAAAAGTATAAAGAGTTTGAAGCATTAGCAAGTGGGGTTTCTTTCTTTACTTCACATAACATCTTCTCCTCCTATATTTTTGTGACTGTCATATGTTGCTGATGATATATTTTACCTTACTTGTCCCATTGTAGCTACTAGGTAGAAGCATATTTTGGTATTCTGTATGACAGCAAAAACATGTGATATTATGTATGATGATTGTTATCATATGTTTCCATTGTACCTGTAGCATAAATGGCTCCTTATGCATATCTCTTCAGGTTGCTGATTGTAATGTGATGGACTGTATGTCATGTGGAAACATCCTTGACTGGGTACTACCTTTGTTGCAACTAGATATATACTATGGCATAGATCTCATGCTATCTCTTGACTATCATATGTATTGGGATTCTTCTGTACATAGATATCATGCATTTTTGTCTCTTGCTATCTGTTTACTACAACTGCATCATTATGGCATAGCATTGTTACCTTTTCTTTTGCTCATTTCATCATTTGAATGTCTACTGCATGGTATGTATCATGCATGCTATGAGTATTTGTAGCTGTCCTTGTGCATCTCAAGGCATATATGTAGCATCCATAACATGTTCATATCTCTTCTAGTTGTTCCTCTTTCATCATTTATGCACCTCTATATTATAGATGTGTTCTTTGTCCATCCTTGCATCTGTAGTCATTCTTATGCACACTGACTGCCTATCTTATCATTTTTCATGCTCTTCTATAGATGGATATGGCCATTATAATATATCTTGAATGTCTCTTTCTTATATAAGCCATTTCATTGGTCACTGTCTTGGTTGTTCGTGGTCAATGGTGACTATATCTGCATCTTGATCTTCATGGTATCTCACTTTAATCTTACACTATATCTTCCTTACTGCATGGCATCTTCTTTACTACAACATGGCATCATTGTAGCTTTAGGCATGAGAAATACATTTTGTCAAAGCACAATAATGTTGAAATCCATGGAATCCACTTTATTTATCCTTGAACTATTGCATTCTTTATACTCTACTGTGCTCTATGTATACTATATTTGCAACTTCTTCCTTGCTTTAGACATGGTTGTCTCTTGTTCTTGGATTTGTAATTGACTATCATGTCTGTGATGACACACGTAGCTACTCCATAGCTTGTTCTTCCTTTAAGATCACTGATGGTTAGTGGTAGTCTTTATCATTTGATGTATTGTGAGCATGATTTATGTGTCTGTTATTTGCATCTTTCCACTTTAGTCATGACTATCTCTCATTTGATCTTGAAAGTTGACTATCATGTCTGTGATGACCATTCATTGTCTTGGGGTATTTGCTATGCATTATGTGCTTCATCCTTGGATGCTCGATTGTTTGAACATATAACTACATTTTAGACTATAGCATTCATCTTCATTTATAGGTTCTCTTTAATGCCTGAATCATTATGAGATTCATGGTCTGACTGTTTCATTTTTGAAAATCAAGACCCATCTACTCCAACAGAACTGTTTCATGGTATCTTAATGTATCTTTGATGGTTTTGAAGTTCTGAGGCATTGGTGATAGCCTTTTGCAAAGTTTATATCTTCTTTCTAGATGACTGCACACTTATCTCATACATCTTATGAAGTTTTATTTTATGGTAGTCAAGTTGGCATATTATTTATGATTGTCTTTCCTTCCACTGTTCCATGTGGCATTTTTCTTAACTATTTCTATGAGACACTTGCAACTTGAATGTGATATAGTTGTTTAAACTTTGATCATCTTAAACAGTATGAAAACAACATGAGAAATACTTGGTATAAAATGTTGCTTCATCTTACTCCTTTGTCATAATGAGATGACCCTTCACATGTTTTATTTTGCAACTTGTTCAAATGATACATAAGTTATTGTATCCTTCTTTAATGTGTCTCTCTTCTCTTTATCAGGCACAATAATCTAAAAACTTGTATCACTCCTTAGATGACTGTAATCTGATTTATGAATTTGTCCTTTTGTCAATCTTGACTCAGTCATACAGCTTTGATTTGCTTCAATCAACTATAATGATGTCACGATGACATCTTCTTTATGTAAGTTGATTAGATGATGCACATTATATAGCTTAGAATGATGCATCCTATCTTTTCTGATACTCTTTTCAAAAAATGAAAAGAAACATGCTGGGCTCAAACCCTTGTGGGAGCCACATTTAATCCACATGTTTATTTGTCTTCAAATCAGCAACAAAATTTGTCCTATACCTGCACAGTGAACAAACAAGTTAGCATAAAAAAGTACCTGATAACATTGATTGATCTCCTTCATGATTTCTTCCTAATTTGTATCACTATCTGATCTGAATTCTTATCTGAATGCATGATATGATAAGTAGATGTGTTTGTTTGATAAAAGCATGTGATAACTGTAAACATCTGAAGCACTAACAGGGTTGTCCCCAAAATTTTGCAAGTTTCAACTAGATGGTGGCTTGGAGTGAAGAATGATGATTGAAGACTTAAAGGCCAGCTTCAACAGCAACCTCCATCATCAGGCAATGATGGACGTTTAGATTTATCGTATGTTCTTTTCTCCTTTCTTTTATCAAATAGATACATAGCTTGCATGTCTGCAATTGCTCAGTCTAGTTACTCCCACGGCTTGTGTGGGACACATTTGAACACTTATTTTAAACATGATCAGTTAGTTTCTCTGATGCATATGATGTATATGTATTTCCTTTTTAATCAATGCATGAGATAAAGTAATAGATACCTGGATGTATGTTCAAAACATGACATGAAATAACAGTGTAATACAATATCTTTCTCTGTTTATTCAAAATTGATTAATTTGAATAATCAATTTAACTTATAACTTCTAAAAGATCAAACTTTGTAGAACAACTGTATCTCCTTGAATGTTTGATCCTTTCATAATCAATTCTTTTGTCATGATAACTTATCAGTCCTGATTGGACTAATGAGTTATCCTGACAACTGGATCTTCTTTTCAACTTTGTCAAGGAATCAACCATTCAAGAATGCATAACCTTGAAGTTTTCTATTATTCCTTCTGAACAATTACACTTAGGTCCAACTAATTTTTAGTGAGAACAAAAAATTAGTAATAGGGACTAAAAAGCAATTTATTGGTATGGAAAGGGAAATTTGAAATGTTTCCATAAATGTTGTTGAATTAGTCATATCTAATGACAAGAGCAAATAGGTCATATACAGTTCTGAATAAGGATAAATTGCCAAATATGGACTCTAGTTCAAGTGGCTATTTAATGGAAAATAAAGGTATGGTTGGATGCCAGATATTGTGATCATGTCAAAAATTTGAAAGTATGTTGAGTTGCAATTGGCTATTAAGTGAAGGCTTCAACAGGTGGATACAAGAACGTGTGATATGACAATATATCCAGAGCATATGAGATTTTGTTGTCCATTCCAGAGTTGATAAGCTGATCAGGTGGTCTGAGCGTTGGCATTTGGGATGGAACATTTCTCTGGATAAGGTTCATTTATGGAAATGCAGGTATATTTGTTTATGTGCCCTCATAATTGATTCACATATTTGGTTATAAAATGAAACAAATTATTTTGTATCAGAACATTTATCATTTCAGCATGATGGCTATGGATGTCTTCTTCATTCCCAAGGTGCAATTTCTATTTAGAAGAATAATGTCTAAGTATTCTTGGATGCAATTGTGCACCTTCAAGAAAAAGAAAATAGAATGCCTCCTTATGGGATGGAGGGTTTAGGTAAAATGAGAATATTGTCTCTGTGTCGACTATTTTGTTTCATTAATTTTACCTTTTAATGGCTGGAACCTGATGGGGAATGGGTATTACTACTCAATCATTCCAACTTTATGCAGTTGCTCATTGGACTACATAGAGAAGTCTTAATTTTCAATAGCCAATCTGGATTGGCAAAATTAGATGGGTGGCCAAGGCCACTCCATTCTAGTCCCCTTCCTCCTTCTCCTTGGTGCATCACAGAAGGAGGATATCATGTTTGGATGGTCTAGAAGTCGGTAACTATTTGGGATTCTATTCACAAGTACAAGGGAATGAGTGACAGGCAACTGGCCTCTTCTTCATCCCCACCTTTACAACAAGCAGGTGATATCATCTCAGCTTGGGTGGGTGAAGAATAATTCATGGGCTTTCCCCATGACTACTTGACTGTCGACGATTAGTCATCATGCCATTTCAAATAGAATACAGTTGTTTCAATGGTTTAAAGGAATAATATAACTGCCCGTGTGCTTTGTGCCTTGAAGTATGATCATGGTTTTGTGCACATGTCATTTATCTAAGAAATTTGTAAGAGGCTCCCTTATTCTATAAAAGGGATGCACTCACTGTTGCAAGGTGTTGGTTGGTGAAAATACAAGGGATATAGCTTTTGTAGTTTGTAAGTTTGTGTTTAGAAGATAGGGGATTTTGATTAGTAAGGGTCTTTTGTAATACACTTCATTAGTTGATATTAATGATATAATGCAAGCTATAGTCATTTCATCTCCTTATGAGTTCCTTTAACAATAGTTGATAATTAATATAATCAAGGATTCGTTGATTCTCCCATAACACATTTGTTGTTATGAATTGTTATGTGTGTTAGTATCTCTTTCAACTAAACAGTGTAATTCTTTCATGTTAAATAATGCTAGTTTCACAATACAGAAGGATTTTTAAGAATGATTTGGATAATGTTCACCAACATTTAGAATCAATATTAATGTTAAGGCATTGATATCTATAAAAGGATTAATTGATTTTCAACTTGTGAAGATTTTACCACAAAGCTCTGTGAATCACATTAACTTTATTTCCCAGAATAGGCACTAGTCCCAAAGTTATGTCAACTTCCCAATCATCTAGATATTTTCAAAACGATGAATCATCCTTGTCATGTAACTTATTTTAATTATTTACCACTTCCACAACATTCTTTAAAGGTTAGGAAAGAGTATTATTCACAAGTTTAGATACATTAATCTTTCCATTTTCCCTATGAAAGAAATATGTTATCCAACACTGCATTTGTTAGTTAGGTCATATTTTTGTAACTAGTGTTTAGAAGGGAAACCCATCTAGGTCTTGCAGAGCCTGAAGTGTAGAGGATATCATTTTTTAGACAATATATCCTATTCGTTGGTCATTTTCCACTAATTTTGTATAAACCAAAGAACAATAGTTTATAATTGGTGGGGTAGAACTTGGAGAACCAACAAAAATCTCTACAAACTATTCACAAGATAGTTGCACGATATTTAATCATTGTGTTATATTTCTTCTATCTTTCGCTTATCTTTATACTATTCAGCTAAAAATCTAATCTTCAAAAAGATCCTTATCTATTTATAGGAGATGAGTTGGAAGATAAGTCTAATCATTAATGTATATCTACACTTTATTAAACTTAATTAGCTAAATAAAATATTTTCACTTTTTCACTTAAGTGAAATACAAAATGGAATAACTTGAACCACTTCAAGTATGTTCACATTGAACCTATGTGGAAGTTCCCCTCTGAGCTAAAAGCTCAAAAGACATTACTAGAATCACTAGACACTTGTCAAGGCATATTGACCAATTAGGCATCATAGTTGTAATAAAGCATAGCTAGGAAAAATAGTCATGACTTCTATGTTAGCCAAATTTGCATTTTCAAAGACTTCCAATACAAAATTGCTCATGATCAATACTACAAGGATGTACAACTTGATGGATGTGCACTTTCAAATTTATTGTTAACCCATACTAATGTATCAATCATGTTAGTCTATTCCTCCATTGATCTTCCTAGGTTGTCTCTTGGGTCTTCTTCCACAGGTGAAGAGACACTAAGCATTCTTCAACAAGATCTTGGACAACAATCTTCTTTTATGGCTATTCTCCTTCTTGGGTGAAGGGACATGGAGGAGGTTCATTATTTCCTACATTTGGGACCTAGTCGTACCACCAATGTTGTTGATTGGTCATATATTTTATTGTCACCAATTAATGAGTACAACATAGATGGCTTGTTGTAATGGTATTTCCAAGTCTTTTCCCTATAGGTGCTACAATCTTTAGGAATTCATGCATCAAAGAGGTAAAAATACATGAATATGTTCTTCACCTAATGAGATACCATGACATTGGGTTTGGACAACACCCATGCTTTCACTACTTTGTGTGTAATCTAATAATACAGCATTGAAGCCAAGCCATTACTTTAGTTTATGTCAAGAAGAGTTGGGATGATAATCTCCCATCTTTATCATTAACCCCTACTAATGTATTGATCATGCTAGTCTATTCCTCCATTGATCTTCCTGGGTTGCTTGTTGGGTCTTCTTCCATAGGTGAAGAGGCACTAAGCACTCTTCAAAAAGAGCTTGGATAACAAACTTGTTTTATGGCTATTCTCCCTCCTAGGTGAAGGGAGATGAAGGATGTTCATGCTTTCCTACATTTGGGACCTATTCGTACCACTAATGTTGTTGATTTTTTTCCTATTTTATTCTCACCAATTAATGAGTATAGCATAGAGGGTTTGTTAGAAATGGCATTTTCAACTCTTTTCCCTATAAGTGTTGCAAGATTTGGGAAGCCATGCATCAAAGAGGTCAAAATGCATGAATATGTTATTCATCTAATGAGATACCATGATAATAGGTTTGGAAAACACCCATGCTTTCACTGCTTTGTGTGTAATCTAATGATATGACACGAAGCTAAGCCACTACTTCAGTTTATGTCAAGAAGAGTTGGGACAATAATATCCCATCTACTATTGTTGAGCTATGATAGTGCTTGCATGAATTTCCTGATGACAAGCTTATAGAGCACATGATCTGGTTTGGCTCAATCATTGCATGGCACTTGACCATTTTGGACAAATTCTCTATGAGAGCCTTCTAATATGATCATACAACTTGGTTGCCCTACTTTGTTCTTCACATTGAGTGTAGTTGTTATGGAGTAAAAAGTGGAGACATGCCTTTTTACCTCCTAGTTTAGCTCCTAGGTCCTATTTATCTCACTACGCACTATAATTGAGCATCTCGAAGAACAGACCCCAACACCCATGTGAATTTGGGACCTTGGGCCCTTCATTTAACCTTATCCTGAACTCAAATTAGGCCCTTGGACTTGGGCACCAACCGCCCAAGTCCTCCCTGATTGGTCGGGGTACATTAATGTTATGTCAACTTAGGACCTTTAAAAATGTTCCTCTTTGTCAACTTTTATGATTTAATTTCGCAAATGTTAGTGGGAAAACATATATATGAGTGAGTTTTTTATTTCATTATGAACCTAGATGGATATTGTGAAATTATGATATTGGAGATAAGAGCATTCAAAGCATTCATGATGTTATTGTTGTAGATTTGTGTTTGTATTTGTGTGTTTGTTGCAGATTTGTGTTTATATTTGTGTGTTTGTTGCAGATTTGGCATCATCATCCATCTCCTTATGAGTTGAAGAGCTTCATCCTCCTAAGGACTTCACCTTCGAGATGACATCATTGTTATTTGAATCATTTCATAATTTGGATTATCTTTAGCCTCTATCCTGTAAGGACACACTCTCTCTAACAACAGTGTTGGGAAATCTTGAATACTAATCCAGGATTTGACTGAGGCAAATCCCTAAACACCACAACCCCCAAACCCCTCTCTTTTTGTCTTGTGTGCAGGTTACAGGTACAAGTTTTAGGAAAAGTGGAACTACAGGAAGGCAGTGTAGGAATTAAGTTTTTGGGATCCAAAAATAGTTCTGAGATATCTATCCGAAAAGACTTGGGTAGTTTGCATGCTAGTGTATTGGGCTTTCAGGCTCTAGATCTAGTTTCTGAGCATCATTTGCAGCATATTCTCAATTTTGACCTCTGGAAGATTCTTACTTCTGGACTTGGGTAGTTATTGAATTTGTCCTTTGACACCTCTTCTTTTGGGAGACAGGTTCCAACATCTTACTGATCATCTCTGTACTTTTAGATTCAAGATTGTTGTTGTCATTTGTCTATTTCAAGTTGATTATCTCATATCTAGGGTTTTACTCATGCTTAACCTAGGTTTTGATAAAAAGCTTGGTTGAATCTCATCTTTCCAAAGAAAATTAGGAGCACAAGATCTATAGCTGATTCCACCTTCTCCTTGGTTGTGATTTGTCTCAATCTTGTCGTTGAATGTTATTGTGGAAGAGGGTTTTGATCTTGTTTATACATGCATTCATCTCCCTTTTACTACTTAAGGTTTTGGTGAACTCGTAGCAGAAAGCATTTTCATCTTGCTGAGTGTTGAAATTAGTCTTTGCATTAATTCATATTATATTTATCATTCTTCATTGGAAAATCTTGCATACATTTGGAAAAAGTGAAAAAAATAAGCATTCTAGGCTTACATAAAGGCATAGTTTCACATTATTTTCATTACATATCATTGGAAACATTTGTTTTCTGATTTTCACATTAGATCGAAAACAAATTGCAGCAATAAATCATTTCATGAATTCACATCTTGCATTTCAAGATCTCATTTGTTAAGGTTTTGATGAAAATGAGCATTTTTCATATAACCTAGTTTTTTTGCAAAAGCTAGGGTTGGTAGTCAAAATCTTATTTTAGATTTTTCTGCTCCTTTAAACACACATTGAAATCTGATTTTGAGTTGTAGTGTTGCTGCATTGTGTGTTCATGCTTTACAATTTTAAATTTTATAATTACACAGTGTGTATTTCAATATTAAGGGTTTTTACACACTTTCTTCACAACTAGTTGAGCAAACTTTTGTATCATTCATATTGCCTTGTTTTGAAGCACTATTCACATCATCCTTACTTTGTTTGTAGTGAAATTTGTGTTTTTTACTTTCAAAAACCTGATTTCTCCTCACTAGTGCTTTGGTGTGAAATATTTTCACATCAATGGCCTCTCATCAAAATAAGGGTGGTATGGTCCCTCAAGTTTATAGAAAGAGGAAGACTCCCAAACATGAAATAACCTTTACACCACATGACAGAACAATTGGATACATTGAGGGACCTCTTTATATTACTGCACATATAAGTGGATACCCTACAAGAGGGGTCCTTATTGATCCTTATTATATAACAAATGTGATTATTGAAGAGTTCCTCTACATGCATGATTTGATACAAGAATCTTATGATCCCACAAAGATGATGGTTAAAACACATAATGGGGATTTCCTCTCAGCTATAGGGAAGATTCCATTATTTATTAAAGTAGTTGAGAAAGCTCTGAAACAATCATTTGACATCATTCTTACTTTTGACCTATTTTGTGTGAAACTAGGCCATCCATGGCTCAAGTCCATGAAAGCGGTCCCCTTACAATTTATAAATGTCTAAAATTCCCTCATCAAGGTAGAGTGCAAGTTGTCCACCATAGTAGATGGAAACCTATGGTTACTCGTGGGAACTTTAGTCTACACTAATTTTGGCCACAACCTACTGAGCTTGCTCAACCACAAGAAGATCACTTCTTCCTGGCATACCAAAGATACAAGGCAAAGTTAATAACAAAATTGGTTGGACCTCCTAGTGAACATGTACAAAGTGAAGAGCAACTTGAAATTATAGAACCCCCTCAACCATGAGGTAAGGGAGTCTTTGTCGAGGTTCCTCCTCCACCATCCTTGCAAGGATCAAGAAATACCCATAAAGAACAAAGTAGTTTATCCAAAAAGATCAACTTGGTACAGGCTTCTTCTTCTGAGGTGTCAAAGACTATGGAGAATCAAGAAAATCCTTTTACAAACATCACTAATAAAACACAAACGAGTAGGCAAGCAAGAGAAATAAGGAAGAAGAGAAAAACCTTAGCTCTACAAGCAAAACCTCAACAAGAAAACATCCCACCATCTGCTATTGAATCAAAGAAAGAAGAGTTAAAGGGTAATTATTCAAGTTGGGCAATAGTGCCTTATGTACCTCCTTCTTCCAACATTCAAGATTGGGAGGAAGATGATTTTCTCGAAGACAACTGCTAGTATGGTTGTGTACCAAGTAAGTATTTCTCACCCTCTTTAGGTACCTCTGATGTAGAATCTCTTTGAGTAGCTTGCTTACGTGGCCTCCTCTTATGTGTTGTGTTCCCCCGTGTTGTGTTAAATGTTGTTTAGGTCTCTTTGAATGACCCTTGATACTCTTGTAAGGTCAAGAATACAAGGAAATCACCTTTGTTCTAACCATTCTTCTATTTTTTTCTCTATTCTTCTATGTGTCTCTCCTCTATTTTATTGTTGTGTGTTGTGCCTTAGGGACATAACATTGTGGAGGATGTCTTGGGGGCATCTTCCCATGTTGTAAACCCAAGTCACTTTTGTCTCCTCTCTCATTTTTACTATTTATATTCTTCAATGACTCTACTAGTCGGTGGATGATGAAAGCAAATAAAAATTGATAAGGATCGTGCATCCCTTCAGAAAGAAAGCAAAAATGGACCTAATCCATATATGAAGATGGGGTTGATATATATATATATATATATATATTGTTGTAATTAGGCCAGACAACTAAGAGGGGGGGTGAATCAGTTGTCCCACAAAATTAACCTTTTCTATTTTTAATCTTCTTTCAAAACTTATAAACAAATTAATGATGTAAACATTAAAGCATGAAACAATAACACATGAGTAGAAACACAATTAATACACTTGACACCAAGATTTTTAACATGGAAACCCGGTTAAGGGAAAACCACGGTGGGGTTAACCCACAAGATTCATACCCTGTTAAAAGTACTTGAAAATGGGAAGGCACTTGCCTTTGGGTGCACTGCCCAAAGCTCACTACTCAAAAGAGGCTTACTACCTATAGAGATTTAAGTTTAATATAGAAAGAATAAACTAAGAAATAGTATCTTCTTCATGCCTGGTTCAGTTTCATTGAATGCTCACAAAACTTCTGCTCTTCTCCTAAATACTTCTTCAATATCACTTCATCCTTTACTATTCTTGTTCCTCTACTCCTTCTCTTCTCTGCTCTACCTCTGATCCTTTCTTGGGATTTGATTATTTCGCACAAGGATGATTTTCCACAACTCAACTACACACCTTTATATGCTTCATCAACCTTGGAATAAACATCAAGGTCAACACTACAAGCATCTGACTTAATATGAATCACTAATTTGTCGGCCAAACATAACTAGGACTCAAATCTTCCTTGATCAACAAGCCACACTCCATAAAATTACTCTTAGATCATCCGCAACATGTTTGAATCATCTGCTTAGCCAAGATTGGGAAGAATAGCAACGCCAAGAAAGAAATATTCACCAACGAGCTCCATCTTAAATGTGGACCTCCAACATAGTAGTCACACGATCTAGAGACCTCAACAAGCACATTGAATTCAACAAAAACATCTGCACTCCTCCAAATCATTAGAATCACTTGCATCTTCATTGAGAACCTCAAGAACACTGTCTGCCATGACTGTCACACTAGAAAGATTGCTTGCAGACATCCAAACCATGAACCACTTGAGTTGATGATACACACTGACTTCCCAAATGTGCCTATAGATCCGTAGATTATAATATTTCAATACGGAGCAATCTGGACCAGTTTAATGTCACTTTGTCTCTTCTAAACATTGCAAAACCTAGTTCTACTCAAATGGCTATAGGTTCTTCAATTCTTCATGCAAACCTCTCAAAACTTAACTGGAGCTACTTCAGACAATCCTCTACACAGCCATATGGTCTGCATACATTGATCTTCATTAATTTTCTCAATATCCTCAACATTCTAATCTTCTAAACAGGCAACAAAATAGGATACAGTTGACACCACTGGCAACAAGGATATGTTGACATCAATGACAACATCGATTAGGCACATATTTGCAACATATATATATATTCGATGCACAAAATAACCTTAAAAATAATTTATTTACATACACAAAACTCATAGAAACTCTCATAGAGGTTAAGAAAGAGAGTTGAAACCAAAAGGAACTGACTGATTCATAAGATGCACTTCCAATCTTCCAATAATACACAGTACAAAGCATATGACAAAGGTAATAAATTAGTTGTTTTATTGATCATGAAGGCCAAAATACATCTAATATAAAGTTTAGTATAGTATCTCTATTCATAAAAAATTAGAGATTATGATACTTGTCTCATTACAATACATATCTATCCAAATACAAAGCATGTTTGAGAGAATCTAGGGTTGTATTCTAGTGGAGAATAAATGATAACTGCTCGTTGAATATCTTATTCAAACCTCCTAGGTGAAGAGAGAGCATCTTCCTAGTTTTTCTCCTTGAAAATATCCATCATGGCAGGGGAGAAGAGGTTAGTTGACTTCCTCAACTAGTAAACTTGAAAACACCCCTAGAAAAGCTCTAAAGTTGCTACCACTCCCTGAATAGGTGCATGATGGTCAAAAAAATTTATAAGGACTCCTAGTAGTCATTATTTCTCTCAAACTATTCCTTGCATGTAAATAGGACATGTTTCATATCTTCTTGCAACTACTTTGACACATTTCACTTCCTTGAGGGCGTGGGAGAAGTTTTATTCTTCAACATGGACTCCCAACTACAAATTGAATAACTCCTTTATGGCTCTTTAATCAACCTTATCCCATACCTTGCTTCTTCAATGTTGAGCACTCTATAGGTATCTTACCATGTTTCAAAAATTAGAACAAGCCTTTATAATTATTAACCATACCTTGAAGAGATTGTCGAAACTTTCTAGGTCTACGTAAGCTCTAAAATTTGAAATAAATAGTGTGTATTTCAACACTGTTGCTCCTTACTAATTTGGTAATCTTTGAACTTCAAAAACACATTTTTCTAGTCACATCTCCTTTACAAATTTGCAAAACTCCTTTATATATACTTTAAACTCATCTTCTTCTTATCACAGACTTCCAAGCACTCCTTGACAAGCTTGGAAATACTTTTTCAAGTCAAAAGGTATGCATACCTTCTCAAGGCTTGACAGGATTCCTTTAGAGTTCAAACAATCCTATCATGTATCAGGCATGGGTTTCTTATGACTTACCGAGGCTTCAACATTTCATAAACCCTTATGAAAGTTTGGCAAACTTTCTATTACTTGAAAATCCTACACTCTAAACATTCTCTTGATCTCTGCTTACCTTCCCCATTGGTTCTTCATAGGCCTTCTAGTATAGCATCTACTTTTGAGGATGGATATCATTTGATGATTGATTTTCCTTCATTACTATTCACTTGATAAGCTTTTGGTAACAACATCCTCGGTCTTTGATTCCTTTGTGTAGGGTCTCTAGGTTCTTCTCAAGGCTATTGAAGACTAGTGTAGACCTCTTAAGGTTTATGCAAGGTCATTCTAGGCATCTCAAATTCCATACAAGACCTTCTTTAGTTTGACATTCCTTATTCTATCTCTTCATTCTCACCTTCTTTGAAGCCATTTAAACTCTATTTCTCTTGCACTGTGGTGATAAGACCTTTAAGCACTTTCACAAACCTCCAAACAAGGTCTTAACACTTGTAAATGTTATTTATATCCTTACACTACTTCCTAAAACTCTCATTGCTTGCTATCACTAAGCACTTATGTTCATAAAATATTTTTCAAAAGACCCTTCATTGACTACAAAGACCCTTCAAATCTCACCCAAGCCATGTATGGTTGTCTCAAACATATTGGTGGCTATACATACCCTCTTGAAGAATGTACACAAAATATTTCAAATGGTAATCACATATCATGGCTTTTTAGAGGTTTGACATACCTCTAGGGTGATTGTGCGGACCCTTTAAATAATAGATAGAACTCAAGGGTTTATATAGACACTTTAAGACTTGACAGACCTTGCTAACTTATTAAAAGACTTCTAAAAACTACTAACATACTTCAAGACATTTTGACATGCTCTTTTAGGGATTGACAGGGTCTCAGACCTGTAGTTTTCTATGTAAACTATCACAATGATCCTTACTTTAAGACAAACTTGTCAAATACTTGATAGATTACTCCAAATCCTTGTTCTTTCTCTACAACATATCACTAAATAAGTGCTCCCCTGAAGTCAATTAATTCATTGCTTAAGCAAGACTCATAGTACTTTAAAGGCTTGTGTTTTCCTTGCTCAACAAACCTTTTTTCATGCATAGCTAATCCCTTGATATGGTACTATAAACATGTCAGAGTTTCCATATGGACATTTGTGATCTTCTTAAACTCTTTAATACAGACATCTCTTGGTCAACAGGATTCCTTATCCTTACTCACAAACCCTAAATTGTTTGTCAAAGCTTGCAATGAATGTGTAGACCTTTTAGGTTAAATAGGGTTTCACGATGGTCACATAATCTCTTTAAATGATTTGATAGTCTTTACATAATTCACAAGATTTTTTACTATGGATCTAAAGGGTATGCAAATCAGTTTAGGTTTTGACAAGATATTTTAAGGCTCACAAGGGATACCAAATAGTTTGTCAAACCTGCAAATGACTTACATAGAGCTCTAAACTCCTTAAATACCTATAGATTGTTTAAAAAACTTTCTAAACCCCTAATAGAGTCTCTTTACTATTGACAGACCTTTGAACTATTTGGCAGACCTTTGAATGCTTGTACAAACTTCACAATGCTTGTACAAGGTTTCTTATTCTATCACAAGATTTCAAATGCTTCACAAACCTTTTAAAATGTTTATACAACTTCCACACTCCTGACAGAGTCTCTTTACTATCGATAAACCTTAAGGGGTATGTACTGGTTTGAGTTCTTACCTTGCCTCATACACCTCTATACAAGCTCCACACAAGAGTAGGACTGATAGTCTTCTTCATACCTTTTGCAGGACTACATGTCCTTGTTGATCCTCCCACTGGGCTACACAGACCTTTTTAAAAGTTGAATAGTCTGAATCTTATATTTAACAAGGCTCTTCTAGGTTTCATGCAAGGTGCATATAGGTCTTGTAGAGTTTGCATAATATCTCCTAAGTTTTGATAATCATGTAGACTTCTTTAAACCTCTCATTCTCTTTACTCTAAATTGTGACATCCACCATAACATATGTGTAGATGAATAACATAGAAAACCAGAAGCACCAATTAAAAACCCATAAAGTTTCTCTTCCATTATGTAGTCTAGTTTTTCTCATATGTTGAAGACCATTTGATGGTGTTCAATGCATGTAGTATCATACTTGCACAATAGAAGAGAACTCCTAACCATATTTCTCATTGACCTAAACCCTAAAACCTTAATTTAACATTAAGACTTAGACTCAAAAATTTGACTCCTTTTCAAAATAGGACTCCCTCCAAATGGATGTACATGACTTTTTAAGGATTTTAAGGTTTATGAAAAGTTTTGGCTCTAATATGTCACTTATCATGGAAAAATAAAAACACTTTTTTACCTTTTGCATTACATAAAATGACATTTAGAACCTTCAAAACTATTTAAGACCCTTTTTAAGACTTATACAACAGGAATAATATTTTAAAATACTATAAAATGATCATTGAAAACCTCTAAAGACACTTCAAAACTTTTTGAGTTTGGAAAACTCAAATAAGTTAACAAGGTTTTCCTTGAGCTTCAACACCTTGTGAAATTAGAAAAAATCCAATTCTAGGTGTATAAAATAGCTAACACCAACTCATTGACTATACACTCACATGTTCAAAGTTCTTATGAGCTGTTAGGCATGAAAAATGGGGTATAACAATTGTCTACAAGATGTTACGACTTTAACATAGAAAAAATCAACCTTCTATAATAGAAATTTACCTTTTGTAATATCATTTACCTCTAAAAAAGTTGGTACCTATACATAGGCACATGTGGGGCCTCTTTTGAAGATTTTGGGCACATTAATTAAGCCAAAACAACTGTTGTAAATTCAAATAAGTTAAAAGACCAACTGTCATAAGACCTAGATGATTGAAGGAGGGATTCTCCTTCACCATCTAACCATCAAATTTAGGATAAAAGGTAATAAAAGATTAGAATAAATATGTTCCCTTTTAAAATTTAAAATGATTTTGGTTCCAAAATCTTATTTGAGGGTTCTTCAAGGCTATTAGGATGGTTTTAGGATTTGTTTAAAGGGTTTTTTAGGAAATAAAAACTCTAGAGGGTAAAGCTAGGTTCTAATATAAAGCATGACAAGGCAAATGAATCCTCCTAGGCCCTTGCAAAACATTGAGACCAATTTATTAATATTATGCATGAGGATGAGGGAATGAAATAGACTTCAGACACCACCAAATGAAAAAATGGAACTAAAATCAAATCAAGAGTTATCATGGATGACACAAGAGAATTTTGATCCTTATTAACATGGTCATCACCAAAAGAACAAAGGAGTGAAACATGAACATCATCCTTTATAATAATTCCTTACTTATCTTCCAAAACCAATACTTAACATGTTCCATATGAAATGTTGCAACCCCCATCATGCTCAAACACTTAATATGAACTCATTTGCACTAAAGACATCACCAAACACTCAACCATGAAAGACTTCTTAAGATAACTATTATTATGATAAAATGATATAGGACTTATCCATTTGTGTTTTTAGATGGACCCATTCAATATCTTGAAGGACCCTTAGGCACATCCTTCCATAAAAAAATGGATTCAAGAGGAACTTTATAAGTTACTTCTATTTCTTTTACTCTTCAAGATGATGTGGCACAAGTTATATCTAATTTTCATTCTCATTTTTTTATTATTTTTTTTCCTCTGTGGAGTGCCTTCTAAGAAAGAATTATATGAGTGGGATAAATTACACTAGGAAAGTTAAGATTGGTGGATTGAGAGTATTTGTGGGCTTGGTCATGGTTCTGTTTCTTGTTTGTTTCTCTTCTCTCATCGTGCTTATGTGTCTTTGTAGTATGGTTCTTAGAATATGTGTGGGCAGATGTGTTATCTTCAAGCTTGGGATTTTTATTTTCATCCTAAGGGCCTAATTAAATCCCGTAAATCCTTTGTAATGTTTTCACCTAAAACAAATTCATCAAGACTAAATTGGAAAGACATTATATGATTATGTTTTTTTCTTTCATATCAATATTTTCTCGTGCATCTTAATTCATTAAAGTAAGTAGAGTACTAGATGAAGTGATTATCGTAATCACTTGATCTCTTTACACTAAGAGATCTTCCATCTTCAATTTCCACAACTTTTGCCTATTGAACTTCTCAATCTTAAATCTAAATATTTTGAACATGAATTTTGATTTTAAGATTTGATTTTGACCCAACACAAATGTTCCCACTAAAAACAAGGTAAAAACATAAGAAAGACATTCGCTTCTTCACAAGATCGAGCTAAATGAAGCTCTAATGTACCAAATGTTGATTTTACAATGTTTCTTCTTCAATTATGAATGATGAAATGAATTGAAATTCATTGATCTAAATTGGAAAGAAGACTTAAATAAAATTAAACAAATTATGGAAGAAGAGAGAAGATAGATCAGAAGAGAAATGACAACAAAATTATATTGGAAAAACCCTTTCGAGTAAAAAACCTACTCAAATATAAATCTCAATATATTAACTTCAAATGGGTGTCTTACAATAAATTGAGAAAACTCCACAAATTATGTAGCATTTGTATCAACACTCCAACAACATGTCAATAGCTAACCCCAAACATAAAACTTGCAAATCTTGCACTACAATCTAAATCGATGCCAAACCACTACATCATGGTCTATATTTATAGTCCATCATGTCATTTAGGAAACCACTTGTGGTCTCACTAAAACCATGGGCTTCCAAAGAGGGTTCCCAACTCATGGTCAAGAAGACCATTTAAACTCAAGTGCCACATTTCATGCATGCAATGTAACTCCCATTATTTGACTAGTCAACTAGTCAAATTAGGTGGTCCACTTGGGAGATATAACTCAAGATTCTTCCAAAATGCTTTTACGTACTATCTGAAATAGACAGTCTAAGATGCATTTTCAAGTCCACTTTGTAACCCCCATATCTAATTCTCTCTTTCATCCATCATAGCACAATTACCAAGTGTCAAAGTATTTCTGACATGGAATATTGAGATTCCTTGTATGTATGACATCCAATTTCAAGAGGGCCCAACATTACAACATATGAAATATTAAATGTGTAAAATTACTCATAGGAGTTTACAAGGTGGTACAACACCTAATCCTAACATTAATGTGCATCATAATCAAAGGGCTCATTTTCATTGACATAAACCAATGTGTTCATATTTTCAATAATTGGTGCATCAATTTGGTACATGGCCATCACTATATAATTCAACCTAGGGCTTCTCCTAAGTGGAAGGTTAGACATTGGTTGAGATTTTGGCATACAATTAATAAAGGGTTAAAAGAGATAAAATGATGAAAAACTCAATAAGGTTCAAATCTAAGATTTAAAAAAATCAAAAATCAAAAGAAGACCTAACCCTAGGTAAAAAGCTAGAGTGATTCAACAATTTAGGGATCACCAAAATATGGAGAAGAAAACACCTTCTATACAATTTTTTTATGTTTCTAGGAATTTAAAGAACAATAAATAAAACACTATATGTGTATGTAGTCAACAAAGGATAAAAGAGATTAAAGAATCTTTAGCTCTCGATAATGGTGGTTGATGTTGTTAAATTGGATTATGTAGATGCACTTAATGACCTCTCTTAAAATATGAATATCATATATGAAGTATCACTTTTATAGAAAATGAGTCCCTTAGGTTTGCATTGTAGTTGGACATGATCATGTGTAATCATGTCTAGGGTTCACACAATTTTGTCATGTACAAGATGATTTTGTTTGTGTTGGTCGGTTGCCTCAAAAATCATTGCTTGTACTACAATATGTGAATTAGGATCAAGGTAGGGTTAAATAGCACCTTTAGGAGTCTAGTATGTTAGGATTGAAATGCAATACTTCATTGTGCATTAGACAGATCTCTTATTTTTCACAATTTGTATGAAAATATTTGAAGACATGCAATATGCAGTATGCTTAGTGCAAAATTTGTTGTTGCTAGGGAAAAACTCTTTGATCTAATGCTCTTTAAAATGATGTTTTGGTACTTGAATACTTGTTGAAATGGTAATGTTGTAAGTGCCCTAGGACTTGTCTTTAAATATGACATCCTAGGTGTTGAATTCGATTATTTTTCACAAGCAAGTGTATGGGTAAGTGTCTATTTTCAAGGATAGGAGTCATCTTGGGAGTATGAATGTGGGGTTTGAATAAGGTGGGTATGTTGTAGTTATGATTTTGTCTAGGAGATAGAATCATAACTGTAATTCAAAGCATAATGGGGAAGTAGGTAAAAACTAAGTTGGGTCCAAACCACAAGGGTAGAATCAAGTAAAGAATAGGTAAGTTAGCTAGGTCAAATCAACTTGTGCAATAGAATCTATTAAATTGAACATTAAAATGACAACAACGCCAAAATAATATAAAACTAATAAGAAAAGAATATGAAACATACATTTTTCTCATCTACAATAATAATCAAAATTAAATTAAATTAAAAAGAAGACACAACACGCTTCCCTTAATTTACCTCATGTCCAATGATATTTTGAAAAAAACACATGCATTTTTAATCATAATCTAATAGATAAAATTCCTAATCAAAACATATTGTAGGGTAAGCGCAAAGAGTTGTGGGACCAAAAAATCACCACAACTTTTTGGTCCCATACAAGGCAAAATGCGAGCGTGTTATAACTCGCTCATGTTTTAGCCTCTTAAAAGTCAAAAATAAAAAGCAAAAAATAGAAATTCGCAGCTCATTTATGCATTTTGGCAAGCAAAAAATAGGTTTTAGAGCGCAGGCACATTAGAAGAAGGATTCAAGCAATTTCTAAGTGAAATCAACATTTTCACCATGCCACCTCACCAATCCCACCTGCGAGGACATCTGGAATGAAGTGTAGAGGGTGTAGAAGCCGAAGAAGGTAGGGTTTGATTGATTATTGTGATTTTGAAAATATTTTTTTACTTTTGCAATGTTTAATTGGTTTTTTATGTTGAATTTACAGTCAATGAGGCACCACAAAACACTAATCTAGTAGAGGAGGCTCAAAACAACCCCCAAAACCCCCCACCTTCATGTCTTCACCATGAAAGAGACACACAAGAAAACTATTTAGGGCAAATTGAAGAAAATAAAAAACATCTTGAAATCCTAATTGAAATGTTAAATAGTCCAAGTGCAAGCACTGATCATAGGAGAGCCCTTGTCAAGTCATTAGAGGTGATTGTTTCTCACATTGAATTGGTGACAAACCAAATCACCAAATGGAATGATTATAGGGAGAGGAGTCGGCAATACGATGCTGGCAAATTGTCTTACAAACAAGTGGACAAAAAAATTACAAGATCTACATTATGTTCACAATTTATCGATCCTAAAACTGGTCAAACACTAGAAGAGACTTGCAAACACTTCCTAATTCATTGGTGTGTGAATGAAGATATATCCCAAAACTTTTCAGATGGATGGTATATGGTCTTTGATGAGCGTCCATGTAATAATAATGAGGTGCCACAATATTTTGTGAGGAAACTGTATTGTGAGTTCATCCTCAAGGAGATTCCTAATTACTTCAACATTCAAGAATTCCAGGGTAGAGGTGGTGGCTCTATCAAAGATAGAGAGGGGGCACATTGAGACCAAAATTGCGTACCTAGACCTCTCATTAGGCCAACACATGTCTTACTCCCTTTGACTTTGAAGGAGAGTGTTGAGGTGGAGACACTGCATTCATTGAGTTCTCTCACCCAGTCTCTAACACAACACGGTGATGATCTCACCCAAGATGATGAGGGTGAGAGCAGTAAGTGTTGTTTGTCCCCACATCTTTGCAGTTCATGTGGGAACTTGTGTGATTATGGGACGCAAGACTCTCGGAAAGATGTTGTGATGCAGGGATAGCAGCTAATGATGGAAATATCTGTATTAGATGATATTGTTCTCACAGATGATGTCTTATAGCATACATTTGGTATTGACTCCCAGGTAAACTTTACAAGGTTCATCTTGATTTAAAATATTTGTATTTGAAATTTGTAATTAATTTTACATGACTATCTATATTATAAGTCAAAATTAATGTATGTAATTATCTGCACTATGATCCTTTTTTGTCTTTGCGGAAATGAGATTTGAACTCGTGACTTCAAGGTTATGAGCCTTGTGAGATACCAAACTGCTCTACTTAGCCATCATGATTGGGTGCTCGTTGCGACCATCTCTAAAACTTTGAATGGAATTGGATCATGGAACCCATATTGATTATGTGGATCAACCTAGGAATGGAAACCTTATAGAGGGGGGGTGGGGGACTAGAGTCAATATAGAATGAAATTCTAGGGTCAGAGTCTTCATCCTACATCTATTAGTCATTCAGTGGTGGGTTATGAGAGGAGGTCAAGTCAGTAGGTATGTAATTTATCACATGATCATAAATATAGTATATATATCAATGGTAAACTTATTTAGTGGTAATTTGATAATCAATAGGGAGCTTCACCAACACTTCCACGATTTCCTTGGTGCTCTAGATGCAGAACCACTTTCACGGAGGTAAATTTAACCATTTGTAATCATTATGCATTTAAATAATGTTATGTATCTATTTTAATCAAATAACCTTAAACTCTATTTTCAGATGTTGAAAATGGAGACTCCTCATCTTCGTCAATGAGCAGAGGTAAGCATTGTTGCAGCTCTATTGTCTACAAATCCTTTGACCAAGGTATGAGATAATAACATGTAAATGTCATTTTGGATTTCTTTTCTTATCTCATGTCATTTGATGTACAGAAATGATATTTATGTTTAGTCAATTTTCCTTCTTGATGCTTCTCATAGGAGGTCACAACTCCAACCCATCTACCTACGAATGAAGAGAGAGAGAGAAAAAATTATTGAGAGGGATTATCAGCTAGTGGTAAGTGATCGATTACATATGTGATGTTATATATTTCATGTTTTCTATATTAATGTGCATATTGTTTAATTGTATTAACAGGTGGAGCTACAAAAATCTGTCAAGGAGGTCTAGTTGATGGGAGAGATAGGATGAGTCACTGATTGACTCTCCATCTTCACGGCCAAGCAAGGGCCGCCGATTATTTGATAGCGATTCATAGGAAACTAGATTTTGGGACATTTTTTTGTATGCCTAGATGGCTTTGTATACATACTTTTATAGTTAGCAATGTATATCTTTGTATATGCCTGTATGGCTTTGTTTGTACATGATTATATGGCTTTATATATAGAGTAGATGTTATGTTCATGACATTATGTATATGGTAGTTTACATTAAATATAATATGATGATCAATTATCATTACAGGAATTTGGTTTGACATGTGCCAATTGCATTTGCTTGAAAGTTTATAAATCCTTTTCAAAAAATCCATTTTGTGTATATCTTGCAATCATTGCATTCCATGAGACTGTGCATTTCTTTGAGGCATCATGTCAAATAGTTCACATTCCTTGTCTATGCTTCCACACTTTGCATACATGTCTATAAGGGTAGCTGCAAATACAACATGTGACAAGATTCCTATATCCTTTATGCTTTGATGGTTGTCCATACCCTATTCCGTAGATCCCATGTTGGCATAGGCAAGAAGGATGTTGGATGGTTTTAGATGTGCCAATTGCATTTGCTTGAAAGTTTAATTTGTTTATTTGCTTGAAAGATTCTAAAGCCTTTTTGAAAAAATCCATTTTGTGCATATCTTACAATCATTGCATTTTATGAGACAACATTTCTCTGAGGCATCATGTCAAATAGTTCATGTGCCTTGTCTATGCTTCCACACTTTGCATACATGTCTCCTAGGGCATTTGCAACTACAACATATGTCAAAATTCCATATCCTTTATGATTTGATGGATGCCCATACCTTGTTCCGAAGATCCCATTTGGGCATAGACAAGGAGGATGCTACCTAAGGTTGTGGAATTTGGCTTTACACCTGTCAATTGCATTTTCTTGAAAGTTTCTAAAGCCTTTTTGAAAAAATCCATTTTGTGCATATATCTTGCAATCATTGCATCCCATGATATAGCATTTCTTTGAGGCATCATGTCAAATAGTTCACTTGCCTTGTCTATGCTTCATCACTTTGCATACATGTCTCGTAGGGCAATTGCAACTACAACATCTAATGAAATTGTCATATACTTTATGCTTTTATGGATGTCCATAGCCTATTTCAAATATATCATATGGGCATAAACAAGGAGATTGCTAGCTAAGGTTGTGGAATTTGGCTTTACACCTGCCAATTGCATTTTCTTGAAAGTTTCTAAAGCCTTTTTGAAAAAATTCATTTTGTGCATATCTTGCAATCATTGCATTCCATGAGACAACATTTATTTGAGGCATCATGTCAAATAGTTCATGTGCCTTGTCTATGCTTCCACACTTTTGGTGCAAGAGCACCAAGATGTGGAGATTCTACTTGATTTTCAAGTTGTATTATTTTGTTCAATAAGGTCTTTTTCATGTTGTAATAAGGCTTAATGCCATGTTTTAGTTGGACTATGTCCAAATGTCAAAAAGAATCTTTTGGTTATGTTATTAGTCCTAGGTAGGACAGTCTTGTAGTCATAGGTAGTTTGCAAGATGACTTTAAGTTTTAATGTTTTTATAAGATAGTCATTTAAATTTCCTATTGTAAGCCTTTAAAAAGCATGTCTTAGGTTAATGGGTGTGATATAACCATACCAAAGGTTAATTCAAGTGTCAAAAAGCATTTAAAACCTCAAAAACAGAAAGGGCAACCAAGAATAGACAGTTACAACAAAACAGTCTTTGTACTGCAGTTAAAGATTAGAAAGAATTCTATGATGGGGCAGTTTTTTTTGGACTCCAAACATCCTCATGCTAATTTTGAGGCTTATTTCAAGCCTACCAAGTTGTATTGTGGAGAGATTTTGGAGGGAATAGAAAGAAATATCAAAAAAAGACTGTTGTTTTATGTTTTTTTTACTGTTTTTCTATTTTTTTCCTTCACTATTTCTGCAAAATCCGTACCTGTACGGAAGAACCTTGGCATGAATTTGGAATGGGATGAAAGGGGACTGAATTACCTTTGATCCAAAGCTTATTGGAGGTCTTAATATTGAATTTGAAGGGAGGAATCTCTGTTTTACCAAAAACTATTTTTTTCTGCTTTTTTCTATTTTTTCACTATTTTTGCTACAGTAATCATGATTGTACGGATGTATTATTGCCCAATCTTGTAATGGATGGAAAGAGCTTTGAAGTACCTTTGATTTGAGTCTGGTTTGGTGTCTTGGAAATGATCTAGGTGAAAGATATCGCCGTTTTCCCAAAAACTATTTTTTTTCTGAATTGCTGTTCACTTCCTTAGAATTTGTGTTTCTTCCACTTCACCGGGTGGCATCTCTCAAATCTCTGGTGTAAGAAACTCCTTGTGACATTTAATTTCATTTTCCAAAGGGTGCACATCAAATGGTGAAGATTCAAGGTGTGGAAAGTAAAGTTTAGGACTGCATTTTCTGTTAACAGCCTGTTGAGACAGCATTTAGGAACAGTCAAGAGTTGTAGGACTGAGAGTTTGTTAAAATACTAATGGAGAGACACGTTTGATGGATCAATGAGCATGTGCAGACCAGGTGTGAAGTGCTCCTACACATGCAAGGTGTGAGGAGTTGTGGAGTTGCCCAAACCAATAAGCCTTGTATGCATGCAAGACCTAATAGCCCTGATTTGTTCTCTATCAGTCCATTTTTGGACAGTTTCTTACAAAGCAATATACATTGAGTTTTAGATATGTTTGAAGACTTGGTAAAAGGTATTCAAATATGCCATCACAATCTTGAGAAAGGTTTGGTAGTAAGAGTTATGCCTTGACAGTCCTTTCTATAGGGCTACTAGGACAGTGGCAGCTAGACAGCAAAGCATGAAGAATGAAGATTGCAAACTTGGAAGAGATATTGGTATGGTTCTATCTAAGTTGTTGAGAGGGAAGAAGACCTTGTGAAACCTTGTGTAGGTCAAAGATGATGATACTCAGTTTGGTGTCACTGTTTTTGTGAAAGTTTCCTATTGAAGCTTGTAGAGCCTAATGGATTGAAATCCATTTTATGAACTTTGCCTAGTTTGAAGTTGTTGGATCTTATCCTCTGCATCAACTTTGCATACATGTCTCCTAGGGTAGTTGCAACTGTAACTTTTGTCAAAATTCCTTTATCCTTTATTCTTTCATGGTTGTCCATCCCATAGAAGAAAATAGTAAGTACAGTTCACAAAAACAATCTCCCTAACCTCTTGAAATACACGTTAATATTATAGCAGTGGAAAGCATTTCAGGACATCAATTCCCTATCTCAACAATGTTTCATATTAATCATTTTTATCATTAATATTTCCTATCATGTTGACTACAGCATTGATGCCCATATTAATTGACCACAGTATTAATAAGGATGCTACTAAACACCATAATGATCAAGAATGTATAGCTCACAATAATGATAGAATGCTATTCATTAGTGATCATAAGAAGATTACTAATCACAGAAGGATAGTTATGTCCAAAGATAATGATGACAACAACCATCTAAACTGGTACAACATTATTAACAACTGCTATGAAATTTTGAAAATTGCTAAATAATTGCCTCAATAATACAACTATTTTACAAATGAAATAATGACAACAATATCCATTGATAAGTACAAATGACAACACTAACATCTGTGATGCAATAATAATGACAAGCCAAAGGATAGCATAATCATTTGACAATTTTGTCTAGTAATGACTATGCCCATAAATCATAAATAATGACATAAGTGTTTGTTTTTGTCAAAGGCAAAAATGATTATCACTAATCACAATAATAATATTATTGGAAATAAGGTAGATAACTAAGAGGGGGGGGTGAATCAGTTATCTCAAAACTTTCTTACTTTTACTTCCTTTTCTTATCTTATCATTCAATGATATATCAAAACATGAAAGCATAAGCAACCATAAGAGCTGAAATGAAATCAACACACATAACACAAGGATTTTTATGTGGAAACCCTGTTAAGGGAAAAACCACGGAGTGATTAACCCAAGATTGTATTCTCTGTTAAAAGAATAAAGAAGTACAAAATGGCACTTGCTAGTTAGGGCTCACTGCCTGAGCACACTGCTCACAAAAGGCTCACTGCCTACAAGAGACTCACTTTCTACAAAAGCTTATAGATGATAAAAAAGTGTTTGAATTGATGAACAGCATCCGCATATGCAAGAATTTAGTTCCAATTAGGCACAGTATACCGATCTAGCATATTTCATCTTTCCTCTGCTCAGTATTACTTTTCTGTCACATTCCAAGCTTGGATTACTGCCTTCGCACTTGTCTCTGCTTTTCTTTGCACTTAATCAATCATTCTATCACTTACACACACTCACAAGCTTGAATCCATTGGGTATATATATCTGTGTCAAAGCTTTCCAACAACTTTCTAATCGGCAACAAGAACACTTAGGATATTTGCAAGTTACTGTTTTGTCAGCTGAATCCATATTTGATTGATGATGTGCACCAAAAACTTAGTCATAGAAATAATTCCTATGTCGGCCTAAATCATATAACACTTCAAGTTGTTTGATCAACACCTTCTGCACATCCGGATTGAGGTCTGATACCCTGTTAGCCAATTCTTCCTCTGTCTACACTGTCTAACTAGAGTTAGATACTTAGATGCTCATATCTTTCACATGCTTTGTCATCAAAGGCTTAATATCTAGAATACAATAGTTTAGATACTCCTTATTACTCATCCAAATCTGCAACATGTTGGGTTTCACCATCAGAGAGTTCCAGACCCAACTGTTGGACCTTATCATATGCTTTGTTCTTGACTACTAGACCAACCTATCTTCAATCTGAATTCTAGTATGAGTAATTTATATACTACGGATGTGTGGGATATACTTTGTTGCCATCAATGACAACACTTATGAATCCTAGCAGTGTCTCTTGCCAACAATCTCCCCCTTTGGCATTGATGGCAACACTTAGTGAAAAATAACTAAGTGTCGTTGAAACTCCCCCTTTGCTTGTGCTCCATCTCTCCACACTACTTACTGGTGCTCCCTTAAAGCTAGATTCCTCATTTTTCATTGCTCTTCACTCCCCCTTTGACATCAATGGTAAAGGGTGGGATCCAAAAACCAAAAATGTGCAAAACTTTATTATGTAAGGCCGCATATGTACATACAATTCATAAGATAAACTTACATATACTTAAGTATATATGCAAATGTAGTCTTCAGTTGTACAAGCTCTGTGGCCCAACTTCTCTTCAAATGGAAATGTGTCCACTCAACAAAAATGCATATGCTTCTACCCTCTTCAAATCTATTGGATCACTAGTCCGGGCTGTAATTAGAGCATCTGCTAAGGCATCATGCATTAACTCTAACTTAGGGATGATTATCCCTCTGAGTTCACCCATTCTATCCATTATATTATTCTTCTCCTTAACCAGATTCTTTATTTCATTTGTTATAACAACTGCTTGGTATTCTTGTTTTACCAGAGAGATAGTAAGAGGATCAAAATTCTGAGATAGATTTGTCAATTTTCCTTCTTGTTCTTTCATTTTCTTCTTAATGTCCTCTGCAACTTTAGGCCAGGATAAACAAAATTTATATATGTCTCCACCATCTTGAAGAGCATTTTCAATGCTCTTTATGCCAATGTCTAAGGTTTTTCTATCATTATCAATTAGCCCTTGTACCTCGCTAAATCTTTTTCCCAAGAACTCTTTCTGGACCTTAGTTTCTACTGATTTTTCTAAAGACTTAAAATGTATATTGACAGAATTAACTAAGTTCTTCAAAGTACTGAATGGAGAGGCAGATGGATCCTTCTAATATGTGGGAATTATCTTCTCCAGCACTTCGAATGCAATACTTAGCAGCGCACTATCCTCCATATGAGATTTCAGGAGTTTTTCTTTGGCTTTGGCCTGAGCAAAAGATGCTATCTTCATTATCTAAACCAGAGAGAGAGTCCAAATTCAATGGCCCTTGAATCAACTCTGGTTCATCTAATTCCACAACTTCCTTGTCCAAGAAACTTTGCACTGCTTCTGCAATGTCTCTTGAAGTCTCACCTTCCTTTCCTTTGGGGGCATCCGGACCGATTTGCTTATTGCCATCAACAATATTTGTCTCTTCTTTCTGCACTTCCTCTTCTAGAACAGAGGAGTCTAAGGCCTCAGATTGCTCTTCATCAATTTTCTTTAATCCTTCAACATCCATGTTAGAAGGCTCTTCATTTGTTTCCTCTACAATGGGAAGATTGAACCTTTTCAAGGCACTCCGGAGAATTTCTTTTGTCTCATTAGCTATTTGGTCAGTTTCTCCAAGCATGAGTTTATTCATTTTGGACTTGCCCCGGAATTCTTCTTTGACATCCTTGAAAACCATGTCCATTTGTTTTTGAGTGATGGTTGGACATAACTGTATCACTATCTATTCCCAGATCTCCAAGTATTTTGCTTTTGCACTTACTTTTCTTAACTCCAAAACTTCTTCTAAGCTTTTAGGAATCAAAGAAATTATTTCAATGAAAGCTTTGTTATAAATGTTCAGGTACCTTACTGTTGCATCCTCAAGAATTTTCTTGTCTACATCATTGTACTCATCATAGAATTATGTTACTGGCTGCAGGTTTCCATCCACAGTGACTGCTCTAATGATGTCTTCAATGGAGAGAGTGGGTCTCTCAACAAACTCTTATGTCTTCTACTCCTCATCATTCCTTTCATTCTTGGAAGGTTTGTTCTTGGCTTTCTTCAAATCTCTGATCTCCACATCTGATTCTATCTCTTCATCATCCTTAAGGCTCACATATGTGCTTGTGGCCTTAGACTTCTTTCTCTTTTCTCCTTTAACAAATGGTTTGTCTTCCGGTTTAGCTGCTTTTTAGCTTTTAGGAGTGATAGGGCAGAACTCCTAGTAGATCTTGTCTGGGTAGAGGCTTCCACCAGAATGCTTTCTTTCTTTGCTCCTTCCCTTTCCTTTTCAATTTTCTCTATTCTTTCTCTATTTGCATCTACCGCCTCCTTTGTTATGCCAAACTTCTTAGCAAGTTCTTCAACCTCCCTCCTCACTTTTCTTTTTGACTCAGGTTTCCTTAATTCAACATGTATTTTTATGTTTAGCTCATCAAAGGTGACAAACCTCTCTTCTTCAGTGTCCTTGGGTTGTCTTAGCAAGTGTTGAACATGTACCTCCAATATGTTTTCATCAACTTCATAACCCATGGGCATTACCAATACAGTTCTTGGCTCAACTGCCTCCATTAAGCATTGATCTGTGTTAACCATGAAGCAAACTATGTCTTTGTATTTCTCCACTATTGATTTTGGTACTCTTTCTCTTGCATGCATCATGCTCTAGAAATTCTTGAAGTAACCCTAGAGAGTTGTCTTTCGGGCTTGTGCATCACCAAGTCCATACAAATAATCTTTGATTTGAATTGCAACAGGTCTATCATTTGCCCAGATCAGACTTTTTGATACCGGTAACTCATTCATGTAATAGAAGAAAAGGCACAACACCAAATCACCATACTTGAAGGAATTTTTCTTATCTTTCTTAATCTTTTGCAGATTCTCCATCATTTGATTCAATAGAAGCTCACATAAATCATAATCTGCATTTTCTTTCAGCATCTAATATGCAGTATAGATTGATGTACCGGATACAGAATTTTCCCTACTTGAGTGGTAAATCTTGTAACCAATTACAATTGATGCAAACTTGACATCCAGATTAGTAATATTATCTATAGTCATTGCCCTCTTGTCATATTTTGATCCAGTGGCTTCTGTTACAGTTTGATTTTTCACAGATTTGAGTGCAAGCAACCCACCAATTGAGTGCAATCTAGTTACAGCCTTGATGGCATCTTTGGTTATCTTAAATGGACCCATTAACTACATAAAGTTACCATGCATACTACTCAAGACATACCAGACCCATTCGTCCTCTTTTTATGCCTTAGGGTTTGATGCGACTGTCGGAGTGAATTTCTACTTGATTTCAATATTCAACTTTAACTTGAATATTCTGCAAGATCTCTTCTTAGAGCTCTTCTCTCTTCTTCATGAATGAAAAGTGTTGTAAATGTTGAATGAAGAACCTTTTATCCTTACATAAAAACCTAATTCCCCATTGCAATAAATGCACACTTTAAGTCATCCAGTTACCCTGTTGTGAGTGAATTTTTATGAATCACTATGTGGATTTTCAAATCATTATCCAAGTGAGTTAACAACATAACTTTAGCCTTTCAAAACATGCCTCTAAATCCATAGACCATAAAATTGCATTTTTAGATCATACCGGATCTGATTGTGTAATTTTGTTTTTATCAGATAGCTATCAGAACCAAATTTACTCATAACTTCTTCAAATCTATATGCCAACTTCTCAATTTTTAACTGAATGATTTTTAGATGAACCTCTAAAATCTCTTTAATCCACAACCTCATATTCTTACTCAATGTGTCAAATTTAGGCACTTACTAACTGGCTAGGGGAATTTGATCTTCTTTGTGGCTCCCCCTAAGCCAGAGCTCACCTTTTAATTTCTGGAAGGATTATCAGCACTAGATTCCGGTGCAGACCCATCACCAATATTCATCACACTCTTCTTTACCCAAGTTTTTTTCATCTCCTTCTAAATCTCATCCACATTCACTTTACCTTTGCCTTTGTCTTGTTTATGATCAGGTTTCACCAGACCTTTTCCATCATTATTTATGCTCCTGCAGAATCTAGCTATATGATAGGATTTATTGCAATTGTAACACACAACATTTCCTTGCTTATTTGATTGATATCCTCTTGATCTGCACTGATTAGCCATATGCCCCATTCTATTGCATGTAAAGCATCTACCATTGAAAGAATTGTTCATTTGCATATTTCTGCATTCATGAGATTTGTGACCATACCTTTTGCAATTAAAACATTGACCGAAGAAGGATGGATTATTCTGATTCATTCTACTCCTGCACTGAGTTGCTTTATGACCAATTTTTTTGTAGTTGAAGCAGCTTCCATTGAAGGATGGATATCTTTGAGCATTAGGTTGTCTTACCGAAGGTCTTCTAGGCATGTTTCTTTGTCTTCCTAACCCAAAATTCTTTTGACTAGATCCAGAGCTTTCACCTTTCTCATATCCCAATCCATGCTTATCATCTACCCTCTTTTGACTTTCAAGTAGTACTTCAAGTTTGTCTGAGCTTATCTTGAATTTTTCTTTGTATTCATTTACAGTTTCAAGATCTTGTTCAAGAGTGTCAATCTATCTCTCAAGTTTTCTTCATTGTATCTGGCTTCTCCAAGATCAGACTCAAGATGTCTAATTATTATGTCCATTTTGTAGCAATCTTCTATTTTCTCCTTAAGGGATTGTTTTAAGTTATCTTCAATCTTTCTCTTTTCTTCAATTTCTTGGGTAAATTTCATAACCCCTGATTCCATTTCATGTCTTAGCATAACAACTTCTTTTGATATCTTTTCACATAGCTTTATTTTCTCATTCAGGTCCTCATCAGTATTATTGGCTTCATTCTGATCTGCTAACTTCTGAAGTAGTTCCTTTCTCTTTTTCATGGAATTACTGAGTTTTTCTTTCAGCTCAATGATGAAATCATCATCCTCCTTAAGTCACTCTTTCAAATTATTGACTTCATTCTGGGATTGATCAAGATCTTCTAAGGTAAACTGTAGTTGTTCTTTCATACCATATGAATCCATTGAGATTCCCAGATCCTCCTCAAGATGTTAGGCTTTTTCTAAGGAACTTATCTCTAATACCAATTGTTGGAAACAAGGTAGATAACTGAGAGGAGGGGTGAATCAGTTATCTCAAAAATTTCTTACTTTTGCCCCCTTTTCTTATCTTATCATTTAGTGATATATCAAAACATGAAAGCATAAGCAACCATAAGAGCTGAAATGAAATCAACACACATAACACAAGGATTTTTACGTGGAAATCCTGTTAAGAAAAAAACCACGAGGTGATTAACCCAAGATTGTATTCTCTGTTAAAAGAATAAAGAAGTACAAAATGGCACTTGCCAGTTAGGGCTCACTGCCCGAGCACACTGCTCACAAAAGGCTCACTGCCTACAAGAGACTCACTGTCTATAAAAGCTTAAAGATGATAACAAAGTGTTTGAACTGATGAATAGCATCTGCATATGCAAGAATTCAGTTCTGGTTAGGCACAGTATACCGATCTAGCACATTTCATCTTTCCTCTACTTAGTATTACTTTTCTATCACATTCTGAGCTTGGATTACTGCCTTCGCACTTGTCTCTACTTTTCTTCCCACTTAATCAATCATTCTATCACTTGCAGACACTGACAAGCTTGAATACATCAGGTATATATATCTGCATCAAGGATTTCCAACAACTTTCTAGTCAGCAATAAGAACACTTAGGATATTTGCAAATTATTGCTCTGTCGGTTGAATCCATACTTGATTGATGATGCGCACCAAAAACTTATTCATAGAAATCATTACCTATGTCAGCCAAAATCATATAACACTTCAAGTTGCTTGATCAGTACCTTTTGCACATCCGGATTGAGGTCTGATACCCTGTTAGCCAGTTCTTCCTCTATCTGCACTGTCTACCTGGAGTTCGATAATTAGATGCTCATATCTTTCACATGCTTTGTCACCAAAGGCTAAATCTCTAGAATGCAATAGTTCAGATACTCCTTATTACTCATCCAAATCCGCAACATGTTGGGTTTCACCATTAGAGAGTTCCGGACCCAACTGTTCGACCCTATCATATGCTCTGTTCTTGACTACTGGACCCACCTATCTTCAATCTGACTTCCGGTATGAGTAATTTATGTACTGCGAATGTGTGGGATATACTTTGTTGCCATCAATGACAACACTTATGAATCCTAGCAGTGTCTCTTGTCAACAAATATCAGAATATATTGGAATATATCAGGATATTTTAAAGATATATGCTTCTATGGTCCATACCATGTTCCAAAGATCCTAATTTGGCACAAGTAGGGAGGATACTTGCAAAGGTTATGGAATTTGGTTTTACACGTACCAATTGCATTTGCTTGAAAGTTTATAAAGCCTTTTCAAAAAATCCATTTTCTACATATTTTGCAATCATTGCATTCCATGAGATGGCATCTCTTTGAGGTGTCATGCCAAACTATTCATATGCCTTGTCTATGCTTCCACACATTGCATACATGTCTATAAGGGTAGCTACAAATACAATATGTGACAAAATTCCTATATCCTTTATGCTTTGATGGTTGTCTATACCATGTTCTAAAGATCCCATTTTAGCATATGCAAGGAGGATGGTGGATAAGGTTGTGGAATTTGGATTTACATCCACAAATTACATTTGCTTGAAAGTTTGTTTTGTGCATTTGATTGAAATTTTCTAAAGCCTTTTTGAAAAAATCCATTTTGTGCATATCTTGCAATTATTGCATTCCATGAGACAACATTTCTTTGAGGAATCAGGTCAAATAGTTTATGTGCCTTGTCAATGCTTCCACACTTTGCATACATGTATCCTAGGGCAGTTGGAACTACAACATCTATTGAAATTCCCATATCCTTTATACTTTAATGGATGTCCATATCTTATTCTAAAGATCCCATATGGGCATAGACAAGAAGGATGTTGGCTAAGGTTGTGTAATTTGGCTTTACACCCACCAATTGCATAAATACTTGAAATTTTCTAAAGCCTTTTCGAAAAAATTCATTCTGTGCATATATCTTGCAATCATTGCATTTCATGAGACAACATTTCTTTGAGGAATCATCTCAAACAGTTCGCCTACCTTGTCTATGCTTCATCACTTTGCATACATGTCTCATAGGGCAGTTACAACTACAACATCTGACGAAGTTCCCATATCCTTTATGCTTTGATGGATGTCCATACCATGTTCCAAAGATCCCATATGGGCATAGACAAGGAATATGTTGGCTAAGGTTGTAGAATTTGGCTTTACACTTGCCAATTGCATTTGCTTGAATGTTTCTAAAGCCTTTTTGAAAAATTCCATTTTGTGCATATCTTGCAATCATTGCATTCCATGAGACAACATTTCTTTGAGGCATCATGTCAAAGAGTTTATGTGCCTTGTCTATGCTTCCACACTTTGCATACATGTCTCCTAGGGCAATGGAAACTATACATCTGTCAAAATTCCCATATCCTTTATGCTTTGATGGATGTCTATACCCTGTTCCAAAGATCCCATATGGGCATAGACAAGGAGGATGTTGGCTAAGGTTGTGGAATTTGGCTTTACACTTACCAATTGCATTTGCTTCAAAGTTTCTAAAGCCTTTTTGAAAAAATCCATTTTGTACATATATCTTGCATTCATTGCATTCCATGAGACAACATTTCTTTGAGGCATCATGTCAAATAGCTCACCCGCCTTGTCTATTCTTCATCACTTTGCATGCATGTCTCATAAGGCAGTTGCAACTACAACATTTGACAAAATTCCCATATGCTTTATGCTTTGATGTATGTCCATACCCTGTTCTAAAGATCCCATATGGGCATAGACAAGGAGGATGTTGGCCAAGGTTGTGGAATTTGGCTTTACAACTAACAATTGCATTCGCTTGAAAGTTTCTAAATCCTTTTTGAAAAAAATCCATTTTATGTATATATCTTGTAATCATTGCATTCCATGAGACAGCATTTCTTTGAGGCATCATGTCAAATAGTTCATGTGCCTTGTCTATGATTCCACACTTTGCATACATGACTCCTAGGGCAATTGCAACTAAAACGTCTATCAAAATTCCTTGATCATTTATTCTTTCATGGTTGTCCATACCCTATCCCAAAGATCCTAATTTGGCACAAGCAGGGAGCATGCTTGCAAAGGTTATGGAATTTCATTTTACACATGCCAATTGTATTTGCTTGAAAGTTTATATATCCCTTAATTTCTCATGCAAATGGATAAACTATATTTTCATCTTATAATGGATAATGGATGTGTACATGTTTGCTATAAATGATAATAGATGTGTTCTTTGTACAATTTTCAAGAAGTGTGAGGACCGAAGTTACATTGCCTCATAAACTTTACCTTCTTGTCCTTCATTACCTTCAAGTAGAATTGTTTCCTCACACTCACTAGTTAATGAGTGAAGTTAGCTACAAATTAGAATAGAAATTATGTAACATGTGATAACAACTCTCTTATAGATCTTATGCAAATTTCTCATTACCTACGTTGAATGTGTATTTGTCTTTCTCTTGCAAAATGAGGAAGAGAGTAAGAGAGAGAGAGAGAGAGAGAGACATTTGGTATGATTCACATATCCTTATTTCACCTGCTATATGGTTTCTATGATTTTCATATCCTCATTCACCTTTCTACATTTGCTTTACACTTGCCACTTTGCATACATGTCTATCAAGGCAATTGCAATACAACATCTGACAAAATTCCCATATCCTTTATTCTTTGATGGATGTAATTAGAACATGTTACATACCTTGTGGGGTCAAATTGATTGTTCCAATGCATTAGGGTGGGTGGGTGAATGCTAGGGGAGGTGTCTTTTCAGCGTTGAAGCCTTCTAGTCATTATTGGCTACATCAAACACAGACAATCTCTCAAGAGCCCTAAGACAAAAAAGGTGTCAAACTTTCAACCAACTATTCCATCAAACTGTGACACCCTGTAACATCTTATTTGCATGTATAGGTGGATGTCTGGTCCACCTACAAATTGTTGGACACACCAGGATACTGAGAAGGGGGATGAATCAATATCCAATCAAAGATCAACACAATGCACATCAACACATAACACCAGATATACGTGGAAAATCTGAAAAGAGGAAAAACCACTGTGAGGATCAACTCACAATATATGAAGCTCGCTGCTAAAAAATTACAACTTTGTTTTAGGGCTACAACCCAAGGAAGCTACTACTCCCTATTGACCTTGTTTTAGGGCTACAACACAAGGAAGCGACAACTCACTACAAAATTTGTTTTAGGGCTACAACCTAAGGAAGAAACTACTCCCTAAACTAAGAATGAACTCAGAAATGGTTACAGTAAGAAAGTCCTACTACCTAAAAACTCAGATTGAAACACACACCTTTGATGATTGCAATTTTGCTTCTACTAGTGGTTTAATCAATTAGGCACACTCTTCACTTCCCTCATGTAACAAAAATGTCTTCAAGATGAATTAGGATAGCCTTTAACTCTTCTACTCTTTCTCCTTCAGTTGCACATCACAATGCATATTATATTCATACTCTACTCTTCACACTCTCATGCTTTCATTTTCGCAAGCATGCCTCACCTAGACCAACTAGGTTTAGAATATATACATGGCATTCATTGATTTCATTACAAGTCGGCCAATACAACAAGAATATTACATTTTACAAGTTGGCCAGAGATCACAACATGAAACATGCATAGAGAAAGCCCTATCATGGACTACACGCTACTCCAAAACGAAACACACACCTTGCAGATCCCAACACATGCTTAGCCTAGTCCTAAAAATTCTTCACAATATCATTCTTCAAGGAATAACATCTACACACTTCACAAATTTGAGTTAGGTCACCCTTAAGCAAGAAAACATGAAGCATGTAGCACATCAGACTTCACAATATTGGAGGTACTCATGAATGATTAAACATTGCTTTTTCCTCTTCAAGATGAGTCAGTGGGACCTATACAACATCTCCAAACCTTCCTTAAACTCCACATAGCAACAACTTTGTGCCGCACATCATCAACCTTCCTCAATCAGCCAAGTAAGAGCCTAACCTAGCAACACCATCATTCCAGACCTCAGTTAGTTCTAGAGAGAGCATAAAATATATTGTGAAGCAATAGGGAACATCACAAGATCATCAAGACCATCTTCCATTAGTCAATGTACCATTTCATGCCACAACAAGTTGGCATACATCATCAGCATATGTCCTGAGAACAACTAGGCATCTGGGACTGTCTATATCACAACTCTCATTTGAAAACTAAACTTGTGGACCTCCAAACCACTTGAAAAACATATGGATGCACTCATACACATCTCTAAACATATCCTCAAAATAGCATGGGAAAATCTTCACTTGTGGAGGAATGTGGAGCATTCCAAATAGTCTTTACCAACACATTATATTGCCAGAGCATGGACCGGAACTCTGTCACTCATATCTTTCACTACGGAGAAGCAAATAATCTGAACCTTTGGATTTAGAACCTTTACATTATACTAGACTTAACTTATGAACTGCATGAACATATCTTCAAATGCAGAGGAATGCAAAACATTTTACTAGATAGTCTTCAAGGCAGCTTCCTGCAATAGTAACCTTTACCAACATCGAGAGGCCAGAACTTTCTTATAGCAACTCACACTTTCTTAGGATCCTTAGGAATGATCATATAACATGTTGTAGGTCATAAGAAAAAACTTCTCATCCTCAACATAGCTTCTAATTCCCATCTTAATATATCATCATTCATCTTTATGCTTCTAATTCCCATCTTAACATTTCGTCATTCATATTTATGCTTATAATTCCCATCTTAATATTTCATCATGAAATCATCTTTTCTAACCACAAACATGTTGAATACACCTTGTCTTGACATTAACCAGGGCATGACATCCAACCATGAACATCAGAAATGAATCATGAACATTAGCATCATCATTGCATCTTACTACAATCATCATCACAAAATAAGAGTTGACCTTACTCTGAGTTTTGACATTAATGACAACACATTGCCAACAATCTCCCCTTTGTCATTGATGGAAAAACATACCTTGGCAATACACCTACCTATTCTCCTTCTTAGGTGTACATCTCTCTCCCCCTTTGACATCAAGGACAAAGGGCAACTGCTTCTCCCCCTTAAGGCACAAACTCTCCTCCTAAGGTGCACATTTTCTCTCACTCCTACTTTTTGATGTTCGTGCACTTCTTCTTGAAACAACTCAAGGCTCCCCCTATCAGCAACAACTACTACCTACTCCCCCAAGAGGTAGCCACCATTAGTCCGAGAAAAAGATATAGCAAGAATTACTCCCCCTGGATAGATGCACCAACTTTGCATCTAGCAATAAGGAGGGGCAATAAACCCTAACTTCTGTCAAAGAAACTCAAAAGTGACTTTTGACAGAGCCTTTGTGAAAATGTTTGTAACCTGATCCTTGGTAGGAATGTACTCCAACTTCACTTCTTTGTCAGCAACCTTCTCTCTCAAAAAGTGATAACTGATTGATATATGCTTGGTTTTGGAATGCATCACTAGATTCTTGGAAATATTGATAGCAGTTGTATTATAACACAAAATAGGAATAGGCTCACCATATGGTACCTTGATATCCTTTAGGATTTGCTTCATCCACAAAATTTGTGTATAGCAGGATGTTGTTGCAATATACTCTACCTCTACAGTTGATAAAGACACTAAATCTTGTTTCTTGCTCTGCCATGAAACCAATCTACTTCCTAAAAAGAAAGCACCACCACTTGTACTCTATCATCAATACAACCTTCCCAATCAGCATCAGTGTAAGCACTCAGATCAAATTTATTACCTCTTGGATACCACAAGCCATAATCCAGAGTTCTCTTCAAGTATCTTAATATTCTTTTCACTACCTTCTCATGTGTTTGCTTACAATTAGCTTGATATCTAGAAACCACACATACTGCATGCATAATATCAGGTCTAGAAGTAGTCAAGTATAGTAATCCTCAAATCATAGATCTACAGAGAGTTTGATCAACCTCTGGAGACTCATCATTCTTGTTCAAGTGACATCCAATGACCACATGAGTACTCACAGGTTTTGAATCCTCCATACCAAACTTCTTCAACATTTCCCTAACATACTTAGCCTAAGAAATAAAGATACCAGTATCTAGCTAAGCAATTTGAAGCCCAAGGAAGAAAGACATCTCACCAATAATGGACATCTCAAACTCTTTATGTATCTCTTTTGCAAACCTCTTACACATGTTTTCATCTCCACCAAAGATGATATCATCAACATATACTACAATAATCAAGATCATGTCTCCTTCTTCCTTAATGTAAAGATTACTATATGTGGTACCTTTCTTGAATCCTTGCTAAAGTAAGTACTTATCCAACCTAGCATACCAAGCTCTAGGAGCTTGCTTGAGTCCATACAAGGCATTTTTGAGTCTACACACTATATCTGGATCTTTTGATAACCGAAACCCATTCAGTTTCTCAATGTAGACTTCTTCCTATAGATCACCATTCAAAAATGTTGACTTGACATCCATTTGACAAACCTTGAAGTTCCTGTGAGCAGCAAGCGAAAGAAACATCCTGATTGCCTCCATCCTGGCTACCAAAGCATAAGTCTCCTCAAAATCAATACCTTCAACTTGTGAATAACCCTTGCACACCAATCTTTCTTTGTTTCTCACAACTTCACTATCTTCATTCAGCTTGTTCTGGAACACCCACTTTTTTCCTTTAACATTCTTATTGGCTAGTCTAGGGACCAATTCCCACGTTTGATTCTTCTCTATCTAATTCAATTCTTATTCCATTGCCTTCAACCATCCATCATCTTTTCTAGCATCAACAAAGGTTTTGGGCTCTACCTTTGATAAAAAAACATAAATTAACTTTCTCACATGTCTTTGCAAACCATCTCCTAGTTTGTACACCTTCATTCTTATCTCCAATGATCTGATCTGCTGAGTGGTTACTCTAAACATAATTTATTGGGGTCTTGGGTATCTGCTCTAGTTCTTGTTCCTTCTCTTCTTTCTCCTCTTCTTCTTCTTCAATTTAAGGAAATATATCAAATACAAAATCCTCTGATTCTTGTGAGATCTGATACAAGTCTTCATCTACCTTAACATTTGTGCTTTCAATCATCTTTCCCAACCTCTTGTTGTAGCATCTATAGTCCTTGCTTCTGGTTGAGTAACCAAGAAAGATCCCTTCATCACTTCTTGAATAAAAATTTACTAGGTCTTCTTCATCTCTTCTGATATAGCATTTGCTGCTAAAGATCCTGAAATATCTAACAGTGGGAGGTCTTCCATACCATAGCTCATAAGTGGTCTTAGTGCTATTGACCCTCAACTTCACTCTATTAAGCAGATAGATAGCAGTGTGAACTGCTTCCTTCTAGTACATATCAGGTAGATCTACATCCTTCAACATTTCGTTGGCCATCTCTTGCACAGTCCTATTCTTCCTTTCCACTAACCCATTTTGTTGAGGGGTCCTAGGAGATAACAAATGTCTCCTAATACCATGATCTTCACAAAAATTTTCAAATTCATTTGAAGTGAACTCGCCTCCTCTATCAAACCTTAAACATTTGATCTTAGCATCCATTTCATTCTCAACCATTGCTTTAAAAACTTTAAATTTATCAAGGGCATCTGGTTTTTCTCTTAAGAAAGTAACCTAACTCATTCTAGAATAATCATCAATAAGCAACATGAAATACCTTTCACCTTGTTGAAATTTTACTAGATTGTAGGGCCACATAGGTTAGTGTGAATCAGCTCCAATAGTATTGAGGAAGAATACTCCTTGCTCTTGAAATTTGTCTTTGTTTGCTTTCCCATTTGGCATTCCTTGCATAGTGTGTCTATAGGCTTGGTTATTTGGGGCATATCTCTCACTGCATGAATAGAGATGATCTTTACCATATTATCAAAGTTAATGTGTCACATTCTCTTGTGCCACAAGAAACACTTACTGGACTGAGCCAATAAACATGTTCTTCCATTTACCTCCTTCAGATGATAGATATCTCTATATGACTTGATACCTTTTGCAACAAGTTTTCTAGACCCTACCTTCCTAATTTCACAACCTTTGGCATGAAAGGTAAGATTGTATCCTTTACTATACATCTGACTAACACTGAGAAGATCGTGATTTAGCCCTTTGACATAGGGTACATCCTCAATCCTATTCTTTCAATCAATAGTTATAGCACCCTTTCCATAGATTTGTGTTGGCTCATTAGCACCAAACTTAACAGCTCCACCATTCCACTTCTTAAGGATGATAAACTTCTCCTTGTTATGAGTCATGTGGTTAGAGAAACCACTATCAATTACCCAAGCCTTGGCTTCTTCTTTTTCATGAAAGGCAATCCATACAACCATTGACTTATCATTGTTTTGGTTAGCTTGCAAGGTATCAGATTTTTCACATTTTCCAATATCATCCTCTTTGTCACCAACATTCAAGGCCATGAAAAGTGTTTCATCATTTGAATCATCATAATTCTCATCTTTTGAAGAACAGTTGTTCTCCATGGAATACAAACTTCTTTTGGGCTTCTCTCTTTTGCTATTACCTTTTGATTCTTTAAATGGACACTTAGAAGCAAAATGACCAATCTTTCCACAATTGAAACACATGAAAGGTAACTTACCTCTATATTTTCTTGTGCCTTTCTTCAATGTTCTTACAAAGTTTACTTCTACTTCATCAAGGTCATCATCTTGATCAGCTACTTCATCTTCTGTCTTCTTACTTGCTTTGAATGTTGCTTCCTTCTTTGGAGCACCTTTGTCAAATTATCTCATTTCAAAAGCTGTGAGAGAGCCAAACAATTGATCTATTGTGTATTTATTCAAATCTTGAGATTCCTCAATAGTAGACACCTTATGATTGTAGGATTTAGGAAGAGATCTCAAAACCTTCTTCACAGTTTCATCTTCTTTTACTTCCCCACCAAGACCTCTAATGCTATTGACTATTTCATCCACCCAAAGCATGTAACTAGTAATGTTTTCATCTTCTATCATCCTCAGGGTCTCAAATTTTCTCTTGAAAATTTGTATCTTGGCTTGCTTCACTTTACTATCTCCTTCATAAATACTTTCAATTTTATTCCAAACATCCTGAGTAGAAGTACAGCCCATTACCTTTACAAGTTTTGAATCAACTAGCCCACTCATGATAGCATTATTGTCATCATACAACTTAATCTCATCTGCATCTGTAGGATCACTAGCAGGAGCAATGTATCCCTTCTTGATAAATTGCCAAATCTCATACCCTAGAGAAGATAGATAGTTTTCCATCCTTAGCTTCTAGAAGAAATAATTTGTTCCATCAAATATAGGTGCCTTGTGAGATCCATTATGAGCCATCCTGGACCTTCCTGAAGCAGTTAAGTTTCTTCTAAGTAACTTGCTTATGATACCAATTATTGAACACACCAGGATACTAAGAGGGGGTGAATCAGTATCCAATCAAACTTCAAAACCTCCGAAGTAGATTAATTTTAATTATTATAGAATTAACATAAACATGAAAGATCAACACAATGCACATCAACACATAACACTAGATATACATGGAAAACCCCTAAAGGGGAAAAACCACGGTGAGGATTAACTCACAATATATGAAGCTCACTGCTATAAAAATTACAACTTTGTTTTAGGGCTACAACCCAAGGAAGCTACTACTCCCTGTTGACTTTGTTTTAGGGATACAACCCAAGGAAGCAACAACTCCTTGAAGACTTTTTTTTAGGGCTACAACCCAAGGAAGCAATTACTCCCTGAACTAAGAATGAACTTAGAAATTATTACAGTATGACAGTCCTTCCACTTCCTAAAAACTAACATTGAAGAACAAATCTTTGATGATTCCAAATATGCTTCTACTGATGGTTGAATCAATTAGGTACACTCTTCATTTCCGTCTTGTCACAAAAATGTCTTCAAGATGAATCAAGACAACCTCTAACTCTTCTACTCTTTCTCCTTTGGTCACACATAACAATGCATATTATATTCATACTCTACTCTTCACATCATTATGCTTTCATTTGCATAATCATGCCTCACCTAGACTAACTAGGTTTACAATATATACATGACATTACATTCATTTCATTACAAGTTAGCCAATACAATAAGAATATTACATTTTACAAGTCAGCTAGAGATCACAACATGAAACATGCTACTCTAGAAGTAAACACACACCTTGCGGATCCCAACACATGCTTAGCATGCACCTAAACATTCTTCACAGCATCATTCTTCAAGGAATAACATTAGCATGCTTCACAAATTTGAATTAGGTCTCCCTTAAGCAAGAAAACATGAAGCATGTAGCACATCAGACTTCACAATCTTGGTGTTACTCATGAATGATTAAATATTGCTTGTTCCTCATCCAAATGAGTCAAAAGGACCTATACAACATCTCTAAACCTTCCTTGAACTCTGCACAACAACAACTTTGTCTCGCACATCATCAACCTTCCTCAGGTTGCTAGGCAAGAGCATAACCCAACAACACCATCATTCCAGACCTCAATCAGTTCAGGAGAGAGAAGAAAACATCGTGCGGAGAAATAAAGAACATCACAAGATTATCAAGACCATCTTCCATTAGTCAATGTACCATTTCATGCCACAACAAGTTGGCACACATCATCAGCATATGTCTTGAGAATAACTAGGCATCCAGAACTATCTGTATCACAATTGTCATTTGAAAACTAAACTTGTGGACATCCAAACCACTTGAAACACATATAGATGCACTCATACACATCTCTAAACATATCCTCAAAACCGCATGGGAAAATCTTCACTTGCGGAGTAATACGGAGCATTCCAAACAGTCTTCACCAACACATTATACTATCAGAGCATGGACCAAAACTCTGTCACTTATATCTTTCATTGTAGAGGTGCAAATGATCCGAAACTTTGGATTTAGCACCTTTACATTATACTAAAGTTAACTTCTGAACCGCATGACCATATCTTCAAATGCAGAGGAATGCGGAGCATTTTAGTAGATAGTCTTATAGGTAGCTTTTTGCAACAGCAACCTTTACCAGCATCTGGAGGCCAGAACTTTCTTATAGCAACTCATACTTTCTTATGATCATTGAGAATGATAATATAACATGTTGTAGGTCATCAACAACATCTTCTCATCCTCAGCATAGCTTCTAATTCCCATCTTAATATATCATCATTCATATTTATGATTCTAATTCCCATCTTAATATTTCATCATTCATATTTATGCTTCTAATTCCCATCTTAATATTTCATCATGAAATCATCTTTGCTAACCACAAACATGTTGAATATACCTTGTCTTGACATTAATCAGGGCATAGCATCCAACCATGAACATCAGCAACCAATCATGAACATCAGCATAATCATTGCATCTCACTGCAATCATCATCACAAACTAAGAGATGGCCTTAATCTAAGTGTTCACATTAATGACAAAACACAAATTGTCAACACAAATACCTACCTCAATTTTTTTAAATCAATTTCATTTTCCTATGGTGGCAAGAACACATTGTTCCAAAATGCTTCAGTTTCATGCAGTGGAAAGGTGTTAGGAGTGAGATTATGCATTCCATAGCTCGTGGAGCTGAACTGACTATGCCAACGCGTTGGGGTGGGAAGTTAAATTCTATGGGATGTCTCTTTTTGTATGACAAGTCTCTCAGTTGTTTAAGGCAGCAGCAGACTACCAGTAAAGTCACTTAAGATCCTTAAGAGCAAGAAAAATACCAAATTTTGACATAGCAGTTCTCAGAATTCATGGCAGCTGGGATTGTTCCATTTAGACCTACAGGTGCATGTGGGGTCCATCCACAATAACCTCTATCAGCTTTGGTCAAATCCAATCCATTTGACTATTCTGAAATCAAATGGATTCTTGCAAAATGCTTTAGTTTCATGCAATGGAAAGGTGCTAGGAGTGAGATTTCGCATTCCATGGCTCGTAGGGTTGAACTGACTATGCCAACACATCAGGGTGGGTATGTAAATGCTAGCGGAGGTCTCATTTCATGCACCAAGTGTCTTAGTCATTCAAGGTAGCAGGCTACCGGCAAAGTCACTTAAGATCCCTAAGAGAAAAAAACTACCAAACTTTAACAGAGCAGTTATAGGAATTTGTAGCAACTGGGAATGTTCCATTTGCACCTACAGGTGCATGTGGGGTCTGTCCACAATAACCTCTCCTAGTTTTGGTCAACTCCAATCTATTTGACCGTGCCAAAATCAAATGCATTCTTGTAAAATGCTTCAGTTTCATGTAGCACAACCTTGCCAGGTGCCATATTATTCATTCTGCTCATCATGGGGCTGAATCGACTATGACAATGCATCGGGGTGGGCAGGTAAATCCTAGGGGAGGTCTCATTTTGTCCACCAAGTGTCCCAGTCATTTGGGGGCAGCAAGCTACCAGCAAATTCACTTAAGATCCCTAAGAGCAAAAAATTGCCAAACTTTGATAGAGAAGTTCTCAGAATTCATGGCATCTAGGAATGTTTCATTTAGACCTACAAGTGCATGTGGGGTCTATCCATAGTAACCTCTCTCATTTTTGGTCAACTCCAATATGTTTGATTGTGCCGAAATCAAAAGCATTCTTACAAAATACTTTAGTTTCATGTAGTGGAAAAGTGTTAGGAGTGAGATTTTGCATTCCACATCTCGTGGGGCCAAACCGACTATGCCAATGCATCAGGGTGGGTGGTCAAATGCCAAGGGAGGACTCTTTTCATGTGCCCAGTGTCCCAGTCATTCAGGGCAATAGGCTACCGGCAAAGTCACTTAAGATCCCTAAGAGCAAAAAACTCTCAAACTTTGACGAAGCAATTCTCAGAATTCATGGAAGATGGGAATGTTTTGTTCTAACCTACAGGTGCATGTGGGGTATATCCACAGTAACCTCTCTCAGTTTTGGTCAACTCCAATCCATTTGATTATGTCGAATTCAAATTCATTCTTGCAAAATGCTTTTGTTTCATGCAGCACAACCTTGTTAGGTGCCATATTTTTCGTTCTTCTCATCATGGGGCCGAACTGACCATGCTAATGGGTTGGGGTGGGTAGGTAAATGCTAGGGGAGGTTTTGTTTCATGTTCCAAGTGTCACAGTCATTCAGGGCAGTAAGCTATCGGTAAAGTCACTTATGATCTCTAAGAGCAAAAAATTGTCAAACTTTGATGGAGCAATTCTTGAAATTCATGGCAACTGGGAATGTTTTGTTTAGACCTATTGGTGTACATGGGTTCCATCCATAATAACCTCTCTCATTTTTGGTCAACTCCAATCTGTTTGACCATGGTGAAATCAAATGCATTCTTGCAAAATGCTTCAGTCTCATGTAGTGGAAAGGTGCTAGGAGTAATATTTTGCATTCCACGGCTCGTGGGGCCAAATCAACTATGCCAAAATGTCAGGTGGGTGGGTAAATTCTAGGGGAGGTCTCATTTTATGTACCAAGTGTCTAAGTCATTCAAGACAGCAGGCTACCTGCAAAGTCACTTAAGATCCCTAAGAGCAAAAAACTGTCAAACTTTGATGGAGCAGTTCTCAGAATTAGTGGCATCTAGGAATGTTTCATTTAGACCTACAAGTCTATGTATGTCTGTCCACAAGAACCTCTCTCAATTTTGGTCAACTCTAATCCGTTTGACTGTGCAGAAATCAAATGCATTCTTGCAAAATGCTTCAGTTTCATGCAGCACAACCTTGTCAGGTGCCATATTTTTTGTTCTTCTTGTCATGGGGATGAATCAACTATGCCAATATGTCAGGGTGGGCAGGTAAATTCTAGGGGAGGTCTTGTTTCATGTGCCAAGTGTCTCAGTCATTCGGGGTAGCATCAAAGTTACTTAAGATCCCTAAGAGCAAAAAACTACCAAACTTTGATGGAGTAGTTCTCATAGTTCATGGCAGTTGGGAATGTTTTGTTTAGACCTACAGGTGCACATGGAGTCCATCCACAATAACCTCTCCCATTTTTGGTCAACTCCAATGCATTTGACCATGCCAAAATCAAATGTATTCTTGCAAAATGCTTCAGTTTCATGCAATGGGAAGGTGCTAGGAGTGATATTTTACATTCCACGGCTCGTGGGACTAAAATGACTTTACCAAAACATAGAGATGGGTAGGTAAATAATAGGGGAGGTCTTGTTTCGTGTGCCGAGTGTCTTAGTCTTTCGGGGCAGCAAGCTACTAGTAAAGTCACTTAAGATCCCTAAGACCAAAAAACTACCAAACTTTGATGGAGTAGTTCTCAGAATTTGTGGAAGCTAGGAATGTTCCATTCTAACCTACAAGTGCATGTGGGGTCCATCCATAATAACCTCTCTCAGTTTTAGTCAACTCCAATCTATATGACTGTGTCGAAATCAAATGCATTCTTGCAAAATGCTTCAGTTTCATGTAGCACAACCTTGCCAGGGGCCATATTTCTCATTCTGCTCATCATGGAGCTGAACTAACAATGACTAAGATATTTAGCACACAAAACAAGACCTCCCCTAACATTTATTCACCCACCTCGATGCATTGGCATAGTCAATTCAGCTCCACTACCTGTGGAATGCAAAATTTCACTCCTAGTACCTTTCAAATTTACCAGGAGCTTGTAGCCTGAAATGATTGAGACACTTGGGAGACTAAACAAGACCTCCTTTACCATTTACCTGCCCACCCCAATGCATTGGCGCAGTCGGTTCAGCCCCATGACTGTGGAATGCAAAATTTCACTCCTACCACCTTTCAATTTTGTCGGTAGCTTGTAGCCTGAAACGAATGAGACACTTGGTGCATGAAATAAGACCTCCCCTAGCATTTACCAGCCCACCCTGATGCGTTGGTGTAGTTTGTTTGAACCCACAAGTTGTGGAATGCAAAATTTCACTCCTAGCACCTTTTGACTTTGTTGGTAGCCTACAGTTGAGAATGACTGAGACACTTGGCACATGAAATGAGACCTCCCCTAGCATTTACCTACCCACCCCAATGCGTTAGCACTATCAGTTTGACCCCATGAGTTATGGAATGCAAAATTTCACTCCTAGCACCTTTCCACTGCATAAAACTGAAGCATTTTGCAAGAATGCATTTGATTTCAGCACGATCAAATGGATTTGAGTTGACCAAATTGAGAGAGGTTATTGTGGATGGACCTCACATGCACCTATAAGTCCAAATGAAATATTCTCAACTACCACAAATTATGAGAACTGCTCCATCAAAGTTTGGTAGTTTTTTCCTCTTAGGGATCTTAAGTGACTTTGTCGGTAGCCTACTGCCCCAAACGATTGGGACACTTGGTGCATGAAATGAGAACTCCATTAGCATTAACCCACCCACCCCAACACATTGGAGCAGTCAGTTTTGCTCCACGAGCTGTGGAATGCAAAATTTCACTCCTAACACCTTTCCACTACATGAAACTAAAGCATTTTGCAAGAATGCATTTGATTTCGGCAAGGTCAAACAGATTGGGGTTGACCAAAATTGAGAGAGGTTATTATGACCCCACATGCACCTTTAGGTCAAAACAAAACATTCCCAGCTGCAATGAATTCTGAGAACTGCTCCGTCAAAGTTTGGTAGTTTTTTGCTCTTAGGGATCTTAAGTGACTTTGTCAGTAGTCTGCTGCCCCGAATGACTAGGACACTTGGCGCATGAAATGAGACCTCTCCTAGTATTTATCTACCCACCCTGACGCATTGGCATAGGCAGTCTAGCCCCACGAGTTGTGGAATGCAAAATCTCACTCCTAGCACCTTTCCACTACATGAAATTGAAGCATTTTGGAACAATGTGTTCCTTGCCACCATAGGCAAATAAAATTGATTTAAAAAACTGAGGTAGGTTTTTGTAGGTGGACCTGACATCCACCTATACATGCAAAGAAGATGTTCCTAGGTCTCACAGTTTGACGGAACAGTCAGCCCAAAGTTTGACACCTTTTTTGTCGTAGGGCTTTTAAGAGATTATCTTCGTTCAATGTAGCCGAGAATGACCAGGAGGTTTCACCACCGAAAACACATCTTTCCTAGCATTTACCCACCCACTCGGATGTGTTGGCTCTGTCTGCTTGGCTCCAGGAGATGTCGAATGTAAAAATTCAATCCTAATACCTTTCTAGTAGATGAAAATTCAATACTATAAAGGTATTCTCACTTGATCCAATGTCTTATAGGGCATCAATTAAGGTTTCCCTTACCACTACTATCAATTGTTATCACCAAATGTGAAGAAACAAATGAGGGTTTTTCATTAAAACTCGTAGTAGCATTATTAAAACTCATTATGAAATAGTAACTAAAGGACCTATTGTCATGAAATAATCATGAAAACCCACCTTACTTTCCTTCAAAAGGCAATTTCATAAGGATTATACCTACCTCCATCATACTCAAACCCTGCATGCAAATGCAATTGCACTATTTAGCTAAAATGAGTACACCAATGAACTCTATAATGAAACTAAGCTAATCAATTAGGACCAAGGAGCACATATAAGAAGGTAAGATAGGTGTCAAAAATATAGAAAGTGAAATGAGGATAGCAAAGAAAAATAACAAACCTTTCTATCATTCCACTAATTCAATCTAATGAACCATCAGGGTCTATTATATACTCTTTATTGTGTCGAGTATTGCCTTGTGGTTAGACTCACAAACCTTCCACAAGGTCATGTTCAATGGTCTACCCCCATATTTGATCAAATAAATGTTTGATGCCACAACAATGTTAGAATAATGAAGAATTTTCCTATATGTGTCAAAGTCCTCGAACAACCACACATCAGACTTCTTCATTGGGTACCTTCTAAGCCATGTTCCAGTAACAACCACTGATCCTGAAGGGTACTTAAAATTTTCTCCATCTATAATAGGGCATCTAATTTCTTTTTTGCCTCAACACGACACAAATAATAATATATTCCTTCTTCATTGTCTTTAGCTGCAATAACTGCATAAACATGCCCTACATTGATATGTGCATTCAGTTTAATGAATATAGTCAACAATACAAAAAAACTACGAAATAAGATGGAATATTGAATTTTATTAAATTTGAATGTTGATAATACCTGGTTGAACTAGATCTAAAACATGGTCAAAGTTAACTAATGATTCAATCTCTATGAGTTGTAGTGTTTTTTGGTGTTGATACGTGTCAACCGGGGCATAGGCTTCTTGTAGATCATTCATCGACCCATTCTTTTGACTCACAATCATATCAAGCTTGATATATACATGAAGAACAAAAGCATACCATCCACCACGTATGAATACTCCATGAACCTGCATTAGACCTTCTAAAAAAGTGTAGCTCACTCAATCCTGTTAATGTACAACAATCCTCATATTTTGCAACATTAGTATCATCAACCAACCAAAAATATCTATGAACTGTAGACTTACCTTTATTACTTGGACCCATTGTAGTGTTACACCATTCAATAATAGATCTCCCATCTGTCAACTTTGCATTGTCTTTGTACTTCGACTCTTCTCGTGCTAATTCTCTTTTGATACATGTTCCTGCACCATCATGCTCCCCCTTTCCATGCTCAACCTCACAAAAATTCCACATATGTTGAACACCATTCAACTTATGCATCATGCTCAACCAATAGAATATCTATGAGTTCTTGAATTGTGATGCACAATTATCTGACCATATGATATGCTGACAAAATGATATGCTCCTGCTAGCCAAATCATGATAGAACATCTGAAAGCAGCCTTGCATGAACTCTGTAGAATGTGTGCAATCATCATTGATATAAAAATGATACTCTCTCAAGATCTTTGTGTCATCCTCTATACTATCATCTGCATGAATGAATGCTATATGCACAAATATAGCAACCTATGTAGAGTTGTAATATTACAATTGCACCTCATTCTATGGATGTAGTGTGTAGTTCTCTGCAAAATCAACAACTGATACAATGGTACCAAGTGGAAATGTGTCCTTGCATAACTTGAATTGCAAGTCCAACCATTGAGCTCTATGGGTATGCCTTGCATACTCGTAAACTATATTCTTTCAAAAAATAGAGAAAATTTGATATACTATAATTTGGCAATGACCAATTCACACCTTTTTCCTTCTTTACCATCTTTTAGACTATATATGCCACTGTCTTATATTTTCCAAAACTTACTAGTTCATTTCCAATTCCATGTGTGTTCTACATATGTTCACAAATTGGTAAATGTTGCAACCCACCACAATGATCACACATGCCATCCAAGCATAAGTTCTTGTAGAATATGGTGCAGTCACGATAGGAGGGTTCACAGAATGAACTGTCCGAACCGTGCAGCAAGAGTAAACACAACGGAAATAAATCAAAGAAACGGAACAAATGCATATTCAGTCATTCAGTATATCAAAGAATTCAAATACAATTTGGCTGGCAACATGCGGGCTTACAACTGGGCATCAAGGCCTGATTACATACATTCACAAGATAAAGCTTTGAATTCCTCTCGTGAAGGAGCCAACTATCTATCATCTAAATCATGAGAACTTAATTGCTTCTCAACAAATTTCCTAAGGATCTATTACATCAATAAATATCATTTCTAGACCAATAGATTCCTCCGTGTCGGCCAAGGGAGGTCACAAACTCCAATGAAGAGTTGTAACATGTTCATCAATAGGTCGTACCTAAATGCATAGAACACTTCCTCAAATGAATGAAACAATGCGCGGAGCCTTGGGGAAGGTTGGCCATGAACCATAGGACATTGAATGATGTGTCATTGAGATCCACAAGTCAAGGAATGATCTACAAGCCTTCTCCTTCAGTTGATTATCAGGAACTGTTAGAATGCTCTGCTCTGAGAAAATAGTCAACTTCTGATAGCGATATCTTTCCGGTAATTGATCCAAATGCTCTAAATTCTTGATAAGATGTAGGTGAATGAATGTAGGTGCTAAGTCTAGATCCATAAGGTGTGAATTGCCAAAACTAAACCACAAGTTGAAACTGCTTCTGACTGAACTACCTGAACTAAACTGGAAAATGAAAAGAAACAAACTAAACTGCAAACAAACTGAAATGCAAATGTTTTTGGTTGATGCAAGATTACTCTTGAACCAAGGATGCTCTTGCATCAGACATCCGAGCTTATTGAAAAAGTGAGTCCCTCACTTTTCTAGGGCTAGGGGAGAACCAAGATGGTCCACCTCAGCCTGAGAGATCCATGATGAATCTTCTTCCAGTCTACCTTTCCATTTCACAAGATATTATTTGTATTGTCTTCCTCTAATGTTGCATCCAACTCTGTTGTCCAAAATATCTTCAATCTGTTATGGTGCTTGTTGTGGTAACTGCTTCTTCAAGTCTTCTGCCATGCTATCACTAAACTCTGCTTCATTAATCTGATAAAGACCTGCAATGTTGAAAATAGGTGAAATACCCAATGTCTCTGGTAACTCCACCTCATATGCATTTCCTGAATCAAATTTCCTGAGTATCCTACAAGGTCCAAACTTCTTCATCTTCAACTTGTTATATGCCGCAACTGGAAATCTTTCTTTTCTCAAGTACACCATCACTTCATCTCCAACTTTAAATTCCTTATGTCTTCTCTTCTCATCAGGCTTCTCTTTATACTTACTGTTAATATCCTCCAAATGCTTCTTCACCTAATTATGCACTGTCTTCATATGGTCTACAAGTTCTTCTGCTTCTACACTCCCGTTTTCTTCCATGTTGATATCTTTTAATTTTGCCACTCCTCTAGGATTCACTTCGGTCACAATCTCAAAAGGTGTTCTTCTGGTACTCCTGTTTACTGAAATATTGTATGCAAACTCTACTTGTGAAAGAATCAAATCCCAACTTATGGTTTTCTCTCTAACCAAACATCTCAACACATTTCCCAAACTCCTATTCACTACCTCTATTTGTCCATCTGTTTGTGGATGAAAAGTTGAACTGAACTTCAAATTTGTCTTCATCTTCTTCCAAAGTGTCTTCCAAAAATATCCAACAAACTTTGTATCTCTGTCTGAAACTATACTCTTAGGTAATCCATGCAATCTTACAATCTCTTTGAAAAATAGGTCAGCTACGTGTACTGCATCAGTTGTCTTCTTACAAGGCATGCAATGTGCCATCTTTGAAAATCTATCCACCACTACAAATATTGAATCATGTCCTCTCTGTGTCTTGGGCAATCCCAACACAAAATCCATGCTTATGTCTTCCCAAGGTTTCTCCGGTACTGTCAAAGGTTTATACAATCCGATGTTCTGACTACTCCCTTTTGCAACTTGACAAACCCTACAACTCTGCACAAATCTCTGAACATCCTTATGTATTTGAGGCCAAAAGTAATTTTCACTAACCAAAGCCAATGTCTTATCAATGCCAAAGTGTCCTGCCAATCCACCACTATGTTTTTCCTTGATCAAATTATCCCTCATTGAACTTCTAGGTATGCACAACTGACTTCCTTTGAACAACATATCTTCTTGAATGAAATAGTCCAACCACTTACTTCTATCTATCACAATAGGTTCCTTACATGCTTTCCAAGGTTTTGCAAAATCATTGTCTCCCTCATACATATTCTTCAATTCATCAAATCCCAACTCTTCAACTCTCATCTTTGTCAACAAGTTTCTTCTTCTACTCAAGGCATCAACAACTTTGTTTGATTTTCCACTCCTATGTTTCAACACAAAAGTATAACTCTCCATAAACTCTACCCATCTCATATGTCTCTGATTCAACTTACCTTGACTGTTCAAATATTGCAAGCTTGATGATCTGTATACAACACAAACTCCTTAGGTAACAAGTAATGTCTCCACTTCTTCAAGGCTTGAATTACGGCATAGAACTCTTGATCATAAACTAAATATATCTTCTCCTTGTATCATTCAACTTCTCACTGAAATATACTACTGGTCTACCTTTTTGACTTAACACTACTCCAATTACATTTCCACTTGCATCACAATCAACTTGAAATACCTTATTGAAATCCAGTAATGCCAAAACAGGTTGCTCTATCACTTTCTACTTCAACAACTAAAAACTTTTGTCTGCTCCTGATATCCACTTGAAATCTTTTCTATCACCTCTCATTGTCTCTGTCATAGGGTTACAAACTGAACTAAAATTTCTAATGAAATTCTGGTAGAAACTAGCCAATCCATGAAATGATCTAACCTCTCCAATGCTCTCCAGCATAGGCCATTCAACAATTGCTCTCACTTTCTCAGGGTCCATCTTCAATCCTTCCGCAGAAATCACAAATCCCAAATATACCAACTCTTCCTTCATGAAACTACACTTGTTGATGTTTATCGACAATTTCTCTTCTCAGTCTCTGCAAGACTTGTCTAATATGCCACAAATGTTCCTCTTTTGTCTTACTAAAAATCAGAATGTCATCCAAATACACAATCACAAACTTACCCAAGAATTTCTTCAAGACTTCATTCATCAACCTCATGAAAGTACTCGATGCATTTGTCAATCCAAAGGGCATCACTAACCACTCATACAATCCTTCATTTGTCTTAAAAGTAGTCTTCCATTCATCACCTTCTTTGATTTTGATCTGATGGTATCCACTCTTCAAATCTATCTTTGTGAAATATTTTGCTCCACTCAAACAATCCATGATATCATCCACCCTAGGTAAAGGAAATCTATACTTAACTGTGATCTTGTTTATTTATCTAGAGTCAGTACACATTCTCCATTCTCCATCCTTCTTTGGTGCTAGCACTGTAGGTACTACACAAGGACTCAAGCTTTCTCTGATCAAACCTTTCCTCAACAATTCTTGTATCTGTCTATTCAATTCATCATTCTCTGCCGGTGTCATCCGGTGTGCTGCTTTATTAGGCAAACTTGCTCCCAGTATAAGGTCCATGTGATGACTGATACTCCTTATAGGTGGCAATCCTTCAGGCACATTATCTTATATGATGTCTTCATACTCTATCGGCAACTCTCTTATTGCCTCTGGTTCAGTTTCTTTCTTCACTACTTCAAGTGTTTTAGGAATCAAGGCATAACACATACTTTCCTGTTTCAAACCATCCAAAAATTTCCTTCCATCTACCAAACAGATTCTAGCATTCCCACATACCACATCTTTAGGATCATCCTCCAAAGGAATCAAAGTAATTCTCTTTCCATTTATTGTTACAGTATATGTGTTCTTTCTCCCATCATGTATAGCTTTTCTATGATATTGCCAAGGTCTACCCAACAAGATATGACAAACATCCATAGGCATAATATCACACAAGACTTCATCATGATAAGATCCAATATGAAATTTCACCAAACATTGTTCACTTACCAGTACCTTATGATCATCTTGGAATCCATGCTATCTGATAGGGCTTAGGGTGTTTCAATCTTTCCAACTTTAGCTTAGTCACCATCTCCTCTGAAACTAGGTTATCTGAACTACCACTATCAATTACAACTTTACAACACTTACCTCCGGATTTGCATCTAGTTCTGAACAGACCTTTCCTCTATGATGGTTCCTCATTTGTTTCTATTTGAAATAGTTCTCTCCTCATCACCAATGATTCTCCTTTCTCAAATTTGCCAACAGAACTAGGTGATTCAACAGGTTCTTCTTCAACATAGGCTTCTCTTCCACTATTTTCTATCCTCTTACTTGTACTACCCTGATTCCATTCAAATGCTCTATGTCCTTCACCTCCACACTTGAAACAAGTACCTCTGAATGTCATCTTATCAAATCCTCTTCCTTCTCTTTTGTATCCTTCATTTTGGTATGCACCAGGGTTTCCTCTCCGGTAAAAATTTATGTCATCTCTCCGATAAAAATTTTTGTCATCTCTCCAGTAAGCATTGTTATATCTGTCATCCTTCTTAGATGGGATGTCAAACTTGTTCTACTCTGTAAATCATCTATCACATCTAGAAAACATTCTTCCTCTCTAAAATTTACCTCCTTAGCCTCTTTGTCTCTGATCATGTCTCTTATTCAGCTTCTCTTCAACTTTCAGGGCAAACTAATATGCTTCTTCCAAAGATGCATCCTCACCAAGCTTAGTTCTTCTTGAATGTTCAATCTCAGTCCATTGATGTATCTAGCCACTTTATCCTTGCTTCACTATGTCCTATTCTTATGATCATTTATGAAATTCTTTAGTGTACTCCTTCACAGATTTCTCCTTTTGTCTCAGGTTCTGCAATCTTTTCAACAATTCCAACTCATAGTCAATAGGTATAAACTGATTCTTCAATTTTGTCACCATCCGGTCCCACTCTGTAATCTCTTATTTTCCTCTTCTATTCCTTTCCAACTAAACTTCTTTCCACCATATAGTAGCATGTCCCTTCAACTTTGTCTTTGCAAATTTCACCTTCTCCGGATCTTCAATTTCTTCATATTCAAAGTATTCTTCCGTATCATTTATCCAGTCAATTAATTCTTTAGGATTCAAATTACTAGTGTAGTTTGGTACATCAACTCTAGGTCTCTTTCCAATCTTTGAAATAGCTCGCAACATCTTTATCTCGTCTGATTCTTCTTCTTCATCACCTTCTAGGGTTTCGCTAGTGTGTTCAACAGCTTTGAAATTCTTCATCATCATCACTTTTAACATTAGGTCTCGGTGTCAATCCTCTTCACCTATCTTCTTCAATAGCATCCAAATGAATTAACATTGTTCTCATCAATTCCATCATCTCATCCATTCTATTAGCCATTGTACCAATAGGAGGAACTCTCTGCGGCGGCATCTTCGTAGGATCAAGTGCAAACTGCCTCAAATTTAGCGATCGAGCTACAAGCGACAACTACCTCTCAATCAGTGATCGGTTGCACACAAGTAACCTGCCTCAAATCAATGATCTTCTTACAACAAGATCTTATGGAATCCCCTTCTCCTATTCACTCCAAAGAATCAAACTTTCGCTGTGATACCACTTGGTGTAGTCACGGTAGGAGGGTTCATAGAATGAATTGTTCAGACCGTATAGCAAGAGTAAGCACAACAGAAACAACTCAAAGAAATGGAACAAATGTAGATTCAGTCATTTAATATATCAAAGAATTCAAATATAATTTGGCCGGCAACATGCGGGCTTACAACTGGGCATCAAGGCCTGATTACATACATGCGCAAGATAAAGCTTTGAAGTCCTCTCGCGAAGGAGCCAACTATCTATCATATAAATCATGAGAACTTAATTACTTCTCAACTACTTTCCTAAGGATCTATTACATCAATATATATCATTTCTAGACCAATAGATTCCTCCGCGTCGGCCAAGGGAGGTCACAAACTCCAATGAAGAGTTGTAACATGTTCACAGATAGGTCGGACCTAAATGCATAGAACACTTCCTCAAATGAATGGAAAAATGCGCAACCCCTTGGGGAAGGTTGGCCATGAACCAAAGAACATTTAATGATGTGTCATTAAGATCCGCAAGTCAAGGAATGATCTGCAAGCCTTCTCCTTTAGCTGATTGCCTGAGACTGTCAAGATGCTCCGCTCTGAGAAAATAGTCAACTTCTGATAGCGATATCTTTCTGGTAACTGATCCAAATGCTCTAAATTCTTGATATGATGTAGATGAATGAATGTAGGTGCTAAGTCCATATGCGCAAAGTGTGAATTGCCAAACCGGACCACAAGCTGAAACTGCTTTTGACTAAACTGCCTGAACTGAACTGGAAAATGAAAACAAACAAACTAAACTGCAAACAAACTGAAATGCAAATGTTTTTGGTTGATGCAAGATTACTCTTGAACCAGGGATGCTCCTGCATCAGAATAATTGACCATCCACTCTTTGACATAAGATACTTGATATGAAATCTCTTGAAGATCTAGGTGGACACTTTATATTATACTTCTGCAAAACATCATTAGTATGCAAATTTACACACACATATATATAAACATCATAATGATTAGAAAACTCAATGTGTAATCTACAACAACAAGTTGTGCATGTGTGATTTATTTTTATATAAAAAGGATTTACCATTTCAAAATACCTTTGACTAATTTTGATTTGAGGATAAATTTCTTGAAATTTATTGAAAAACTATGTTTGAGTCACATCCAAAAAATGTTTTGGATGTGGCTCATGGTTTCAACAACCAATTCTCCTTAAAACTTCTCTTGCATTAGGAGATACCCTTGTGTTATTTTTCCAAAAAAAATCAATGAGGGATCTCAAGGCTTCAACAACTTGATCTTTTTGTGGGAGTCTCCCAGAGAATGCCCACAATTCATTGGTATGTGGGTCCTTAACTATTTCACACCTTCTAATGGCTCTCATTAGATTTTTTCTACTTATTTTCAATGCTTCACTTGTCTTTCTAATGAGGCGAGCTTTCTTTGTTTGGTGGCTTACTATTGTCGATGTAATAACACGTCATGTGACATTAATATTCTTGGTGTGTGAGGTGGAACCCAAACTCTCATATGTACTCATTAGATTCTTTACAATTGATTTTTCACTTGAAGAATCTGATGTTCTTAGGCCAAGAATCTTCATAATGGGCCTAAATTTTAGATTTCTCATCAATTCAAAACATAGTTGACATCTTTCAGTTTCATTTAAGTTGTCAAAGAATGATTTCCATATCTTATTGGCATATCTTTGTCAAGTATGCTTGGGAATCTTATCCTACATGGGCTTCAAAACACTCTTATTGATATCAATTAGAAACTTAGGTTTTCTATGCAAAATTCTAGGAGGCGTTTTCAGTGGTAAAGTTGACTCAGTATTAGAATTTCTTCAATATTTAGTTGAGATGGGATAGATGGTGTACCTTCAATTGGAGATGGAAAAGATGAAAATCCTTGAAGTTGAGATGGAGAATATTATGTACCTTCAACTTGACATGTGAATGATGGCATGCCTCCAACTTGAGAAGAGAATGAAGATGTACCTTAAACTTGACTTGTTAAAGATGGTGTCTCCAATTTTATAAGAGATTGATGGTGTACCTTCAACTTGACCTGTGAAAGATGGAGTGCCTCCAACTTTGAGATTCAATTTCCTTGTTGAATAGAGGTTTTGCATTCATTACCTTTGTGTCACCAATTCCATCTCTCTCTTAGCTTGATTAGATGATTCATGTTCCTCTTGAATTGGAAATGGTGGTATGTCTTCTTCTATGGTTGACAATTTCCTACTTTCGTGAATTTGCCTCATTCTTTCTCTTTTCTTCGCATTCTTAGCTTCATGCTCTTCTGGTGTTAGAGTCTTTTCTCATTTCCTTGGCATGATGATGATTTTTATATGCATCATGAATAAGACATAGATAAATTAGTCCATCTTGGTACAATAGAGTAAAGTAATCTCATACACAAATATCAAAATATAATCATATAATTAAAATGAATAAATGATTATAAATCTGAAAATTTGTAGTTTCCTATGGTGGTCTAACCCAAAACATAAAGATCACACACATGTCATATACTAGAAATCTTTTACAAATCAAGATTAAGCTAGTAAAACATTTGAATTACAAGGCAAGATGACATATATCATACCATTCTTGTACTTCATGGAGTAACTAACATTCATCATTTAGATGGTATTTAAGAACGTATCATAGCAATGCAAAGGAACTCTTCCAACACTTACAATGTCTTTTAGCTCTCTCTATATATAGAAATCAACTTTTCCATACTAATTTTTTAGCATTACATCAATGGACAAGATATGGTCAACATTTACAAATGGTGGTATGGATAATCTCTAGGTTAATTTCACATTTTATTAACATATCTTCTCAAACACGCTTGTCTCCTTCACCTAGGTGAATTGGGAATGCAATTTCCAAGGTAACAGTTTTAGTTGACAGGCATAAATTGTTCTTATTTATAAGGATCTTCAAATCATGTAGTATTCCTTCTTTTGTCATAAATCTTCAATAGAAAGGAAACTTCCTTATAGAAATAGAATAATTCACTACCTTTTTTACCTTCTTTTATTCTCATATTTATAGATAAAATTGTATGGAGCTTGGTGTTTTTAGTACAACAAATGAGGTCACCAAATTAATAATTTGTCCTTTTTCATCTCATTCTCTTAGCCAACATTTTGCTTGATCTTGTCTTAGGTTCTCTTTTAGTACTTTCTTCCTCTATCATATTTTTGTTAAAATAGTGTATGTAGAGCAACCTCCTACTAGCTAGCAAAAAATTGAGATAAACGAAAAAATGAAACACAAAGATTTTAATCAAGATCAATGAAACATCTAAAAACATGACAAGTTAGATTAAAGATGCAACATATTCATTCCTATTTAGGAAAAATCCCTTCTCTAATCCCTCTCCCATTCCTATTCAAATTGGTTGTGAAATTATAATCAAGTGTCAAATTTACTTTCTTTTTGTAGCTTCACCAAATTTGGTGTCCTTTGGATCTTGACTGCTACTTCGTGATGCATAACTCTTTCGTTAAATCATGAAAAGGCTATGCACCCACCAATATCAATACTCTATCTTCCTTAACTATCTAATAACTCCTTGACAAGTCACTATATATTCAATACAACCTCATTGTGATTATAATTATCATAATAACTATGCCAAAGACATGTATGGTTATCTTTTAGTTGATGATAATCTTCCCTACCATATGAATATCCTTTCAAGACCACCTATATATGTTTATATAGTATCATGGATACCTTTTTGCATGGATTTGAGATTAATTGACTTATCATTTAGTCTTGATTGCCACCTTGTGTATCCATTGCTATCCTACGCATGGGTGAGAGATCATAACTATTCCTAGGGTTGCATGATAACTATTGTGGTATAATGTAGTCTTTAGGCTGATATGATAGTTCTTCCAAGTGAGTATTCTCAAGTGACAATACCTAGCTTGATTTTAGCATGATGATAATTCATTGATTAACATGATTTCCCTTAGTATCTTACTAATTGTTTAGGTTAGTGTTTGAATTAGGATAATAGCAACATGTGGTTGCACATCTACTCCATAGTGAAAGTGTTTCCATGACCTTTCTATAGTTTAGGATTATCCTTGAATTTTGATAAGACTCCCTTCATAAATATATACCAATACTATCTTGATGATTTCCTTCCCATCGTGATATGGCTTGTTTTCATATATTGTTATCTCAAATAAATATGAATTTTCACTTTCTCATGATAATTTAACTTGTCAAAATGATAATCCTCTCACTTCCCTCATGACTGTCCTATAACATGAGATTTCATGGTTTAACATAATCATAAAGTGAAGTAAATGAATATATAAATAACATACCTTAGATTTCAAGATTTGAGTTGCCCAATCCTCAAAAATTTGGCTTCAAAATCCTTAAAAAATTGATCTTTTTGGCAAGTTTCTTCGTATTCAATGTTGAATTCTATATAACTCTAATAGGATTAGTGAAATTTATGAAAAAACAAACATATATCATCAAATTCAATCTAAAAACATAAAAATTAGCATTGAAACAATATGAAACATGAAACTTTTTAGTTTAAATAATCAAATTCTCTAAAAATATCCAATTTACTTCTTCTCTGTTGAAAAACCAAAAAAAGTGGTGAATTAAGAAAACAATGATTGTCAAAATGTCAACACCATGAAAAAGTGTTTTCTTGTCCCATAGTGCATGAAAAGTAGGGAATAACAGAGCATGTGGGTCTAAATCATAGATCCCACATGCTTTTTGTCTATTGTTTTTGGTTCACTAAAATGTGCTCGCATTATAACGCGAGGGCGTTTTGTCAAGCATGGAAAGTTTAAGTGCTTTCATGCATGGAAGATCTTAAGAGTTGTCATTCATGGAAAGTTATAAGTGTTTTAAGTCGAGCAACCCTTAAACTCGAGCAACCCTAAACCTCACTCTCTCCCCCCTAAACCCCTAAACCCTAAACTTCTATCTCCCTATCTCTCCCTATCTCTATCATCCCTCTACCTCTCAATCTCTCTCCCTATCTCTCTGGACATCTCTCTCACTCTCTATCTCCCTATCTCTCCCCTCTATCTCTTCTATCTCTCCCTATTTGTCTGCTCTCTCTACCTATATATCTCTCCCTATCTCCCTATCTCTTGCCTCTCTCTCTCCCCTATAATTCCTCTATCTCCCTATCTCTCTCTCCCTTTTCGACGAAGGAAATGGAAACAAGAAAACTAGAACTCTCTTTCTATCTCTCTCTCTCTCCCTATCTCCCTATCTCTCCCCTCTCTCTCCCCTCCATCTCCACCCTCTCTCCCTCTTCCTCCCTCTCCCTCTCCTTTATCGACAAAGCAAATGGAAACAAGAAAACTAGGGCATGCAAAGAGGCATGAGGATATAAATTGGGAGGATGAAATGGAAACAAGATAAAATGAAAGTTCATTGGATGGGAAGAATGATGAGAGGAGAGGTGGAAGATAGTAAAATAAGGAAAATTTGGTGGGATATAAAGGGAAATTGGAAAGGAAAAGGAAAACTAGGAAAGCTAGGAAAAGGAAAACTAGGAGAGAGAGAGAGAGAGGGGGGAGGGAAGTAGAGAGAGAGAGAGAGGGTATGAGCTAGAGAGGGGAGAGAAGTAGAGAGTGAGAGAGAGGGTAGGAAGTAGAGAGGGGAGGGAATTAGAGAGTGAGAGAGAGGGTAGGAGGTAAAGAGGTGAGAGAGAGGGGAGGGAGAGACCTAGAGAGAGAGAGAGATGTTTATGAAATGGTAGGTGTTAGAGGGCTTATCCTTATTAGTCACAAGTGTATATGCTAATGTAGAGATACTATAATGGATAAAGAGAGGGGTTAGAGAGAGAGAGAGACTAATAGAGGGGTAAGGAGGGAGTGAGTGAGATGATTTTATTTCACCATAACGTGAACCCATTATAATGCACTCGCGTTATGCTTTTCTTTGGTAATTTCCAAGCCTTTGGCTTGGATTTGCCTTGGGCTTCCAACCCAAAGGCTTGGACTATGTTTTGGACGTCCAAAGATGTGTTTTGACATATTGTAACAAAAATTATATAATCTAGAATGTGCTCCCCATCAGGTTTGCACTTGTTTCAATGACAAGTTAAAAAATACCACCATAATCTTAAGCTCTCTCTTAGCTTTCTAACCATATAAGTTTTTTCACATTTTGAGTATGTTAAGGATTTTATCTTTAATTTATTTTGTTAGTGTATCTATTTTTCGTCAAAAACCAATGTGTGGTATTTTTGAATTTTTTTAACCAACCATTCATCAAAATTTCAAATAATTTACATTTTTAGAAACTAGACTCCATTCTACACGTATTCAAAAAAAAATTGGATTTTGGATTAGTTTTTAAAAAAATTAGGGGGGAGCATGCTCAATTTTTTTGTTTTTGATAAAGTAAGCAGCAAAAAAGGGTGTCGATCCCATTACACATCAGCCATAAAGGTGCACTAAAGATCCATTGAATAGAAACAAACCCAGGAAAAAAGGAACAACCAAAAAAACACAGACCTAGACATAGCGGACTAACAGCAGATCAACAGTAGACAAACAACAGAAAGCACAGAAAAGCCACTAGGGCTAATTGAACAACTACTCCCAATTCTCCTTCAGGAACTGGTAAAGATCTTCATACTCCTTCAGCTCTTTATCTTTCATCCCGTGTCTAGTAAGTTCAATGTCCTACAAAACCACAAGAGTGGTGGTTGACTGGTGCATGACTTTAGTAGTGAACCTTGCCAGAATCTTAAACTTCCTCTCTAGTTTGGACATTCTGCTAGTGAGGGCTTCCATCTCCCTATCCATCATAGTTTTCTTACCACCCCTATTTTACTTGCCAGTATTCTTCACCACTTTCTCAAAACTCACAAAGACAAACCCCTGGACATTAAGTTCCAGAAAGTTACTAGGGCCATCATCAACCTCAACTGCCACCATCTTATCTTTGTTTTCTTTGTTTCTAGTATTGTCCACACCCATCTAGTTCACCTCACCCTCCATCGTCTCATCTTTGTTCTCTTTATTGCTAGTAATATTCTCACCCACCAGGTCCACCTCTCCCTCCATCGACTCAGCAACAACTTTCTGAGCGGGACTAGGTTTTGCAACAAGCCTAGTCGACCTTTTGGTCGACGGCACCCGGGGTTTAGTTTTAGGCAAGGTAAATTCCTCATCTTTGGTGCTGACACTCCCACCTTCACCTTCCTTAGAGCCAAATTCCTCCACCTCCAGAATTTCAATTTTAGCCCTATCACCACTGTTTGAGACACTTCCCCCTCCATACCCTCCTTATTCTTCTTCTGAGGAGTCTCATGGGAGGAGTCACCAGAGATAATATTTCTTTTGGTAGACACCTTGGAAATGGTCTTAGGGATCTGGTCTCTAGTCTTAGGCTCAGGGCTTTTACTAGTCGCAAGTTTCTTCTTCCCGGCCTTGAGGGATTGGGTATATTTCTCCAGGGTGATTTCAATAATTATCATCAGGCTAACCTTGTCAGGGTTAAGATTGGGCGACAATGGAGGGTCAACACGAGTAGCCATGAGGGCCTTAGGGGGGTAGAGAGCCAAATGAAACTTGTAGAGCCTGAAAATGAGCCCCTAATGGAGTGGGATAAGGGGCTTGTTAGGGTCATTGGCATGCTGGTCAATAGCATACACAATTGAAGCTTCAAGGGACGATAGCAAGTAAAAATGAAAATTAATCAACTTGTTACAACGGAAGTGGTTTAACAGAGCAAAATGATAGTGAAAAAGGTGACGGAATCTACCTTCAAGTGTGAAGTATTTGATTATAATGTGGCACACTTTGTCTCAAGGTTTCGACAGCATCTCTATATCAAACCCTCCCTACAGGTTGTGTAAGACTTCACCTTTCTTCAAAAATAAGGTCATACCTTTGATATCAGAAACTTTGCTCATTTTCTTATGTTTGATACCATCGGTAGGCATGCCAGTTGCCATCCTAATAACTTTCACTAAGATTTCAAACCCCACACCACCCACCTTGACCCGTCTACCCTCAAAAGACTGCAAAAACTACATAGAAAGGTTTTCATCATGCCCTTGTAGGCATTCAAGATAGGAAGCCACCCCACCCTCCTGGAAGATGTGCCAAAGGGTCTCATTGCGCTTGAGCTCTTCACAAGATTTAGGCTTAGTACGATTCCTATCTCCCCCCATTCTCAGATTGCACCTATAATTCACAGACAATCTAGAAATCGCATTAGCTTTGTTTAACTTAGAAGTTTTCAAGTTGCAGATAATAACCCGCAAAACAATACTCGCACTCAAATTAATGAGTAGAGTGTCCCTTCGCCAGCTGAGGGTGATGCAATTTCTTAAATTCATAATATGCAAATGGGTACTCCCTTTCCTTTGATAATTGATACTCTTTAATTGATCATGATTACGAGTTCTTTGGAGACTAGTCAACTTAATCCCCTTATTGCTCACGTGCCTGGCCATGTGGAACCCCACCTCAGGCCTCCACATCCTATTGACAAGATGGCAACCTATCGTACGGTGATTAGCCCATCTTCTGACCTATTTGAGGTGGCAATGAGTAGTCACACCACTTAAATAACGAGTCCTCAATGTCAAATGGAAATCAAGTTGAGATCCCATTGGTCACCTAATGTACCCCATTGGCCAAGGGACAGGAGGCCTTAGATTTGCACACATGAGAGAGCAAGGCCATGCCCTTGCTTCTTTCCTAGAAGGTTTTGTATCTGCATAGGAAAATTTTCCTTTCTTTTCCAACATCTCCATCTGTCCAAGCTCTACCTAAGGTTGGCCAAACCATCAACCACTTTATTGCCTGCACGGTACACGTGCCCTATTTTTTTCAGTGTGAACCCAAACAGTAAGAAGACGATGTCATTAGTGATATCGTTCAGCTTCCAACTGCTATTAGACCTACCAAGAGCCACATCAATAATGATTTTATAATCCCCCTCCACTTGCAACTTATCCATTCCCATAGAGTGAGCAATTTTGAGCCCCCAAAGCAGGGCCAATCCCTCCACCACATTATTGGACTAAATGTCGATGCACCCCGCATAAGCAGAAATGAGGATACCCTGACTATCTCTAAATATCCCTCCACCACTAGCCAACCTAGTGTTCTTTTTTTGCTCCGTCAAATTTAAGTTTGATCCAGTCCTTGGGAGGAAGTCTCCAGATGGTATTTTGTCTAGCAATCTTTTTGGAATTGTCAATCCTAGTCAAATCCATTGTCAGACCCCAATTCTTTGCAGTCTGCATTTCCGCCTGAGTCGGGGGTTCCTTAGCCGCTTGGAGAGCGTTGGAGGACGTATTCTCAGAGACCAACTTGCTAAAGGAGTAGAAGATCTCATTGGCATTTTTAACATTTTCCCTGAATATTCTATTATTCCTTTCCTTCCACACACTCCAACCCAGATGTGGGGGAACTTGTCTCCAAATCTCCCTAATCCTAGGGTGTGAGAAAGGAGTGAGCCAGCTTTGGGTGAAATCCTTGAAATTTTCTAGGAAGACCCATTCCATGTTCAATTTCTTTATGGTTTTTCCCCATATCTCTTTCAAAAATTCACAATGGAAGAGAAGGTGTCGGATGGACTCTTCCTCTTTCAGACATAGAATACATATGTTAACCATTTGGAAGCCCCTTTTATTGAGGTTATTGGTAGTAAGGATTTTATTATGAGCCACAGACCACCAGAAGAAGTTAATTTTAGGGGTCAGCTTGTTGTTCCAGACATTCTTCCAAAACCAGCTCCCTTGATCGTTGTTGATTAGCAAATTGTAGGCTAATTTAATTGAGAAGATCCCCTTTTGATCCTGCCCCTAGAGCGTCTCATTTTCCCTGGGAAATATAGGAATTATGTACTTGTTCAACTCCACTTGCAGAGCCAGGCACTCATGTTTCTCAGTCTAATTATTGTTCCAACATTCAGAGAGGTTCTTCCAAATCCTATTGTTTTGGGTTTGGCCATTGATGTAATTGCTGACCAAACTACTGAAATGATTAACAACTCTTTCTTTAGTACTGTAATTCTTTTGGTTAGACAGGGGGCCCTCCAAGAGCCAACTGTCATCCCAAAACCTAATTTTGTCTCCCTTACCTAGCTTCCATTTGATGCCCTGAGATAGTGTACTTCTAGATTTGATCATTTTGTTCCAGATAATAGAGCCTTTAAGAAGACTCTCCCTGTCAATAAACCCTAACTTTTCCCCATTTTGTAGGTATTTGGCTTTCATAATCTGCACCCAGTCTTTCTCCTCCTTGAGGAAGGTCCACCCAATCTTGGCCAGTAGGGCTTTGTTCATCACCTCGATTTTTCTGATTCCCAATCCCCCTTGCAATTTTGGAAGACAAACTTTATCCCACCCAACCAGCGAGATCCTCTTTTTTTCCTCGACCCCAGTCCAAAGGAAGGTTTTCTGAATCTTCTCCAACTTTTCAGCCATGTATCTGGGTATTTTGAAGAGGGTGAGAAAATAAGTAGGAATACCCTGCAGGGAGGCCTTCCGGAGTTGATGTTTGCCAGCTTGGCTAAGGAGTTTGCCTTTCCAGCCTTCCATCTTCTTTTGGACTCTTTCTAAGATAGTGTTCCAGTAAGTCGAGGTCACTTCCTTGACCGTGAGGGGTAGACCCAGGTAAGTAGCCAGAAGATTGGCCTTATTACATTTCAGGATGTTTCTCACCTTATCTTGTAGCTCCATATCAGTATTGAAAAAGAACACATTGCTCTTTTCATAGTTAATGCACTGGCCTGAAACTTCCTCATAGGAGTTCAGTAGATTTTTCCATCTTCTGGCTTCCACTACCAAAGACACCCCGAAGAGCATAGTATCATCAGCAAACTGTTCGACAACTGATGGTCTCAAAGTAGACGCAACTTTGACTCCCCTGAGGGAATGACTATCCAGGTGGGATAGGATGTTTCTACCCAGGACCTCTACCATAATGATAAAAAAGGTAGGTTGAAAGGGGATCTGGTGTAGGAGTACCTAACACAAGGTGGCCTCCATGAGGCATTAACTATTTATAGTTCATTTTGATGTTTCCAATAAGGTCCTAAGCTGACCATTCATGTAATAAGGTCTATTTGACCAATGCATGTCATTGTAGTTTGTATTTAGGTTTATGTTGTAAGTCCCAAGGACACTTGTCGAGCTGTAATCCCGAAGGTTGTTAGACAGTTAGAGGTTGTTAGTCGGTTGTGATCTCCCAGCCGCTTGGAGGTTGTCTCCCAGCCGCTTGGAGCCAATTCAGTACTACTCATGGTGAGTAGATAAATACCCCAAGAACAGATCGATTTGAGATCATATGGTAGACAGATTGAATTGTATTGAGTTGTGAAGTTGAGTTGTGTAATTGTGAGAACAGAGCATCTGTATACATTTCTGAAAGCATAAATAATAAGGTCCTGTTTTGTGTTGTGCAACTTTCTGTTATTCGATCTCATTAGGTTTTCCTCTGTATAAATTGATTTATTGTTTTGGGATTGAGATGGATCGTTAATCCATTCCACCAGTTAGATTTCTTTGAAATCGGTGGAATGGCTGTACATATCAATTTGTGCTTTCGTTTTGTGTTTTCTGTTTGTCCATTTCATGCTTGCAGGATCGTGTATGGGATGCATTGACAGATCCTAGCATTGTCATGTGCTAGGTTGACAAGGTGCAAAGATCTGTATGATTGTAGGAGAAATAGATCTATGTAATCGCAGGGTTTACAGCGGTTCAAATCGGTGAAGTTTCGCATTGTTCCATCAGATATACAATTTGTGTGTATATCGCAAATGCATGTTAGATATACATTCTGTGTGTATATCGCAACAGTCTATTGAGTGTATGTCGCAAAGCATATCTGGAAGCATTGAGGCGTTGTATGTCAAGATTGTATGTAGTGAACATACATTGTGAATGTACAAGTGTATCGGCATACAAAGGAGAGAGAAAGTTGAAGCTTCCGATCGGCATACAAGGGAGTCAGTGGTTCGGTCAAACCCATCAAATGCATATCTGAATTGCATGTTGTGAATGTACATCACAAATGTACATCGGGTTTATATACAAAGGAGTCAACAATCAAATGTACATTCTGCAAATGTATCTTTCAGTTGTATGTTGAAACATACATTGAGTTAGATGCAAGGAAAGTCAACGGTCGGCTTCATCGAATGCATATTCGAGTTGTATGTTTCAAATGTATATTGAGCATATACATTGCACAGATAAATTGTATTGGATGCAAGAGGTGACCGGCAGCAACGATGAAGGAAACCGACGATCATAGGTCGACTGAAGTATATACAAGTTGTTTTCTATTGGTGTATCGGGAGCACATGCAAAGTGCTCACCGACGTGGAAGGTCACACCGAATGTATATGGCGATTGTATATCACAAATGTATATTCTAAATATACATTGGGTAATGTATCTTGTCGCAGATACAAGCGTTGTAGACATACAAGGGGTAATGCAGGCTAGGGTGTTTGGCTCTGCATCATAATGGTATCAGAGCTTAGCAAAAGGTTTGGGCTGGTGTGTGTTGATTTTGTCACTGAGAAAGCAGAAGTAGAAGGATTGAGAGGTTGACAAGATGCCTCCAAAAGGTAATGGTACTGCCAAAGAGTTGCAGGAGATGAAGGAAAAACATGCTAAAGAGATGAGGAAGATGAAAGAGCTTGCAGAAGCACTTCAAGCCAGGCTTGCAACCTTGGAGATGAACAAAAAGAGAGAAGTGGAAGAAAGTGAATCAGAAAAAGAAGAGGATGGTGAAGAATTTGAAGATGTAGACGAAGATCTGAATCCTGAAGATTAGAGATTTACAAAACTGTTAAGGGCAATCAAGAATGACAAACCTGAGGTAAAGATTGATGTTTCAAAGTATAATGGAAGTTTAAATGAGGAAGAATTACTTGATTGGATTGCTACATTAGATAATCACTTTGAATGTGAGGAGGTTCCTGAGGAGTAGAAAGTGAAGATTGCAAAGACCAAATTGGGAGGTCATGCTTTGGTATGGTGGGATTACATACAATCAGAGAGGAGAAAGCAGGGTAAGTCAAAGATTTCTTCATGGGACAAGATGGTAGAAAGAATCAAAGGTAAATTTTTACCCAAGGATTATGAAGTTCAAATGTTCAAAAAGCTTCAATTTTTAAGACAAAAGGAAATGGATGTGAAGGCATATACTGAGGAATTTTATAAATTAAGTATGAGGTCTAGTCATCATGAGAATGAGGTTGAAAAGGTTGCTAGATACTTGGCTAGTTTGAAATTGAACATACAAGATGAATTAGTTTTGGCTAATCCTAGGACTGTAGAAGACTGTTATCAAATGGCAATCAGGATTGAGGAGAAGATGAAAAGAAGACATGATAAGTCCATGAGGGGAAGAGGCAGCAATATAAGGGGGAGAGAATCAGCCCCTACAACAAGACAAGTCAATGAGAATCAAGAAGAGACTAGTAAAGGACAGGAGTAGTCTGATTTTAGAGGTGGATGGAAAGGCACAAGAGGCAGATTTGGAGGTGGTAGAGGTTCTAATGTTTTCACTGGAAGATGTTATCATTGTAATGAAATTGGTCATCTAGCATTCAAATGTCTAGAAAGGCAGGGTTCACCATCAGGAAGTGATAGGAAGAATGACAACAGGATTCAATATGTGCAAGAAGAGGAGGTAGATGAAAGTGTTAACTCTCCAATGGGAAGTGCAGCCCCAACTGACGATGGAGAATCATTAATGCTAAGGAGAACAATCTTGAAGACATCCAAGGATATGATACAAAGGAGAGCACTTTTCAGGACCAATTGCAAAAGTAAAGGTAAAAAATGCAAAGTAATAATAGATTTTGATTCAACAGATAATATGGTATCTTAGGAAATGGTGGATAAGTTGAAACTAGAAAGGATTCCTCATCAAAATCCTTACAAAGCATCTTGGGTAAGTGATAGTCAATCACTTTTGGTATATGAACAAGCATATGTTGATTTTCATATTGAAGAATATCAGGATAGGGTTTTGTGTGACATATTGCCCATGGAATGTTGTCACCTGCTTTTAGGTAGGCCATGGCAATTTGATAGGAGAGCATTGTATGATGGATATGCTAACACCTACACCATCAAGAAGGATGGGAGAACTTTTGTGATGACACCATTGCAGGAGGATGCTGAAGCAAAGAAGGCATCCAAAATCATTTTGGTGGGTAAGAAAGAGTTTGTGAAGCTCAAAGAAGAAGAGTCACTGAAAGTTGAGGATACCTAAGGGAGTAGGATTGCTAAGGATCAAAGTTTGAAGATAATTTCAGTTCTGACTGATGGACATCAGATGGATCAGCAAAAGGTCAAAGAGCAGGGTTACAAGCAGCCACAAGTTGATTGGAAAGACAAGGATGTTATCATAGTAGGAACAATTGTTTGTCCTCTAGAACCAACAAGAATTGAAAGGCAAACATATTCTGCCATAGCAGCAGTACAAGAAGCATTACCCCAAGTTTCTAATGCAGGTGCTCAAATAGAGATGACAGTAAGAAAAAATGGCAAGCAAAGGAATGGTCTGGAGTTTTTGACTCCATGGAAGCAGGTTGCAGTCTAGAGATCATGGGGAAGACATGAGACAGCAGAGGATACAAGTAGAGCAAGACAAAGACCTAACTCATGTGGCATGAGTTCTTTTCAAGGTGGGGTGTATGGTGCAGGAGCACCTAACACAAGGTGGCCTCCATGAGGCATTAATTGTTTACAGTTCATTTTGATGTTTCTAATAAGGTCCTAAGCTGACCATTCCTGTAATAAGGTATGTTTGACAATGCATGTCATTGTAGTTTGTATTTAGGTTTATGTTGTAAGTCCCAAGGACACTTGTCGAGCTGTAATCCCGAAGGTTGTTAGACAGTTAGAGGTTGTTAGTCAATTGTGATCTCCCAGCCGCTTGGAGGTTGTCTCCCAGCTGCTTGGAGCCAATTCAGTACTACTCATGGTGAGTAGATAAATACCCCAAGAACAGATCGATTTGAGATCATACGGTAGATAGATTGAATTGTAATGAGTTGTGAAGTTGAGTTGTGCAATTGTGAGAACAGAGCATCTGTATACATTTCTGAAAGCATAAATAACAAGGTCCTATTTTGTGTTGTGCAACTTTCTATTATTCAATCTCATTAGGTTTTCCTCTATATAAATTGATTTGCTATTTTGGGATCGAGATGGATCGTTAATCCATTCCACTGGTTAGATTTCTTCGAAATCAGTGGAATGGCTGTACATATTGATTTGTGCTTTTGTTTTGTGTTTTTTGTTTGTCCATTTCATGCTTGCAGGATCATGTACGGGATGCATTGACAGATCCTAGCATTGTCATGTGCTAGGTTGGCAGGGTGCAAAGATCTGTATGATTGTAGGAGAAACAGATTTGTGTAATCGTAGGGTTTATAGCAGTTCAAATTAGCGAAGTTCCATATTGTTCCATCAGATATACAATTTGTGTGTATATCACAAATGCATGTCAGATATACATTCTGTGTGTATATCGCAACAGTCTGTTGAGTGTGTATGTTGTAAAGCATATTGGGAAGCATTGAGACGTTGTATGTCAAGATTGTATGTAGTAAACATACATTGTGAATGTACAAGTGTATCAGCAAAAAAGGAGAGAGAAAGTTGAAACTTTCGATCGGCATACAAGGGAGTCAGCGGTTCGGTCAAACCCATCAAATGCATATCTGAATTGCATGTTGTGAATGTACATCACAAATGTACATCAAGTTTATATACAAAGGAGTCAACGGTCAAATGTACATTCTGTAAATGTATCTTTCAGTTGTATGTTGAAACATACATTAAGTTAGATGCAAGGAAAGTCAACGGTCGGCTTCATCGAATGCATGTTCCGAATGCATATTCGGGTTGTATGTTTCAAATGTATATTAAGCATATACATTGCGCAGATACATTATATCAGATGCAAGAGGTGACCGGTAGCAACGGTGAACGAAACCGACGATCACAGGTCAACTGAAGTATATACAAGCTATTTTCTATCAGTGTATTGGGAGCACATGCAAAGCACTCACCGACGTGGAAGGTCACACCGAATGTATATGGAGATTGTGTATCGCAAATGTATATTCTAAATATACATTGGGTAATGTATCTTGTGGCAGATACAAGCGTTGTAGACATACAAAGGGTAATGCAGGCTAGGGTGTTTGGCTCTGCATTAGGATCCCCCTATCTAATACCCCTTCCCACATTAAAGAACCCCTAAGCAGTGCCATTGACTAGAACCGAGTACTTGACAGTAGTAACACATTCTCTTATCAAAGAAATCATTTTGTCTTGAAACCCAAACTTCCTTAGGACCTTGAATAGGAAATCCCAGGAGATTCTGTCATAGGCCTTAGATATATCCAGTTTAAGAGCCATGTTGGGGATGTTACTTCTATCCATTGAGTGAATGATCTCATGAGTAGATATGGCTGCATCAATGATCTGTCTACTGGGGATAAAACCTTTCTGACAATCAGATATAAGGTTGTTTAGCAACAGTTGGAGTCTAAGGCCCAGAGTCTTCATGATAATCTTATAAATGGGATTATAGAGGCTAATAGGGTGAAAATAAGCCATGGACTCAGTGATGCTCTTCTTGGGGATAAGAGCTATGAATGTGGAGTTGATATACTTAAGGATCTTGTCAATCCTAAAAAAGTCTCTGACAGTAGTAGTGACATCAAACCCCACCACCTCCCAGAAATCTTGGAAAAATGCTGGGGGAAACCCATCTGGGCTCGGAGCTTTGAAGGCACCCATAGAGAACGCAACCACCCTAACTTCCTCCTTAGTAATAGGCTTCAAAAGCATGCAGTTATCATCCTTCGATAGGAATGAGGGAATGTTGTCCAGTAGCTTATCCTCCCTACCAATATCAGAATTGTTTCTGAGTTCTGCAAGAAAGTTTCTAAAGTAGTTGGAGGCAATATGTCCCAATTCCTTATCTTCATGAATTTCCTTGTTGTTTTCGTCAAGCAATTTGGTGATCCTATTTCTCTTTCTATGTTTCATAGTTGACTAATGGAAGAAATTCATGTTTCTCTCTCCCTCCTTTAGCCATTGAACTCTAGACTTTTGTTTCCAAAAGATCTCTTCCTTTATGATTATATCCTTAAGGTTTTTTAGCAGAGACTCTTCCTTGTTGAAATTATCCTCACTCGTATCTCCTTTGGCCATATTGTCTTGTACTTCCAACAAGCTGTCAGTGATGTGCTTTTTCTGATTCATCACATTCCCAAAGCAGAATATGTTCCAGCCTTTAACTTTGTGTTTGACATCAATCAATTTTTGGGTGAGTCTAAACATAGGAGATCCATGCACCGGGATACTCCATCAGTCAGCAATGCAGTCTCTAAAATTCGGGTGGGAGGCCCACATAATTTCATATCTGAATAGGTACGGCCCCTTAGGAGCACCATCAGTCCAAGAAAGGAGGAAGGCATTATGGTCAGAGATTGTGCAAGGCAGGGCAATAAGAATAGAATGTTGAACCATGTCCCAATTAGATGAGACGAGCATCATGTCTAGCTTAACCTAAATTAACTGATCTCCCCTTCTTCTGTTGGTCCAAGAATAGAGTTGGTTGTTGACCTCTATATCCATAATCCAATGTCCACCATGTTGTCTGAGTAGTCTCTGATGCCTACAGACTTTTCCAAAGGTAAAAGCAGGGTGTTGAAATCTCCCCCCAATATCCATTTAGTCCTCTCAGCATTGAGTTTAGGGATTAAGCTTTCCCAAAGATCTTTTCTAGCATTTCTAGTGTTGGGGGCATAGATATTGATCAACATCATGTTATCTTGTTCATAGTACATTTCACTTCCAAACTGTTTTTACTATGCAAATAATAACAACCTGAGATGATATGTTTATTCCACATAGTAACTAGGCCCCCTGACACCCCAATAGATGGGTTGATAAAGTAGTCAACCATAGACTAGATATTATTAGCAATATTTTTAAAGTTATCTTCAGACATATTAACTTTTTGGAGAAGGATGATAGCCACCTTATTGTCAAAAATATAGTTTTTAACCATGAATTGCTTCTGGGGACTATTTAGTCCCCTCACATTCCATGAGAGGACCTTCATTTATGTGGTCTTTTGGAGATAGCCTCAAGTGTGCTTTGTCTCCCAATGGCAATTTCCTTGGTTGCTTCTCTATTCTTGGTTTCTCTCTGGGACAGTCTACCTGCCTTTCCCTCTATCCCCACATCAGCCGCCTTCTTGTGATGGCCTTTCCCTTTTTTTTAGGCATCAACCAACCATCCTGGTTAGCTACCATGCAGGTAGGACTAGCCCCAGGAAATAAAACCCTGGTGGGGAATAGTGAAAATTTCTCTAAACTTGCCAGCACTGTTGTCTGTCCTCCTTCAGACATCTTAGTACCTGAACCTACATTCTAAGTCTTGGGATTAATCTTCTCTTTGGGGGTGAGGATCTCCCCATCTTCTCCCTCCACTAAACCCATTGGAGTGCCCCTCTGCTGAGCTGACACTGGTTGTTTCACTTCATGCTCACTCTGGATTTGAGGCATGTGGAGTTGTAAGGCTAATTTTTTATTTTTTAGGATATGTCCACTTTGAAAATTAGTAAAAAATTAATTATTCATGAAAAAATTATCAGAAAAAATCAAGGATAAACTACATGGTGTTAGCTAATTTCTCACTGAAGTGATTTTTGAAATGCTAAAAAAAGTTAACATTTTAGGGGGGGCACACCAGATGCTATGTTATGTTTTTTTTTTAAACAAGCCCTAAGAAATGGATGGCATTAAGTTGCATTCTGAAACCAAAGAAATGGCCTTCTCTAGTCTCATTACCCATGCTTCGACTTCAAAAGATTTTTGTTTTTGAACCAAAACATATATCGGAGGCAACTATAATTGTATTGGGTGAAGAATATATGGTAGGGGATGACCTAGATAGGGTCAATTCTAATATAGTTATCTGCTTTGTTGCACTCTATTTAAATATCATCTACTTCAATGGTGAAACAATCAATAGGAATTTTACACCTCATTCATAACAAAAAGTGGTAAATATTTGTCCTATTTTTATTGGCCGAAATTGACCTTTGACTATTGAAGTGGATGATATTTTAAAAATAGCTGCTTTGTTGTGATGTTCCAATATTACCTACATGACCATACCATTGCGCGGTCCCTAGTGGCAGCTAACATTAAGTCTAAGCATTTGTTAGGGTTAGAGGAAGTACTTGAAGAAATAGAGCTCAAAACTAAAGGGATTTCTCATAGTGGGTGTGTTCCGTATGCAGTTTTCAGGAATTGAGGGAAAGATTGTTTTCAGTGGTAACAAAATTAGAGCACATTGAACTGCTTCTAATCCACAATCCATGGTATTTCAAGCACAAAGTAGATTTTCTTGCCCTGTGGGCACTGGTGATGAAATCTATTGAGAAGCCAAGTCCAAAGCATATGTTGGCAGTTAAGAAAGCTTTGAAAATTATCATTAGGGCCACTCATCTCGAACCCTATTCATCATGGTGAGAGATAATAGTGGTGAGAGCACACTCAATTTTATGTTTTTCAGGATGTGTCCACTTTGAAAATTAGTAAAAAATTAATTATTCATGAAAAAATTATCAAAAAAATCAGGGATAAACTACATGTTAGCTAATTTCTCACTGAAGCAATTTTTGAAATACTAAAAAAAGTTGACATTTTTGGGGGGGCACACTAGATGCTATGTTATGTTTTTTCAAAAACAGGACCAATTTGTGTGCTCCCCCTTTTTGAACCCCTTAATCTCAACCATTTTTGAAAAAAAATTAGTAGTTTAGAAACTAGATTCAGAGCACTACGACTCTTGTTTTTGTTGTATCTTTAAATTTTGAGTGTAACTATCTTTAATTTCTCATCCACCATCAGTCTTTCTTGAATTTAGAAAAAAAGTGGCATCTTAAGATCCCCTTTTGGTCCCCCATCTTCGTGCACTTATTCTGTAATGATAATTAAAAGTCATCTCAAATAATTGTAACTTGTCTCAACATTCATGGCTATATTAATAAGGGTGAGGAGATGGAGTATATAAAATTTCAATGTATTATAGTGGCATTAAGGGGAAGAATGGAAGGCCAAGGAGTGTTTACTTTATCTTTAGCAATTGTTTCTCACATAATGACTAAAAAGTTTTTGGAAACCAAAAACCTCCCTTTTGAGGTGTGATTCGAATAGTATCATTCATATTAATGTAGTTTAATGTTCTTTCAACTCATTATACTTATTTAATTTATTTTTATTTTTTATTGATTTTTTTTGGAAAAATGATCTAAGACATGTCTTCATTGAAGGAAAAACATTATATATAGAATGTGTGTAATAGTTTAGATGGCAGAAGTAAAATAATGACTCCCATTTGAGTGATCATACTCCTTGCATAAACAAACCAATGGTTAGATGGGTGCCTTCGTTTATGGGGTTTGTGAAGTTGAACTTTGATAGGGCAGCTTGTGGGGTAGAGCTTAACTAGTCGGCATGTTGTAAAACGGCCGGTTGGTTGAAACCTTCTCTACAAGTCGACACAAATCAATTGCATGAACAAACACTATGATTGGAGCTCTATTCAACTTGTCACAATGAGCACGACAACGTGTCGTCTGTTAATGGTGGAGTGCTTGAAGTAACATGGCAATGCTAGAGGTAGGATGTGTCTGTAACATGACATTTCATAATACCCAAAAATAACCATAAATTTTTCATCTTTAACTAAAAGTATGAACACATCTTGATTAACAAAACCATAGTTAAACAAAATGAATTATCATCATCATAATAATTAAGTATGTTAGTCTTTTCCAGAACATAACAAAACTTAGAATTACAATATCCAAAAATACCACAATAGTGAATGACCATCACTATACATATACAAAGCTATGCTCAAGGCATCAAATATAAGAGTATACATAAAAGTTGACTATCTAGTCATATAAAGAAAAAGCACTATGTTTGGAACTTTGACATTTGTCTTCTTAATCCTCGTCTTGTCTTCTGCGTGGGAAGGAGAGCATCATTTGAGTGCTTTTCCTCCAACCACAGACTGGCGGTCCCCCGCACAACTTCCTACCTGGAAGCGGCCCTACCCTTCATGGAAGGTATAGATATAAGGAATCGTTAGGTTTGCCATCTAAGTATCTAGTGTTGTGTCCTTCATAATGTTTCACGTTCATACAACTATAGATCCTCTCTAACTATGTATGACGCTACTGGAAATATCATGCCATCTGGATCACTGTGGACTGACAATGCACGCAAAGACGGATGCATTACTTTGGCCAAAGATTTACATACATATACGTTTCATAGTGATCGTAGTCGTATGTCCACCACCTCGCCTTGACTTAGAAGTTGTCTCATCCTACAGTGTTCATAGTCTGACCCTCATTTAGGCCTAGGATAAATAAATTCAGCTCATTCTTAGTCCAAATCTTGGATGTCCATTCAACTCCTATCATAGGAGTACATCAAATCTATAATATGTTGCTTCCGCAACAAGGAACTTGTGACTCCTCGTCACTCTATTCCATTTTTCAACATGGCAATAGTCAAATTGAGTTTTCCAACTTAGGACCTTCCTAGGTTCACAGTTTCATGTTGACTTACCATAAGGTTTACATTCAAGTTCATAACGTCAAAGACTTATACTACAATAGTCCAATAAGATGGTCTTAACAAAAGACTCCAACTCATATACATTAGTTTTCTTTCCAGAGAACTTGATATCTCTACCTACCAAAAGAAAGACTACTCAAAAATAAAAGACTTGCTTCTCTATTGCATGCCTTGCATGCGATAAGCCCGCCACCTTCGATCTACACGAAGGAAAATCGGTTATTCCACTCCGCCACCCCACGACTTAGTTTTCTCAATCCATTACTTGCTATTATCAAGTGGACAGTGAGGTGAGGATCTAAGTGGGTCCAAAATGGCCTCCACTCATTCTACTAATCCATGGGTGGTGGTCAGCCTAAACACTTAAAACACATATACATTAATAATAGAAAGGAGCCCAATTACAAGGCCAAAAATATTATGCCATAATAAACTTCTCATGCATCTACATGATGTATAAGAGCAATCATAACAACCTAAGATGTCATCAAACGACATTGTCATCAATAGGTTGGTAAAAACAAAATGTGATTTAGGGGTTGAGTAACACTCCCTCTTCTTCGCTATTAACCATACGTAATAAATATAAAAGAGATAATAGACTCAAAACCCTGATACAGAAATACATAAAGAAATAAGGAAGTACTCGACCACCTAGCGAGACTATCCCTCGACTTAAGTTGACATTCTAGGAACATCGTTTAGTCAGATCGACGTAAACATCGTCGAGATAACCCAAACTGACATGATGACACAAAGGAAATCGACTAGCAAGGAAAAGACGCAACTCACTCAAACTTACGAGGATTCTTAAGGACAAAAAATCCAATACTCATATGGCAATTTGACCCATTTCCCAACATCCATGTCTTCCTCCCGAATGATACTCTCCTTCTGTCTCCGAAGGAAGATTTTTTTCTTGTTCACACTCACCATCATAAACCATGATTAGTGTATCATCATTTGATTCATAAATCAAAATAATTAAATAATCATTTCATCATGTAATCTCATGTCTAACATTAGTTAGTATCCATATAATCAATGATTAAATTAGATATTTTCCACAAACATCTAGGCATTAACTATGGTTAATCATCTTGATTACCACAAAAAGTATGATTAAGCTAAATCATAAGTTGGGGATGTAACAGTGTCAAAAAAATTGAGGGGAGAGTGTTGATGGCTTCATTTGAAAAACTTGAGTACTAATGATTTTGATAAATACAATTAGAAGTCTCTCAATCCATAATTGGATGCTAAATTACATCTTGCAAAATGCATGGAGTCTTCTAAAACTTGAGTACTAATGATTTTGATAAATACAATTAGAAGTCTCTCAATCCATAATTGGATGCTAAATTACATCTTGCAAAATGCATGGAGTCTTCTTGACTCAGTTTTTACTATGAATGTCTCCATTGTTAATGGGAAGCTAATAAAATTGTAGACTTATTAGCAAACCTTGTCATTGATATGTCTATTGGATATCTTACAAATGATACACTTAAGAATTAGAATGAGGATAAGTTGGTTGAATTAGAAATGATGGAGAGATCTATAGTTTAATACCTACAATTCGTGAAACTCATTCATAAATGAAATCCCATACACCTTTGTACTTTGATATTATTATCTAACGAGTAGTATTCAAGTTATTCATTGAACGTCCATTGAAGCTTATGGGTGGTGCGTGCAAGGTGGTTTGATTCGAGAGGCTCTGATTATGTTTTTATATGATAGTGAATAGGGTTTCAAGATATTTCAGTCGACAGCTACTCTGTTTAACCCATTTCTTACCTATTCGCTGTGAGGCATTCTGAAACCAAAGAGATGGCCTTCTCTAGTATCATTACCCCTGCTTCGACTTCGGAAGATTTTTGTTTTGGGACCAAAACATATATTGGAGGCAATTATAATTGTCTTGGGTGAAGAATATATAGTAGGGGATGACCTAGATAGGGTCAATTCTAATATAGTTATTCTTTTTGTTGCACTTGTTAAAATCCATAAAACAGATTATAACCCAGAATCAATTGAAAGAGTTAGAAACATAAACTGTAAATGCAAAAAAAATAATAACAACGATACCATGAGATTGATGTGAAATTCTCGAATGGCAAAATAGCATCAGATAACTATCTCCAATATCGAATGAAAAAACAAGTTAGGTAGCATGCTTATATAGACTAGAGAGAGGGAGGAGGTGGCAACACCGACCAATAAGGAGCAACCATCTATCAGACTAAAGATAGCAAAGTATCTTCCCAAGATAGCTAATAGATGCTCACATGTAGGAAGGTGACACCTCGCAACCACTCACATAATAAGACATGCTTTATTAACCTAAGCAAGCTTAAATAAATGTGTAGGAAAAACCTTATAATAAAAAACCTACACTAACACCCCCCCTTAAGCGTAGCTTAGGTGGGTAAAGAGATGGGTCCCAGCAAATCAAGCCTGATGAGGTACCCATGTACAATGAATTCCCCCCCCCAAAAGAGAAGTAGCCCCCCCCCACAAAAGAGAGTACACCCCCCTGAATAGAGAGAGAAAGAAGGAGCTAAGAAGCCCCCTAAAAGGAGGACACCTGCCGCACCCCAAGCAAAGCTTCAAATGAATGAACTTGCTCTCAGTGAAGGGTTTGGTGAAGATGTCAGCTATCTGATCTAATGTTGAACAATACTGAAGATCAAGAACCTGCTCATGAATCAACTCCCAAATGTAGTGCATGTGAATCTCAATGTGTTTGGTCCACTGATGATGGACCGGATTGCGAGAGATCTGAATAGCACTCTGGTTGTCACAAAAGATCCGTAGGCTTCCTGAAGGAAATACCAAACTCAGTGAGAATGTGTTGAAGCCAAATGGCTTCAGTAGCAGCATTAACTGCTCCTCGTTACTCAGCCTCTGTAGATGAAAGAGCAATAGCAGATTGTTTCTTGCTCGACCAAGAAATCGGACCAGAACCAAGAGAGAAGCAATACCCTGAAGTAGACTTGCGATCCTGAGAATCGCCTGCCCAATCTGAATCTGTGTATCCCACCAAGTCAATATCCACGCCTGTTGCATAATGAATCCCATAACTGTGAGTGCCCTGTACATAGTGAAGAGTCTGCTTAGTTGCTTTCCAATGCAGCTCATGTGGCTCCTGCATGAACCTGGAGACCAGGCCCATGGCATATGAAATATCAGGCCTCATGTGAGTCAAGTATATGAGACTCCCAACCAATTGGCGATACAAGGTAGCATCTACCAAAGGTGAAGAACAAGAAGCCTCAAGTTTGACTCCTGATAGTCGGCGCAGGCTTACAGTCAGCCATGCGAAATCTAGAGAGCATATCAAGAGCATACTTGGGCTAAGAAAGAAAGATACCAGTCGAAGACTGTGTAATCTCAATGCCCAAGAAATAGTGAAGAAGACCTAAGTCAGACATCAAAAAACGATCATGAAGGGCAGTTTTCACTGTCTTGATGGTGGATGAGGAACTCCCTGTAATTAGCAAGTCATCAACATAGAGAACAAGGAAAGTGAGAGTATCATCCTGCTACAAAATGTAGACGTTCTGATCAGAATGGCACCGAGTGAACCCAACTGATAGAAGAAAGGAGTCCATCTTGGCATACCAGGCTCAAGGGGCCTGTTTAAGGCCATAGAGAGACTTCCGAAGTCGGTAGACAAGTGAAGGATCCTGGACGAACCCCTATGGTTGCTCCATATATATCTCCTCCTGAAGGTCACCGTGAAGAAAAGCACTCTTTACATCCATCTGATGAACTTTCCAGCGATGAGTTGCAGCAATGGCAAGGACAAGTCGGATTGAATTCATCTTAGCAACTGGCGCAAAAGTCTCAAAGTAGTCAATCCCAGGAACTTGGGAGAATCCTTGTGCGACCAAGCGAGCCTTATGTTTATCAACCGATCCATCTACAGCAAATTTTGTTCGATAGACCCACTTGCATCAAACAAGTTTTCTTCCCTTAGAAAGTGGGACTAAATCCCATGTATGGTTCCTTTCCAAGGAACTGAACTCTTCCTGCATAGCAGCATCCCACTCAGGGACACCAGAAGCTTCCCTGAAGGACTGTGGATCAAAAGCTGAAGCAAAGGAGAGATGAGGAGCCTGCTCGAACTGTGACCTTGTTCTTCTCGCATCTGAAGGATCACCAACCCAATCACCTGCTGACTCCAAAGTCTGATGAGCCCAAAGAGGCCCAGTGGTAGGAGAATCTTGAGGAGAATCAACATCCTCTGAATGATGACTAAGAGAGGAGGAAGATGAACCCTCATCATCACCGTCTGAAGTGGAGGAAGAAGACTCCTCAGGAGGATTAAGGTCCTCAGAAGAACTATCATCATGAAGTCGCAGTGTCTCCATGGGAATGAAAGATGGAGAAGTGGTAGAAGAAGTATCCTCCTCAAACCGAACACTCCTCTCAATAAAGAGCTCATGTGTGGTAGGGTGGAGTAGCCTGTAGCCTTTGACACCATCTAGATAGCCAACAAATATGCAAGGCCTACTCTGCGGATCCATAGCCTTGCGTTTCTCTGTTGGAATGTGGGCCCATGCAGGAGACCAAAACACTCAGAAGTGCTTGACTATGGGTTTATGACCGGTCCAAGCTTGAAAAGGAGTTACCCCCTTCACAGCTCGGTGAGGAACGCGGTTCTGGATATAACACGCACAGTTGATGGCCTCTGCCCAATACTGAGGTGCCAATGATTTGGAGTGAATCATGCAATTGGCCATTTCCTTCAATGACCGATTCTTTTGTTCTGCAACTCCATTTTGCTGTGGACTGTAGGGAACTGTGTGCTGAAGATCAATGCCCTCTGAGGCACAAAACTGCTCAAACCTTTGGTTGACATATTCCCTGCCATTATCGGTGCGCAGAATCTTGACAACCTTCCCAGATTGTTTCTCTACAAAAGCTTTAAAGTCCTGAAAAGACTCAAAGACTTCATACTTTTGTTTGAGAAAATATACAAAGGTGTATTGGGAAAGATCATCAATGAAGGTCAATACATATCTAGCTCTGCTAAATGAAGGATGTTGAAATGGACCAACCAAATCACTGTGTACTAACTCCAAGAGCTGTGTGGCTCTCCGTGCTTTGCCTTTGTCAATTTTTTCTTTAGGATGCTTGCCAAGAATGTAACCTTGACAAACTCCATCAGAGAATCGAATAGAAGGCAACCCTGTAACAATATCATGCTAATTGAGCTGCTGCAAGTAGCGATAGTTCAAGTGGCCAAACCACTAATGCCAGATCACCTCATCTGAGTGAGTGAGCAATGCAAGTGAAGGAGAATCAAGAACAAAATGAGAAAAGTGATAGAACCGAGAATGGTTATCAACTTTTCCTACAGCAATTGTAGACCCACTGTGCAGATCACTGATAACCACTAAGTCATGTGTAAATTCAACTCTCTTGCCGGAACCTGTATGGGTGATCTGGTAGATAGATAGGAGATTAGTTGACAAAGAAGGCACACAAAGAACATCATAGAATGTCCCATCACCAATGTCAATAGACCCTCTCCCAAGAACTTCCTCTGGTGTATCATTACCCATAAGAATATCAGGCACAGAACATGACTCCAAGGATGAGAAACTTTCCTTTGTATTGGCCATGTGGTGAGAAGCACCTGAGTCAATTACCCAACTATCTGGTAGTGTAGCAACTTCCCCTTACTATTTTTCGTGTCTTTTGAAGATTGTGAAGAATCTTCCTTAGCTGAATCTAGCACTTTGATATTATTCTTCTCAAGAAGATAAGTGAGATGAGCTATTTGCTTTTTCAAACACTTATGCTCATCGTGACCAGATTTCTTACAAAAGGCACACTTTGTCTTCTCTTTTTTAGACATGTTGTCTTTAGAGGAAGACTCAGGAGCTGCATTGTTTGCAGCTTGTTTTGGACCTTGTTTCTTCTCTCCTTGATCCTTTTGTTTCTTATTTTGCTTTCCATTGCCTTTCTGATCTTTAGTGCCCTAATTTGCAGCCAAGGCATGAGACTTAGAAGGCTTAATAGTGCCCATGTGAACTAATTTATCCTGTTCTTTAGTGAGTTCAACAACAAATTCATCTAAAGAAGGCATTTTGTAGGTAGTCCCAAGAGCACTTTTGATGGCATAAAATGTAGAAACAAACACTGAGTAATTAGGACCAAGCTTAGAAAGAATACTTAAGATCAATTGTGGATCTTTCTTTTCAATCCCACATTGCTTCAACTGTAATCTAATGGCCTTTAGCTTTGTGAAGAAGTCTTGTATTGTATCAAAATTATATGGATTTAACCCTATTAGCTCATTCTCCAATTGATGTCCCTTTAATTCATCTTGTTTACCAAAGATATTTTCTAAAGTAGTCCATACATCATTTGGTGTTGTAGCAGATTCAACATGAAAAAGAAGATCAGGAGATACAGACATGCATAGAGTTCCAAAAGCTTCATCTAGCTTGTTATGAAATTTAAGCCTTTTTGTAATTAAGGTTGGTTCAGTTTCTAGACCCATTGTTACTCTATATAATCCTAACTTCTTAAGTTGGATAGTCATCTTGGACTTCCACTCATAGTAGTTGTAGGGTGTTAGAAAAGGCACTGTTAATTGATCCATCTTAATGCAGAATTAGATTGTTGTTGTTGTTGTTGTTGTTGTGAGGAAAGAAAAGATGCAAGAATACACAAGACACCCCCCTTTTTCACTCAATCAAAGAACCCCCCCAAGAAAATTTGATTTGGCACTTTATATTTAGTGTGTTTACAATTTCCACCAGCAAGAAATATTGAGTGTACGTGATCTCAATGCTATTACAGGTCCTCAAAAAGAGCATATGCTGAAAATAATACTTAGGGCCAAACCCTAGTAAAATAGCACCACTGCAAACTACACAAAAAAAATCCACTTTCAAAAAAAGAATCACCTCGATCCGAGGTTTTATGCAAAAGTTATGCCTCTTCGGAGTTTCCAAAACGAGGACTGCGTAGTGTCCTGACTGAGAATCTGCAATTTCTGAAAAATCTCTGCACTAAAATCAAAAAATGACTTCACTAGTGCATAGAGTACAAAAAAATAGCCAAAATAAAAAAAAATCATGAGAAACGGAGTCCGTATGAGCAAGAACAGAGCATTTGAAAACTGCATTCAAATCTACAACTGCCAACGTAGAGGGGGTCTACTGTAGCTTTTCAAGTTCATTTCTGCAAAATATACAGTCTGCATGCAAAAACTAAAAGATACCTAGATGGTTTTTCTGTGCTGCGAACAAAACCCAGAAGGCATTTTTCTTTCTGATGTACAGAAGATGTAGATCTAGTGTAAAACAAACGCCTTTAACCGGAAAAAACGGCCCCAACAACCAAAAACGGCATGCAAAGGTAGAATCAGCTACCTAAGACAAGCAAAGGCATGCTGCAACCTGCAATACTATTTAAAACACCAAATATGCAAGCCGATTGACAGATTTGAGCAAATCAAGATTTACCGGATCTTCATAAATCCTTTCTGATTCTCTAGATTGTTCGAAAAACGCAAGAGAAGAGCATACTAGATTTTGCAAGATCTCTACAAAGAATCTAACCTTACAAAACTTGCTCTGATACCATATTAAAATCCGTAAAACATATTATAACCCAGAATCAATAACAACGATACCATGAGATTGATGTGAAATGCTCAAATGGCAAAATAGCATCAGATAACTATCTCCAATATCAAATGAAAAAACAAGCTAGGTAGCATGCTTATATAGACTAAAGAGAGGGAGGAGGTGGCAACACTGACCAATGAGAAGCAACCATCTATCGGACTAAAGATAGCCAAGTATCTTCCCAAGATAGCTAATGGATGCTCACATGTAGGAAGGTGACACCTCGCAACCACTCACATAACAAGACATGCTTTATTAACCTAAGCAAGCTTAAATAAATGTGTAGGAAAAACCTTATAATAAGGAATAAAAAAACCTACACTAACATCACTCTATTTAAATATCATCCATTTCAATGGTGAAATAATCAATAGTAATTTTACACCTCATTCATAATAAAAAGTGGTAAATGGATGTCGACTTGGAGAACGCTAAAAGAGTGAGCCCAAGTTCAGGAGATAAAGGTGTCTTTGCATCACCAGCTTTCGCCCCTTTGTATGATCATGGCCAAGGCTAAATTTGATGGCCAGATGGCCGTATTTAATTATTTTAGTTGTAAAATACAATTAAAATATTAGGAAGTCCATATCACTTGGAAATGGAAGATTTGAAGTAAACTGTCAAAATTTCTATGTAATTATTCTTATATATATGTTTTTCTTAAAATAAATAGACTTTAATATTTGAGAGGCAACTTCCAATAAATGATTGTCACAAAATATGTGCTTGACAAGCCGAGTCAACCGTCAAATTTAGGCCCTAATCATGGCAAGAATATGCTCTCTCCTCGCTGATTACATACACATCTGGTGGTATTTTGAACTCTATTTTGTTCTCTTCAGTTTAGGGAAGGATGGACGATATACTATGTATTCCTCCAGGGGTCTTGCTTATATGTTCTATGTTTAGGTTCTTTATTTTGTTGTTTGGTGTTCTAAGGGAGTTTTGATGGCACATTTTGGTGTTCTTAGCGTCTAAAGGGCCTTTTATATTGTTTCCTTTTTAGTTGTCCCTAGGGTGTTATGCTATAGTCGAGTTTTAAATATGGCAGTCTGGCCATGACAATTTAATACTTCTACAAAGTTGCATTTCAAAATTTTATGTTTAATATTATATTTATGATAATACAAAGGGGTGGGATCTACCCATCATTTATTGGAAAAAAAAAAAAAACAACAGTCTTGATGTTATCTATTATCCAAGACCTTTGCAACAACTGAAAATAGGAATAATAGGAATAAATGTACAATTTGCAACATTTCAGTTCTACAATCTACAAATGCATTTGCTCCACTCGAATGACGTCCTAAATACTATCTATCTATACCTAAATAAGAGGAGACCGACTAGAAAGGAACCTATGGTAACCTCCCTCCGAATTGTTTTGCTGACAAACATTTCGAGTATATCGCTTATCTTGAAGCTCAAACATGCACGTTGAACTCACACAAATCTGGAGTTGTAAAATGCTCAGACAACTTGACACATAGTAAATTTTGTCTCTTTTTGTGTGATTGTTTTCAATCATTTATTTTGACACAACATAATTGTTTATCACAAGTTCCAACATCTAAATAGCTTCACAATTCTTAACTCTTTTTAAAACTTGACATCTTTCACCAATTAAACCATTGTTCTCAATCATTTATTTGACATAATGTAATTGGTTATCAGAAATATCAACAACTAACACAAATTTCAACATCTAAACAGCTTCACAATTCTAACTCTTTTGCAACAACTGAAAATAGGAATAAATGTACAATTTGCAACATTTCAGTTCTACAATCTACAAATGCATTCACTCCACTCAAATATGGTGTCCTAAATATTGTCTATGTATACCTAAATAAGAGGAGGAGAACAACTCGAAAGGAAGCCATGGTAACCTCCCTCAGAATTGTTTTGCTGACAAGACATTTCGAGTATATCGCTTATCTTGAAGCACAAAAATGCCTGTTGGCCTCGCACAAATCTGGAGTTGTAAAATGCTTATATACAACTTGACACATAGTAAATTGTGTCTTTTTGTGTGATTGTTTTCAATCATTTATTTTGACACAACACAATTGTTTATCACAAATTTCAACATCTAAATAGCTTCACAATTCTTAACTCTTCTTAAAACCTGGCATCTTTCACCAATTAAACCATTGTTTTCAATCATTTATTTGACATTATGTAATTGGTTTCCAGAAATATCAATTAACTCTTTTTAGAACCAGGCATCTTTCACCAATTAAACCATTGTTTTCAATCATTTATTTGACATAACATAATTGGTTGTCAGAAATTCAACAACTAGACAACTTCACAATTTTAACTCTTAAGAACCAAAGCATCTTTCACCAATTTAACCACTACCACTCAATCTCTATAACTAAAAGACACCCACACCCAAGAAGTGTTTTGTCATATCCAATTATTATGTACTAATTTAAAGAAGTGTTTGTATCATATCCAATTATTATGTACTAATTTAATTTAGAACCAAAAGAAAAAAAATTGCAGTCAAGATTTGACATGAATGACCATTTTTAGAAAAATTGCTTCAAAAAAACTCTAAAAGCAGCTTACAAGGCAAGATTACTAATCATTATTTGAGTTCATTGATTGCAGTCTTATGGTTGAACATGGCAGTAGAGTCCCCAGAATCTGTAAAATCCACACTAAGAAGATGCTAATAACAGAAAAATAGAAGTGGCCATTTTGCTGAAGCTATGGCCTTTGGTCATGGACTAAAGCTTTACTGGTTTGCATTAAATTTTGTTCAATTTTAACATTTACCCGTAAGAACAAACAAGATATGAGTTCAATTTTATTGTCTTTTACTCAGAGTACAAATAGAACATGAGCTCAATTTTACACTTCACTCATAGAAAAAACACTGCTGTACGTTCTTGACCGTATAAAACTATATATTTCTCCTACTTTGGTTCCATTTCACATAACTTCCTCAGAAGAGCTCATACAAACAATACTAAAACATAATGCGAATATATTGACTTATTTTTACACAGAACTCCTATGATGGGAAAGGGTTGGCTGGTAAAAGGGATCAAAAGCCTCACTTATATTATCCCCGATCATTATGAATCACTGTTATGATGTAGCTGCTTGTCAACATACATGCCTGTAATTCATCCGTCCCCTAGATCATATGTAGCTTACATTGGGTAAAATGATGAGAATATATGTCCTTAAACATTAGGATGCAATGGCATCCATCTTTCTAGATGTCCAGTATGTGAATTAGGATGCAATGGAACCATCTATGGGGATATTATCCTCATGAAAGTCATAGAGGGAAAGGCATCCCCAACCAAGAGGGCAAAACTAAATGAAGACAAAAGCAGCTACAATTAGGCGTCTCGTGGAGATTACAATAATATAAGACTTCCTCTCGCTTTAATAGGGAGAGGAACCTACAGTCTATTAAGGTAAATTGACAGCTGATAACAATAATTCAAATGTTCATTATTCTCAAGGCATTAAAGTTGTTAGACAAGCTAGACACTGGCACATAATCAAAACAACAGATGCTATCCATGTCCACAAACTCGTTTTTTGGCAAGTCGTAACCTGCCTATTTTGACAGCAGAGGAAAGAAACCATCTTAAAAGTTTAATTTTTTGGTGTTCAAAGCTTAGCTACCCAGAGACAAGCGAAGCCATTTGCTTAATCCTTTTAGGCAATCTATTCCCCAGCCTTAACAGTAAAGATTGGAATGGAGTAGCAATGTCAATATGTGACAGACCATGGCAGGAAAAGATTCACTAAGATGACTTGCATTCCATTTTAGTAATACATTGCATTGATATAAAATGAACAAACACTACATGGAGAAACTCGCTATGGAGGAACTCAACGCTTTCATTAGGTCTTCAGTTACAAAGAATAATGCTTCCCAAAGAATTATTCTTCAATTTGCATTTTGTCATCCTCAAATAAAATGAATAATAATACTCGTCATGGATTCAACCTCTCATGCATAAGACATTCATAATCCTTTGCCATCATAAAAAGCAGCCTTCTCCACTCCCCTCCTTAACCCAATGAAAAAGCTCCTCTCCTGATGTAGTAGATTGTCATTTCAGAGTTGCAAGCACTCTTTGAAACATACAGAATATGGATTCTACAAAAAAGAAAGAGATCAGCCACAAACAGAATGTTATTCAGAATAAGACAGAGATTGAATATTATATACATGATACTGGAATCGTTCTTGAGTATACAAGTCCCCTTCCTGGAGAAGCAAAATAAAGTACAAAATGATCACACTAACAAAGGATTTACATGTTGAGTATCCATAGTTGCACCAACTCTTGTGCAAAAACCTCAATCACGTTCAAAATTGGTGGGGATTTCACATTGTTTGTATCATCCCAAAAATCTTCTTAGAACTTTCTGACTGTGCAGTTCCATCTCTGTAGTCTGATTTGAATTCCCTGCACTCCCTTAATCAGAGTCACAAAATTTTCATATGATTTAATATTGGGTCAAAGAAGAGCATTTCAATATTATCTACCATCTGTTAATTTGTACCCACAAAAATGATAAAAGTAGATAGCCCGTCATCAATGCCCATATGTCGACAATGCCCAAGATGGACTACCAACAGAACCTTCTCTTCTAAAACCATTTTCATCTACCCTACGATCAGTAGCAAAGTTCTGTGAAAAGACACCGCCAACAAATTTTGACAATCTTGCTTCCTTATTTATTTCTATTGTCTCTGCAATCCTCAAAGCTTTTACTGCTTTAAATATTGCCAAGTCTACCTTCTGCAGTAGCCTCTGGGATCTTGCACGTTTTGTCACAGCGATTGTCTCTGCATTGCATGCACATCTTTTAGCTTCTTGAACTGTAGCTTCTTCATCTGAAACAAGCACTGCACACAATTCATAGGAGAAATTAAGCCTTCATGTACGTGCTGGAATTGACTTATCAGTTATCATCAAATCGATAATCATAATTAATATGAAGCAATGCATTTACATTAAATCTTAAAACCCAATATGAAGCAAGATGTAGAATTGCATATACACATCTAACTTCATGTTACATGCAAGCTTATTTTCAAGAGATTTCTATTTGACTGCATCTCAGAGCTTTGCATTTGAGAAATAAACCTCACTTAACAAAACTGACACTGTGGGATATTATTTATATCACACCTAATGCTTGAGACGGACAACCATTGCCAAAAGATACTCCGTTAACTTGTTGCTGCTGTTGTAGTTCTACAAACATCAAAAAACATGAGCACAAATAATTAGCAGTTGATTTAACTGCAGACAAGATTTTCAAATTTGAGAATTAAACCTCACTAAACTCATAATGCAAGCAATAACTAACATTGTACCTAATGCATCAGATGAAAACCCATTGCCAGTATATACTCTGTTAACTTCTGGTTGCCGTTGTAGGTCTGCTCGACATCAAGGACAAAAAGAATAAGAAAACAGATCGCTATTTAACTGCAGAGTGGTGCAGACAATAACTTCATATTTGAGAAGAATAGATAAACAATTCTCCATAGTTTTCCTCTTTCTTCTCAACTAAATGTTTTTCCAATAAAGTCAGATGAATAGAAATCAACTTAGCATGTATCTTTATGGTGCAGGACATAATTTACATCATACCTAATGCATAAGATGAACAACCGTCGCCAAAGGATATTTTGTTATCTTGTTGCTGTTGTAGTCCTACCCAGTGTCAAAAAAATAAATAAGTAAACGGTTTTCTATTTAACCTAACTTTTGAGAATTGTAACTCTTGGCATAACTGATACTGCATTACATAACTTACATCATACCTGATGCATGAGATGAACAACCACTGCCAAAAGATACTCCATTAACTTGTCGTTGCTGTCGTTTTTCTAACCAACACCAAAACAGAATATAATAAGCAAACAGAGTTCCACAGTTTTCCTTTCTTCCCCGCTAAATATTTAAAACGTAGTAGAATGCAACTTGATGACCCATTTTTATTCCACAGGATATACATGAATAGATAAATTGAAACCAACTTACTGTGCTGCTTTCCAATCTGATTCCTCACACCATGTTTTCCCATGGTTCTTACATTGTGTTTCCCTGTATAGGACTTTCCTCTAAAGATTTTTCCACGACGCTTTGTTTGGGGCAGACTTTCCTTACCTTTCATCTGCATGAAGATAAATACAAACATTAAAATGGAACTACAAACATGGGATTGAACACTACTCAAACACATAGAACACACAGACAAAAGGCTTATGTTGCATGCTTATATTTTGGAAGGGCATAAAAAATAATATTAAAATTCCAAATAAACAGACATCACAATCACCTCAAATTGTGGAACCAATGCCTTGATGCCAACACTTCCACGGGATCCATACCAGTACAAATCCTTCTTCTTCTCCCTCTTTTCTAACCAGTAGGAATATATGAATGCCAACACCTCTACAGGAACCAAACCAGAACAGGTTTGAATAGCATCATCTATATTGAAAGGCTGGGATTGAAGGAAAGCCGCCTTCTCCAAAGAGCTTATAACTCTCTCAAAAGTATCTTCAGAAACTTTATCAAACCCACTGCCACCATCGTGAACAGATTTGCTATTGAGTTGGAAAAGCCACCGTTCATCATCAGAATCCATGTCATAAATATTACTTCTAAACAAAGTCCTGCTAAGTTCATCCTCTGCTGCTTTAATGTAGTTTAGGGGGAGCACAAAGGGGGCATCGACAGTACTAGTGCTCTCATCACTCAGCAGGCACACTGCTGGTGTTGGGTGATCCTTCACTGAAGCAGCCCGAAAATTTCGATTGTAACACTCCTCATACATGTCCCTGAACAGAGACCATTGAGTTCTGTCAGGGAACTCCAAACTCCAATTTTGTCCACCTGTCCAAATCATTGTGTAGCAATTGGGCTTGCTAGGTACTCGTTGCTTTTTCTCCTGTGAGCTGCGAATTTTTTGTTCTTGGGCCTTATAAGTAATTTTTGTGGACCCATGAAGCTTGACATCAAGAACCCATTCATTTGACCTGTGAAGCAATCTGACTTCAGCACCAGACTCTCTCCAACAACTGTCCCTCCCAAAAATCAAGATATTTGCACTACACACAACAGAATCTATTTCTGCCCGCAGCTTTGAGAAGTTCACTCCCATTTCATTCAATTTCTCTTGATTGCTTTGCCTACGTGGTCGTCCACGTCTTCTAGATCTAACAGGTCTCAGTACCGCATCATCAGCATTTTCAGAGGTTGAACGGGAACCCCCACTTTGACTTGATTCCATGTGATTACTGGTGCCAGCAACTCGAGGAAACATTACCCTTGAAGTCCCTTCCATGAAGGAAGCGGGATTTGAAACCCCAGCAAAATGCCATGAATGGTGATCAGTTCTCCGGATTTTCAGAATAGGAAGCAAGTTGTATCTCTTTAAATGCTTATCTGAAACACGCCCTCTAACATTGGAATCAAATCCTAAAGATGGTGTAGCTGATTGTACTCTCTGATTCTCTCCTATGGCAAAAATATTTTCCTCCAGTTTTACATGTTTTGCAGACACGTGAATTGTGCTCTGACTTTCTCTAGAAAACATTGCTCGTTCCTCTGCATTGGGTATGATCCCAGGAAGTAAATGTTTGTTAGATGCAACAATGTCTGCCTCTGCATAACTTGAATCTAGAGCCTTATTTACATTGGATGACTCTAATCTAGTTCCCTTTCCAAATGACAGCCTCATATGCAGGCAGGCAAAAAAGCTGGGAGCTGATGAAAAGCTCATTCGGAAGGGTGGAATAGTTTGAAAAGTACCAAAATCATTTTTATCGTGAGGCAGAGGGATCCTGCAACTGTACTGATGATGAGAAGTGAAATATTGGGTTTCAGAGCTCTCTTGCAAGCCCTGCAAACAATCGACAAACTAATTGTAATTTAAAGAACAGAATACTAGCCCACCTGGGATAAAAACAGCAATTCATAATAGAGATAATTTCTCTAGTGCAAAGACAAAAGCTAAGTTCTCTAATTTAAGGAAAAAGGCTCCATACCATTTACTTACATTCAAAAAATTTGCATCACACTCAATGACCAACCGATGAGGAAGTAAAGAAGGGCCAACACAATTAGCTGAACTGCCACCACTGGACTCACCCTTGATTAGCTTTCCAAAGGAGGGATGTAGCTCTTTTGACCAATAATACAGTTCAGCCTGCTTTGCACTTGGTGCCCAATGGATATTCTCAAACTTGCAATTGAAAGAACGACCCGCTTGTGCAGATGAAATCCGTAGGGTAATTGATTGAAATGCCATATGCAAGTTCGCTGACCTTGGAGCTCCAATACCCATTATAGGAACCAGAGACAAAATAAAATTTCTCAAAACCTCCCAGAAAGACCCCGAAATATAAAACTTCCTTACATTGGACAGGGTGTCAACAATCAAAACCTGCATCTGAATGTCTGACAAACTGGTTGTAAGTTTTAAGAATTCCAAGGGTGACAAATTCCTTAAATTGATAGGATTCAAAGTCCCGACTTGAAACTGCTGCAATGCAGAATGAGGAGAACTTGACTGCTGAACACAAACACAGGAAAACTGCAACAAGGATTGAAGCAAAAGCACAAAATCCTCCAAGCTTTGTGATTTAACCAATTCAAAATGTGCCCTGTCACTTCCTCTGGTGCATAACTGCAGACCAGGAGCAACCCATGGGCAATATGATGGCTGTCTTAAGTTCAAAGGAGACACATGTATCTTGAGAGCCTCATTTACAATCAAATTATTTAAAGAAAACATAAACGTCTGCTCTGAACTCTGAACGCTCTTATAAGAAACCTTCACCTGAGCCATGCTGTCCATATTACCAACCCAATTTCTTTTGCGCCTTCTGACATAAGCATTTACAGGCTGTTTCAGCATAATCGAATCACTGCCCAACAAAGAAGAACCATTCTTATCATTGGAGTGTTTCTGCATAACTGAATCATTGTCAATACCTGAATAAGCACCAATTCTATCAAGAGCTTGCTTCGGCACAATAGGATCATTTTCCAGGCCTGAAAAGGCACCCATTTCCTCTTCACCAGTTTTTCCTTTCACTTTGGGTTGGGCTTCTGTCCTGCCACCAATAAAAAAACTGTTTCCGCTCTTTCCAGATTCATCTTGAATTAAACTGTTGCCTCTTTTGGAATTATGTTGTCGCTTCCTAGAGTAAGTAATTGCAGGAGTCTTTCTTTGGTGAAGCACTGAAGGAAAGCCCACTTGATCTTCAGTAGTGGCAACAAACCCCTCTTTAGAACCACCGTTGGTACCTGGATCACCAAAAGCACTTGAAAACCTAATCTGTCCAACGTTGTTCTGTGTTTCAAGCTCCTGAACAACATCCAGCAATGAGCTGCCAGAATCAACAGCAACACCTCCAGTACAGTCCCTCTGCAAATCATCAATGTCTGTATTTTTAACCTGCTTTGAATCACTCTGAATACGTGCCCCATCTGTGAACCTATGTTTTTCAATCTTGCTCTGCCGCTTATGTTCCCTGGCAAAATTAGGCAAAGCTGTGGCAGAATCAGCACCAAAACCACCGCCACAATCCTTCTGTAAATCACCAATGTCTGCAGCGAATACCACTGAACCACTGTTAATGCCAGAATCACCAAGAACACATGCGGCCCTAGCTTTTTCCACATTGCTCTGTGTCTTGTGTTCCAAAACAGAATCCCGCAATGCACTGGCATAATCAACACTGTCACCAGTATCATAATTCTTCTGGACATCAAATGTAACCCGTTTTGAATCCATCTTTCGTCGCTTCCGCTTCCTCCTATCATCTTCCTGTAAACGATCGTTTCCAGTCTTCTCTAAAACCTCAGCACCAACATGTTTACTCTGTCGGCTACCTCTAAATTCTGCAATTTCAAGTACACTGCTTTTGGTACCGCTACTTGGTGCCCCCGAAATTTCTGTTGAAACCACATTAGTATCCCTCTCTAATGGCACCCACTCTTCCTCCCCATCTTCATATTCAACAAGCTGCAATTTATTAGTACGATCATACCGCTTAACCTTGCCTAGCCTCTTATTGCTTGAATCGAATCCAACGCCACCACCATCATAAGGCTCTGCCAAATCACCAACACCCACATTCTTGACCTGTTTGGAATTCTTCTTTAATCTATTCCTTCTTGCATCATACCGCTTTTGCAACCCACCATTACCAGTTGTGTGTACAATTTCAGCATACCCACCAATACTTCTCCTCTTTAGAACATCAGTAGCCCCGCTAAGATCATTCTTCTGTACAACATTAGCACCATCATCAATGCCATCTTTCTGCAAAACATCAGTACTTGTCCTCTGTACAAAACCAACACCATCTCCAACACCAATATCACTTCTCTTCTGTACAATACCAGTATCACCATTAAAATGTCCCTTATGTACAAAACCCCTGTTTTCTGAATTCCCATGTACATTTTTCTTCCTACTTCTGCTGGATACCCTTGCAAACTCCCCGGGAGCCACTTGAATCCTATATCTCTCCCTCTCTAATGACACCCACTCTTCCTCCCCATCATCATAAACAACATGGTGCAATTTATTATAAGCATCATAGCGCTTAATATTCCCAATATACCATGTTTCCTCTAGAGGCCAATATACTTCAATTCTTCTGTTAATTACACTAAGAAAATCACTTTCCTTAATACGAACCTCACTTAAGCCGTCGGCACCTGATGTCAGCCTCTGGTCACATGGGTCAGTCCCTTTCAGCTTATCACATACTCCACCAGTATCATCTAGTCTCGGCCTTTGGTCACATGGGTCACCACCTGCCTTCTGCCGCTTGTCCGACGGCCTCGGGAGCGCAGGCTCCGCAGCTTTCCTCTTTTTGGAGACATTGTTTCCTACATGATTATTCCTTGGCGTTCGGAGCTCATATCTGGACTTAGTGTCCAAAGTGGGCTTCGAACCAGGGCTGTTCTGCAAATCCTGTAGCTGATTCTTCTGCTGTAGAGGGTCTCGCTCACCCTGGCTCTCCTCGGGCTTCGAACTCATGTCGTTCTACTGGGAACCTCTTGCGAACAAAAACACAGAGCCATGAATGAATCAGGACTTCATGAGACTCAAACTTAAACCCACCTACTTCTATCTTTCAAGCTTGCATGCATCCAAATATTAGGCAAATTCTTCAAACCCACAGAACATGCTTACAAAACACAAAACTTCGCTTCAACTGACATCAATTTAGGATGTAAACTACTTTATGACAATTTTCCTGCTGCAGATCTGAAGAAAATAGTGGACTACTTTTAACTGGGGTTTAGTAGTTTTTTTTGGGTGTCTTTTTTTTAATCTTATTTTGTATCTGTGAGGTTCGAACTCCAGGCCAGCATGGAGCCGAGACCTCAAAAGCTTTCTCTGGAAAATTTTATTTGCGGCTAGGGTTTCATAAGCCTTTCAATCTTCTCTTCTTCGTTGGCGCCGACTTACTTTGGCCGTTCGATTGCCGTCATCTGACGACCTATGTTAATAGCGCTGACCGAGTTTTTTTCCGTCTAGGAAAAAGCGCGCGTAATGCATTGTTAATATCACCCGTAGATCGACGGTGGTATCGGAAATGAAGGGCCAGATTTCAGACACGTCATTTCGCATTTACTTGCGTGGCGTAAAGTATCCGTTACCTCCGAGATGATGGCCACGTATCGCCAACTTATTGGTGGATGCTTTTAAATATAATAATTGCTCCATATTACGTCATTGGGATCAAAATAAAAATATGTTTTTTTGGCGGGGTATTACCTTTTCTACTTTTCTGTTTGTGTTGATCAAAGCTGTGAGAGTGGATTGGTGTGAGCTTGAAAAAGAGAATTCAAACACTTACTCTTCAAATTTATGATAGTTTTTACTGTTTTGATTTTTGATAATTGCATCCTAAGCAGGCCTGGAATATGATGGTCTGTGGAATACAATATAATATTTTAATTTATAATATATATTAGTGTAAATATCTTATTTAGAATGGATAAGTATTGAGAGTTGTTAAAAATTAAAAAATTAGAGAACTACTTTTTAATTCATTTAAGAGTTACTTTATTTTATTTTAGAGTTTTTTTATTATAGAGTTGTTTTATAAGAGAATGTAACTTAATTTTTTAAATTGTGAGGGTACAAATGATTCCCACCTCAAACTAATAGATATCTCTTGATTGAGGGGTACCGATTCCAACTGGGCTCTCATGAGTAGGGCCTAAATTTGATGGCCGTATAGCCGTATTTGTGTATTTTTGTTGTAAAATACAATTAAAATTTTAAGAAGACCCTCTCACATGAAAGGAGAGATTTTGGACAAAAAATTTCTTGATAGGCAAAGTAGACGGTCAAATTTAGGCCCTACTTATGAGATTGTAGGCTTGCACTTAACAAGACTTGATTCTCATACATTTATTCAAAACATTCAATTTCACCAGTAGAGGGAGGACCCTTTAACTTTTAAAAAGTATTTGAAGTTATAATATTTTTAATAAAAATATTTTTAAAAGATAGAATATAAAATTTTTATTAAATCATAATTTTATTTATTTATTTTTAAATGGTTTTAACTTTTAGAATATAAGATTATCTTGAATGTTTTTTTAGTTTGAATATATTAATTTTAGAAACTTGTTTTTAACTGTAATAATAAATTTAGCTCATCTAATTTGTTTGTAAATGTTAAAGATCATCATTGTTTTCCATTTTTTTCATGATTCTACTTCTTATCATCATCTTCTTTTTTTTCATATATATATAATTTTGAAGCATATAAATTTATAGACTTGAAAAGGACTACATTGTAAATTTTTATTTTTATTTTTTTGTAATGTAATTACTTTTTAATTCATTTTTAGATTCTAGTTTTTAATAAATTGTATACAATTGTATACATCTTAAAATATTTGTTTTTCATTGTTAGATTTAATTAGATTTTTTTTTTGTTGAACTAGTTTCTAAATTATTTTGTTAATAAACAAACACATGAATCATATTTTTCAAATTTAAGGTAAAAAATTTAATATAATTATTGTTGAAATCAAATTCCAAGGTGTGAGTTACTTGTTTCCTTAAATATTTATTGGAAAGGATGAGGGTCCAAATGACAATCATATTTTTTATTGAACTCAAAAATTTAATGTAGATTATTTTAAAAAATAATTTTTCTTTTGAAAAAAAATAACTTTATTCAACATTTAGATTTTCCTAGTATTTTTAAATTTATTACTTATATATTTCTACCTGAAATTAAGGTATGATTTTTATTAGGGGTAAAACCCAAATTTTGAAAGGGTTTGGAACCTTTTATAAAGAGGGGTTTCAACAAATAATGGTGCAGCCAAGACTAACCACAACACTATAGGACTAACACCTTGAACAATTCCATACCATGTCCTAGAAATTCGCACACCCTTGACCAAGGTGTTGGACTGAGAAATAGATTTAGGAAGGCCTTTCTGTTGGAATATATGCTTCAACATTAATAAATGTAATAGTGACCTATTGTGCATGTAGACAGCTTGCGTACATGTGATGTTCACAATTTGCTAGATGTAGTTGTAGTTGTGTCAATAGTTGTTAGTGTGTTTTCAATTAGTTGAGTTTGTTGTCAAGTTGGATAGCAGATTTATAGGAAGTTGTTTAGTTAGTTTACTATTATAAATTGTAATCTCTTGTTCAATAATAGATAATTCTGAGTTTTCTTTTTTTGTGTTATTTATTTCTATCTTTTTTATTCTTGGTTTTCCAATATGGTATCAGAGCCGGTTTGGGTTTGACTCCACCATTGGAGTGCCCAAGAATATGAGAGCATCTTGAGAGCTAGTTCCCGTAGAGAGAGTAGTGTAAGTTTAGTTTGCAAAAGTATTTATTTTCATTTTAATATTTTTGTTATAGGTAGAATAGAAGTAAAAGAGGAAAAAGCATTTGTTGATCTGCAACTTGTCCTTCTTCAATTCAATATGGATTATATCGGTATGGTTGTTTTTAGGAGGGAACTAGGAAGTGGAACTGTTGCACTTACCATTTTGTCTGCCCTTCATTTATATGGAAGGTTATGAGATTTCTCAATGTGGAAGAGGTTGAGCAGAGTTGAAGCAATAGTATGATACTCTATAGCAAAAATGGTGAATGCTAGAGTTAAGGAGCTGGAAGAAGGCTTGTGCCTCCAAGGAGCTAGAGATTTTCTAGGCTTGAAGATGAAGAAAGAGAAGGTTGTCATTGCTTGTGGATCGGAGAAACTATACCTCATTGGGGTTATGAGACATGCATGTGAGGATTGATGTCCAATAGTTCAGGGGAGATCTAAAATCTGGAAGTTCAGCATCATACCTTTACGAGGGTAATGAGACATTTCATGTGCAAATGGTGTCCAATGATGTTGGGAACATGGATAATAGCCAGGAGACTATACCTGGAGTAGCTTCAAGAAATCTTACTAGTCCCAGAACTATTTTTTCAAAGAACAGCTTCTGCATATTATATTTCCTATTATTTATTTATTAGTCTGTTTAATGTTGTAGCATAAAGAGGAGGTGTTGGAATATATGCTCCAACATTAATAAATGTAGCAGTGACCTATTGTGCATGTAGACAACTTGCCTGCATGCGCTATATTCACAATTTCTTAGATGTAGTTGTAGTTGTGTCAATAGTTGTTAGTGTGTTGTCAATTAGTTGTTGTCAAGTTGGATAGCAGATTTATAGGAAGTTGTTTAGTTAGTTTACTATTATAAATCGTAATCTCGTGTTCAATAATAGATAGTTCTAAGTTTTCTTTTTTTGTGTTATATGTTGCTATCTTTTTTATTTTCAGTGAGGGGAAGGGAATCCACCTCCAAGTACCCAACCAAGGGCATCACACAAGGAGAGGAGTGCCTAATTAGAGATGGCGATCATTGAATGATAGTCATTGCAAAAGTCGATGCAGGATCACTAACCACCCACTAGGGGGGTGGGGATCAAAGGAGAAGCAATCATCACCAGACTGGGGGACGAAGCCACAACAAAACAACAGGCGTAGGGACCTCCACCCCGTATTAAATTGAGGCTCAAGAGACTCTAAAGCCCAATTGTCTTTAGCAATATCTGAGGTAAAGTGTTTTGGAAGAGAATCATCTTTGAAATTAAGGTATGTTAATTTGAAATATAGATAATAATATATTTTTTAATTCTAAGTAAATTAATTCTAATATTTTATTTAAGATAGAAATTTATATTTTTAATTTTTAATATGTATAATTAATAAAACTTGATAAAAAAATATTGTATATTTCTTCTAAAATAAAATATTTCACTTAAAAATTTTATTTTTATTGATATTTGATAAATTAATTTTTTTTTAATAATCTATAATTTTCATAAGACATTAATTGAAAGGTAGCTAAAAGACCATATTATTATAAAATTTTAAGACCTTATTATTATAAAATTTCCATATAATAAACAAGAGTGATAATGGTAAGTCATGTTTAACTATTATTAAATATATAAAAAGTCCTATTAATAAAAGTGTTTTTTAGTTAGCCAATGTTAGAAAAAGTTTTTAAGGTTGGTTTTGGTTTTTGCTTTTGTTTTTCAAGATCAAATAGATTTTAGTGCACCTTCCTCTCCCTTTGTATGTTAGGATATATATATATATATATATATATATATATATATATATATATATATATATATATATATATATATATATATATATATTAAAGAGGTAAGTATAATAAATTGATTAGTTAAATATAAAAAATTTACATAAATTAAAGAGGCCATTATAATAAATAGGTTAAGGTAAATTAAATGATACAAAAAATTTGGACATATTTTAAATAAAATTGAGAGAATATGGCTTGCCTTATTTAGTTGTTCATTCTTTTTTTTAATCATAGTTATAATCACTTAAATTTGGATGTGTTGGAAGTAGAACAACCAAATTTGAATTGGGTTGTTTTCAAATTTAATGGAAGGTTGATACAAAAATTTGGACATATTTTAAATAAAATTGAGAGAGAATATGGCTTGCCTTGTTTAGTTGTTCACCTTTTTTTATCATTTTTTAATCATAGTTATAATCATTTAAACTTGGATGTGTTGGAAGTAGAACAACCAAATTTGAATTGGGTTGTTTTCAAATTTAATGGAAGGATGCAACCACGCCACAATATGGTCCCTCATGGTGAGATTATGTCTTAGATCATGCAATTTTGTCCTCTATGAAATTTGACCATTGATAGCTACACACTTGGATGATATCTCTATAAGGAAAATTAAGTGGTGCTAAGAAGTATCCTCAAGATCTACAATAACAATAAAATAGAGAATGACAATAGAATTAGATGTTAATATAGACAAATTAGTTAGCAAGATGAAACTTGCAAGTGTTAGTGATGTATATACAAATGTATTGTCCTAATTGGATATAAGTGCTTCTAGATTTTTAACTGTGTTGTAATTTTTTATTATAAAAAATTACTACACAATGAAAATGCAAAAGCACTTATATCCAATTATATGAGTGTGGAAATCTCATGTCTTTGATTGTCCTAACTATTATGTTTTATGATATTTGATGATTAAAATAAACATATAGATAATATATTTATATACATAATCCTAAACACATTACTCAAAATCATTTAAAACTAAAACGACTTAAAAATATAAATATATATAAATTGATTAATTCAAAAGAGACCCTTAAAAGCATAAAACATATATGAACAAGTGCCACGTAGTGGTGTCTTTATAGTATTGTAATAATGAAACTTGTCTTGTAATTCCAAAATAATGTAAGTTTAGAACAATTTTAATTGCATGAAAGAAGTCTAAATCTTATTATTTAATAGTTAAGTTGTTTAAATATTATTTAATTATATTTTATGTTTATACATATGTTAGGAAATATTTTTAAAATGATGTTTAAATGGTGGAGTTAAATTCATTAATTAGCATTTAACAAATGAGAAATTGTCATGAATGACTTTGTATAAGTTAATTGTGGAACTAATTAAAAATTACATCATTAAAATAATAATAAACCTATATGTGGAAGTAAATACAAATTAATCAAAAATGAAATTTTTTTCCATAAAATAGAGAATGATGGAGAGAATATGGGGGGGTGGAGGAGACATTCAAGGAAGATAGGGGAGAATAAGACCATCAATCAATTAACCAATTAAATCCAAATCAAATTGTAGATAAAACAAGTGCCACGTAGTGGCCTGCCTTGTAGTGTTGTTATTATAGTATTTGTTTAGTTGTAATTTTTTTTTGTTGATTAGCTATTGGTTGTATATAGTATTTGTTTAGTTGTAATTTTTTGGTTGATTAGGTATTGGTTGTATAGACAAATTGCATTCCAATAATTGAAAATTTAATTTTTTAAGAGTGTTGAAATGTCTTAGGTAAATAAAATTGAAATCTCAAAAACAATCTAATGGTAAAAATAAAATAGGACTAAAAGATTTCCTAACTATAAAACTAAACTTTTACAAAGTCTATTAAATAACACAAATATTTTCTTAAAATGTAATAATACTAATACTTTATAATTTAAAATGCATTAAAATATTGTAAGTTTGAAGAATAAAATAAAAAATGTAATAATATGGCAAAATATTTTTTGTGATAATGTAGATTTTTAATTTTTGACTAAATAAAATTGAAATCCTAGATTTTTAACTCTTGACTAAATGAAATTGAAATCCCAAAAATAATCTAATTTCATAAAATAAAATGTGTAGAAGCCTAACCCTAACTTATTGATAGATTTGAAATGTCTACCTAAAATATTAAAATGTAATAATATTGAATAACATTACAATTTAAAATGCATTAAAATATTGTATGTTTGAAGAATAATTACATAATATAATAACAATGTGGATAGATTTGAAATGTCTACCTAATATATTAAAATGTAATAATATTGAATACTATTACAATTTAAAATGCATTAAAATATTGTAAGTTTGAAGAATAATTACATAATATAATAACAAAAACATATTCATATTTACATCACTACAGTATTTTATCTTAGTCACTTAATTTTTTATTTAAGTAATAATAGTTAGTACTTTTAGACAACATGATTTTAATTATTTTAATTAATATAATATTATGGTTTAGTAATAATTTTGGGTGCATTCATTTAATAAAAGAATGTAGTTTAGCTCCATTTAATTAGACATCAATGTTAAGATCAAATGAATAGTTAAGAAATATTTTAGTGAAATTAGGTTATTTATGTGTAGAACCCTAAAGTATAGTAATAATACTAATACTTTTATAATTTAAAATGCATTAAAATATTGTAAGTTTGAAGAATAAAATAAAAAATATAATTAAATTCATAATACTATAGATTTTAAAGTTTTGACTAAATAAAATAAACAATCTAATTACATAAAATAAAATCTGTAGAACACTAAAAACTAAATTAAAATTATATTACTTTTAGCTAATTAAGCAAAAAATTAATCGCCATCCATTTAGGCATGACTTAACTAGTGGAAGACAAAATTTGTGTTCATAATTTGTTTACTTGCCACGTACTCTCTTCAAATCAAAATTCTCTCCGCATTTATAGTTTTTTGTTGCACTCTCTCGATAAACCGACAATCCGCAGAGAAGAGGTCATTTTTTTCAGCCAATGACAATACAGATAAATCATTTCTAAATAATTTTTTGTTAAAAATTTATCATGTTCACATAGGAAAAGTACAAATTTAAATCAAATTTGTCCGACAAGAAAAATAATCCTATCTTTTGATTGGTTTGCAATCAATAGATTAACAACTAGATAAGTTAAACTCATTGCAATAGTACCAGTCGAAGGCAGGTACTAAAAATATTTAGGAGAATAAGACCATCAATCAATTAACCAATAGAAATGTATCTCGTAAATCCAAATCAAATTGTAGATAAAAAAATTATTTAATATTTTTTAAAAAAATTGCATTTTTAGGAAAATTTAATATAAATTTATATAAGAAAAAAATGTTTTTGATTAACCTCTTTAAAAATAATAATTAAAGTATTATTATTGATATTTGAAATAAGAATTTTATAATTAATATATATAATGAATAAAAATTAAATAATAATATAAATATTACATAAAATAATATATTAATATTTAATATATATAATATTTCAATATTTAATATTTATACACAAATATATATTAATGTCATTTTACTATAATATAACATAAATATAAATAGATTATAATGATAATTCTGCTAACTTAATAGACATTCTATTATTAATATATAATTAATTGTAGATTTAGTGTGTTTGTTTACTCAAAATAATATTTCCACAAAATCCATTCTTAATAGATCAAATTTTGAGTCAATCATAACACAAATAAATGATTTTGGGAATAATGTTTGTTAAAATTTTCTCATATAAATTTAGGAAAACTTAAAAGTTGTTCAACATGAAAAATAATACTCTATTTTGATTGGTTTACTCTAGATAGAAAAATCACTAGATAAAAAAAAAGCTCATTGCAACAATCAACTTTTGTTTTAAGTTAAAATAGGTTTCTAAATTTAAGGCCAAGTGTCCTTTTAATTAAGTTTTTCTTTTTCATATATATATATATAAACTTTTGCTTATGTTTGCTTTAACTAATGTTATTTTTACATTAACTTTTGTCTAGGTGGGATGTTTTTAAATTCAAATGGATTGTATTTTTTTCAAGTTTAAAGGAGATTATAGTTTAAGAGAGTCCATTTTCTATTATTATTTTTGTTTTAGCTAATTATTATTATTTTTAAATAATTTATATATGAGATTTTATAAGGTTTTCTATAAGTTAAAACTAAAAAGGAAATATTAAATGAGTAGTCTTTCACAAAACCAATTAATTAGTTGATAAAATAATCCTTAAAAAGTATCACAAGGAACTATCAATTCATACAAGAAGGTTGGGTAGAGGATGGCATGCCCACAAAAAAACACTAAAATAACTAAAATAGAACACCTTGTAAAGGAAATGATAGAGAAAAGCCAAAGAAAACTAATACGAGGGAGTAACTCCCCACTTGTTAACACCACTATAGCAATTGGGAGAAGCACTAGATTGCACCATTAAGGCCACCCAAACATTCTTTCCTGGGCCAAAAGACTAATTAGCCAATTGTGGGAATTAGACACTATGAATGACTTTGAATCTCTCGGCAACAAAAAGGAGAGAGCTATCACAAAGAAGAGTGAGGGTGTAGATGCTTATGACTTCCAAACTACCATTCTAGTGAGTGACAAGTAGGTTTTCCTTCACCTTGTGGATGTCCAAATAGAAATTTTTTACATCTTGGAGTTACCAATTAATTGCAAGAAGCTCCTTGTTTAGAACCCTAAACTCTCCTTGAGAACCGACTTTCAATAAGGCACAACCCATCAAAAGAGATGACATGGATGCAATGGACATGGGCACCCTTTGAGATGAGGAACTTGCATAGCCACTCCTTGATCACAATATCTAAAACAAACTACCTCCAAATGGGCCATAAACTCTACATGAATGGATGTCTTGCTATGTAGCTTCCTAGAGTTGTCAAAGCCTTCATCACCCAACACACTCTTCACCAACTCCAACAAGCCTAAGTATGTGCAATCAAAGGTTAATTTTAAACAACTATTAAAAACAACCCCATTAAAGGGATCATAATGCAAGAAATAATAAAGACCACCCACCAAGGCTACCAAACTAAGCAAAACAAACTCAAGCATAAAGCAATTGAAACACCACCACATAGCTAATGAGACTTGAGCAAAGTGAGGCTAGAAGATATAGCCATTCCCATGAGCCACTAATGATTTACCTTGGGAGGACTGCCTACAACCAACCATCATATACCTGCAACAAACCATAAATATCATAGATACCCCATCACCATGCCTAAGATTGGCCAAATCCAGGAACTCATACAAAATCAAATTTGAAGTAACACTACCTATCATAGTTAAATTCATACCTTTTTCATCAATAACAAAATACATATTTATTCTAATTATTTCATTATATTTTTATATTTAATCAAATATAATTTTTTATTCAACTTTTTAGTTAAAATAATTTACTCATTTATTTATTTATATTTATTTACTCTAAATATTTATATAAAGTAAATTTTTCTTATAGAGATATTTATTAATGAAAAAAATCTTGTTTAATTCAAATATTTCATATTTTTTGATTAACGGGAGATAAGGACCGCAAAAGAGTGTTTCTGCTGCACGGGCTAGGGGAAACCCTAGCCGCGGTTTTTCTCTGATAGGTTTCTGTATTCGTACAAATTGAGGGGTTGCTTGTGGTTCTTGGTGACTGGGGTGGGGGCGGTTATTTCTTGCATGGCGTCATTCTGGTGACCTTGTTCTTTGCTTTTTTCTTTCTAGTTTTCCCCTCTTGTGGTTGCATGGAGGGGTTTCTTCTTGCTGAGTGAAGATCCCTGATCTTCTTTGTGTTTGCCAGCTTTTGTGCTCAGGGATTTGGGCATTGTGGATCCCCGTCCTTGCTTTTTGATTCTCATTTCTCCTAGCTGGGTTTTGAGATGGAGAAAGGTGGTGTAGTCCCAACTCTGGAGATCGTCGAAGACATGGATATGGTAGATATATCTCCCTCCTTGCATGCAAGGACTTTGGAGCAACTAGGGAAATTGTCAGCTGGTGTGGGTTATGCGTCTTGGAGTGGCTTACCCAGAATCAAGAAAGTAAATGGTTGTTTGGAGAGAAGTCAAGAGCATCCTGTCTTGATGATCCAGTCAGATTCAGTCTTAGAGGATGTAGAGTACCTAAGCAATCATGCCCTATTTTGTAAGTTTGTGGGCCTTCGTCTTTTGTTGCCAGCTCTAGAGTCTTGGACTCGGCGGGTCTGGAACCCCGAAGGTGATATGGAGTTAATGATGGCTGCAAACAATTATTTCTTGGTTGTGTTTACGTGCATGGCAGATAGAAATAGGGCTTTTGAAGGTGGTCCTTATTTCTTCAATCATGTTGGGTTGTTCATGAAACCCTAGCATGTGGGGTTCAACTCGACTGAGGAGCTCCCTACAAAGGTCCCCATTTGGGTTTGTCTTCCTAGGCTTCCACTCGAGTTTTGGAGGAACAACATTCTACATATGATTACTCTTTTGCTTGGTAAGTCGGTTGGCTCGGCTCAACAAACTCTAGACCGAAAGGTAATTTCTTATGCCCGAATCTGTGTGGAAATTAATTTAAATAACCCTTTGACAATTTATGTGGAAATTTCTCTTAGATCCTCTTCTTGGATCCAATAGCTTGACTATGAAACCCTTCCTTTTAGATGTCAGCTATGTCGTGAGTATGGGCATCTGCAAAGGAAATGCCCTTGTTTCTCTCAGGCGCCGACTGTAGCTAATGCTTCTTCCAACTTTAGTCCTGAGAATGATAAAGGAAAGGCTCCTTTGGTTGTTGGGGTTGCAGATAAGGAGGTACTTATTTCGGTTAAGCCCCGTAATAGGGGGAGAAGACTGAAGTGAACCCTCAAGGATGGACAAATTGATGGGTCCTTTAATCAATTTGATGCTTTGGAGGATTTAGTTCAGGAAGAGGAATTCCAGTGAAGATGCCTTTGGGGGGTGGATCTGTAGAAGTGGCCTTTTCGAAAGACAGAGAAATGATTCTCTAAATTTGCCTTTGGTGGGTGTACAGGACTGTCAGCCGACTATAGAGTCATCCTCCCAACTGTTGATTGGTCCTGATCCAGATGGGGCTTTAGTAATAAAAGATGTGGGTGATTTGGCCAATCCAGTTCCTTCACAAGTGAAGGAGCCTTTGGTTTTAGGTACAAGTAGTGGAACCGCATGCGTGCCTTGGGTCTACAACCAAAACCCCTTAAAAAGGGGCCTTTGGAGAAATCATCTAAGGTGGGTTGCAAGAAGGACCATGAGAAGGTAAATCTAATTGGGAAGACTCTTATGGATGTTGGGTTGGTGAAGACCATTGATTCCCATTTCTCCCAGCCTCTTAAATGATAGTTATTTCATGGAATGTGAGGGGTATGAATAGCATCCCTAGACAAAAGACTATTCATGAGATGATTGGTACTTATTCTCCTTATATTGTCTTTCTTCAAAAGACTGAGTTGACTATGGATGATTTGTTGAATAGAGCTCCCAGTAACTGGGCCCGTGGTTTATGTTAGGGTGTAGGGGCTTATGGCAATTCTGGTGGTGTAGCCTGTTTTTGGAATCCAAGGAACGTTGTTCGTCTTTGGTGGGTCTCGAGTTGCTCTTCTATTTCTTTGGATGCCTCTAGTTTAGACTCCGGTGAAATCTATCTTTTCACTAATGTTTATGCTCCTACTAATCTCCTAGGTAAATCACAGCTTTGCTTGCATGTGCATTACATTCGGTCACTTTCTCCCCTGCTTCCTTGGGTTGTGGTAGGTGACTTTAACACTATTAATTGCTTGGGGGAAAAAAGAGGTGGCATTGCTAGGCTTGACCCTTCTGCGTATCTCTTAAGGGACAACATAGATCTTTTACATTCAATTGATGTGAAGTTGAGTAATGGTATCTTCACTTGGAGCAATAGAAGATATGGTGAAAGTGTTATTTCTGAGAGACTTGACAGATTCTTAGTCTCATGTTATTAGATTGGGGATAGGTGGACTACCACCTCTGAGATTTTGGATTGGAAGGGTTCGGACCACGAGCTGATTAAATTTTCAACAGTTCCCTTCAGTGCTCCTAAGAACCCCTCTTTTAAGTTTCAACTTATGTTGTTGAGAGATCCTTCTCTCTAGGACTTAATGGTTGATTGGTGGCATAAAGGGATGCTTGCTCATGGCAAGGCTATGTATTCTTTTGACAAAGGACTACAATATGTGAAGTATAGGCTCAAGAACTAGAATAGGCAGTGCTTTGGTAATCTACACCACAATAAAATGACAACTCAAGCTCGATTGGACATTATCACCCACCAAATTCGAGATCAAGGTCTTATTAAAGATTGGAGTAGATAGGAGTCTACATCAACTAAGACGTTGGAGGAATGGGAGTTGTAGGAGGATATTTTTTGAAAGAAAAAATCTCGTATTGATTGGCTATAGAAATACTTCATTTTTTCATAACTCAATTAAAACTAGAAGGAACGGTAATCTTATTACCTCTCTTGTGTCTCCAGAGGGAACTCAGCTCTCTTCTTTGGGTGAGATTTTTGGAGAGGCTTCTCGATTCTTTTCAGCTCTATTTACTAAAGATTCTCCTCCTGCTAGAGAAGATGAATCATATTCTTCATTGTATTCCCTTGCTAGTTTCCAATAAGATGAATGCAACCCTCATGCTTCCCATCTCGCTGTGGGAATTGGAGATGGTGGTGTTCCAAATGAAAAAAGGTAAAGCTCTAGGACCTAATGGTTTTCCTATAGAATTCTTTTAGGAGTTTTGGGAAATTATCAAGTTGGATCTTCTAGAGGTGGTGCAGGAGTCTCAAGGAAATAAGAAAATGTTAAGGGCCTTGAATTCTACTTTTCTAGCTCCTATTCCTAAAAAGGAAGGTGCTAATTGTCTAGCTCAATTCAGGGTCATTGCTCTCTATAATGTGATCTACAAAATTATTACCAAATTGATTGCAGAAAGGCTTAAGCCTTGGCTCAACTCTTTGATCTCTATGAAGCAAGGTGGATTTGTTTCTGGTAGACAAATTCTAGATGGGATTGTGATTGCTACTGAAGCCATTCATTCCATGGCGACCTCTGAGGAAAAAGCCATGTTCATCAAGCTTGATATGACAAAAGCTTATGATAGGGTCAAACGAGCCTTCCTGCAAAAAGTTCTTTTGGCTTTTGGATTTGGCAGGGAGTGGGTGGATTGGGTGATGAGTTGTGTGACTTCTACTTCCTTTTTTGTTCTTATCAATGGGGAGCCTTCTGAATTATTTGAAGCCTCCAGAGGTCTTCATCAAGGGGATCCCTTATCTCCTTACTTGTTCATTATTATGGAGGAAGGATTGGGCAGACTTCTCAAGTTGTGGGTTAAACAAGGGTTGATTCAGGGATGGAGTTGGAGTAATAGTATGGCTCCTCACTCTCATCTTCAGTTTGTGGATGATACTGCCTTGATGGGCATGGCCAGAATTAATGAAGTTGTTAATTTTTAAAAAAAACTTTAGATACCTATTTGGCTGCCTATGGACAAAAGATTAATGAGGATAAGTCTTCTATCTTCTTCTTCAATACCCCTCGGCTTATTCAAAGCAGGATTGCTTAGATTCTTTGCTTTCAGATTGGTTCTCTTCCTTTGAATTATCTTGGGATTCCTATTGCTATGGGATCTTAATGTAGAGAGATATGGTGGGATGTTCTGGACAAGTTCTGCAAGAGGGTAAGCCATTGGACTTGTAGATGGCTCTCATCGACTAGGCGAGTGACACTTTTGAAGTTGGTGGTTCAGGCCCTCCATGTTTACAAGCGCTTTGTGCAAGTTGCTCCCTTGAGTTTCATTAAGGAGTTTGATGCCCCTGCCAGACAATTTCTTTGGGTAGGCAATTTGTCCTCTTTGAAGTGGAGTCTAGTTAAGTGGGATTCTATTTGCAGGTCGAAGCAAGAGGGAGGCCTTGGGCTCAAGCCTGCAGGTTTGAATGGTCAGGTCTTAGCTACCAAATTGCATTGGAGATGGTGCACCTGCCAGGACTAGGATTGTGCTAGAATTCTCACTCACAAGTACCTTCATGGGGTGGACCCCTTTGATGTGCCCCGATATAGTCTTTTGGGGAAGGGATCTATGGTTTGGGATACCCTCAAAAGAGGGGCGAAGCTTAACAAGGATGGCATTTTCTAGATTTGTAATGGAGGCTCTGAGGTTCTTTTCTAGTATGATTCTTGGGATGGTTACCCCCTATCTTAACTATGTTCCCTCATTTGCAAACCCTTTGCAATAGTTTGCTTGAAGCTGGTTGGAACAAGGTGGCAGACTTTAAGTCTATTTAGGTTTTAGGTCAAGTGGAGGTAATGTGGTGGAAGGAACCTCATGAGTGGCTGTTGGGTGATAATGATGAGGATCGACAAGAGCTTGCTAGAATTTTGGCTGGGAGAATGTGTAACTCTCTTAGAGGGAGGGATGTCCTAGCATGGGGCCCTGATCCGTTCAAGGAAAATTCTTGGTCGCTTCGGGTTACTTGGAGTTGGATAGAAAGTTGCACAGGTAGGTTGGTGTTCCTTGGTGGAAAAAGGTTTAATAAATTTTCTTGGCCCAAGTGTAATTTCTTTGCTTGGCTGGTTGTCCAAAATAGGTTCCTTACCTAGGAGAATTTGAGGAAGACAGGCTTCCAAGGCCCTTCTATCTATGTGCTTTGTCACAACATTGAAGAATGTGCTTCACATCTCTTTTTCCAGTGCCCTTTCTCTCGAGAGCTTTGGCACCGTTGGTGGGGTGTGGAATCATGTGTGCATTCATGCCACTTCCCTGGTTGAATTATGGGAAAGTTTGGGTAGGCCTCCCACTCAGACCTCATTTCTCCAGATTGTGTGGACTATTGGGCATATTTTCATTATTTTGCATCTTTGGTTGGAAAGGAATAGGAGGCTATTTCAGGATGTGAGGTTGGGGGTGGTTCAACTATGGCAAAAGATTTGTAGCGGGATCTAGGAGACTACTTCGGCAAAATGTGGTCTCTCGGTTAGCGTGGATCCTAACAATATGGCTATTAATATGAGTCTAAATTTGGTGGACAGTGGTTCTAGTTTTTTGGCTGGTAGAAGACCTCGGCAGGCCAAACAGAAGATTCATCGGGAGGATCAGTGGCACCCTCCTCCCCAAGGAATTCTGAAGGTTAATTCTGATGGGTATTCTAGAGGGAATCCTAGACATGCGGGTATAGGGGGTATTGGTAGAGATAGTGTTGGGGTTGTGTTTTTCTTCTCTACTTATAAAGGGCTTCATACTAACAACTTTATGGAAGCCCTTTCTATTCTTTGTGTTGTTGAACAGGGTTGCTCCTTTGGTTGGAAAAAAATCATCTATGAATCTGATTCACAGATTATGGTGGATATGCTGAAGGAGCAAAGGGTGGATAGAGCTATAATTGGTAGCTGGCCATTGTGGTTAAGTAGATATTGGATATTTGCTGCTCTTTGGATTATGTTTCCTTTTGCCATATTCCTCGTGAGTGGAATAGAGTGGCGGATTGTCTAGCTAAGTGGGCCTTAAAGCATATGGAGAGATGGGATGTTGGAGATTGGGATCTTTTGTCACCAGAGCATACTTTGGTTTTAGAAAAGTTAATTATAGAGGACAGAAATAGGTAGTTGGCTTTCTTGGGGTTCCTAGTGGGACTCTTGTTGGCTATTTGTGGGCCTGGGGCCTTTTGCTTTGTATTCTTTCTTTGCAGTTCAATAAAATTTTACCCCCTCTTTTTCAAAAAAAAAATCTTATTTTTCAAATTTAAGTTGGTCCTTTATGTTTCTTTTATTTATGACTTTTTAAAATCATTTTATTCATTCTATTTTACTTTAAGTGTGAGGACATTAGTATGATTTTTTCCTTACTCCATTATATATATATATAACCAAAAAGAGAATTGATTCCAAGGAAGGAATCGACACAAATATCTTTAAAAAAACAAGATAAACAACAATACAAACAACAGTATCTAGTAGAGAGATCAAAACACAAGACACTAGCAATAGGGATCACATAGACCTTAAGAGAACTGACCATGCCCTAGAGACTGGACACGACATCTCTTTCTTCAGAAATGAAGTGCAACTTAACCAACATAGAGTCTAAATTAGCACTAGAGTCCTCAATAACACTCTTTCCCTTCTTAGTTTTTTACTCCATCTTATTAAAATGGTGGAGCAAATACAAATTTACACCATAATTTCACAGCAGCAATAATAAAAGCATAAAATAATATATTGTATTTCATGGTGATATTACATTTGAGTGCATTGGCTTATAAAGCCACATATTCCCATATGAAACCTACTTACAGGAATAACTCCCAGGAAACTAACAAACTAACTATTGCTTTATTTACTACCATTTATTTATTTATATCTAACTATAAACTAACTATTATATATGTAAACCTTATTATTATTCTAACACCCCCCTTAAGGTTTACATGTAATAAAACCAGCATTCCCCCCTTTATTACATTATCTCGAACAAAGGACATAACATTGCAAGGACCGAACATAGCAACCCTTCTAGAGACTTTGATGAAGCACCTTCACCAATCCTCCTCGCTCACCCAGGAAACACCAGACTGACACCATCGATCTCTTGAGTGTAAAACCTACAAACATCTACACAACATGAGAGAACATAAAGTGTTCCCAACCTCCTTGCACAATGAGACAACAAATTTCCTCTGAAAGTCCACATCTCCTCCAAGTGTGTCAAAATGCCTCCTCAAGTGTTGCACATGAGAGAACAACTCTCCTTTGAGAGTCCACATCTCCTCCGAGTGTGTCAATATCCCTCCTCTAATGATGTGGAAACAATCCCTCCTCTGTTGTACAAAACCACTGTGAATACACTAATCCCACCTGTTTTAGAGATTACACTATCCACAAACTGAGTAAATGCAGATACACTAACTCCACCTATTTCAAAAGTTACACTATCCACACATACTGCAACAACCGCCAAGCCCCCCCTCACTCCATCAAGGGACACAAATAGAAAAAGGGTGCTCCTCATGCAATGAATCATCCATGAGCGAGAAGCTAGCTTGAGATGATGAAAAACCTCCTGCCTCTGGTGCCTCTTGCCTCCAATTTGACCTTGTTTTAACTTCTAATAAATATATTCCTCCTCACTATCAAGTTGTGAAGATTCTCCCTTATGCATTGAAAAGTCACATTTTTCTTCCTCAGCTTCAACAACAGTCAAAGCATTGTTTGTTTTTATCTTGCCACCAATAAGATCTTTAGCACGCTTAATACAATTCATTTGGACATGTCCACTCTTCTGAAAATAATAGTTCATTTGAACCCTTTCCTTGTTGAAATGTTACATTTCTTCTTAACGAGCAAAGCAGTTTCCTTAGTAATTGAATGACCCTTAGTAACTCTACTTTCTTCATCAATCAAAGAATAGATCACTATTTCCAAACTGGGATTAATTTTGTTTAGTGTAAAAACAATATGATCAAAACTTGAAGGCATGCTATTCAATAAGATTGCTTTATCATCATCATCATCAACTGTAGCTTGTACACCTGCAAGTTGATTAAGAAGTGAGCGAAATGTACTAATATTCTGTACAACACTTTCACCCTCTTTCATCTTTAGCCCAAAAAGTTTTTGTTTGAGTGTCATCTTGGCGCTTGAAGTTTGTGAGCCAAATAAGGAATTAAGACCATCCCATATGTTCTTTGAAGTTTTTGAAAGATCAATATGATGCAAATATGCATCAGATAGCCCAAGACCAATCAATGTCGTGGCTTTACGATCTTTTGATACCCATTTCACTGCTTCATCAACATCTTGTGGTTTTTTGATAGTTCCACTCACAATATCCCACAAATCTTTTTCTATTAAAACAAGTTGTACCTTGACTTGCCATGTATGAAATTCATGACCCTCAAATTTAGGAAGAACATATGATTTCTCCATTAAAAACTTATATCTCCCAAAAAAATATATATTCAAAATTCCAAGAAAAATACTTATTTCTCCACAAAAGACCAAAATATTTTCAATTTTACAAAAATTAAAAGTTCAACCCTTATTACTCCAATGCATGTAATTTTTGTTTCAATATTTAGCCCATATTTGTATTCTCGTCATATTTACACATCCAAAACACTTCAAAATTCTTTAATTATTTTGAAAAAAAAAATCCAAATCCACTACTTATCTCTCAGAGAAACTCCACTACTTATCTCTCATTTTCTTTTTAATTTATACAAATCACTTTTCTTTAAAAAAAATACTCCTTTAAAGTATAAAAAAAAGCTCTCCCTTTTCAATCTTTTTTTTTTTTTTAAAACTCTTTTTACTCTTCCTTATTCGAGGAAATTTTAACTTCTTTCACTCCTTTTTAAGAAAATAAAAACACCACGTAGCCTTTTCAAATGAACTTCAAAATGGATTTTATTTTAAACTTTTTGTTTTCTTACCTTCTCATGCCATTCTTCAAGCCTTCTTTTTTTCAACGTTTTTCTTTTATTTTTATGAGACTCTGTAGATGCACTCCAAGTTTGAGCATTTGGGAAGAGCCGTTGGAGGAAGGAACCGCAAGCATGTAAACACCAGAAAATCTTCTCTTCACTGCTTACAGAAAATAAATGTACGTCTTTCCGTATGTGCTTTATCTTAACACTGCAGCATTTGTTGTGTATTCTCAATGACCAACTATGCATTCAAATCACGTCACTGTAGCAACATCGATTAATCTTCAACCTGACCATATTCAGACATTTATCTTCTTCCAAAAACTATCTATCAATGGGACTTCACAGGCACAAAAATGGTTTATGCTCTGATACCATATTAAAATGGTGGAGCAAATACAAATTTACACCATAATTTCACAGCAGCAATAATAAAAACATAAAATAATATATTGTATTTCACAGTGACCGTATGAAACCTACTTACGGGAATAACTCCCAGCAAACTAACAAACTAACTATTGCTTTATTTACTAACATTCATTTATTTATATCTAACTATAAACTAACTATTATATATGTAAACCTTATTATTATTTTAACACATCTTTTTCTTTTTGCAGGAGCTTGAGGTTGTTATTAGTACATTTGAGGTTATATATATATATATATAAGTGTAAATAAAGACATTACATAACTAGTTAACTTCTAACTCATATAGGATAGTCCTATTCACACTAGTTAAGTCCACACTTGGGGACTTTTTCCTTTTTGTCTCACTTCATAAAGACTTTATACATGTCCTCACACCTGTTCCAAAAATAGAACACAACCCCTACTTAGATAATTTTTAGTTCTTAGATTATTAGTTTTTAATCTAGAGTCAAACTTGAAGGCACATAAATGCCCTGGATCAACTTCACCATGTAGATTTGACCCTCGTGTTCAAAGTTGAAATTTCACCCTATGCCCAAGCCAACTCAATATCAACTAGTCATTATGTGTTCACTCCCATGCCAAAAACTTTTGAATAGTGTGCCTAGGCCATGTACAAAAGGACATCACCCTTAGGTTATTATAGAGTCATCACTTAACATCAATTATCACTCTTTACCATCTAGAATCACTTGCTTCTAGCATCATGCTTCTCAAAATCACACTTGCCCCTTCATAGCATGTAATGTCCCCTTCTAGATTTGCCCTAGATTAAACCCTACAATCACAATTATGATACATTAGGGTTAAGGAGATGACTTACAAGTAGTTATTTCTTCATTATGCTCTTGAATAGAACTCCTGCAATCATCACATAGAGAACACAAGTACAATATATATACATATAAACTAATGCCATTGTTAGGGTTAGCTGCAAATATATCAAACTCATAATACAATTCCAACACTATCGAGATAGGGACATGATAGGTTTGACCCACCCAACCCATACTAAGCCCAAGAGCGGAACTTTGGCCCTCCTGGCTTTGGTGGCAAGACTTAGACATCCACCAAAGTGGGGTACTTAGCAGAATGCTAGTCTTACTTCCCTAACCATGCCTTATCAATTATAATTAATAACTCATCATGGTAGGAATGGTACGGGGATCATAGCGGAGTTCTCAGTTTATCCAATCTAAGCCCAAGAGCAGGACTTTGACTCTCTTGGCCTTGATGGCAGGGCTTTGACATCCATCCAAGGTGGGGTACTCAAATGGAAACCTTATACCCTCTTACCTATATCTCCTTCCCTTCCTCCATGATGAAGTTCCATATATTTTATATCTAAAAGATATTAAATGCATAATAAAACAATATCATATACTGTATTATTATCTCGTATTCTATACATGATTCATTATACATAAGTAATGTAAATTGCAAGGGATATTAATTCTTGATTGCAACTATATTATCAAACTTACAAATTATTATTAATATATGTTACTCTGATTCTAAGTTCTTTGGCTACTGCTCTTTCTACAGATCTGACTGAATCTCTGAATACTACAGTCTTCCTTTTATCTCTTACTTCTAATACTTTTAATATTTTATAATGTCTTCTTCTCTGTATTGAATACTATAATATCTCTGCTGCTTCCCCCTCTGAAATGCCCCTCAACAATGATATATATATCTCATGTTTGAATGAATGCATCACTTACAAGGGTAGCGTCCTTCCACCAAATTGCATCTCTTAATAAATGGTTTGTTTATCCTTATGGAGTGCTGCATTAATTCTGATTATTTTCTTAAACAAATCACTGCTGAGGAGACGCTTTGTCTTATGTGTTAGATAATAATAATATTATGATATAAATAATTGTTGATAGGTATTGATGCATATATTCAATCGGGTTTATGACATTTCACCCTATGCCCAAGCCAACTCAATATCAACTAGTCGTTATGTGTTCACTCCCATGCCAAAAACTTTTGAATAGTGTGCCTAGGCCATGTACAAAAGGACATCACCCCTAGGTTATTATAGAGTCATCACTTAACATCAATTATCACTCTTTACCATCTAGAATCACTTGCTTCTAGCATCATGCTTCTCAAAATCACACTTGCCCCTTCATAGCACCACTCTTCTATTAGTTATTCTAATTGCATCACCTCTTTATCAACAAATTTTAGAACCCTAGTTCTTACACTAAGTCATTACATCACCCTTTTTATACTTTACTCAAGAAGCAAGTTTCACACACTACCACAACCACATAATTATTATTTTCATTATTTCTTGTTGTCTTCAAACGTTATCAGAAACTATTAAATTGGATCAATGGGCTTGATCAAGGAGAATATCCTTACAAAGTAAGCTCCAAAATTTGTTCATCAACATCGTTAGTTTTTATTATAGGTCCAAACATTCAAGGCACATATTTATTCACAAGTGTTGGAGGTTTGTAGGCATCAAGGTCAAATCTGCAATCAAAGACCATTTTTGCAAGTTAAAGATCAAATTCATGGGTGTAAAGATCACTTATGCAACACAAATGTGACCTAAGTTGGTACTCAATTACAAAACTCACAGGTTGAACAATTTTCCCAATTTGTTTATCTCATATCCAACATCAAATTTGAAGTAACACAACCTATCACAATTAAACTCATACCTTTTTCATCAATAAAAAATACATATTTATTCTTATTATTTCATTCTATTTTTATATTTAATCAAATATAATTTTTTATTCAACTTTTTAGTTAAAATAATTTACTCATTTATTTATTTATATTTATTTACTCTAAATATTTATATAAAGTAAATTTTCCTTATAAAGATATATTTATTAATGAAAAAATGAAAAAATCTTGTTTAATTCAAATATTTCATATTTTTCAAATTTAAGTTGGTCCTTTTATGTTTCTTTTATTTATGACTTTTTAAAATTATTTTATTCATTCTAATTTACTCTAAGTACCAGGACAATAGTATGATTTTTTCCTTCTTCCATTATATATATAGACATTACATAACTAGTTAGCTTCTAGCTCATCTAGGATAGTCCTTTTCACACTAGTTAAGTCCACACTTGGGGACTTTTTCCTTTTTGTCTCACTTCATATAGACTTTACACACACACACACACAAAGACATTACATAACTAGTTAGCTTCTAGCTCATCTAGGATAGTCCTATTCACACTAGTTAAGTCCACACTTGGGGACTTCTTCCTTTTTGTCTCACTTCATAGAGACTTTACACATGTCCTCATACTTATCCCAAATGTTCTACCATGTGTCACCTTTTTAGAAGGTTAGTCAAAGGTTTATTCCCACCTTCCTACTTCCTCCTTGTCCTTGTCCTACTTATACAAAGAGTTGATTGTAATATTTCATTCATAAAATCCTCCTTGTCCTTGTCCTTGTCCTTGTCCTACTTATACAAAGAGTTCATTGTAATATTTCATTCACTTTTTATGATAGGCATTTTGGCTTTGTTGTGCTCATATTCATTGTGGAAGTAATCTTGGATATTGCATTTAGATATTGGATACTTCAACATGGTATTAGAGCCATGAATTGCAAATCCCTTCCATTTTTTGGGTGAATCTCACACATAGCCCTATAAAAAGTGTCTTGTGGAGCCAAATAAAACTCATCATTGAATCTAGAAGACCTGAGAAAACGTAAAATAAAAAGGACCTGTATGTCTTGTAGAAGTCTACCTATTATACGAGCATATCTTATTGCCCCTCATCCTCCCACATATTCCAAACCCTCTCCTGGCTCCTCTTCCCGATCCACCCTAGATTCCCACATTTCCTAATATCCTCGGATCCCCACAATCCACATACAACCCCTTACCCCATTCTATGTAGGTCCAATATGGACCTAGACATGTCTTATTCCCCCTTGTAGACCCGCATGTCCCAATACTCTCCATTTCCCTGCATCGCCAGCACATCTATGAAGGGAAATACATGATTGCGAAGCTTCATCCATGATATGGATATATCTTGTTGGTCCTCATCCTACTGCAATTCCTATTGCCCCTCAACCTCCGCATGTTCTGACCTAGCTCAGATTTCTACTAAACCTAGAATTGAAGAAAACATAAAAAAGAAGAATGTGAGATTTTCCATGCATCTCGACCCCCCACGAGCTTCCACAAAAGGTGAAAAGTGCTAAAAGGAAGGTGCAGAACATTCCAAACGAACCCCATCTCCTACCAGGGTGCCATTAATGTCGATTCAAAGGAAAATTTTGGTGGTTGGAACAATGTTTAGAGCTTTAATGCTATGAGTACTCAGGGTGGATAAAGTTTCCAACAACCTATACTTTTGCAGGTCCATCCAAGGTTGGATTAATAGCTAAGGGCATGGGCGACCCTCTAGATTCACGAATTTCTTGATAGAGCCATTGGGTTAAATTTATTGCAGCATGGGTGACTTGCAAAGGTTGTTAACCACATTTTCTCACACCTAGGGCTGTAAAAATGAAAATGTAAATGCTATATGCATGAAAGAAAGATGTATTTTAGGTTGGTTATTCCTTGGGTCATCACACAGGCAGAGTGATTCGTTTGCAGGCTCAAGGCTTATATCTATTCCAAGAACTGAGTGGATTTGACAAACCGTGTCTTCCTTAGGCCTCTCATGTCTCCATTATTAGTTTGAATATGAATGGAAACCAATTATTTTGTGCCTTTCCTCATCTTTATTCAATCATTCTTCTTTTCTAATGGTTGTTTAGCCTTTATAATTAATAAAATTATTGATATTGTTGGGATATGGTGTTGTACACCATTACACATTTTTGATATATTTTATAATGTTGTAATTAAATAATTATTTAGTTGTGATGCACCTAGGTGGTGTGGTTAATCACACTATGTAATTATTTGGGTCCACTTGTATAAGTTGTATTGTAACATTGGGTTAATTATTTTATGTGTGTGGAACACATAGAGTGATTAATTATATTATTTGTATTATTTGATTTATTGGGAAAAGTTAGTACCAATAGTCAAGTGTGGGGTCAAGTGGTTTTGTGTTACCCATGGTTTTGGGGCACATGGTTTTCTCAATTTAATGTGTGAGATTATATTATAAAAGCAAGCACAAGGTTATTATTTGAGGTTGGCTGGATATTTCATTGTAAGTGAATGGAGGTTTTGTGAGAGGCTGTCATTGTATTGAGTTCTCCCCTATCAGTGCATATTGTGAATCATGGCAGGTGATGTGTGGATTCATGCTTGTACACATGGAGGATGCATTGGAGGTGCTTGATGGATTCAGAGGTATTCATGGAGGCTCATGGGTTGTATTGTAATTTCATATTGTTGAATAATACATTTGAGCGTGGATACTTTTGGAGGTTGGGTTTTCCCAAGGTATATCTTGTGTTTCCTTATTGCTTGTTCATTGATCTTTTGCATTATAGTTGTTTCTGCATCTTGTTTCTCCTATTGGGTTATGTGGAATTGGTTTAATTAGACCTGCAAATTCCTAACAGTTGGTATCAGAGCCATGTTCATGGTTGAGGGAGGTGTGAGCTCCCTGAATATGTATAACCCTTGTGTGCGTAGATTAGGTACAAAGTGGAAACCATGGCAATGCATGTAAGGATTTGGGACACTACAAGGTTTTGTGCAGGTTGTATTGCAGATTGGGGGTTCTAGGTATTGGAGATTTGTTGTGCATGTTGCAAATCGGGTGATTGGAAAATCATGGCTGAAGAGGGTTTTCAGGTTTTGGCTTGATGAGGGTTTTGAGGAGGAATTTCTACAGATGACCTCCTGGGACAAAACAGACCTCACCATTGAGTCCAGACGGACTGAGAAATGAAAATTCATATAAAATTTGCTATGGTCTGGTCACCAGAAGAAATAGCAAAAAAATGCCCCTCCCAGGTACGACCCGTCGCAATCTGCAGGAATGCTCAGTGAATAAAAAATATATATATTCCTGCACAATAAATTTCATCTATAGTTTTGGATTAAAAAAAATTAAAGCTATAGTTGAACAAAAAAAATTTCAAGATGAAAAAGATATGAAAAAAAAAAAAATTGCAGGGGGTGGGTACCACCGTACCCCCCTACGCTGTTGTTGCCGGGTACCGGCGGGTATCGCAGGTGCAGAGCCGTACGGCCCACTGGTCCCCGACCTCCCCCCCCGTCGGCTCATGTGGTAGCCCTTTAAGGGCTTTAAAATTTTAAACAAAATTTTAACATATTAAAACCTTTAAAAGGTTTTGGCGGTGGACACTTTTTTAAAACAAAAAAAAAAATCATAAAAACTTTTCAAAAGGTGCGGTGGGGTTAAAAAATTATGGTAGCAAAAAAAAACTTTTGTTTTAAAGTTTTTTAATTTTGGACTTAATAAAAATTAAAACCTCCTTTATAATGCATGGAGTTCGATGAAAAAAGGCATATTGGAAAACTTTTTAATTCCATCGATTGAAGACATGAAATTATGCCAACTTAGCGCCACTAGCATGCCCAGTCAGCAGTGATGATGTCAGCAATGACGTCATGCCACGTCATCATGGTACAGGGGCCCACTAGGGGTCTATTTTTAGCCCTAGGAGTGCCTTTTCTTCCGAGGGGCATAACTTTCACATATGGTATCACTTTTTCGACTTCTTATAAGCATCGAAAAACTCTCTTCGAGAACTACACATTGGTACAAGTTTCATGATCAGATTTTTCTGTTTGTGTCAGAATTTGGTGTTTGAAGCCCGCATTGCTCCAGCACAGTTTTATGCTCATAACTTTCCCATACGGAATTGAATTTTGGATTTCGGATAGGTGTTGGAGAGCTCTTGCAGTGTACTACAGTTTGGATCATGTAGATTTTCAGTTTGGTGTGCAGAGAGAGTTTGGTACTTGTTTGATTACTTGTAGGAACCTGAGGTTCAGAGTGCATTTACGAGTGCATTCAGATGGATTTGTTGGCACAAACTTGTGGGAGTACATATTGTTATGAGACCATCAACATAGTATAGCAGTTTTTCAGATTTGGTGCTTCCTGATACAGGTTTACAGGTGTTTTCAGAGTTACAACTTTGATGGAGATAGGTACAGGTTATCTTTTGGTTTGAGGACATGGTTGATACTCGTGTGAGACTTGGAGTCTCGTTTCAGTGGGAGTTGAGTACATGTACAACGATGACGGTGATTATGGTGTCATGGATATGCAGTTACACTTTTGCAGTGGCACGACATGATCATGTATGCGATTGACAAGTATGGGCTATGATGTTTGATTCATGATTACATGTGGTGTTGTGGTGTTGTTTTAGGGGATTGTTCTTATCTCCTGGATGCTTGATTATTTCCTTGACTATGGTATTCATTTTTGGACTTGTTGGCAAATCAAATCTAGAGTTGATTTGGTGTTTGAGTCTTGGAGTCTACAGGTTATCTTCTTTGATATCTCAGTTTTTAGTTTACTAGTGGGATGATGAGTTTGCATGTTACATCTGTTTTGGATCTACGTGTTATGTAGTTTTGTGGATTAGCTACCCCTTGGCTACAGTGGGATGACTCGGATGTGGACTATCTTTATCCACCAAATTGATTCAGTGTTTATGCAGACTTCGTTAGTTGGCCTTGTCTATGGTCATTTGTGCATTGGTATGTTGCTTTGGGAAAAGAGGATGGATGATTAGAGTGCTTGGATAGTCAGTTGTTGGGACTTGTAGCATGTTTATCATGATTTAATGGAGAGATTGGATGCATGTTCTTATGTTAGCTTTTGATAGTGATGGTTTTATCTTCTTGTTTGGAGATTTTGGTTCACTAGACCTTTTGGGAGCTATTGATGTTACAGTAGGATTCCTTGATTGGTATGGGGCTATGGATAGTCTTCATTCAGGAGATGGTTATTTTGTTGTCATGGATAGCTTAGTATCACAGTTTCAGTGGGAGCTTTGGCAACATGTTGGATTCATCATATGTGATGGATGATCTTCTATAGTGGATGTTGGTGTCATGGAGGAGCTCTTGGTTTTGAGAGTTCTTTGACATTTTTAGTTCAGGTGACATGAAATGGTTATCTTCATGAGAGTGGAGATGTTTGACATCTTGGTTGACCATGGAGGACTTCTTTGAGTCTTTGGTTAAGGTGTCGGATTATGATTTGTCAGTTTGACATGTTTACCCTTGATTTAGAGATGTTGATATTGTGTCTTGATTCTTGATATCGGTTTAGAGTTTTTGGCATGATATAGGTTCTCTTGAGACAGGATGTATGCATCATTGTATGCTTTGTTGCATGTGATCTTCTTACAAGGAGATGGTTAGATCATGATGTTATGATAGGCTTCTTGATTATGCAAATATGCAGTAGGAGCATTGACAGTGGTCTTGTTTGTTCTCTTGGTATTGAGTACTTTGATCATTTATTTGATTACTTCATGATGGTGCTATGTTGCATTTGGAGTTTGGCATGCATTGGTCAGTTACATGTGCTCATGGATACTTGGAGACTTAGGTGAGGCTAGAATTCTCTTGTGATTAGAGACACTTGTTGAGACAGTTACTCTTTGGAGGTTTCAACAGTTAGACCGAGGAGCCTTACACCTGGATATGGAGGTGAGTTCATTTTGGACATAGAGGAAATTGTTCTTGGAGAGAGTCTATGTGGCTTGGTGTATCCTGGAGGAGCATTCTCATTCCCCACTCTTGGTCTACTCGGTAGTTTATCATCTATGAGGTATTGCCCATCCTTTTAGATGTGTTTTACTTTATGTTTCATCTTCTCATAGATATGGATCTTGAGCTACAGTTATTGGTTCTGGAGGGTTCATTTGAGAGATGTTAGCATGATTATCTTCTTGTTCATATGGTTTGACTTATGATGTTTATTATGAGGAGTTTAGGAGATGTGATTGGGCTTATTCCTGGTTATGGAATGGTTACGAGTTTGATCTACCTTGAGAGGCTTACATCCATGTTGGCTACATGTTATATATGTTCATTTGATCTTATGAGATTGAATGGTTGGGTGTTGTTGAGGCTTTTCATTTGGGGTTGTAGAGGAGATCATACTTGACACAGCTTAGCACTTCAAGGTGTTTGTAGAAGGACAATATGATTTATAGGTTTTCTCTCTTTGTCTTATGGCTACTTCCTGGAGGATCATGTTGATATGGTTGGACTTCAGATAGTTGTGGTGACATGTTGTGAGAGAGTTTGTAGCAATTTATCATGCATGTGTGGATCATTGTGATTGTTCTTGATACTACATTAGCTTGTTGATTAGCCACACCTTGGTTTGAGTGTTGATTGATAGACTTGGTATGCTTTGGATCTATTTTCAGATTTGACATTACCCATGCAGTGGGAGTTCTTGGATGTATGTCTTCTTCATTGACAAGTTTTATTTATGGAGCTTGTTATTGTAGTATATGGGTTGAATATGTTGTTGGCATGAGTTTATTGATGTTGTTGATACCTATGAGGTATGGATGGTCAGATGTATTAGCATATGTTGTGGGTGCTATTTCCAGTCATGTGGGTTTTTTTTACCCTTGACAGCAGCTTGGAGACTTATTTTATCACTTGGATTTGATGCTTGTGTTCTTTGGATTGGTGCATCTTCACCTTGGCATGTTCTTTTTCTTCCATAGGTGGCACGTTGGAGGATGATAGGAGTTCTTGCTTGAGATGGTGGTCACTTTGATTTTGTTGCATGTATCTTGATGGAGCACGAGAGCATGCTGGAGATTCATGTGATTTCATGCTTGCCTATGATGATGTATTTCATGTATTGACCTTTATGCAATGTATACAACAAGTGGGAGAATGTTGGGATATGGTGTTGTACACCATTGCATATTTTTGATATATTTTATAATGTTGTAATTAAATAATTATTTAGTTGTGATATACCTAGGTGGTGTGGTTAATCACACTATGTAATTATTTGGGTCCACTTGTATAAGTTGTATTGTAACATTGGGTTAATTATTTTATGTGTGTGGGACACATAGAGTGATTAATTATATTATTTGTATTATTTGATTTATTGGGAAAAGTTAGTACCAATAGTCAAATGTGGGTCAAGTGGTTTTGTGTTACCCATGGTTTTGGGGCACATGGTTTTCTCAATGTAATGTGTGAGATTATATTATAAAAGCAAGCACAAGGTTATTATTTGAGGTTGGCTGGATATTTCATTGTAGGTGAATAGAGGTTTTGTGAGAGGTTGTCATTGTATTGAGCTCTCTCCTATAAATGCATATTGTGAAGCATGGCAGGTGATGTGTGGATTCATGCTTGTACACATGGAGGATGCATTGGAGGTGCTTGATGGATTCAGAGGTATTCATGGAGGCTCATGGATTGTATTGTAATTTCATATTGCTGAATAATATTTTTGAGCGTGGATGCTTTTGGAGGCTGGGTTTTTCCCTGCAAAGGGTTTTCCCATGGTATATCTTGTGTTTCCTTATTGCTTGTTCATTGATCTTTTGTATTATGGTTGTTTCTACATCTTGTTTCTCCTATTGGGTTATGTGGAATTGGTTTAATTAGACCTGCAAATTCGTAACAGATATTTGCCTCTCTTTACTTGTACACTACGCTCTCTTTGAAATCTGTATGCTTATCTTGTGGATGAATTTTCTATTCAAGCCTATGCTGAAGTTTTATGAGTTTGTGTAAGCTTATTTCAGATTTGGAGGTCATTGTTGTGCTATATCAAGTCCAACCAAATGAATTAAATCTAGTGCATCATCCTTTTACATTTTAGTTATCCTTCTTCCCTTTTTCTTTAGTGATGTTAGCATAGGTTTAGTTACATTTTCTTTGAACCTTCAGTTCAGAATGAGGAACCAACCTTCTCTGGAGGTCTAATCTCATCTGCAAGGTCCCACACCTTGAGATCAGCCCCATTGTTTCACTAAATTTGTTGTAGCATCAGGCTTCAACAAAAGGGTGTAAATTTAGGTGACAATAGTTTTTGATATGCCTGGTGGGACTCTCTTCTTAGAGTTAAGAGTTTGAACTAAGAATATTTGGTGTTGTTCTTTGTTTATTTGCAGTTGTGAAGGCATTCAACAAGAACCTAGTGACTCTGTTGTTCCAAGATTTGAACCAATTTGACATTTCATGCCTATAGTGCAGACAAGGGCTTCTTCAAGAGTTAACTTCCAAATTTTGAATTACCTTTAGTTGCTTCAAGGAGAAGAAATAGGTTTTCTAGGTCTCTTGTGAGAGGAAATAATAGTGTTGTATCATCTCCTCCAAGAGCCTAATCCACACCTCCTCCTGTTATATTCCAGTATTCAAAATGCTTGCATATACTGAGGATAAATTTGAATATCCCAGAAATGGCCCTGCCCAGAAATAGAGCTTTTATTGCTTTCAATGGAGGAAGCCCTCTTGATCTTGTACAATATGATGATATCCCAACTGCAGCTCTGAAAGCTATTCCTTTCTTCACTGGTGGAAATTCTACAACACACATAGAACACATTCAAGACATCGCCAGTGTATGTTCTTTTCACAATGTCACCCAAGACAATGTTACTGTGAGGCTTCCTGCTTCTTCCTTCAAGGTAAAAGCACTCCAGTCGTATAGAGGCTTATCCCTAAATTCTATTCATGATTGGTATGAGTTGGGTGATAAACTCTATCAGCACTTTGAGGACAAGAGTGACCATATGTCTCTAATGGAACAATTGAAAACCATTAAAAGATCCCCCCATGAATCTATGGTGGACTTCAATTTTAGATTTCAGAAGACTTGGGATAGGACCCCATTATTGGTGAAACCCTTCTCTGACATTGCTTTCTTGTATTATTTGAGATCCCTAAACAATGATATTGTTGTCATGATTCATTCTGGGAGGGAATGTGTTTCTAGACGCATATCACATAGCAATAAGGGTAGAAAATAGTTTAATTCAAGCTGGAAAGATTGCTCCTAGGCCTCCAATGCCATTATTCCTAGAGGCTCATGTTATTCAACCAAGTGTGGCTCCAACCCGTATGACAGTCAGTCCATCGGCTCCCCTGGTTACACCTTCTAACAAGATGCAGGAGATGGAAACCGTGATAAGCAACTTGATAAACAAGGTAGTGGCCATAAAAAGGAAAAATGCACAACCTAGTAGGCCATATCATCCCTTTAATCAAGCTTACTAGCCCAACATGAAGCCCTACCAAAATAATGTGCAAAGGAAAAATCAACCCAACTTTGCTAGGCCTCTAAATGCTATTAACCCAACTATTGCAAGCTCATTTGGAGCTCTGGTTCCCATAAAAAATAATCTGGCTCAGGATGGTGAATGATGCTATCCATGCAATCAGCCTCATAGTCAAAGCTTATGCCAAAGTGGATAGTTTAGTCAAGCTTTGATGGATCAAAATTTGCCAATAGTTTTAGAGCAACAAGCTGGATCTAGTCACAAAATTATGGGAGGACAAGAGCAAGTGCAAAATGAGTCTACATTGATGAATTAGTAGGAAGATGATTTATGTGGTGTTAATCAAGGCACAAGTCTAATAACACACAATACAAGATAAAAAAGAAGAGCAACAGAGGATGTGTCAGTACCTCTAGTTGTTCAAGCATTAACCTCTCGTGCATCTCCAGTGACTACAAAGGAAGGTGCAGTGGTCATATCTCCTTTAGTACAAGCAAATCAAACTGTTGGTAGAGTGACTCCAACACAAGGACAACATCAAACCAATCAGCAGGAAAAAATAGACACTACTGCTACAAAGACTCGTCCAAGGATTGGTTATATCCCTTTCAATGTGGTGGACTGGATGAAGATGACTACTATAAATGTCACTATGTGGGAAGCTCTGTCTACCCCAACTCAAAGGGATTTGCTACAAGAAGCCTTGAAGAGTTCCAATCAACTTGTTAATGAAACAATCAAGAGGAAAGATGTAGCAACTGTACTCAATTTATGTCAACCAAGAGAGGAGGAAAATGTGAGAATAATTAGTAAGCCACCTCCCTTATATGTTTCCTTAATCATTGGTGATAATTTATTGCATAATTGATTCCGGGGTAAATAGCTTTGTCATGCCTAAATAAGTAGTTGATCAGTTTGGCATTAAGTATGAACATGTGATTAAAGGATTAGTGCAATTAGACGGCACTACAGTCAAAATAGTAGGGATTGTTAAAGACTTAAAGATTGCCTTGCATGCATGCCCTAGCTACACTATCTTGCAAGACATTTCAATCATTGATCTCCTTGCATACTTTGGCATATGCCTATCCAAAGAATTTATAGCTAAAATAGGTGGGCAGTTATCTTCTAGTTGGTCACATATGCTATTTAGGACAAGGTATGGTACTAAGGTGACTATCAAGGCTGAACCCATATCGAAAGATCATAAAGAGCTTTATTCCCCTACTCCCATCAACATAAACTCTACAATACATGACCTAGAAGAGCACAACAACATGCATGAGGCTGCCACACCTATGGAATAAATTCCAAACATACTGCTTGATGAGTGGGGAAACAGTCTACAAATCGATCCTCTTGATCATGTAAAAGAGACAGGGTTGGGTACTTATTGTATCCATGAAGAAGATGCCATCATCCCTAACCTTATGAAATCATAAGGAGATTCAAGTGGGGTATGGCAAATGTATTTCAATGGACCTAGAAGCAAAAATGGATCAGGTGTTCGTGTTGTCCTGGTTTCACCTCAAAAGTAGAAATATTTCTCTTCTTTCCATTTCTAGTTCAGTTGCACCAATAAGGTGGCTAAGTATGAGGCCTTGATTCAAGGCATGCAATTGGTACGTAAGAGGGGAATAAAAAAATTGTAAGTATTTGGTGACAGTGAGCTAGTTGTCAACCAAATCAGAGCTCAAAGTGCCTCAAAGAATGACTTGTTGAAGTCATATAAGCATGGGGTGTGGGATATGATTGAGGACCTTGATGCCTTCAACATCCAGGTCATACCCAGGGAAAGAAATAAAGATACAGATAGGTTGGCAACACTGGGCACTCAGTTTGATATTCCCAAAAATGTCACACAAAATCCAAATCAATATATGAAGATTGTGGTAAGACCTATTGTCCCAGATAATATGACCAGCTGGAAAGTGTTTGAAAATGACCAACAAATTGTCAATTTCTTGTAAGAGGAGGCAGAGTTTTTGATAAAAAATAGTCTAAATTGCAAGAGCAATATGGTGACCAAGTGATCCGGCTGAAGACAAACAAATTACCCAAGGGATTGATTACCTTGGAGTATTTTTAATACTGATGATCAACCCAGAAAAGAAAAGATGAGCATGGTTGTTAAAAAAGAAGACTAAGAAGAGGTGGAGATTGCACAAGGTAGAGTTCTAAAACATGTCAAGGTATGTGATCAAGCTAAAAGATAAGGTTTCATTAAGCTTTGTAATGAATTTGATGATCTTATTGCTTGAGATCATAGGGATCTAAAATGTTTTGACCATGATTTAATCCAACATACTATTGATTTAGATCCCAATACAAAACTTGTTTGCCAAAAGCATAGGCCTATTAACCCTAAAATAGAACTGTTAATGAGGAACGAGCCATCCAAACTCATAGAGGCTAAAATTATCTACCCAATCAAGCACTCCTCTTGGGTGGCTAACCTAGTTCTAATTAAGAAAACTAATGGGGAAGTCAGACTATGTGTGGACTTTAGAGACTTGAATAGGGCCCCCCTTAAAACCACTATCCACTCCCATGTATAGAACAAATCCTACAAATAGTGGTTGGAGTTGAGAGGTTCTCCCTTCTTGATGACTACTCAGGCTATAATTTATTCTTGTAAATGAATCACATTAGTACAAAACAACCTTCACCAACAAGTGGGGCACTTTAGCCAAAAAAAAATGGGATTTGGGTTGACCAATGCTAGTGCAACCTTCCAAAGAGCAATGGATTTGGCCTTCAAAGACCTAATCAATGATATCATTCTAGTGTATCTTGATGATTTAATTATCTATTCCAAGCATGCAACTGACCATTTGGGTCATTTGAGAAAAGTCTTTGAGAGATGTAGAGAATATGGCATATCATTGAATCTAAAGAAGTGTGTATTTGTTGTCCCTGAAAGTAAATTATTGGGACACATAGTTTCCAGAGAAGGGTTGGCCATTGATCCTAAAAGATTAAGTGCAATCCTATCCCTTCCTCTTCCTAGTCACAAGAAGGGCTTGCAAAGATTCCTAGGAAAAATCAACTTTGTGAGGAGGTTCATACCAAACTTTGCTTCTATAGCAAAACCTCTCACCTCCATGTTAAAGAAAAATGCTACTTTCAATTGGTCTAGAGAGGGCAGAGATAGTTTTGAGGCTGTCAAGCAAGCTATTTCCCAAGCTCCTACATTGGTTAACCCTAATTATGAGAAGGATTTTATCCTTGACACCTTTGGAGGCAAAAAAGGTATATCAACAGTCTTGACACAACAGAACAATTAACAATTGGAGCAACCAATTGCTTTTTTCAACTAGCCTCTAAAGGATTATGACATCAAATATAGTTTTGTTAAAAAGTATGTGTTTTCTGCTATGAAGGCTCTTAAAAAATTCATACATATGCTCTCCAACAAGGTACAACTAATGGTGAACCATCCCAGTGTGAAGGAATTACTATTGATAAGATATATCAGTGAAAAGAGAGCTAGTTGGATCACAAAAGTCATGGAATATGATGTGAATATCAACATCACCAAGCTAGTTAGAGGCAAGGGACTGTGTGAGCAACTAGCAACAAATATAGGAGCTGGAAGTGACGCAATATATGCCCTTGAAGAGGGCCAATCAGTTGAAATTGATATTCCAAATGATTGGCATCATGACATAACTATCTTCCTACAAGAAGGTAGATATCCAGATGGTTTAAATCAGTCAAAGAGGAGGTACTTTAGGCTCTAGTCTATCCCATATGTTCTTATTGATGGTGTCTTGTTTAGAAAAGACATTAATGAAGTTATTTTGAGATGCATTGAGCAATATCAAACTAGTAGGGTACTAGAGGAATTCCATAATGGCCTCACCAAGAACATCTACTATAAAAATCATGAGGGATGGTGATTACTGACACAATCTATTTAAAAATACCCATAGATGGGTGAGAAGTTGCAAGGAGTTTGCACTCTTCATAGGAAAACAAAAGTTGGTAGCCCTTCCTTTTCACCCCATGCAGGTTGATCAACCATTTATCCAATGGAGTTTAGACTTCATTGGAATGATCAACCCACCATCCAGTGCTAGCCATAAGTGAATTTTAACAAACACTTATTACTTCACCAGGTGGACTAAAGCAACTTCTTTGAAGGATGCTATTGAAGATTCTGTTCTAGACTTCCTTGAAGGTATTGTTAGAAGGTTTGGTGTCCCATCCACTATCATTTCTGATAAGGCCAAGGCCTTTGTAGGAACCAAAATTAGTGAGTGGGTAGTTAAGTATGGAATTTACTTGAAGACATCTTCTAACTACTATCCTCAACGAAATGGCCTAGTCGAGTCCACCAACAAAAACCTGATCAGAATCATTAAAAGAAGAGTGGAAGATCATCAAAGGACATGGCATACCAAACTGAAAATAGATCTTTGGGCTAATATAATCACACCCAAAAGAGCCATTGGTAATTCATGTTAGAGTAAATAGTGTCATTATCTAAATAGTTAAGATATCTCCTCTTTGAAGGTTTGACCTATTCACACATAGGCTTAAGTTTACTTAGTCTTTTAGGAGTTTGTCTCATTTTGACATGTGTACTCACACATGTGAGATCTCTTTCCTTTTGGCTTGCCACTTGCCCTCACACATGTCATGTGAGTTAGACAAGTGTTGCATGCTTGTAGAGGTATCAATATTTCAGTCCTACCTTCCTACCTCCTTCTCCTTGCCTATTTATGCAAGGCTTCTCACTGTATTTTACACACTCATTGTACATGATAGATATGCTTGTGCTCCATTTTCACTTGTGCAAGGTTATTCAATTTGTGCTTGTTGATCTTGGCTGCTCCAACATGGTATCAGAGCTACACTAATTAGCTCGCTAGTTCATTCGGAAGCATAAATCCCCTTTTTGATGGAAATTTTTTTGTAAAAAATGCAAATTTTTTTTTTTAAATTTGACATTTTTGCAAGTTTTCATTCATAGATTTTTTTTAAAATGCAATTTATTTTGCAAAATCAACATTTTGTAGGCCTCTTTTGTGGTTTTGGTGAATTTTTCAACAAGGTGCTCATGATTTGGCCTCACGGCCTGTGTGGTGACGTCTAGTTTGTTTTGGGCAATTTTTTTTAGTTTGATTCTGTAGATATTTATGAGTCCACATATTCAACTCTATCATCATGTATTTTGATATCCTCTGTAGTAGTATCAGATTCTTCTGGGTCCAACCATCACCATACATCTATGGTCCATGTACCCGAATCTCAACATTTGTCACACGTCAGCATTGGCTTGGAGATTCTTGAGCATCATTCGAAGACATCATGGGCATCATCTATGTCTTTGAATCATGTGCAAAATTCAGAGACCTTCATACTTCTTCTCGTATGTTCCTATCCGAAATGGGAAGATTCTTTGCACACTTCTGTGGTTTGATTTCTTCCTAAGGGGAGAAATGTTGTTCAACATTTGTGGATCATCTTCAACATCCAGTATCGAGCATCTACCAACACTACATGAGGTATTTTGAGGGGAGGCTGCATGGTTAGTCTTCTCATTTTAGTTTTGGGAGGATCCATCTCTTCACATGGAGTTCATTCCTTCACATTTTTAGGGGGGTCCCATAGACCTTCTCATCCTTTCTCTCTTATGGGGGCATATCTATTGTACATTATTGTTAGAAGTAGTCCTTGGGAGGTCATGTATAGTCCTCCTTTTCTTTCTTCTTCGCTTGTACAATTCTATTTGTATCATTTCTCTTTTGGAGGAATGCCTTTTCCCACAAGGTTTTCTTTCTTTCTCCACTTTATGAGAAATTCTTTTGTACATGGGTACTTAACATGGCCTAGTAGCTAGGACCCATCATCATCTTTGTATTCTCCCTAAGTTGCACTTAAGGGGGGGTGTTAGTGTAAATAGTGTCATTATCTAACTAGTTTAGATATCTCCTCTTTGAAGGTTTGACCTATTCACACATAGGCTTAAGTTTACTTAGTCTTTTAGGAGTTTGTTTCACTTCAACATGTGTACTCACACATGTGAGACACCTCTTTTCTTTTGGCTTGCCACTTTCCCTCACACATGTCATGCGAGTTAGACAAGTGTTGCATGCTTGTAGAGGTAGTCAGTAGTTCAGTCCTACCTTCCTACCTCCTTGCCTATTTATGCAAGGCTTCTCGTTGTATTTTACACATTCTCATTGTATATGATAGATATGCTTGTGCTCCATTTTTCACTTGTGGAAGGTTATTCAATTTGTGCTTGCTGATCTTGGTTTCTCCAACAATTCACCCCTCATGTTGGTCTATTGAAAAGAAGCAAGGTTTCCATTGTCATTGTATCTAACTTCATTAGAAATTGCTCATCAGCTGGAGCTACTAGGAAATGATGCCATGATAGTAAGGCTTGTTGAGATGATGGAGCTGGAAGATAAGAAATCAATCCATTAGAATCAGGTAAAGAGAACTTTTGATAAAAAAATCAGTTGATAGAATCTTCAAGGAGGGATACTTGGTGCTAAAATGCGATGAGGATAGAGCTAAAGCTAGGAGGCATACCAAATTTGATGCATTATGGAATGGTCCATACATCATCACCAGCTGTAAGCAAGCTAATGCTTTCCAACTTTCAAGCTTGAATGGTTAATCTCTTTTAATCCTAGTTAATGGGATTCATCTCAAACCTTGCTTTTAAGTTTGGTTTTTGAGATTTTGTAAATATGTTAGGTGTGTTTCCTTTGAATAAGTGTTGTCACACTCTGTTGCATCCTCATTAGGAGGTTGTTTGCCTTTTTTATTTTTTGTGTTGTTATTTTGCTATTTGGAGGCATGTTCAGTTGTTTGATCTGTTGTTGCGATCCCCTTTCCAACTCTATGCCTAATGGATGGTATTAAGGCCACTAGATTCTTGTGTTTAGCTGGCAAACAACCTTGCAAAGTCACTAAATTGTTGACCTATTTTATCCCCCAAGGCCAAAATAGCCCAAGAACCCAAAAATCACAAAAAGTTTCAAAATCTATAAAAACCCCTTAGATATGTTCTTCAAGTCTGATAGTGTTGTTTTTCCCTTTGAAGATCCAAAAAATTCCTAATTTAGATCCTTTTTCCAAGTGTTTTTGCCTTAGAAAAGTTGGCTTTTTGACAAACAAGGAGGTTCACGAACATGGAAGCAAGTTCGTCGAAGAAGAAACTTGTTGAAAAAGGGAATACAAAGGATTCAACAAAGAAGAAGAAGGATTTTCAGAAAATAAGGAGGTTTGCGAACCTCCAAGTTTGCTGAAGTGAAGATTGACCGAAAGAGAGAAAGATAGGTTTTCTACTAAAGTGGAGGTTCGCGAACCTGAAGGTTTGCTAAAACTTTATTTTGCTGAAAGTCCATTCCACTAAAATAGTTCATGAGAAGACCAAATCCCCAAAAAGGAAGAAGGAAAAAGAAAAGAAGCAATAAAGAGGTCTGTTTCGGTAAAATTATCAGTTTGCGAACCTTCAGGTTCACCAAACTCCTTTTTTTTCTACAAAGGTAAAATAAAAAGGAGGTATGTCTTGCGAAAGTTTACCTATCATATAGACATATTCTATTACCCCTTATCCTCCCACAAATTCCAAACCCTCTCCTGGCTCCATTCCCCAAATCCACCTTAGATCCCCGCATTTCCTTATATCCTTGGATCCTCGCAATCTGCATACAATCCTATTGACCTATTTTAGTCCTCCAGACTTAAAATGGTCTACCTAAAAATCCTACACTTCTTCCATCAAATATATCTGATCTGAGATACCCTAAATGGAAGAAAGTTTCTTCAAAATCCCAAAATTTCTAAGTTTTTTGCCTTAGCCTAGTTTGCCTTATTGGCAAATTTAGTTGTTTTTGAACTAAAATTTTCGCCGATCGATGAAATTGCTGATAAAGCAAGAAGGGTTTTCTTCTAAGGAACAAGGTAGAAGATAAAGGAAATTCTTTAAGGCAAAAAATAAGGAAAAACAAATGTTCTATCAGCGAAATGAGAGGTTCGCGACCCTATTGGTTCGCCGATGGTGGGAATCGTCGACAAAAGAAGAAAGGTCCAAAAGACAAGGCAAATGGAAGAAAAGAGTCGAGTTCATCGGTGAACTTAATGGTTCATGAATGTTCAAGTTTATTGACTAAGAGGTTCACCGATTGGCAAAATCATCAACAAACAAAAGAGGAAGGAGAAAAATGGGTAGTTTGTCAAAGGGCAATTTCACTGATAAATGAGAAAGATAAAGGAAAATGGATGGTTTGCGAACTGGATAGTTCACCGATGGCAAAAGTGGGTGACAAAGGGCCCAAAAGGTGGAATATTAAAATCAACCAGGCATGCATAAAATCAAATATTAAAGTGCGCCAAAAGCACAAAATTCAAATATAACACTTTTTAAGTCTTGTAAAATCACTAAGGCACAATTTTCTGGTGTTGCTTTAGGAACACACATTCTTCTGTGTGAAGGCTTTTCCAGATGCCTAGTAAACCCTAAGTCTTTATGATAGCAAGATCGGGTCAACTTCCCAGTTGGAAGTGGTTGTTGGGCATTTTATTATTGTATGTTTTCTTCAACGACTTCATCCTCTAAATCTTTTCATATTTATTGTTGTATATCAGATCGTAGCTCTTTTCTACATTTATGTTTTGCAGAACATACATGGGTGGACATTCCCTTGTAGGAATATCTTCTGACAGGCCCATGGGTGGATTTATTGTAGTGTGGGTGACCTAGATTGGTGTGTTGTCTCCATGTTTTCCCACGCTTTGTGTTATTAATGTAATGAAATGCTATATTTAGATGAAAAAGAATGTAATGAGGGTTGGATGCAGAGGCTTGTTTTGTGGTCCAAACAGAACCCTACCTTGTTGTAACCTTGCCATTTTATTAATATAGCATTGGTTAATTTACCTCTTCATGACATCTTCAGCACTGTATAATCCTGAAACTAATTTTTGCATTGTGAATGTTCAATTCCTTGCAATTTCATTTTATTCTTTACCTTAGCTAAGGTTTTTAGGATTTGTGTGGGTTAATTAGTCTTTTGAAATCTTTTGTCCATCCTAGTTTTGTGGGTGTTCTTCATATTGAACCTGGTGTATTAACTTTCCCTTTTAAGTTTTCTCCTTCTTCCCTTTTCCCACTGGTGTTAGATTATGTTTAGTCCATAGTTTTCTCTGAATCTTCTATTCAGAAAGAGGCACCAACCTTCTATAGAGGTTTGGTCTCATTTGCAAGTCCCACACCTTGAGATCACTCCAATGTTTCACTAGATTATTGTAGCAAAAAAGGCTTTGTCATAGGGTGCAAATCTAAGTGAACAGTTTTTGGCATGCTCAATGGGACCCTTTGCTCTAAGTGAGAGCTGAACTGATAAGGATTGGTGTTGTTCTTAGTTCATGTGCAGTTGTGAAAGCATTCAACAAGCACCATGGTGACTATGTTGATCAAATATATTGGTGAAAATAACCCAAGTGCTTTTAAAGTTTCATCAAAGGTCAGAGTTTAGTGATACCCTCAATCTTTTCCAACCTTCAGGGTTCTGAAATCATTTGGCAACTCTCTTCTGGTATGTTCACAGTCTTCAAAAGCAGACCTGTTAACCCTTATTTTCAAAAAATATTTAATACATTTCTACTTTTCAATGTGCTAAAATGTCAAATTTTTATGGGAATTATGGTTATGCCCCTCCACCTTGCCAAAATTTAATCTATGCACCAACAATTTCAGACCCAAGACACCTCTGTTTTTATGCCATGTTCCCCTACTGCAACAGGATATCATCATCCTCATGATGCTTACCTCCCACCCACCCTTGTCCATTCTTCTTGGCAGTCTAATAATGCTTGTTGTCAACCCAAAGAAGACTACCTTGCTCCTAATTAGTATACTACCCTTCTAATTAGTCCCAAAATGTTGACAACGTGGATGTTGATGAGTTCAATGGTCTCACAGACATGTTCCTAGAGCTTAAGAGACATTTGGACAATATTAAAAGAAAGACAGGTTATAATCAACCTTAGCAAGACTGTAGTCTTAACATTAGAAGCATTAGTTATCTGAAGGAGGCAATCCCAGGATTCCAAAGGGAGTGGGATGAGGTCCAAGGAATGATAGAGTATGACCAATAGCAAGAGGAGCTTGCTTATTAGGCCCATCTTTAACAACAATAGATGGAGGCAAAGATAAGAGCTTATCAAGAGCAACTTTCTATGCAACTTGCAACCTTATTAGAGGGGTAGTTAAGGTAATTGCATGCCTAGACGAAGAGGTGAGAAGCCCAATCAACCCCCTCTATTCCCAGTTTCAGGCAACCCCACCCTTCCACATAAGTTCAACCTGTGGCAGAAAAGATTACCAAATTTAACATCCCAAGCTTCAAGCAGGGGAAGCCCTCTGAACCTCCGAGGGCATCTTCCAATTTCAAAATCCCAAGTTTCAGAGGCTATCAACCTTCACGAGAGCCTATTCCTACATGAGTCCAACCTATTATTCCTTAGGAAGGACCCTCTCAAGAAGCCCTTCCAGCCCCCATTCCATGTCAGCTCCCTTGTCCTAACACTAGCTCACTCTTAAAAGATAGACCATTTGTTTGGCAAGATAGTGGGTTCTATGAGCCAGAAAGGGGAGTGTTTGTTGTAGCTGATGAATAACTCCCTGTTGGTAATGAACCCTTATGCACTATTACAACTGAAAAATCAGGCCTGCTGTAAGAAGTTAAGCCAAATCTTCAAAAACTGTAGTGCATTGAGCACAAGGTTAGTGCTAATCCAGGTGTAGGGTTGAGCCCTATTGACTTTTGTTCATTTGAGGAGTTTTCCCATGCTTTGAACAAGATGAATGAAACCAAAATGTGGAGAAAGTATGGTGAAGAGGTCCAATTGTAGAGGCAACTTGAACAATGCCCATTAGAGTTGTAGTCAAATGATGAAGGTATTATGGAAGAGGTTTTAAAGGAAATTGTTCCAAAGGAGGTTGTTGACACCACCTTGTTTCATGAACTGACCAGTCACATTGAATATGAAGAGGGCAGGCAAATAACAAGAATTCTAGAAAAGCATAAGGACAATGAAAATGATGGCAAGTTGCTGGCATGTGAGGCGAAGCATAACAGTGAGCTTCTAGCTTATGAAGAGGAGAATATAGGCAGTCCTATACTGAAAAGTGCAAAAATTGATGGTATAGATCTACTTGGGGAGCTTCCACATTTCATAGAAGATGATGTTACGAAGATTGAGCATGAGCAGGGATATCAGGTTCCTAGTGGAGGAGATTTCACCATTGAGCATGTGTAGGGATCATTTTTTGAGCCTAATTTAGAAAATCATGAGTATCTTATTCATAAGGTGGAGGCAACCATATTTCCAAATTATGTGTTGCAGCTAGAGCATTTAGATTAGTAATAAATTGATCAAGAATCAGAGACCAAGTATGAAGTAACTGATTGTTTGGGATTGTTTCAAGGGGATGCCCTATAAGGCATTTGGGCCAGCTAGATATAGACCATGAAGAGTCACCACTTGTCATGCTTACCTCTGAGCATGAAGTTGAGCATCAAAATGAGTGAGATCGGCCCATTTATCCACTTCCTAATAGCTACATTTCCAATCAGTTCAAGTGGATAAGTGAGTTTGTTCTCATTCTTGGGGAAGTGTTTTGCCAATTTGTTGAATACTTGTCCCCTCCCCACCTCCTGTTAACTACCCACAAGCATGTGAACCATTGTAAATTGTTGAGAAAGGGAAGTTATTTTAAAAAACTAGCTAATGGCTTTGTCTAAGTCAGTTTCTTGGTTGGTTAGTTTAGGTTTAGGTTTTTCTAGTTTCTGTTTTAGATTTCCTTTCAATAAGTGTTGTTGCACAGGATGCACTCTCATTAGGAGAATGCATGCCTCATTTTTCCTTTTGTTTGGTGTTATTTTTGTTAAGGCAAGTTTTTAGTTGTTCCCATCATACTGTAGTCCCTTTTGACTCCACGCCCAATGGATGCTTCAGGCTGATGGTTTCTCAGTTTAGTAGACAAACTTCCCCTAGAGGTCGCCAAAATGTTAACCTATTTTAGTCCTCTAGACTTAAAATGGTCTACCTAAAAATCTTGCACTTCTTCCATCATATATATCCAATCTGAGATACCCTAAATGGAAGAAAGTTTCCCCAAAATCCCAAAACTTCTACATTTTTTTTCCTTAGCCTATTTTGCCTTATCGACAAACTTCACTATTCGCGAACTAAAAAATTCACTGATTGGCGAAATGGCTGATAAAGCGAGAAGGGTTTTCTTCTAAGGCACGAGGCAAAAGATAAAGGAAATTCTCTAAGGAAAAAAAAAAGGAAAAGTAAGTGTTCTATCGGCAAAATGGGTGGTTCACGAACCTGTTGGTTCGCTGATGGTGGGAATCATTGACAAAAGAAGAAAGGTCCAAAAGACAAGGAAAAAGGAAGAAAAGAGTTGAGTTCATCAACAAACGTAGTGGTTCGTTAACCTCCAAATTTTCCACACAAGAGGTTCACTGATTGGAAAAATCACGGACAAACAAAAGAGGAAGGAGACAAACGAATGAATTGCCAAAGGGCGATTTCGCCGATAAAGGAGAAAGAGAAAGAAAAATGGATGGCTTGCGAACCAAATAGTTTGCCAATTGAGGAGTTCACTGATGGTGAAAGTTGGTGACAAAGAGCCCAAAAGATGGAATATTAAAATTAGCTAGGCAGACAGAAAATCAAATATTAAAGTGCGCCAGAAGCACAAAATTCAAATATAACACTTTTAAATTGTTGTAAAAGTGATAAGGCATGGTTTTCTTGTACTGCTCTAGGAACACACATTCTTCTGTGTGAAGGCTTTTCTAGATGCCTGGTAAAACCTAAGTCGCCATGATAGCATGATTAGGTCAACTCCCCAGCTGGAAGTGGTTGTTGGGCATTTTATTGTTGTAGGTGGATGAGTTAGATACTAGTATTCAATGTAGATATTTTCTTCAGAGACTTCATCCTCTGGATATTTTCATATTTATTGTTGCATATCAGATTGTAGGCATTTTTTGCATTTATGTTTTGCAGAACAAATGTGGGTGCACATTCCCTTGTAGGAATATCTTCTAACAGTGTGGGTGACCTAGATTGGCATGTTGTCTCCATGTTTTCCCACACTCTATTTTATCAATGTAATGAAATGTTATATATAGATGAAAAAGAATGTAATGAGGGTTGGATGCAGAGGCTTATTTTGTGCTCCAAAAGGAAGCCTACCTTGTTGTAACCTTGCCTTTTGATTAATATAGAACTAGTTATTTTACCTTTTCATGACATCTTCAGCACTGTGTAATCCTAAAACTAATCTTTGCATTGTGAATGTTCAGTTCCTTGCAATTTCATTTTATTATTTACCTTTGTTAACATTTTTAGGATTTGTGTGGGTTAATCAGTCTTTTGAAATCTTTTGTGCATCTTAGTTTTGTGGCTGTTCTTCATATTGAACCTGGTGTATCACCTTTCCCTTTTCAGTTTTCTCCTTCTTCCCTTTTCCTAGTGGTGTTAGATTAGGTTTAGTCCATAGTTTTCTTTGAATCTTCTATTCAGAAAGAGGAACCAACCTTCTCTGGAGGTTTGATCTCAATTGTAGGTCCCACACCTTGAGATCACTCCAATGTTTCACTAGATTGTTGTAGCAAAAAAGGCTTCAACATAGGGTACAAATCCAAGTGACAGCAGTTTGTTGACCTTTTTTAGTCCTCCACACTTAAAATGGTCTACCTAAAAATCTTGCACTTCTTCCATCAAATATATATGATTTGAGATACCCTAAATAGAAGAAAGTTTCCCCAAAATCCCAAAATTTCTAAGTTTTTTGCCTTAGCCTATTTTGCCTACTTTGTCTTATCAGTAAACTTGGCTACTCACGAACTGAAAAGTTTGCCAATCAGCAAGTTCGCCGATCGACGAAATGGATGATAAAGTTAGAAGGGTTTTCTTCTAAGGCACGAGGCAGAAGATAAGGAAATTATATAAGGAAAAAAATAAGGAAAAGCAAGCATTCTATCGACAAAATGGGCGGTTCGTGAACATGTTGGTTTGCCAATAGGTAGGTTCACCAATGGTGGGAATTGTCGACAAAAGAAGAAAGGTAAAAAAGACAAGGCAAAATGAAGAAAAGAGTTGAGTTCATTAGCAAACTTAGCGGTTTGTGAACCTCCAAGTTCACCGACCAAGAGGTTCGTTAATTGGAAAAATCATCAACAAACAAAAGACGAAGGAGACAAACGGATGGTTTGCCAAAGCGCGATTTCACTGATAAAGAAGAAAGAGAAAGAAAAATGGATGGTTTGTGAACCAAATAGTTCACTAACTGAGGAGTTTGCCGATGGTAAAAGTTGGTGACAAAGGGCCCAAAAGATGGAATATTAAAATCAGCTAGGCAGACATAAAATCAAATATTAAAGTGTGCCAAAAGCACAAAATTCAAATATTACACTTTTAAAGTGTTGTAAAACCGCTAAGGCATGATTTTCTAGTGTCGCTCTAGGAACATGCATTCTTTTGTGTGAAGGATTTATAAGATGCTTGGTAAACCCTAAATCACCATGACTAGATGATTGGATCAACTCCCCAAATGGATTACATATATTTTCTCCAGCGACTTCATCCTCTAGATCTTTTCATATTTTTTGCTGCAGATCAAATTGTAGGTCTTTTCTGCATTTATGTTTTGCAAAATAGATGTGGGTGGACATTCCCCTATAGGAATATCTTCTAACAGGCTCATGGGAAGATTTTTTGCACTGTGGGTGACTTGGATTGGCTTGTTGTCTCCATGTTTCCCACGCTCTGTATTATCAAAGTAATGAAATGCTATATATAGATGACAAAGAATGTAATGAGAGTTAGATGTAGAGGCTTGTTTTGTGCTCCAAATGGAACTCTACCTTATTGTAACCTTATCTTTTGATTAATATAACACTAGTTATTTTATCTCTTCACGACATCTTTAGCACTGTGTAATCTTGAAACTAATTTTTGCATTGTGAATGTTCAGTTCCTTGCAATTTTGTTTTATTCTTTACCTTTGTTAATGTTTTTAGAATTTGTGTGGGTTAATCAATATTTTAAAATCTTTTGTGCATCTTAGTTTTCTATGTGTTCTTCATATTGAACCTGGTGTATCACCTTTCCCTTTTTAGTTTTCTCCTTCTTCCCTTTTCCCAGTGGTGTTAGATTAGGTTTAGTCCATAGTTTTCTCTGAATCTTCTATTCAGAAAGAGGAACTATCCTTCTCTAGAGGTTTGGTCTCATTTGCAGGTCCCACACCTTGAGATCACTCCAATGTTTCACTGGATTGTTGTAGCAAACAGGTTTCAGTACAGGGTACAAATCCAAGTGACAACAAACTCCTTACCCATTATGTAGAGGTCTAATATGGACATGGACATGTCCTATTTCCCTCATGAACCCGCATGTCCCAATACTCTCCATTTCCCCTCATCGCCACATCTATGAAGGGAAATACATGATTGCAGAGCTTCATCTAGGATATGGATATATCCCGTTGGTCCTCATCCTCCTGTAATTCTTGTTGCCCCTCAACCTCTACATGTTCTGACCTAGCTCAAATTTCTACCAAACCTAGAAATGAAGGGAGCAGAAAAAAAAAGAATGCGGGATTTTCCATACATCCCAACCCCCCACGAGCTTCCACAAAAGGTGAAAAGTGTGAAAAGAAAGGTATAATAATTTCCAAACGAACCCCATCTCCCGCCAAGACACCATTAATGTTGATTCAAAGGAAAATTCAGGTGGTTGGAACAATGTTTAGATCTTTAATGTTATGATTACTCAAGGTGGGTAAAATTTCCAGCAACCCATACTTTTCTAGGTCCTTCTAAGGTCAGATTAACATGTGAAGGGCATGGGTGACTAGAAAGGTTGTTGACCACATTTTCTCATGCCTAGGGTTATAACAGTGAAATATAAATGCTATATATGCATGAAAGAAAGATGTATTTTAGGTTGGTTATTCCATGGGTCATTGCACAGGCAAAGTGATTCATTTGCATGTTCAAGCCTTATATCTCTTCCAAGCACTGAGTGGATTTGACAAATTGTGTCTTCCTTAGGTCTCTCATGTCTCCATTATTAGTTCGACTATGAATGTAAACCAATTATTTTGTGCCTTTCTATTCAATCATTCTTATTTTGTAATGGTTGTTTAGCTTTCATGATTAATAAAATTATTGATATTTTCCTCTCTTTACTTGTACACTGTGCTCTCTTTGAAATCTGTGTGCTTATCCTGTGGATGAATGGTCCCTCTTGCAGTTGCAATTTTCTATTCAGGATTTTTTTTAAGTTTTATGAGATTGTGTAAGCTTCTTTTAGTTTTGGAGGTCATTGTTGTGCTATATTAGCTCCAACTAAATGAATTAAATATGGTGCATTACTCTTTTACATTTCAGTTATCCTTCTTCCCCTTTTCTTTAGTGATGTTAGCATAGGTTTAGTTATATTTTATCTGAACTTTCAGTTCAGAATGAGGAACCAACCTTCTCTTGAGGTCTAATCTCATCTGCAAGGTCCCACACCTTGAGATTAGTCCCATTGTTTCACTAATTTTTTTGCAGCAATAGGATTCAACAAAAGGGTGCAAATTTAGGTGACAACAATGACCTAGGAAGTTTCTTCTCAAGGTGTTTCATGAGGTACATCCCTTGAAACACCCCAAAATGTTGTTCTTCCTTTTCTCGAATTTGATAATGCATGTTGATGGTAAGATAACTTTACCTTGATATGGTATTTTGTCGAAAGGGTCCCCTCTAAAAGCATGCTCAAAGACAAGGTCAATAGGGTTTGGGTCTTGCATGGGATTTGCCTCAAAGCTATGTAGAACTTACTAAAGGTTTCTTTATTTTTTGATTTGTTGAAGCCAACCATGGTAAGGCTATTCTCAACTATGGCACTTGGCCTGTTTTCTCTTCTTTGTTGGTTTTCAAACCCTAGACTCAAGACTTCATTGTTTCTAATGAGGACCTTCAAGTCCTTTTTTGGGTTGAGTTCCCTAGGTTACCCTTGTCATGCTAGAGTTTCTTGAGCCAAATAAATTCCTCTTTAGGCTCTGTGCTATGTGTCAAGCTATAATAGTTCTATACAGCTTCTCCTCAAAGGTGGGTCTATGTTGAACTTGGTATCTCCAAAGACTTGAAGAAGACTGTGGATATCTAGATTGGATAGATGAGATACGCTCAACATATTCTTTATTTAAATTTGTTGAATACTTGTTATAATTGTCAATCTTATGAACATAAAATATGGGATTACTCTTTGGCTTCTTCCCATCCTGATCCTCCCACACATCCTACCTCAAGGTCTCCACCTCCTACAAAAAAAGAGAAAGGTCGATCTATAGTGGTTAGTCATAAAGCCAAAAAATTGATAATAATGGTCAAGGTTCAAAAAATGTTTCAAGATCTACAAATGTAGAGAAACATGTTCTCTTCTCTCCTGGGGAGACATTTGGTGAGGCAAAATTTGTACGAGCTCTACTAGTAGCATAATTGTTGTCTTAGCCACCAACCATCACTATTTGATATGTTTCCCCTCCTCTAGCTATACAGTTGAGGTCCCACAACCCACCAGGGTGGTTGGAAGAGAAAGAATATGTGCTATAGAAACAACCTATCTAGCTTCCTTTTTAGATAGGTAGTTTCAATTCAGGTGAAACTAATCTATAGAACACTTTTTCTACTCTTGATGAGCTGGATAATAAGGAGATGAATCTTGACACTTGTTTATGAATTGTGTCTCTTTGAATGTTTGAAATTTGATGGACCTCCCATAATTACTCTATTAAAGACTCTTGAGTTCAATTTCTAGGTTGGACATTCTTTGTTTGCAAGAGGTTAATGTTTCTAGTTTTTTGCTTTCTGCAACTTGTCTCATTTGGACTTCTAGTCATTTTTGTGCAATAATCATAAAGTAGGTTGGGGTGTTGTTGTCACCTTTCTCTCTCCTATGTGGCATCAACACTTAGTTGACAAGATGTGACCCCACAAATTGTGTGTTGTGGGCTATTTTCAACATTAAAATAATCATTCCTTTGGAGTTATTAATGTCTATACTTTAAATGATGTTGTTGAGAGATCTACCCTTTGGAGATGGATTACAAATTCAATGCTTCTTGCTAGTTGGGTTCTGTGTGGGGACTTTAGAATGATTGAAATGGCCTATGATAAATGTGGGGCCTTTCCTATGTGCTAGATAGCTGGTGAAAGAGAGGGTTGGTTCTTTATGCATAATAAAATGGGCCTTTTTGATCCCAATCTTGGTCATTTCCAAGATCATACAATGTAGTACACATGGATTAATCTTAGAGAAGGGTTTGATAGGGTTCTCAAGAACCTTGATCATGCCTTGTTGTTAGCTCAATATTTTTTCTTCTTTTCTAGCTATTACTCTTTTTCAATGGAGCCTTTCTCAAACATTGTCCTTTCAAACCACTTTCCAATACAATTTTGCATTAAGTGGCAACTTGCCAAACCTAAGGCCATGAAGAATCATTTTTTTTAAACATATCTTTGCTCAATCACAAGGCTATGCCAACCCATATGAGACATGATGGATATCCTGGTGAAATGATGCCATCACCTATACTTCTCATTTCCTTCACATTTATGGATGTCAACTAGATTGTTTCTGTTGTCATGCTTACAAGGCTACCACCTTAAAGCTCTACCAAACCATCACCACTCTAGAGGTGAAACCTTTTGATTTGTCTACTTAGCTTTGTATGGCTCAACTCTACCACTAGAAGCAAGTTGTAGATGTTCATTCTATGCATGGAGCCCAAATTAAAGCTCAATTTCATTGGCTCAAGATAGGAGACAAGGTCTTAAGGGAATTATTTTAGGCACTACATGCTCATCATACATCTCAAACCATTAAGAAAATCAAGGAAGGCCAACAACTCTTTCACGAGCTTCCTAACATTTTATAGAATTTTGTTTGACACTATGAGCAAGTTTTGGCTACTCAAGAGTATACTCCAGCTCGGTTAGTTGCTTCATAGCAATGCCTTAATGTGGTTCCTTAGCAGGTTTCCAATTACTAGCATATCCTTTGTGATCAACTTCTCACCAAAGAAGATTTGTGGGAGGCTATTTTTTTAATGTCTAATGATAAAGCCCCTGATTTGGATGGATTCCCATGCAAATTTTATAAAGCCTTTTGAGACATAGTGGGTGGAGATCTTCACAAGGTTTAGTTGGAAGATTTTCATAACAAGTATTTAAGAAATTTAATTAATAAAGGAAATATTAAATTCCTACCTAAAGCTGGAAATTTTAAAGAAATTTGTAATTGGTGGTTGATCACATTGTTGAATGTCTCATATAAGGTTATTGCCAAGGCTCCGGCCCTTAAACTCAAGCCTCTTCTCCCCTAGCTAGCCACCCTAAACAAACTAGGTTCATCAAATCCAAATACATTATTGACAACATTATTATTGTTTGGGAAGGGATGGAATGGGATTGATGCTTTCAGCAACTTGTAATTTCATCAAAATTAATTTTGACAAGGCTTATGACTACATTGAATGGCCTTTTATTATTGCCATGCTTCAAGAACTTAGATTGGGTGCTTGATTTTATTTAGTCTATGCAAATGTTGTTCGTTGATTCCTTGACTTGTATTACCATTAATGGCTGCTAGTCCAATCCATTTGGTCTTTTTCGGTCCATCCATCAAGGAGGCCCTTTAGCCCTAGCACTTCATGTGCTTGCATTTGAAGGCTTTAGCTACTTATTGGCCAATGCAATTTCTCAAACCTTGGTTAAGGGATTGCTCTTCCTAGCTCTTCCAACCAGCTAATTAATAGTCATTTTATTGATGACTCCTTCCTCACCCTCATTAAGGATGTGAATAATGAAAAATAGGCTCATCATTATCTTGATATTTTCTGCCAGATCTCTAGTTTGAGTATTCAATGGAAAAAGACCCAATGTTACACGTAATCAATTCTTCTAAAACCTGATTGGTTAGATACTTTAGCTAAAAATAGATTGATCACGGGGAAGTATTTCATTTTTTGGGCATTCCCTTTGCTTTTCAAGCTTCTCCTACTACTTTATGACAAGCAACTATTGACGAGATTGAGAAAAAATTAAGCTATTGGATCACCAAGCCTCTTTCTTTAGCTAGTAAATTCTAAATTTGCTCTAAAGTATTAGCTATCACTCATGTTTATTATTCTTCTTGTTGGATGCCTTCAAAGGCTTCATTTATAAAAGTTGAGAAGCTACTTAGAGATTTTCTCTAGGCTTTCAGTGATGGGCATCATGGATATTATTGTGTTACTTGGGAATTCTATTGTCTTCCCCATGATACTAGTGGATTAGGATTGCTTTCAATCCAACAAAAAGATACCGCCCTATGTGCTAAATGGATTCTTAGGGCTCTGGAGGGAAATGAAGCTTGGAAAATTCTCATTAGGCATTGTATTCTTTCTAGTGTCTCTTCTAGGAAACTGGCTTGGAAAGCCCTTGGTCTTTGTACTCTCCTCATTATGAGGGATCTAGTTCAGATTCAAGGCACTTTTATTATCAAGAGCATTTGTAAAGCCTATGAGGCTATTAAGCTATGGCTTTTTTGGGTAGGAAATATGTTTTCCAATGGTCTTTCAATCAATCAGTAGTCTATTTGGTGGTCTTCAATTCTTTCTAATCAAGATTGCCCTCTAGCTAAGGTGCCATGAATCCATACCTTAAAATTTTTCAGTGAAGCATTAGAGTATTGCCAGATCTTATTAATAAAGATACCAAGAATTTTCTTTCTTGGATGAAAGTTAAAATAAAATTTAGGTATTCCAACTAAGACCAAGAGATTTTTCATTCTTCCCCATTTGTTTCACAAAATTGGGGTTAGATATTTCGAGCCTTGGTGGAAAGATTGGAAATAGTATCCCGACACACAATTTCATAATTACATGCCTTGTAAAGGGTACTTGTGGATTTCCCCTCATCCTCCTATGATTAGTTAGCTAAAACTATCATTGGCAACTTCAATCTTCTCTTGGTACTTGGTATTGCCGATTCTAGTCTATCTAGTTAACCATTTTGGAGCCTAAAATGACACATTTTTCTTGGTGCATTCTTCATCAAGGACTTTTGCTTCATTCTCATTTAATTCATTTAGGAGTTCTCAACCCCTATTGTCCCATTCTGTGGACAGTTTGAGACTCTCAAGCATCTCTTTTAGTTCTGCACCAAAGCCTAAGAAGCTTGAAATTGGAGACATGATTTCTTCAAGCCTTTTCAACTTGATCCTTTCTCATGGCATATAGTTTTTTAGGGGACTGACCTTGTCTTTGGGTCTAGTATACCCAGATTTGGCATGCTTTCAGAGTAGAAATTCTCTTTAGTATTTGGAAAGATAAAAATTCAGCTTTTGTTTTTCATGTTGCTCAACTAATGTTCATTTCTCTTTATATACTAAATCCATGATTTTCTCTAATGTGCTTATGTAGATTTAGGTGCAAGCTATCAAAGTTACACTTGAAGTGGTGCACTTACAGGAGCTTTTGAATCATTGGGATAATGCTCTATGCACTATGGCTAGAGTCTCACCTACCCCCTCTTCCTCTCCTCAAGGGCACTGGCAAGGTTGCAATCAATCTTCTAGAAGAGATTAAGGGTCTTAGTCTTATGGCTCTTAAGCTCTAAGAAAAAAAGATACTGTAGCCAGTTTCATCCTTCACAACATGGTGTTCCTAGTTGTCTTAACTTTGGAAATTTTCCTTGCTTGGAGTTGGCCATTTCTTATGTTCGTGTTCAACAACCTTCTAACAACACTCCTAGGGAAGAGGGTGCTCTTACTGGATGAGAGCCAATTGATGATATTTCCATCCTTGGTGATGTTTGTGGAAAACTAGATGATAAATACCTCACTCCTACCAATGTTGCATTAGTTTCATAGAGTTTTTTATATGTTTGGACTTGGCCCTATGTTGAACTTTCATCTTTGTTTTGGATGTTGTTCCACTTAGAATTTAAGGATGTGCCTTCTTACTACCTACCTTTTTTGTGAATATTGTACTATTATCTTTTTAGTTAATAAAAAGTAAAATAGGACCTATTCATAAAAACAAATAAATAAATAAACACACTTAAACCATAATAAATAACTTACCAAAAAAACCTTAGTAAAAAAATTAGTAACTCAATATTAAAACACCATCACATTCACTTCACACCACTTTTAAAGAATATTCATATTTTAAAGAATAGTTATCTAGAAATAATCTATATGATAACCCATTATTACATTAAGATAAAAATTATGAATATATAATTAATCCTTAACATAAATAATAACATTACAACAAGAATTACTATAATTAATATTAAGTTTGTTATGTACAAAAAATCATAAACAAAGGTTGTGTTACAGTTGCACAATCCCTCCCAAAAGTTGTAAGCTTGGAGCAAAAGATATATAGAAAAGAGAACTTGTATGCAGTAGTCAAGAATCTATTGTAGATATATGCATATGGTTGTGTGTATGGCTTTCATCAGAGACCAAGGCTAGTACAAGGTTGAGAAAATCAAACTTATATGTATCATCAAAGTTATTACAAGCACAAGCTATAGAAAATTAAGGAAAGGAAAAATATTCATAGTTCAAATTAAGAACTTTCCACTAGAAGAATGGGAGACTTCATACATGCCATCTTTATTTTGAGTTGTTGAGACTATTAGAGTCACACAACAGACTCAAAGGGGGCCCATGATCACTTGAAAACTATCTTTCCACACAAGAGAGAAGCAACACAAATGCTATATTGCCAAAGAATATAATGCATACAATATGGTACATGCAAACACATACAAGGTGGGAGTATACATATGTTATGTGAAAGGGAGGAGGTGGCATTTCCAACCACTAGGAATTGTAACTCCAGAATCTCCTAAAATAGGAAAGAGTAAATCTTATGAAAGAGTAAATCTTATGGTGGAGAATCTCATAAAGACTTCTCCAACCTTCATATAATCAAAATTCTTGAAAAAGAGGAAAGAGTGGATTAAGTGTCCCTCGTATATAGAAGTAACTCCAAAGCCATTGAAATATTATTGAAAAAAAAAGATAATCGACTACCTACAAACAACATTTCTCCCCACAAACTAGATTAAGAGGGAAACCAAATCCAAATGTGTGCCTCTAAATACAACTCAGGCATCCTCATGCTAGAAAAAGATGTCCTTAACAAAACAAGAACTGAATGCCTAATCAGAGAAGTAGAACTATGAGAGAGAAAATACTAAATTACATCCTAAAACATAAATGATGGGATGACAGATGTATTGTGACTGTCATCAAATAGGAATTGTAAATCCTCAAGAGCGTCCTCTAGATATAAAATGTGAGATTGACAAAACAACTCAAAAATACTTGTCAGATAATCATCCCACACAACAAAATCAAAAGAACATATAACATCCTTCTTAGCCAATGGAACACTGATATCAAAAGAAGTAGGAGGTGGAGGAGACTTGAAATAATACCACAAGTCTCAAGAACTGAATCAAATGTGAGAACACCAAGGTTCAAGTGACCAAAGTTCTTAGAAATATGGTCCACACAAGGAGTGTGAACAATATCCTAAGGATTTAAACCATCATTTGGGGAAATGTTTGAAAAGGTGTATAGCCAAGATGCATGATCAACCATCCTTGTAGCAATAATCTCTATGCTCTTCAAGTCTCTAATGATAATTGAATTAGGTGTGAACTCCACAATCTTCCTTAGTTCACCATGGGTAATCTGATAGATAGAAAGAAGGTCGTTTGACAAAGAAGGTATGTAATACATCAATGAAGGTGCCATCCCCAATATCAATAGATCCCCTCCCAATTACATTCATATAAGAGTTCTTACCCATCAAAATAGGTGGCATAGTACAAGGTTCAAAAGAATAGAGCATGGACTATGATGAAGCCACATGATGCGAAGCTTTAGAATTAAGAAGCCATTTACTTGATCCATGACTTGTACAAGCACCTAGTGCCTTACCTTTTTGTTTGTCTACCTCATTAGTAATACCTACTTGGCCTTTTTAAATAGCTCCTAACTATTTTGATTATGAAGAAGAAGAGGAAGTTGAACCAAAACACATAGTTGAGGGGATATTGATGTGATTCTTCTGAAGTAGATGTTTCAATTCATCAATTTGTTTCTTTTAACAACCATGTTTTTTGTGTCTATTTTTCTTACAATATGCAATATAGGCCTCTCCTTCTAAGATGAGCCCTCTTTGGAAGAGGGGGAAGTTTCATTAGATTTTGTCTTGGTCTTAGATTTCTTCTTACTTTTTTCCTATGGTGTTTATGCTATTAATGCTCGACTTTTCTTAGAATTCAGGTTTAACTATTTAAAATGTGCATATTCCTTTAAAAAGAACAACACTATTTAAAGGAACAATCATTAAGTTTTTAATTCATGAACATTTACCATGATTTGTCTCTGAAGCTTGATACACCAAGGTCATTTTTCCAAGCTTACTAGGGAAGCAAAATTGAAATGCAAAGCCAACTGTGCAAATTTTACCTCCACGATTTTTCTATTCCTTATAATTTTGAGTGGAACCCCAACTTGTATGTTGGGGATGTATAGTTAAAGGCATTCTATTCCTTCATGAGAAATAAGAAAAAGAGAGGTGAAAAAATGAGCTAAATGTGAAAAATCTATTCCTCTCAAGATTATGGATGAGGCTAGAGAATTGGATACAATTGTAGAAGAATGGGTGCAATTAGTGAATAAACCTAAAGTGGCTGACAAGATTATCTGTGACCAAGTCACAACACAAAACTAATATTTAGAATTAGTGCCTCAAATAGGAAGAGACTCATTCAATTACAACAAGCAGAGATGGTAGGAACTTACACTAGAATTGTAGAAAAAGGAGCCCTATTCCATTTATAACTACTAGCAATTGTCACAAGGGTACGATGACACATTGACTCAGCTAAATAGTTTCATCTTGGCTGGTTACCACTAGCCTATTATCTACCCCTATTTTAGTTTCCAATCCCTAGCTAGAAAGGTGACTAAGAGATTAAAAAGGCAGTATAAGATTTGAGGTGGGGAAGGATTGAAGGTAGGATATGTATTTAATTTATTGGATGATTATACATTAAAAGCAATTATTTTCAAGATAATATAACATTTCTTGTCTTAGTTGTGATAATTGGCATGCTCATGAGTTTTTTAAGTGCAAAAAAGTGATTTCAACAGAGTTAGCCACTTGCTCACAATAATGAAGATTCACCACTTGCAACCAAGGCTATAGCTTATATGTAGCCAAGACTATAGCATGCCTACAATAAAGCGATGAACACATAGTTTTTAGATAGATGATGAACTTTGACTCTTCTCATGGACAAATGGAGCTTGTATAAAAATTTGAATGAGTCAATCAACTCATCCTTGTTCTTCTCAATAGATCCTCCATCACTCTTATTTTTGAGCATGTGTAATTATTGTTGTATAGTTTTGATGGGAATATGACTCTTACCTGTCTATGAACTAGTTTCCCAATTTAATTGTTATTCCTAAATAAAACATCCACCTCCTACATGTTTGGGAGTAGTGGGATTAATGTAGCGGTAGTAGTGTTATATATAGATAAATTAAAGATAACAGGCAAGATTTAGTAAAATATAGCAAATAGAAAATAAAAGTATTGAGAATAGTTTGAATGTAATAGCATTTGTTGAGATTAATAGAAGATTGAGTTCCTGTTTCTTTCATTTCTAGTTTCTTGTGAGTCATAGAATTGCTTTGATTTAGTTACCACTTTTCGTAGAAGGAGAGAGGAAGGCACAATTTTACTCAAGAAAGGGCCCACTTGAGGTGGATTATAATTGGGTCTCTATCCTAGATAGCTTAGGTTTTTGTATTTACAATTTAGCATAATTTTGTTGTAGGATTTCAGTAACCTGTAGTCTTTGACTTGAATGTAAGGTTTAATTTTTGAATTGTATTGAAAAATCTTTCCAATTCTAGATTAGATTTCTTCTATGCAAAAATTTACTTTCCTATATTGTGTGTTTTGTTTCTTTCCCTATATGCAACATTAGAATCTTAATTTCTTAAGAATCTAATGTCATACATATAGTACTGATGCCAATCCAATAGATACATCCCTGGATTGACATTTAAATGGACTATCCTCATGAAGAAAATAGATATTTGATTAGTGGATAGCCTATCCATTGAGTTATGTGTGAGCTTTTGTTGCATCAAGTTTAATTGGGGATTGATTGATCTTGTCACAAATCTCTTTGAGCTTGCTCTTGTTTTCTTTTCATTTTCTCTACTTTTCTTCTTGTTTTCTTCTTATCTCTTTGCCTATTCTTGGTAAAGTTTCTATTTATTCTTTAGTTAACTAACTATTTCAATCTCATCTCTTCTTCCCTTCCCTCTCATTTCTACCTACAAATACCCCTTCATTCTTCATTATTTATCATCAAGAAATTTCATAATGTCTCTCACACAAGATTCTTCAAGCTTCTTCACAGGCCTTTGAGCCTTTTTGATGCAAAAGCATCGGTTCCCTTTCTTAATTCATTATTTCAATTTGGTGTTATTTGATTCTGGCTAGAGAAACTTGTGTTTAGTAACCATTATGGAGGTTGAGCATGAATTTCTTCTTGTCGCCACATGGACAGGTACGTTGGCTACCAAGTAGGAGGTCGACAGTTGCAAAGGGAACTCGTACAGTTGGGAGGAACGATGAAGATAAAATAGTTTCAAGAGTAGTTGGAATTCAGTTGTAATTGAAGAAAAAGAACCGACGAGAGAACAGTGAGGAGGCAACGCATGGGAGATGTGAGAGTTGGGGTGAAGAAGGGAGTGAAGGCTGATAAAAGGGAGGCTGGTTGAAGCAATTTAGAAGGGAAGGCTGATTCAAAAATAAGGCCAAAGGATAGAGGCCGAATACAGAAGAGACCCAAATGGTAGTGGAAGGAATTAGCATTGGTTGGTTGAGTGAGTAAAGAAGTTGGGCTACAGTAAATCAGTGGTGAAGAGCATCGAAGGTTGATCGAAGATGGCTAATCAGAGAAGGCTGACAAGAAGAGAAAAGAGGAAGGCCAAATAGGGAAGAAAGGCAAATGGAAGGATGGATGATAGCATAAGAGATTTCAGAGATGAGACCTGAAGCGAATGGGAAGAAAGACGATGGGTAGAGATCAAAAAGATGGATGAGGATAAAATATGAGTAGGTAGATAAAGGCCTACACTTGGGAAATAAATGTTTTCAATGTAATCATTGACATAGAAGGAATAAAATAATGTGCAGTTTATGTCTCATTTTCTTGTTGATCTGTATTATTGTTTGTTGTAATTGGAATCTTGAATTGTTATTGTTATCTTTGGCTAATAGTCGAATCTGTTGAGTTCAGAATGTATTGTGGTTTCTGTCGCCTAGTAGGCAAGTAGTATGTGGATTGTGGGCCCTGGTTGCATATTGGAACTGAGGTTGAATTTCCTGACATTATTGTATGAATTGTGTTACACTTTATAGTTCCTGTCACCGTCTTGTCAATAAGATATAGAAGTCTATTTCGGATGTTCGGTAGAGAAACTTGTTATTCAGTTTGACATGAGAATGTGTGAGGGAATATGAGAGAGTGAGTGTCATTTTGGTATCTCAGTGTAGAAGTGGAGAGTGTGCTATCATTTTGGTATCAGAGACCAAAAGATTTGGGCAGGAAACAAATTAGTTATGCTGACTAATATTTGGTTAAGTCTAGGTACTGTAGATTGATAGGTTGTTAAAGAGCCCAAGTTCCAAAAGACTGAGGAAAGAAGGCCCTAGGCAAGGTGTCACGAAGAAGATTGTCAAAAAGGTAAAGGACATGAAAATGCAGTAGCAAATATAGAAAGGAAGCATAAAGACAAACAAGAACAAAAGTCCTGAAGAGAAGAACTGAATGAAAGCTCAGAAGGCAAGATGAAATGCATATTTTGAAAGAGAGCTGGTAGAATTGAGAAAAAATTTAGAATAGTACATGATTGCAAGACACCAAAAGGTATGAAGAAGAAAGCCAAGAATATTTTTGGTTTTGGCCCATGGAAAAGAAAGTAAATTGGCCTGTGAAGATGATTATGGAGAGAAGAAAAAGGCAAAGGATGAATGTTTTGAGAAGAGAAGAGAGAAACCACACAAGGTGGGACAACAAAGATTTGCCTAGTGAGCAATGAACACCAGAGGATGTGAAGGAAGTTCTCATTGAAGAGAACATGGGAAGAGATAAGAAAGAAAGAGGGAAAGAGGAAGGAGTGCAACAAGCAACACTTAAGAAGGAGAGTAAAGAAGAGAGGAGAGTGTCCATGAAGGAGGCACTCATAGAGACAATTTGGTCTTTGGTTTTATTATCTAACATTGTGTTTAAGTGTGTGCATGCAGGTATGAGAAACCTTATAAGAAAGGTTAAAGATAAGACCTGGAAGTTGACAAGAGATGGGGCAAGTAGAGCACCCATAGAAAGAAATGAACGTGAGGGAAGGAGGAGACCATTTACAATAGAAGATATGCATTGCCAAGTGCCTGAAGGAGATGAAGATAATGATGGTGTAGAAGTCTTTCAGCATGACCATGAAGATGTTGAAGATACATTAGAGTTTCATGATGCCATAGAGAATGTTGCAGAAGAAGGAAAAGAGGGGAGGCAAGTTGTAGCGTTATATCAAGAAGATGTAAAGCCACAATTTGCAGCAGAGATAAATTACAGAGGACCTGAGAATGAAGAAAGGGTGGATAATGAAGATTTCTGGTATACTAAAGAAGGGGAAGAAGAAACCCCAAAGTTTTAGGATGATTTTGAAGATGTTGCAGATGCAAGAAAAGATGTCTACAAAAAGGAAAAGCTGGAAAACAAAGAAGCGAATGGTGGTAACAAATCATGACAGCAGGTAAAAGGAAGTCACAATGTTGATTTTTATTATGTAAAAGGAAATAGAAATGTTGATTTTGAGCATATAAGTGGAAGTAAGAATGTGAATAAGCAAGTTAATAAAGAGAGAAAGGAATTGGTAAATCATGGGTATATAATTCCAAGTCAAGGCAAAAGAAACAAATTGTTAAGAGGCAACAGTTAAAATGCAAAGAAGAAGGTTCTTTTGAAAATGTTCGTATTAACAAGAAGATGCAAAGTGGGGAATATGTGTGGAAACCATATTTTAGGACAAGTTGGCAAGCAAGAAGGCCTAGAGAAGATGATTTAAGGCTGAAACCAGAGCATGGATTAAGCAAAATAAGTGCAGCAATGAAGGGACAACAGTCCAACAATATGACAAGTAAAGTATGGGTAGTGAAGCATGGAACAACAGTAGAAGATGACAATGAAGGACATGGTGATAAAAAGACAAAGCAAGAGGATAGAAGATGTGAAGAAGAAGACAAGTCCAGTAAACAAGGAAACCTGAATAAATCCATAGAAGATGAGAAAGAAGATTATGCCCAAGAGCATACAACAGAGTTTGAGGAAGAGTAGCATGGTAAGTGCAAGGTGAGAGGTAGCCAATCTGATTTGTATGATGATGATTTTGAGGCTTTGAATGAAATTTGTGAATATGAGAGCAAGTTATGGCTGATTGTGGATGAGAAGAGAAAGATACAAAAAGAAGAAGAACAACAAAAGAAGGCAGATTAAGAAGTTCAACAAGGAGTATGAAAGGGGTATGAGGAATGAGTTGGCTATGAGGAATGGGAACAAGGATGGACAATAGGAAAAGGCATGGAAAATGAGGAAGGAGCAGTCAAAAATAAAGAAGAGGAAGTTGAAGCAGCAGAGAGTAAGGAAGATGAAGGCAAATACATTCATGATAAAAACATGGTAGAGGTAGAATTTGAAGTAGGGGCAGCAACCAAGAATGGTGCATATGGTTTGTGGACACTATTTTCTGAGTTTGAATTAGAAAGACAAAAGAAGAATGAGAGTGAAGATATGCATAAAAGAAAGATATCAAGGGACAAATAAATAAAGGTTACAACTAAAAACAAAGGAGTTGGTGCAGCGGTGAAGTCAGAGGTATTCAAACCTTTTATGAGAATGTTGTTATGTATTCATTTGGTATGTTGATTAATGAAGAATTTGAGCAAAAGTCTGAAATAGTGCATGGCATTGGGGTTTGTGATGAGGAAGAAGGGATTAAAAATGTTTTAATGTTGTATAATTGGACCATGGGGAAGGAAGTATATGAAATGATGAATGTAGATTTGTTTAAGGTTGAGTGTGCCTTTAGTAAAGTAGACAGCTCGGTGGGTAAAGATGATCTGTTTAGAAAAGTAAATGCTAATTTTTTTTGTTTTAATATAGTTGAATGGATTGATTTGTGTGTGAGTGTGCAAGAAAAGAGTATGGTACTAGTGGAGTTGAATGATGAACAACAAAGTTGGCTAAATCTGATAAAAATCCTAGAAACATTATGGAGGAAACAGAAGAAAAGAATACAGATGGATCAATTTTGAATAATGGCTCCATGTACAAGAGTACATGATTTCTTTGTCCCCTGGGGAGTTTGATGTAGGAGCATCGATTCTGTTTCTTAATTCATTATTTCAATTTGGTGTTATTTGATTCTAGTTGGAAAAACTTGCGTTTAGTAACCATTATGGAGGTTGAGCACGAATTTCTTCCTGTCACCACATGGATAGGTATGTTGGCTGCCAAGTAGGAGGTCAACAGTTGCAAAGGGAACTCATATAGTTGGGAGGAACGATGAAGAGAAAACAGTTTCAAGAGTAGTTAGAATTTAGTTGTAACTGAAGAAAAAGAACCGACGGGAGAACAGTGAGGAGGCATCGCATGGGAGATGTGAGAGTTGGGGTGAAGAAGGGAGTGAAGGCCGATAAAAGGGAGGCCAGTTGAAGCAATTTGGAAGGAAAGGCCGATTCAGAAATAAGGCTGAAGGACAAAGGCCAAATACAGAAGCGACCCAAATGGTAGTGGAAGGAATTAGCATCGATTGGTTGAGTGAGTAAAGAAGTCGGGCTACAAAAAATTAGTGGTGAAGAGCATCGGAGGTTGATCGAAGATGGCTAATTAGAGAAGGTTGATAGGAAGAGAAAAGAGGAAGGCCAAATAGGGAAGAAAGGTGAATGGAAGGATCGATGATAGTAGAAGAGATTTCAAAGATGAGGCCTGAAGCGAATGGGAAGAAAGATGACAGGCAGAGCACAGGAAGACAGATGAGGACAAAATATGAGTAGGTAGATAAAGGCCTAAAGTTGGGAAATAAATGTTTTCAATGCAATCATTGACATAGAAGGAATAAAACAATGTGCAGTTTATGTCTCATTTTCTTGTTGATCTGTATTATTGTTCATTGTAATTGGAATCTTGAATTGTTATTGTTATCTTTGGCTAACAGTCAAATCTATTGAGTTCAGAATGTATTGTGGTTTCTGTCGCCTAGTAGGCAAGTAGTATGTGGATTGTAGACCATGGTTGCATATTGGAACTGAGGTTGAATTTCCTGACATTACTGTATGAATTGTGTTACAATTTATAGTTCTTATCACTGTCTTGTCAGTAAGTTGTAGAAGTCTATTTGGGATGTTAGGTAGAGAAACTTGTCATTCGGTTTGACATGAGAATGTGTGAGGGCATATGAGAGAGTGAGTGTTGTTTTGGTATCTGAGTGTAGAAGTGGGGAGTGTGTTATCACTTTTTCTTGCTTGTATTTAGTTTTAGATATCCACATAACATAAATATCTCTTTTCATTTCAATAAGCTCTAGCATCTCTAACACACATCTCTCACACTCAATGTGCATTTATCACTTGAAGCAAGCAGTCTTCTCACACATGACTTCGAGAGCCTCTTAGTTTATTTATTTTAGTTTTAGCTTTAATTTTGTAAAGCTTAAAAGCTTTCCCTTTAGGAGATTATTTTCATTTATTCTTGCCTTAGCCAAGCTTATGCATTGCATCCCCTCTAGCTTTTTATGTTCACAAAAGGATCATGCATTCCTTTTCCCTTGAAAATTTGTCATTTCTTTGTAAGCCAATTTTCAATTCCTCACATACCCATTTTTATCCCGATCACCAAGAAGAGGACTCCACTCCTGCATTGGAGGAGATGGTTGCTAGAGGACCTCTAAGGACATAGTCTGGTGCTGGTGCCCATTATCATAGGTTCTTTATTACTTTATTAGTAATTAGCTCATATTTTTCTCTTGAGGAAGTAAAATGTTGTTTTGTGTTTCTCTTGAAAGGATTTAGAGTTAAAATAGAGTTATTTACTTTTCTAGACTAAGTTTCTTATTTTACTTAGAGTAGTTGCAAATTTAGATTAGAAACTAAATCTTCTAAAACACCAAAACATAGTTGAATTACATTAGGAAAGGCATATGGCTTGCATACATATTTCCATTTCATAGTAATTAAATCACCATTAAAAATTAAAAAAAGAACCAAAAAAGTGCATTCATTCATTTAGATTAAATTGCATTTAGAAACATCATTTTAAACATTTAAATCAAACATTTAAACCCTTGATTTCATTGTGAGATCAATGAATCAAACAACATTTTCAAATCAAATAGTCAAACATAGAAAACATCAAGGAAATCCTCAATCTCACCATGAGGTACATAAACATAACAATCCAAAATTCAAACAAATAACAACTCCACTATCACTTGTGACACTCTTCTTCCACATGAAGAGAGAAGTCAATTGTATTCACCTTGACTAGCTAGATTTCCCTAGAAAGGCAAGAGTAATTTGATTGATGCCTTTAGCAAGGGTGCAGTGGATGTGTTGTCTAGAGTCTGATTCACCCATGCTGTGTCTAAGTCATATTCTAGTTATCACATATTTTTGTGAATAGAATATGAAGAGCAAAATCTCTTGGTTGTGTTTTTTACATCTTCATTGCTTCGATCCCATTCATTTCTTCATCTTGCTTTTTCACATTAGGTTCACATATTTTGGTGAATATGACATGAATACTAATTTTTTTTAGAGAGCCTCTTTATGTTTTTGATTAGTTTAGCTGGCAAAGAGGGTCCAGAACCCTATACAAAACAACCCCCAGGGCAACAGGCCTTAAACATGCCAGTAACAGTACATTGACAACACACTAACAAAAGACAAAAAATGACTAACCAAAAACAACAGAAAATAAAAACAAGAACTAAGGACTATCAATAGTCTTGAACTTGGCCAAAAACTTGGCCATGTCTTTGTAGTCACCAAGGGTATCAATCGCCACCTGCTTGACTTTGTCATCCAGCTCCTTCACAACAACAAAGATCGACGCTGCCCGATGCAAGACCTTAGCAGCGAATTCAACCATGGTCTTCCATTTCTTCTACATTTTCCCCATCTACACCTTGAGTCTCCCCATGTCCTCAGTGGTCGTGATACACAACATACAGCTACCCTTGTTATCCAAACCACCAGTTTCCTCAGCAGCAACACCTAGGTCCTCAGAACTAGACTTGTTCATGGAAGCAAAATGGCTCGCCCCTTCTTCCTTGTGCACAAATTCAGTAGGAGCATCATTCTCTGCCTCCTCCATAGTTTCCTCAACAAATTCTGAGTCATCAGAAATATCGACACCCTGCGGGTTAGCGGAATAATGTGATTAGATCAGCAAACCCTTGAGCTGGTATGTTTAACATCATCCTCCCCAACACCACTTCCAGTCTGTATTGGCCCGGGGTCCAATTCAACAATTTTCACAGAACCAGTCACCATCTCTTCTTCTTAGTACCAGTCTTGGCTTTCTTAGCCTGCACAGTCCCTTCCTCCTCAGCCACCTTCCTCTCCCTTTTGGACGAGCTAATTTTATCTTTCCCAGGTTCTAGATGGGTTTTTCTTAGGGATTTCATTTTAGACTCAGGGGTGGGGGTCCCAGCCGGGGGCTTGCATTCCACAATACGGGGGCACCTCTTGGCCATTTTAGAGGTCTTAGGGGTCCCGACACACATTTTCACCTTACCTTTAGGCCCAGGAGAGACAAACATCTAGGGGTCCTCAATCATTTTGACATTAATCTACTTCGGGGGACACAGGGCAAGATGGAAATGGTAAAGTCTCAGAATGAGGCCCTGATGGATAGGGACAAGAGGGTGACCAAGGTTTTTAGCCCTAAGCTCTTTAGCTGACTTAATGGAATTTTCCAAGGAGGACTGAAGAAAAAAAGGAAAGCGAATTTCCATCTTGTTCCTAAAGTGATTGAGAAGGGCATAATGATAATGGTAAAATACCTTAAAACTTCCTTCTAGTGTGAAGAACTTCATAAGCATTAAACAGACTTGGCCCCAAGGCTCTGACAACTTCTCCCTATCAAATCCACCATGCAACTTCACATTCGCTTCCTCCTCTCTGAAAAAGAACCCCATGTGTTTGGGGTTGGGCACCTTGCTGCATCTGGCGTGCTTCTTCCCTCTGGTGGGAAGCCCCATGGCTTGGCTAATCACCTCCTCAGACACCTGGAAGCTTATACCCCTAAGCGGACTTGTCTGGTGTCCTCATCCCACAACTTTGCAAATTAGCGCGACAAGTTTTCATCATGGCCGATCATACCCTCCAGAAAGGGAACCACTTCCCCCTCCTAGATAATATGCCAGACAATCTAATCCTGTCTGAACTCCTCCACTGTGGTCGGCTCAATCCTCACAATCTCTCCCCCTATCTTCATAGTTTGAATATCACACAAGTTGCAGAGCTTAAAATTGCTAAGGTTGGTGTTGTTGTGATTAGCAAGTAACTCAATGAAATGGAAACGCTGTGAAATAAAATCATTAATCACATCATAATTATTATGGTGATACGCCATACCTATGCCACATTGCAAAATCTCCTTGGGAAAAGATCTCAACCGCCATCTTGTGTAGCAATGAATGTCACCCACCGCAGAGATGAACCAAATATTATTGCACATAGGTGGATCCATCCTACACACCATCCGTACCCCTGCCAAGGGCCACTGCGGCATCCTTTTAGCCCAACTAGATCTATCCCTCGCAACACCACCAAAATTGAGGCTCTTTTGCTTTATGACCTGACCACCTGTCATCTAGTCAGCACGCCAACCCACCAACAGACCGTTGGCCTGCCAGCTATTCTCCTAACCCACACAGACCCCCATCTTATGCCACCTAGGAATGCCAGACAACAAACTAGTCAATTGCCACTTCAAGGATCTCTTGTTCCCACCCATCTAATTTTGAAAATTCAAAAATTTCTCCCCACCAAACTTGTTGATCCAACCAATACCATCAATCCCAATCCCGTTTAAATGGGTCTCAAAATGCATATAACCCCTGCCACCACCCAACCATAGAAAGAGGATGGTCACAACCCTGAACCATCTAATTCTTGTTGTTATCTTCATCTTTCTTTAAGAGAGCCTCTTTATGTTTCTACTACTTTAACAAATCCTTTTGGGATGGGCTTTTTTGCATTTTTACATATTTCTTCCATTCCATTTTTATCTCTCTTTCACTTCCATGATCATTTCGTTTATTTTGCAATATTTTCTACAACCCCAAACTAGGAGGAAATCACATATAGTTTAGGGTAACTTCCCCTCCAATGAAACTAGCCCCATAACTTCTTGGTTTTTAATAACCCAACATACAAAGACATGGTCATTCAACCTAACCAAGGAAAAACACACCAAATGAGCATTCGATTTGAGATCCATTGACAAGACCAACCCATAACAAGCTATAGGAAAATGGCCACCCAAATGGACAATGAGGTGGGTCATTTAGAAAGGAACTCACAAGAAGCTTAGGAGAAACTCAAGAAGCCCTCCACATAGCATATCAAATTGAAAGATCTATGGTACACCAAGTGTCACTAGAAGGAATAAATGGGGACACTCAAACCCTAATTGAAAACAATCCACCACAAGGTGGTAAAAATCAAAGAATAGAGGACCTTATAGCAACCTTGGTCCAAAGGATCAGGACACTTAAGGCTAGAGGTGTTGGGAAACGATCTCAAAATAGAATTGAGAGACTTAGGGTACAAGGAAATCATTTTGCTAAGAAAATGAAATCAAACTAGGGATAACCAAAAACCCTGTCCATCTAAATTTCCATTCCCACAACACAAGTAATGAAGCATTCATGCCTCCCTTTCCCTCATCATTCAACATGACAAGTTTTAATCAAACAAGTGGGATTCTTATGATGCATAGTCAACCACAAAAAATTCCACCCAAATTTCAAAACATAAACATGTTGCCATATGGTTATCCAACTCTCTATGGATATCAACAATCTAGCATACCCTTTCAATTACAACAAGCACAACAAGCTCCACCTATAGGGACAATGTTTGGAGGAACAAAACCCTCTACACATAACCCCCTCTTAGGAACACACCTTGAGTCTTTAAAAGAGCCTCTTGACTACAACATTCATAATGTCATACTACCACATACTCTCCTTGAACTTCCAAAATTCAAAGGATAGGATGACCCCAACTCGCATATCAAGGCCTATGTCATGGTAGTGCAAGAACTCCTTCCTTGGGATGAGGCGGGCAAAAAGATTTTTTCGAAGACTTTGGAAGGTATCACTTTGGATTGGTACTATCAACTTCTAGAAGCATTGATCCATTCTTTTAGGAAACTCATTAATCAATTTGTGGTTTCCTTTGACATGAATAAATTGGTCAAAACATGAATACAATAATTTTTAATGATCAAACAAGAAACTAATGAGTCGGTTGCACATTTTATCACATGATGGAGGCAAGTCCTTTATTCTTCAACTAGCGCACTAAACATGGATCATAGGGAAATTTGTGATCACTTCTTACATGCTCTCAACAAAGACACGTGAGGAGTCCAAACACTCTCTTATAAATCATATGAAGAGGTGCTTGAGAGTGCCCTTAGAATTAACCAAGCTATTATTGATAGAAAAAAGGGAATATTATGCTAATGGAAGACTGATGAACCATGGTAGAAATAATGATCCTTTGACATCAAAAATCCTCAAAAACAATCAAAACATAGATGGGTCAATAGACATTCCACCATCCAAGAACAATAACAAATGCAATCACAATAATCATGATGGTGATGATACTAATTATATGAATTTGGGGAACCAAGTTAATGCCATTAACTAGTCCCCAAGAATAAATTGCAAGCAAAAGGGTAGATCAAATGAGCATTCATACAACAATCATTGCAATTATTATCAAAACCTTAAAATTACAATCATGATAAATATTACTCATTTCACAAGAGCAGGGAGCATGATATTGAGTCATGCTAGGACTACCATCGCTTCATATCAAAACTCCCAAAAGATAAACCATTCATGGACACATTCCCACACCCACAAGTTGAAGGAAAAAGCCCCAAAAGTTGCCCAAACTCTCAAATCACCTTTGATTAGAACACCTTAGGCCTTATGGATTTGGACAGGGACCAAATCACTGAAGAAACTACTTACAACATGATCCTAGGAAGACCTTGGATTCATAGGATGAGGGTCATCCCCTCCACATTATTTCAAGAGATACATTTCCCCCACATGGATCAAATCCATGTCATCAAAGGAGACCTTGACCCTTTCAACATTTATACAATCGACCAAGAGAAAAAAGGAAAATTTTCAAGAACTAGTCTAGGGATTAAATTTTTTGAAAAAAGAGAGACATCCAAACAAGTCAAAAACATTGTGAAAACCTCAAAATCTAAAAGGTGGGCAATAGGATAATTCCCCTTTGATCCTCACTCAATAAAATTTTACATTCCCTACAACTTAGCAACCATTCCAATCGATCCAAACATGAACATCCATATGGTTGATATTGCCACTAAAGAAAAATAACCAAAACCCACATAGAAACTAGGAGAGTCATCACCAATACCAATTAGCCCTCAAAAATTCAAAACTGATAAAAATTCCAAAAAAACATTGGAACTCTACAAGAATAAAAAATGATGAATCTAGGGGCAAACTATCAAATAATGAAATATGTGAGTACACAGAGCTTCTCACTGAATTTTTATTTTCTTACATCCCTATTTTTATCACTATGGAGGAAATGACTGCCACATGACCTCTGAGGACATAGCCTAGCACTAGCACCTATTATCATAGGTTCTTTAATACTTTATTAGTAATTAGCTCACATTTTACTCTTGAGAAAGTAAAATGTCGTTTTGTCTTTCTCTTGATAAGATTTAGAGTTAAAATAGAGTTGTTTGCTTTTCTAGACTAAGTTTCTTGTTTTACTTAGAGTAGTTGCAAATTTAGATTAGAAATTGAATCTTCTAAAACACCAAAACATAGTTAAATTACATTAGGAAAATCCATATAGCTTTCTTACATATTTCCTTTTAAAGTAATTAAATCACCATTAAAAATTAGAAAAAGAACCAAAAAGTGCATGCATTCATTTATATTAAATTGCATTTAGAAACTTCATTTTAAACATTCAAATTAAACCTTAGTCTCTTGATTTTATTATGAGCCCAATGAATCAAATTATGTTTTCAAATCAAATAGTCAAATATAGAAAACATTAAGGAAACCCTCAATCTCACTGTTGGTGTAATTAAATATTTAATTACACTTTAATAAGTTTACTTAGGGCTTATTTTTAGTCTTAGGTTATTATTAAGTCATATTAGGGTTTTATTTAACTTGCAAATATAAAAGCAAGTTGTCACATGTAATTCCAAAATCCGTTTTCATTAATTCATCCAATATTGTGCAAATTCTTTCTCTTTGCTTTTTTATCTTGTGGAAGGTAAATCTAAGGTTTTGCAGGTGATCTTTGTGGCTGGAGTTAATTATTAACTTCAACATGGTATCAGAGCGGATCTGCAAGCCCCTTCTCAAATTTGGAGAAAAATTCAAGCAAGAGCCATTTGCTTGGTGTGTTTTTGTGTAAAATGAAGTATTCCATTGGATTCAGAGTAGCTAGAAAAGGTAGATTTGTCTTTTGTTTGGCTGAATTTGGTCTCGGAAGCCAGATTTGTGAAGGTTTCAAGAGTGCTTTTTTAGATCTAGAGGGGAACAGCAATTTCAGAGCATTTTTGGCCAAAATCGTCATCACCAATGTGCTTAGAAGGGTCAAAAACCCTAGAATCGCCTATTAATTCACTTAAATCGGAGACTGAAAAAATCTCTGTGATTTTTTGAGGGCGCGTCCTTTTATCCAGTGGTCCGAAGGGTGCTTCCGCAAGGTGCATTGTTTTATCCAGCGGTCCGAAGGGTGATTCCACAGGGTGCATCATTTTATCTAGTAGTCTGAAGGATGCTTCCGCATCCTTTTATCTAGCGGTCCGAAGGGTGCTTTCGCAGGGTGCATCGTTTTATCTAGCAGTCTGAAGGGTGCTTCCGCAGGGTGCATTGTTTTATCCAGCGGTCCGAAGCGTGCTTCTATAGGGTGCATCATTTTATCAAGCAGTCTGAAGGGTGCTTCCGCAAGGTGCATCATTTTATCCAGTGGTCCGAAGGGTGCTTCCACAGGGTGCATCATTTTATCCAGCAATCCTTCATCATGCCCTCTTCTACATGCCCTAATGGAGCAATTTCACAAAAACTGTCATAACTTTCACATCTGGAGTCAGTTTTTTGCAAACAAAATATTGCTGGAAAGATGGTTTTGTACACTTTCTGATGGTATGATAAGTTTTTTCTGATTTTGTTTTTTGGCACCTATTTTTTCTATTTGAAGTCAAGGCATCTTTTTTGGCTTTCGAGCTCCGTTCTTGCGCCTAGAATCTCCATTTTTTGAAAATGAATAGGCGTTGGAAAGGTTTCAGAGAGCTTTACATAGCCACCTATATAATTTTTTCAGATTCAGCCCCAGGAATCTTTTAATCAGTTTGTCAATTTTATGGCTTCTATTGGATATCCTGGACATGTTGCCTCTTGCAAAAGTTCTGTTTGCTTTGATAGGCTTCTGTTATAGGTATAAATCTATTTGCATGTTTTGATCTCTAATCATCTAAGGAGATGGGATTCTACCATCAACAAAAATCTAATTGTAGATATTGTAGAAGTAATCAACATGAGAAAGAGATGTGTCCTCATTTCTCACATCATCTTTTTGAAATGCTTGCTTCGATCACTTCTCCTCCTGATGAGATCATTGCTCCACCATCACCTACTGCTACTTTAGAGTTTAGTGTTGCATCATCATTGGCTTCTAGTGATTCTATGCATCAGGTCAATATTAGTCTTCCTAATCCACCTCATTGGGATTCCTATCTTCCAGACATATCATCTCTGTTTGTGGAGTCTCACATTGTTGATTTGGAGGACACATTTGAGGGTTTATCTCTCTTGTTTGATGCTATCTCAGGTGTCTTTGCATCACCACCTTCATCTTCTGTGTTTCCAGATGCAGTTCATATCATATCCTCTCCTGGTTCTTCTTCTTTGATTGGGTAGATAGTTTCTGTTTTGGAGGAGACATATTTTCCCAGTATGAGGTCACTTGAGTTGCATTCAGAGGCACACATTTTGATATGGATTCCCTATTCATCCAAGATGTGGGAATGGCTTCTACATTCACCAGTGGATTTTTTTCTTCCAAAAGGGAGAAATGTTGTTTGCAGACAGTGGATTGGATTTTGTCTTTAAGATCTCTTCATTGGTTCTAGAGCTTCTTCTTGAAGGGGATTCATATTCTCTTTTCGCTCTCTCTTATGGGGGGCATTCATGATTGTACTTTTGTGATGGATTTAGTTCTTGGGGGGTCTTAGTATTAGTTCTTCTTCCATCACATGTTCATGTACTTGTTTTTTCTCTCTTTTGGAGAGGGGTTTTTTCCCACAGGCTTTTTCTCCTTTTCTCCACTTTATGAGAGATTCTTGTTGTTCATGGGTACCTAACATGGCCTTGTAGCTGGGACCCATTGTTGCATTAGTTGCATGCTTTTCATTTCTCCCTAAGTTGCACTTATTTGGGGGGGGGGGTGTTGGTGTAATTAAATATTTAATTACACTTTAATAAGTTTACTTAGGGCTTATTTTTAGTCTTAGGTTATTATGAAGTCATATTAGGGTTTTATTTAACTTACAAATATAAAAGCAAGTTGTCACACGTAATTCCAAAATCCATTTTCATTAATTCATCCAATATTGTGCAAATTATTTCTCTTTGCTTTTTTCTCTTATGGAATGTAAATCTTAGGTTTTGCAGGTGATCTTTGTGGTTGGAGTTAATTATCAACTTCAACACTCACCACAAGGTACATAAACACAACAATTCAACATTTAAACAAACAACAACTACATTGTCACTCATGACACTCTTCTTCCATGCAAAGAGAGTAATTAGTCCTATTCACCCTTACCTAGTTGGCTTTCCCTAGAAAGGTAGGAGTAATTTGATTGATGCCTATAGTGGGGGTGTAGTGCATGTGATCTTTGGAGTCTAGCTCACCTGTGCTGTGTTTGAGTGACATTTTGGTTATCCTAGTGTTAGGGAATCAAAATGACTAGAACCCTCCATTGCACAAAATGAAGTAAAATTATAGACAAACTACTAGAATTAAATCCAAAACTCCTTGATATGATAGATGGTTTTAAATAAATCTCGGCCAAAGAAATAGAACCACTTTAGGTGTCAAAATGCCCAAGATATTAATAAGGAAGCTAAAAGATGAAAAACTAAATAAAATGTACCTAGGACTAAATTTGGAAAAACCACATGAATGGATGTGAAAAGATCCTCAATAATTTTCCAATGCTACAAGAAGCACAAAAATAAGACAAACTAGACAAAAGTTATGAGCTACAGAGTGAAAAGGAAGATCCAAACTTCAAACAACAATAAAAGGCACAAGTAGAAAAATTTGGAAAAATACCTATACCATTATAAAGTTCTCAAAAGCAACTTTTTAATGCCTATAATAAGTCAAAAAATTGATACCTTGGTGAAAAGTTATGGTCTTTAGAGAAAACTACCTCCTTGGGCAAGCATAATCGACCCTCCCTACATTGCTTTGGTGTAACCACTCATTAGGTTGGGCGGAGGTGGATGGATTTGAGTGGCCTACCGATGGTGTGACTAGAAGGGGCATTTGGTGGTGGTAACAAAGAATTGTGCCGCCTGCTAGGGATAAGCCCCCTTAGGACTGGACATGACTAGGGGCTTTGGCCTACAGTGACCACCCACTCCTTAAGAAACCCCCATCAATGATTTGACTAGGGGTTAAAATTGTGAAAACTATATGCACTACCAATGGATTGTTGACATAGGTTGACAATGTGTGATGTTAGGATTGTTGACATAGGTTGACAATGTGTGATGCTAGTCTTGTTGAACCCTATACCCACCATACCCTTGATGACATAAACCAACATAGAGCTCAGTATATTCCATCGAATATGCTGATGGCACAACATGGTTGTGCAATAATGGTAGATGATGATTATACAGTTGTACAGATTTATATGGACTTTGTAGGGATGTATGGACTACAATACCTTTAGATTTGTCAAACCCCCCAAAAAGGGCCAAATTTTATCCAATGCCAAACCCTATCGAGTTTTATATTGATTTATAAGTTTTTGGGGCTTTTGGACTCAACCATGGTATCAGAGCTTTAGATCTACAATTTCCTTCCATTGTTTAGTAAGTTTTTACCAATGTAAGAGTTGCATAATAAACTCAAGGGGGCCTAGGATCACCTACAAACAATCCTTCCACACAAGAGAGAAGCAACACAAATGCTATATTGCCAAAGAATACAATGCATACAATATGGTACATGCAAATACATGCAATGTAAGTGAATATAAATAGGATATGTGAGGGAGGAGGTGGCAATTCCAACCAATAGGAAATGTAACTCTAGAATTTCCTAAAATGGGAAAGAGTAACTCCTTTGGAAGATTCTGACACCTCATTTTACTCACATTAAATACCCACTCTTATTAACCTAAGAAATCTTAAATAAAAGCTAATATAGGAAAATAATAACTTACACTAATAGAGACTCAAGATGGAAGCCTTGCAACACACATATTGGGCGCCCACATTTAGAAGGTTTTAAGTGAGCATTAATGCAACCACACCTAGAGACACCAGAAATGCCAAAGGCAAAGATGATGATGGTGAAATAGTGCTAATGGATAAATATGGTCCCCAACCTATATTGAGTATGCCACTCGGAATATTGGCATTGTAGACTAGAAAGTTGGGACTAGTTATTAGACTTGTAGGACTACTGCTAAAAATAATTCAATAACAATAAATAGAATTGTACAAAAAGCAAGTGAGTGGGGAAATTGCAAATTTCACAATATTATAAGAGAAAATTTATCAATAGGTTTCCTCAATATATGATGCATACCTCACAATGAAACTATAAACACAATTCCCCTTTCCTGTAATCACAAATACCCAATTTACTAATTTTCTAGGTGACACAAAGTTGGCTTCAAGTATACATCAGAACAAAAAATTTAGTGCAATCAAATGAAATGCATAGCTTTGCCTCCTCTTTTTCCTTGGATAATTCTTTTTAATTTTATAAACTAAAACAAAGTTTTTTTTTTTTTTTCAAAAAGATTTGAAAGACACAGGCTTACTAATCAAAGAAGTCAAATTTAGGGTATTATATGTCATTAAACATGATTATTTAAAAAGCCATTTTATTGTTGTATCGTCAACTCTTTATTTTTATATAGATCTAGAATTTAATATTCTACGTTTGTTAGAAGCTAATGGAATTCAAATGTCACTTTAGTAGTATACATCAGAACACATTTAATACAATCAAATGAAATAAATAAATTTGCCTCCTTTTTTTTCCTTTGAATTTTTTTAAATTTTCTACACTAAAAGAAAGTTTAAGATTTTCCAAGAATATTTAAAAGACACACATTGACTAATCTAAGTTACCTTTAGGGTATATATGCCATCAAACATGCTTATTCAAAAGGTCATTTTATTCTAGTACCATTGACTCCTTATTTTACATAGATCTAGGGTTTCATGTTCTACCTTTGTTAGAAGCTATTAAAGTGCAAATGTAACTTCAATAGTATACACTAGAACAAACATTTATTGCAATAAAATGAAATTGATAGATTTTCCTCTTTTCCCCTCAAATTATTTTTAATTTTCTACACTAAAACAAAGTTCAAGATTCTTAAAAAGAAAACTAAAGACATATCCTAACTGATCTAAGTTAGATTTATGGTATAATATGTCATCAAACATGTTCATTAAAAAATCCATCTCAATGTGCAATATCACAATGATCCTTATTTTTATATAGATCCAAGATTTCATGTTCTACCTTTGTTAGAAGATAATGGAGTTTAAGTGTCACTTCACTAGCATACATCATAATAAATGTTCATTGTAATCAAATTAAATATATAGCTCTACCTTCTCTTTTTGAAAGGAAGCTAGGTGTGCGGAAATCGCTTCCTACACTAATCTAATGAGGGGAGGGCTATGCAAATTCAATTTAATATTTACAATTACAGCAACATGAAACATATAATAGAGATATTGCAACAATACGCATAGAACTAGAAAGAAGACAGAAGAAGAGAGACACAAGATATACATGGGGAAAACCCTTATCAGGTGAAAAAACCCCACACTCCAAAACCTGCACAATGTATTATCAAAACTGTAATGGTTTACAATACACTTGCAATGCAAGCTCTCATGAGTCTTTGACACTCATATCTGGAGACAAACCGGCAACATAACAACACCTATTAATCACCCTCTATTTCTCCTCTCCAAGCACCTACTTATATTGAAGTTTTCAAGGTAAAACTGAACATATCTTGCAATGGGCGTCCAACTTGGCCTGATGGCCCAAAACCCACGCCTAGCAACACTTGTCCAACACTGCAGCATGGTCATGACACTTGTCATATCACCCCATCCCAATATGGTCGCCTATTTCCAATTTGGGCAATGACAGATGCTCTTACGCACCAACCAGCTGTCATAGAATTTGTCATAGCTGTCATAACTTACAGTTGTAAGAGAATCTATCATACACGGGCTATAAATAGCATATTCTCTTACAACAAGACGTAACCCTCCTTGGAGCGCCCAAAGATGCCTTCTTCCAAGACGCCTTGTGACACGTCTTCACCTATCATAGAACCTTCTATTTCTGACTCTTATATGTCATAAAATTGTCATAGGAATTTGTCATGACCGTTTCAGTCAATATTCCCTTACACAACATCCAAGATGCCAACACATGGAAAAATATTCCTACCACTAAGTGGGATGCCTATCTCCTCATGTGAGGACAAAATTACATGTGGTCATATACCATGTAGGATGACACATCACCGTGCCAACTCCCACAATATGACAATATAGGATTTGCATCCAATTAATACAATAGGCAATAAATAAATAAATATAATGTAAAAATACAAGGAATTATCAAGGTTGAGACACCTTAATTCCCAACATTCTCCCACTTGTCGAACACCTTGTAAGAGCCAATAGAAATAACAGGATTTAACTGTTATAGGCTGAAAGGCCCATAGACTCCGAACACCATCTGAACTTCTCTGTGCCCACTGGTTTTGTTAATGCATCTGCAACATCACACTCTGATTGTCACAACAGCTAATAAACTGTCCTGCACCAACACAATATCTGAACACAATATCTTAAGCCAAATGGCTTCCTTGCAAGCATGAGTAGCTGCCAAATACTCAGCTTCTGTCATAGACAAAATGACCATAGGTTGCCGCTTACTCATCCCATCTAAACTCCACTATGCTCACGAGCTTTACATAAGCACCTGTAACATCTTCCAAGTGATCACCAACATGACAAAAGATTAGAATGCCAAAAAATATGATGAAACACTAAATGCCACATAGACACACCAATGTATCCAACTTCAAACCCGTTAATAGAGCATAACTTTAAAGTCCAAACATCTTCAAAAGAAGATTGAGTATGTATGCTCCAAAATAGTTAGAACAACAACCATAGCTAGTTGTTTACATCCAACTAAAAAACCACCATTGATAGAACTTTTGCACATGACATACTCAGCCCATACTGCAACTCTCATCCCTGTATAATCCACTGTCTTGCTCAAAGTTACCGTCTCCCATGATAACAAGCACACCAAAACCATTGATGTGCAAAAAATATGAAGAGCTTTGATACTGCAATCCAATGAAAAACCATCTACCAAAGATATACATACATCTTAGGAATGAAACTACATGAGCAATGCCAACTGAAGTAACTCAAAGTCTACCAATCAACACTTACATAAAAAGATGGCTTCTAATACAAGCATATGATACAAAGAACAATTACAATGATCTGCAAACTACAACCAACTGTTGCAAAACAAAGCATACTTCCACAAACAGTTTTCTATTTACTCTCTCACTTCTAATCTCCTCCACTTCTCCCAAGTCCACATCTAAAAAGAACACATACTGTTGCCAAAAAACAATAAAGTACAACAACAATAGATGACCACAAACCCAGTGATCATACTAGATGAATAAGAACCTTTAGGAAGAAAAAGAGACCATAAAGAGAAATTGCAAACCATATCATGTCCTTCTGCCAACATCACCAAGTGCTAAGTTGTGCCAAGTATGATCTCCTTCACAAAACCCCAACTGAAAAAACTTAACAACACCCAACCATTCAATCTCATAAGATCAAATAAACATCAACATGGATGTAAGCCTCTCTAATCAAGGTAGATCAAACTCATAACCATTCCATAATAAGGAATAAGCCCAATCACATCTCCTAAACTCCTCATAAATGAACATCATAAAGCAAACTATACGAATCAAGAAGATAACCATGCTATCATCCCTCAAATGAAATCTCCGGAACTAATAACAGTAGCTCAAGATTCATATCCATGAGAAAACAAAGCATAAAACAATATGAATCTGAAATAACCTGGGCAATACCTATTAGAACATTTTCTACTGAGTGAATTGAGAGTGGGGAATGAGAATGATCCACTGAGATATACTGAGTCTCATATACTCTCTCCAAGAATAATCTCCTCTCAAGTTCAAAAATGAACTCACGTCCATAACAAGTGAAGGCTTCTTGGTCTTTCTGTTGAAACTTAACCATTCCAACACATGATCCCTACAACAAGAGATCTCAAGCCTCACCTCAATTCTCTCTAGTATCCATGAGCATCCATCAACCAATACATGCCAACTTCAAATGCATCCTGCAAAATCATGAAGCTTCAAGCAAATGATTAATACTCAAAACCAAAGAGAACAAACAAGATCACTGTCAGAACTCCCACTGCACATCTGCATGATCAAGAAGCCCATCATGACATCATGATCTAACCATCTCCTCGTAAGAAGATCACATACAACAAAGCGTACAATGATGCATACATCTTGTCTCAAGAGAACATGTATCATGCCAAAACTTTAAGCTAGCATTAAGAGTAAATCATGACATAGTAACAACATCTCTAAACAAAGGATAAACATGTCATATTGACAAATCATAAACCTGACACCTCAATCAAGATTTCAACATCTCCAAACATATGAAGATAACCATCTCCTGACAACAAAACTAAAAATGCCAAAGAACTCTCAAAACCAAGAACTCCTCCATGACACCAATATCCACTGTAGAAGATCATCCATCACTTATGATGAATCCAACATCACTACCGAAGCTCCCATTGAAACTGTGATACCGAGCTTATCAAGGCATCATGATAACCATCCTCTCAATGAAGATCATCCATGGCTCTAACACAATCAAACAATTGTCCTGTGCAATATCATCAACACAAAAGAATAAAGTAGAACCAAGAGTTCCAAGTCAAGAAGATAAAACCATCATTGTCAAAAGCTTACACTAAACTGTGTAACCAAGCTATCCATGACATCAAGATAAACATGCTATAAGTCCCAATAACTGACTATCCATGCACTCTAATTATCCATCCTCTTATCTCAAAGCAACATACCAAATACACAAATGACCACAGACAAGGCCAACTAACAAAGTCTGCATAAATAATGAATCAATCTTGTGGATATAGACAGTCCACATCTAAGTCATCCCACTGCAATCAAATAGGTGATTAGCCCATAAAACTACATAACTCGTAGATCCCAAACATGAAACATGCAAACTCATCATCACATTAGTAACTTGCAAATTGAGATACCAAAGAAGACAATTTGTAGACTTCAAGACTCAACCATCAAATCAATTCTAGATTCAATTTACCGACAAGTCCACAAACGAGTGATCGTAGTCAAGGAACTAATCAAGCATATGCTGTAGAAATGATGAGTGATAAATCACATACCAACATATCCACACTGAGAAAGATACAAACCTCCTCACATTATGCATGAAGCATACATACAAATCTGCAACTATCTTACATCCAGAAACACTCTCAAGGAATCATAATCTGAAAAATAGTTTGTCTACAGATTTACAAAACCACAAGTTTTTGATTAACCATGTAAAACCTGCAAAACCACCATGTCACTAACATACATGCAAATCCATATCCACTTATCATCTAGAAAACACACCAGTCTGAAAATCACCACTATAGTTAAACCAGAATAATGGAATAACATAGATAAGCATAACCATAGATTTTTGAACGGAACATCTAAAAAACCCTCAGATCAAATCAATATGAAACTAAGACATGCAAGTACAGTCAACTAAATGAAATAGAGGTCCAGGAACTTCAAGCCCACTTGTAGGCCAATTCCACAACCATCACCATGTACAAGCATATGAAGGAGCTAGGCTGTTCCAGAAGCCTTTAGATCATCCAATGATCAACTCCATAGCCTACATGCATTCAAGGTTAACAAAACAATGTCTTCCAATTACAGGGACTAAAACCAAGCACCCAACATAAGCACATCAAACCACAGTCATGACAACCCAAGTTTCTCCATGTGATCAAGGAGCCAAGAACGAACACCCAACATGAATACTTTGCTGTAAATGACCATAGAATGATAGAACATAACCACCATGCATGAGGGTTATTGCATATTGTCAAATAGGAGCTCCAGATCAATATCATACTAAATGTAATCACATGATCAACTCCATAACAGTCCATCTTAAGTTTCCATAACTCAAAATTTGTGCCGTTAAACATCCCCATCTCTATTCTTCCGGATGTGCCTGCCATCTCATTCTTGCAACAAGATTTTATAATACTCTACACAGACTCCCACTCAACCTAAGATTAGTACACAAAACCCCTATCCAACAACTAGGACCAAAGAGAATAGCTCTGATACCAACTAAAAGGAAGCTAGGTGTGCGGAAATCGCTTCCTACACTAATCTAATGAGGGGAGGGCTATGCAAATTCAATTTAATCTTTACAATTACAGCAACATGAAACATATAACAAAGATATTGCAGTAATATGCATAGAACCAAAAAGAAGACAGAAGAAGAGAGACACAAGATATACGTGGGGAAAACCCTTATCGGGTGAAAAACCCCACACTCCAAAACTTGCACAATGTATTATCAAAACTGTAATGGTTTACAATACAATTGCAACGCAAGCTCTCAGGAGTCTTCGACACTCATATCTGGAGACAAACCCGTAGCATAGCAACACCTATTAATCACCCTCTGTTTCTCCTCTCCAAGCACCTGCTTATATTGAAGTTTTCAAGGAAAAATTGAACATATCTTGGAATGGGCGTCCAACTTGGCCTCATGGCCCAAAACCCACACCTAGGGACACTTGTCCAACACTACAGCATGGTCATGACACTTGTCATATCACCCCATCCCAATATGGTCACCTATTTCCAATTTGGGCAATGACAAATGCTCTTACACACCAACCGACTGTCATAGAATCTATCATAGCTGTCATAACTTGCAGCTGTAAGAGAGTCTATCATACACAGGCTATAAATAGCATATTCTCTTACAACATGACATAACCCTCCTTGGGGCACCCAAAGATGCCTTCTTCCAAGATGCCTTGTGACACATGTCTTCACCTATCATAGAACCTTCTATTTCTGACTCTTACATGTCATAAAATTGTCATAGGAATCTGTCATGACCGTTTCAGTCAATATTCCATTACACAACATCCAAGATGCCGACACATGGAAAAATATTCCTACCACTAAGTGGGACGCCTATCTCCTCATGTGAGGACAAAATTACATGTGGTCATATGTCATGTAGGATGACACATCACCGTGCCAACTCCCACAATATGACAACATAGGATTTGCATCCAATTAATACAACATGCAATAAATAAATAAATATAATGTAAACATACAAGGAATTATCAAGGTTGAGACACCTTAATTCCCAACACTTTTTCCTTAATTTTTTTTAGTTTTGTACATTGAAGCAAAGTTTAAGATTTTTCAAAATGATCTAAAAGACACACTCTAAATGATCTAAGTTACATTTAGGAAGTAATATGTCAACAAGTTCATGTTTATTCAAAAATCCATTTCATTATAGTATCACCAACTCCTCATTTTTATCTAGACCTAGGATTTCATGTTCTAATCATTCTAGAAGCAAATGGAGTTCAAATGTCACTTCACTAGTATACATTAGAACAAACATTCAATGTAATCAAATGAAATACATAGATTTCCCTCCTCTCTTTGCTTTGAATTCTTTTCAATTTTCAACACTTAAACAAATTTCAAGATTTTTCAAAAATATATAAAAGACATGCTCTAATTGATCTTAGTTACAATTAGGGTATAATATGTTCATCAAATGTCTTTGTTAAAAAATCCATTTTGTTCTGATATCACAAACTCTTTTTTATATATAGATGCTGGATTTCATGTTCTACCTTTGTTAGAAGCAAATGGAGTTCAAATGTCTTTGCACTGTGATTGTTGTTGCACAATGTAGGTATATCATATTCTTGGACTATGAAAGGTTAAGCTTTCCTCTCAAATGTTTTTCCTTTCAAAGCTAGAAAAAAGACTTGTAAATGTCATTTAAAACAAAGGTAAGATCAATTTCCCGACTTTGAAGTGCAAAGAATAGTTACACGTGTGTTAGTGTAGGTTTTTATTTTCCTAGTAGGCTAGTTATTTTCCCTATATCATCGGTTTTTCCTACACTTTTATTAAGCTTTCTTAGGTTAAATAAAGTGAGTTTAATTAGTGAGTGGGTGATTTGAGGTGTCGGCATCCTACAAGGGAGGTGGCATTTGCTATCTTGAGAAGATGCTCTTGCTATACCTTTAGCCTGTATGGTGGCCTCTCCCTATTGGTTGGTTTTGCCACCTCCCCCTATCTCTAGTCTGTATAAACTCACTACCTACCTTGTATTTTGTTTCTTGAATGCATTGTCTAGTTACTCTGTCATTCTCTCTTTCTACTTTGAGCTCTTAATGCAATTCTGTCACATCGAATTGCATATCTCTCATAATCACTAGTTTGCTTTTGCTTTGCATTTTCCAATTTATGTAGCTTAGAATCTCTCTCATAAAGTTCTTGGTTTTCAATCTTGTTCAAGATTTCTAACAATGTGAAACCCAAAGTGTGGTGATGATCAATACTCATAAACATCTTGGATTGAGAGTATAAGCTTGTTCACAATTTAGTCTCACACAATTAGATGAAAAATAGAGAGATAGAGCAAAATATAGAAATAAAATATTTTTTTAAGTCTCTATACAAATTTGCACTATGGCCATCAAATTACATACATGTCCATCTCATCACTTAGAGAAATATACTTGGAATATTTTTGAAGTGTGTTGAAAACACAATGTGTATTTCAACATGCAATTGTCGGTTGCTATTCTCCATACAAATTTGCACTATCAACAACAAATTACATGTATGCCCATCTCATCACCTAGAAAAATATTTAGAATATTTTTGATGTGTGTTGAAATAAACATGATTATGCAAATAAACGTGATTCAAACTAATGGCCTATATTTTATTAGCACATACTTCAACCAATTATATTGTATGGACATCAATACTTCAAATTGTAGTGTCTCACATTTATTTGAAAATAAATGATATTTTAACTTTTTTTTTGGACCAATCATACATGGTATAAATACATGCATTATAATTTTATATATAGAGAATAACTACTGCCAAAAAAAAATTGGAATCTTGACAAAATAAATATTGGAAGTTTACAATTTTCCATCTCAATCAACTTGTCAAGGAATCATTGACTTGCTCCAACATTCGTTCTAAGGCGATCCTTCAACTCTAAAGTCGGTGCAAAGTAAAAACTTTGGCAGGCTAGACGCGCTGAAACATTCGCTTGAATTTTATATATGAGTGACCATTTCCACACAGCAAATCAATCTTAATCGGTTATAAATGAACGCTAATAATATAGTGGGATCTCATTCATCTCATTCCCAGCTTAATTTCATATTATTTATTTGATTATTTCACTGGCGCTTTTGCTCAATCTGCCCATCTTTAATTAATAATGGCCAACCTTACACATTTTTATGTATTCTTATTTGGGCAAGCTCAGTTAATATCTGCCACTCCTCATTTATCATCTAATCCGTCTAAACCAAGAATCAAATTACTATAAATTATACTTTCAATTATATTATAATTGTAGGGACTAGTCACTACACTATATTTCTTTTTTCAAAGAGTTCAATTATATATATATTTTTAAAATGTCCCAACTCATTAGCTTGATTTGAATAATTAAGAAAAGGAATTTTATTTGAATGATTAAGAAAATAAATTTTATCTTGTACTTAGTACATGGTTATTTGAGATCTTGAAATAGGTTCAGACAAAGTAACAAGAAGAGGTAGGTTAGGTTGGGTTGGATTGGGTTAGATGTAATGGTTGAGATAAGGGATAAGTAATAAAAATTATTATTAGAAAAATTTCGTAGAAGTCTTAATTCATTGTTTAATAGACATACATTTTTGGAGTATAATGGGAGAAGCATTTGTATGTTTTATTTAGTTCACCGTATGTGTAATTTTTTTGGTAGTTGTTTAATATGGACATTGAATACAAAAAGTTTGACTAAGATTTTTAAAAGTCAGGAATGACATGTGGTTTTGATACATTGAAAACACAAATACCATGAGTAGACAATGTAGTATATTATATGAACACATCTTGTGATAGTAACATTATATTATAGTTATTAATGTGACCATAACATCATATAAATAGATTTATTTTGATAGTTATGATTTTAGACATCAATAAATGAGCATTGTTATTGTTAGTACATAGACCAAACCATATAGGAAACCATACTAGTTTCATGCAAAATAGATGTTCACTAAATGCTTGCTTGAAGTATTAAAGCTTAGATACAAGGATTTTAATAGTTGCTCTTCATTTTTCCTATTGTATACATAACGTGTATTTTCTATCTTTGAGTAGCATTCAAATGAGAATGGTGGTAATATTTGTAATGAGTTGAGAGATTTAGCTATGGTGATAGTAGTGAATGTCAAGCTCATTTTCTCTATATTGCCAATATCCATTGTGGCCCAAGTTCTAATGTCAACCTTTGTGATTTGTGTATGGTTAGAGCCAATGCCATTTTGATTAGAATCTATGTATGACTGCCTATTGTAATAGGTAGAACAAGGACAAACTTTTGAATTTTTCACTTCCTTTGACACACCTACATAATTATCAAACTCGATGATCACACAAAATGACAAGTTAGATAGTTTAGTACCTTTAGAATATGCTATACTCTTTACAATAACAAGTGCCCAAACTAAGCTAGCATCTACCCATAAATTGCACACCAACATTATGCATTGGGCAACATAATAGTAATTTGCTGTCTAGATAGTCATCATCTTCCTTACCTAATTTTGTATGTTTGATATATAGATACACTACATGCAATTGGTGTGGTTAATGACATTAACAATCTCTTATTATGGAACATGACCATATTATTTGTTGCATATAAATGCATCTATGCATGAAACAATACACATTCCTTAGCACCGATAGTGATGCTCGTTCATCCCATGAGAACTTGTTAGTCCTCATATGTTTCTAAAGCATTTCAAATATTTGTTAACAAATTTATAAATCTAACTTGTTTTGGTTTGTGTCCCTATTGATGAAAAATTATCTCCAAGGTCACAATTATTTGGAATGCAACCCACAATGCTTTACCATAAGTGTTGCGTGTAATCAATTAGAATAGAAAGTGTAAATGTAAAAAATTGCATAGTTACATCAGACACTATTTAATGTTTGACATGTAAAGTAGAAATTCCATACCAAGTAGAACAATTAAATGGAGTAAACCTACATACAATGGTATGTCATTCATGGAAGGTAATTGGGTGAGATCAACAATAAGGATAATTGACCTTCCAAAAAATATTTTGTGCCATGTGATGAAAACATATGTTTCAAGCGATTATTGATATTAACAAACATCTTTAGGGGCCTATAAAACTCATTTCATCAACATGAATATATTGAACATGCTTTAACTCTTCCTACAGTGTAGCTAACAATTGTCCACTTAAAGGTCACACAATTGTAATAGGCATCTTCAGGGATGTGTGAATTGTAGTTGTATGCATGTTATAAGAAGTGATTCCTATTGGTTCAATAATTAACAAGGGGATTTTACCATAATAAGGTAAATTTCCCTAATCTAGTGGTTCCTTGGATGATCATCTAAAGAGGTTCATGAATACCATGCAATTCATAGTGTTCAATGATTTGTGTTAAATGCAACACATTATTTTTCACACAAGTTACTTGGAATAGTGTGTGGATTATGGAATTCATTCTAAACTAGTCTTTATAATCAACTTGATTCTATGAAACACAACATTGTTTGGTGTAAATCATCTAGTAATTGAAACTGGTTCTAATTATACTCCATGTCAAAGTCATGTTGACCAAGTAGTTGAATATTAGATAACTATATATCTTGTCTTGGAACTAGCCTAGATAGAATCTACTACTTGTCAATTTTTGCATTATTATTAGCAACATGCTCTTTAAGCTTGACATCATCAACATAATTAGTCTCTAAAGGATTAATTGTATGATCTAAATTCCATGGATGATATTTATTTTTAATTATCTCCCAATTTGAAATAAGGTCTTATGTTCAATTCCAATGTCAATTTTTATGTCATGCAATGCTTTATACAATAACAACTTTAGCAAAAATCACCATACTTGGGAAAATTAGTATTTGGAATTGAATAATATTTGGGCTACTTTGACAATTTTTGGTACATTATGTACTTTCTATGTTCATGTTTATGATGCAAATAAAATGACCAACTTCGTGCAAATTTTATCACACACAAATGATCTAAGTTCATGAGGTGTTTCATAAATGCATGGAAAAGTTTGTTTCAAATGAATCATTATCACAATCCAATTATATATGACTAAATATCATACATCCAACATTGAGGAAAAAGAAAGATCTATCACATTTTACAAAAGGGAGTTTAATCAACATATATCATAGAACTTCCTATGCACCTATGACACATTCAATAACTATCTTAGTGATGAGCATCTTATATGCATGTAATGCAAAAATGTTTTCTCTAGTTAAGCTAGAAACCCTAGTTAGCATGTCATCATAAATCTCTAAGTCTACTTTAGAGACATCTTTTGCAATTTATATTTTAGAAATGCATGATTAGATAGTATGGGTTAACAATTATGTTTCTCCTTCATATTGAAAACATAAACGGGTTGTGGATATTTACTCTGTCATCATTCTATGCTATTAAATATTTTTTTATGCCCATATTCATTGATTCAAATAATCTTGATTTAGTTTGCAGCTGCTTAGGAGTATTATAATGATAGACATTTATATGCCTCCTTTTCCTCAAGAAAGTATTTATGCTACATTTGGTATGATGTTTAACATGATTTAACAAATTTGTGTAATCTTCAAGTAGCTCACTACTAAAAATTTTACATGTGTACATTAAATAAGGGTCTTCTTCAACAAATCATAGTATATGAGATTTTTATCATGGCCTTCATGTAGGTTGCATGCACTTATGAATTTTTCATAGATCTCCTTTGGTTTACAAGCTCATTTGGATTATTCCAATCCAATGTGTCTACATTAGGTGCACCCTTTATCCATATGACCAAATGCTCATATACCGAAGATCTATGCTTCCAATCGTTTCGACAAAAGAAGTATAATATTAATACAATTTATGTATTATATATTGTTTGACAATATATAAACATCCTATTGAAAACTATGTGGCTTTGAGTGGAATACCTTCACCATAGGTCTTTTGCTTGAATTTTTTTTAAGAGAACCTGATTATGGAATACTTTAAAGTGTTTCTCCATATACATTGCAACAACATGGGACTTTTCAATTATGTTTTTGTTTCTCCACCTGTATGCATCTCTTAAATTTTTTAGAGGTTGAGTTGGCATAAGTTGATAGAGATCAAGCCACTTAGTATTAGCTACACTTAAAGTTATGAAAAATGGTATGCAACGTAGTTGCATTATCATATCTAGTAATTCATTTTTACACATGTGCTAATAAGCTTCAGCCGGGCTCTTAGTTGAGCTCCATAACACATCACTTGTTTAGGTAGTCTATCATTAGAAAATTCTTGCAAATGTTAACTTAAATTTATAATTGTCATAGGTACACCATCCTTTGCATTTTTACAAATATATCTACTATGGCCATTTTTTGTGCATGGTTGCAACCATTTTGTTTCTCTACTAGGAAAGAAAATGGGGAATTCGATGTCAAACAATCCTTTGGTGTTGTATACATTAATTGGTGAGAGCTCAATGTAGGGCCAATCAATCATGTTAATTGACCTATTATCATCATCACTGACAATATCCTCACTTCTTCTAAAACTAACCCCTTATCTTATGAAGATAATTTATAAAGTATTAGGCACTAAGTTAAGACAAAGGGAGAGGTAAAGTAATAATAAAATGAGTGGTATTTATGAAACTTGGGTTTCACCCCTAAAATAGTTATGGTTGAAAACAATTCAAACATAATGGCTTATTGATTTGATTTGTATGGTCTATCGCATTTATTTCATTTTTTTGATGAGATGTTTTGTTCTTTGATTTGTCTATACTATGAATCTATAATGATATAATAGTTTTCTACCTTGAAAAAGTATTTTAATTCCTATTTCTCATACAATATAGACATAAAGTGGAGCAATATCTAGTAGATAAATACCTCAAATTATGGTCTTTCTAGATGCTCAATTGCTTCAATCAATTTCCAAGTGCTCCAATCCACCTCTCCAAAGCATTCTATTGATTTTCACCCACTAACTGGAAAATGCACAAAAACAAAAATATAAGCAATAGTTGGTACACTACCATAGGTTTATGTACATGGATTGAAATAATGAAAATACAATTAGTGCTTTTAATGAGATTGAATGTTTTACTTGGTTTCCACTTCCCATAGAGCCCTATCTTATCTCCATCACAAACAAATAGTATGAAGAATACATGTGAAGCAAAAGAAATCATAGAAATGAAATAGACAAGTAGAATTGCTAACCATACATCCCATATGGATCAATGGTGGGAAAGCATTAGCATTGCTCACCAACCTAGTTAACAAAAGTGAAAGGGCCTCATAGCTGATTTAGCCCTTATATATATACATATAGACAGACTATCATATCCTAGGTTAGAGACAATTTGGTAAATACTTATTTACCAAATTTGAGTTGAGATTAGACCTTGAAAGTTAGATTGTTGTATGATTATGTCAATGTAGACTTTATAGAGCCACCTACTCTTGCCACTTTGGGCATTGTGGTTTACTAATCATTTTGTTTAGGGAAACACACTATAATTACATGCCACTACAAATTCAACATGGGTTATATTCTTCTATGCAATGAGTTGAATGTTTAGGAGAGTATGAATTTATTTTGTTCTATTTTTATGAGGTTCATTCTTGGTTAGACTACCTAAATTCATTGTTTGTTCAAAATATCTATAGATCCAAATGAAGAGTGTGACTCATATTTGTAATACGAAAGCTTTCTTGATTCTGAATGAGCAATATCTAGGGCATCCAATAGTTGCTTGAGAAGGAGATTGTGTGTTTGTGAAAGTAACAAGTCATGTTAAAAATATTGTTACCATATATTGGTATGTAGGAAATAAGTGTCTTCTATTCACCTAATTTGAATTTAGTTCATAAAGTTAGAAATTTTAAACCAACGTTCATCATAATGTAAAATGGTATTTAACAAAGATGAAATTTTGTTAGAATTTTATGTCCCTATATGTTGGATTCATGTAGGTAGTTATTGTTAGCTATATCTTAGTAAGAAAAAATAGTATAGTTAGTCTTTGTTAGCTATTTCAAGCTTTCCATTGTTGCACGTGAGAAGGCTATTGATGCAATTTCCAATAGTTTCTAAACTATATGTTCATATTTTTAGTAAGGGATGGAGCCCCTATAGAACTAGGCAATAATATTAAAACTAAGAAAAAGTTATTTAACTATGATATTTATTTCTTTAAACCATTATATAGAGAGAGTACTTCTATAGGACCAACAAAGTCCAAAAGGTTCATGTTCAAACCTAGAAAATTAAATTTATAATTATGTCATTTATGTTAGAAAGGTGTATGCAACCAGGCGAAGGTAGACTAAGCATGCACTCATAAGAGTAGACCCAAGAAAACTTTGAAGCTAAAGACCATCTACAAACATGTGCTCGACAAATAAGATTCACCAACAAACAATGTACTAAAATAATGAAATATATAATGGAGGAATGTGTATTTATATGCACAATAACACCAAGGATTGAGGAGTGATCTTTGGTTCTCCTAATTTGACTACATCTCTAACAATCTACATGCTATGAGATTATGAGATAGAGGTGAGCATATATAAAAATGCCCAAGAAGAGTCCTAACACATGACTACTACTGAGTCACCAAGTGAGGAGACTAAGTAAACAATAACTTGCTAAATATAAAAGATTATCTCAACAAGAAGACACATATGTGTGACATCTACATAAGTAGACCCTTAAGCAAGCTTATCCTATGTGCATGATAAAGATATGATAATACAATAAATTAATACATAAATGCAATAATGCATTAACACACCAGGTGGGTAGAAATGACAAATTGTAGAAACTAGGCCACATTAGGTACCCATGTACAAAATGTTCCCCCATAAGCAAAGAAAAGGAGAAAACTTGTAGGAAAAACACCCTCCTAAAAGAGAGGAAATAAAAGGTCTAAGAGGCCCTACTCAATGAAATAAGTACATACACAAGAATTTGTAGAAGCATCTGCTATAGAACACTTGTAATACTATAAAATTGAAGAACCTCCAATGAAATCAAGATCAAGGAGCTATACATCTACATGAAATCAGGAATAATGAGCTATGAATCTAATGAGATCAAGAATAAGATTAGGATCAAATAACTACAAATTTGCATTAATGATACAAGACAACACTACTCAAACAAATAAAAAATTGGAAGATGTCAAAGATGTAGATGGCACAATGCCAACAATCTCATAAATGTTGATCAATTGACAAAGGTTTTTATAAATAGATATACAAGAGTATCCATAACTTAAGAATACAACTTTAACAAGTAGGAAACCAAGTGTGAAGCTTCCATAAAAAACCATCCATTGAGTGTCTATATGGTACATGTTCCATCTCACTAGCATACATGGGTAACCAATTGTTGCATCTACTTAGTATATAGGAACAAGACTAGGTACATAGCTTACTCAAAATGAAATCAAGGAAGCATTACTGATTAACAGCGCCCATAATGTTGAGTAGGGAGAGATATGGTAACAAAATGCATGCAATTAGGCTTTACAAATAAAGAAAAAAAGGTAACAAAGAAGGGCACAAACAAGAATGTCCAATATGCCACAGGTAGTACCTACAACTAAGAAAAGGATTTGCAAAGCAAGGCACACACACATGAAAGTAGACTTAGTTGTGATAAACCTCCATGACACTTTATAGAGTAATTCAAGTACAAGAAGCATAATAATGAACAAGAATAGGTAGAAATCCCCTTAAATAAAGAAAAGTTTGGCCCTTTATAGGTGAGTTCATTTTATAGAGTCTGATTATGTTTCACTAGAATTTTACAAAGTTTTACGTCCAAAATTATTCTAGAATTTTGAAAGTATAATCCATAGAGAAAGTGGGAATGAAAAAAGGCACCATATAGTATTTGAAAAATCCTCCACCTTACAAAAATAAAACTCAACTTTGAGTCTATATGAGAAAGTTACAAGGCTCCGAAGTTTATAAAACTTATGATTGCACAAAAAAATTGTGAGAAAACTCAAATTCTAGAAAAATCAAGTGTCATGAGAAAATACTAATTACACCATTACAATGTTGGCAAAAAAATAGCTAGGGTGAAAAAAATCACCAAAATCAGACACCAAGTGTCCATGAACAAAGCTCTTGAAGTTGGCTATCAAAATCAAAACAAGCCATTTGTGAGGCTTGCCAAATATAGAGAAAATTGCTAGTTTTAGAGGAACCCACCAAATTTAGAGGTGCTACAAAAAATGGAGGTGCCACTAAATTTAGTAAAATCTACCAATTTTATGAGAATCTTGCCAAAAATAGCAAAATCATCAAATTTGGTGAAACTGCTAAAGTTAGTAAAAGTTGCCAAATGTAGTAGGATTTCTCAAACCACCAAAGTGCCCATGAAACCACCTATCTCCACTAAAAACCTCTTCTTGGTAAGTGAAAAAATACCTAAGGGGCATATGCCAAGAATATTTTGGTAAGTTTCAAAATTGCCCTTCAAAAACAAATCTACTATTAAGAGTTTGAAACAACCCATAACAAGGGTGCAGACAATATTAAGGCTAGGTGGTTTTAATTTACAAGGGGGCCAAAGTATTGTGAATGGTGGGCTCATTAAAATGGAATTTAAAATTTATCAGGGATGATGAGGTTAATGCTTCTACTTGCCCATAATAGAAGGGGTGGGCCCCAAGGCACTCACCACCCTCATTAAGGGGATTAGGTGTAGCTTGAGGGGCTTCCATGGGTACACCATATGACCTAATGGTGTGGGAAAGAGGTTGTGAGGGAACCCCTATCCCCCATTATTTCTAAAAAATAATTAAAAAATAATAATGAAAACTTGGGGTGGGGTGCCTAACTAGCTTTGCATATCTATTAACCATATGCCTATTCATTGTCATTACTTTCTAGGTTGCCTTGTGCTCCATGCCATTCTTAAACTTAACTCCAATGAAGTTTTGTAGATAGCCTAAAAGTTGAATTTTTCAACCATAGTCTAGAAGTTTTGGTAGTTTACCTAGAGCCAACCTATTTAACTATATTGTATTCTATGAATTTCCTCCATCATGGACAAACCACATCATCCATGTTTAATATACAAATTTAGAGACATCGTATCATTATGATTGGTTGTACCTTTTCAAAAATATTTGCCAAATATTATTTTAGAAATCCATAGATCTCTAGTTGGGACGAAACTAAAAAGTTGCTTGAGGTAAGGGTCAAGCAAGATTCAAGAGGAACCATCACACCAATGATCATATTTCCACATTGACCTCTATAATTGAGGAGGCTAAGACAAAAAGATGAAAATCATATTGTTGCTTCAATGTAGACTTTCACAAAGCCTTTAACATTGTTCCTTGCCATTCTCTCATTAACAAGCTTAGGGTTTTGGATATTCTTGAATTGGTGATATTAGTGGTTATGGCATGCTACAAGTCCATTGTTTATATAAGGCACACAAGAGTTGGTGAGACAAAGGAGGCTCAAAGCACCATTGGGGTGAAGTACGGTTGTCCACTCTCTCCTACTCTTTTTGGTATATACAAAGACGAGCTTGAGGTAATTATTTCAAGTTGCTTGAGTATAGATGGTTGGTTACACTGTATGTAAGTTTTGTGTTGTTATTCTTCTATTTTTTGATGACATCATTTTGAAGTCCCTCTTAGAAGGTCTCCGGGGACAACTACATAACTTATAATCCTTTTGTGATACACAATCTTCAAGTAAACTTTGAGAAAATAAAAGGTATGGTTTTTAACACTTCAAGGTATACTTCTAAAGAAGTTTTCCTCACATATAAAGGTTAGAGGGTTGATATGGTCTCTTCATATATATGTCTAGTGGTCCTTTTTTCTGGACTACAATTCAATTTGTCACCAACTACTGAGTCTTGACTAAGCAAAGGGTATGAAACTATCGCCACTCTTGAGAAACAATTATTACAACTTTAGTTTCATGATATCCATACTAAGATTCACTTCTTCCACTCGCTTGTCACACTTACTCTTCTATACACGAGGCTGAAACTTGGGGGTCTTACCCTAGGAAAGTTATCCAAAACTAAATTGAAAGAGTGCTTACTTTCATGATATGGAAGCATCTTCATGCTAAAAATATAGTTTCTCAAGACATTATTCTCACTAAATTTGGTATTGCCCCACTCATTATTGTGGTGATCTTTCAAGTGGTAACTATGACACATAGGCTTATACCAACGAACAATACTTCGACTAACTTCTTTAGATACCCATATGCAACACTCAAATCCTATATGTACCTAGCTCAACATGGCATCTACTATGGATGGTACACCAAGGCTTCGACTTTCCTAGGCCTTGTAAGTATTGACATGGATAGGCTTCCTCCATGTAATTTTCAATTGATGCATTATATCTTTGTACAAAGAAGATTAATAAGGGTATTGGAGATGAGATCTATAGAACCTACCTATAATCGAAATGTTTAAAGCCTAATGAATCTCTTTCCTCAAAGCTTCAACACTACTACAATGCATATCTTTATTTTAAGGATGAGATCAAATTATCTTATTTAACTGCTTCAAAATCTTATGGATCACTTTGTTAAGATGGGAACACTCTACTTAAATATCATCCACTTTAATGGTCAAACAATCAATAGCAATTTTACACCTCATTCACAACAAAAAGTAGTAAATATTTGTCTTATTTTTATTGGCCAAAATAACCTTTAACTATTAAAGTGGATGATATTTAAAAATAGTCTGATGGGAACAACTTATAAGTCAAGGAAGTTAATAAGAGTAATGTTAGGAGCTAACATGCAATTAGGTGTCCTAGTTTGCCTTCAGTCAGATCAGTGATGTGTTCGCCTTAAAATGTCTATATATTCTCTTGTATGCAGGGCAATGAACCAAAACTTCCGGATCGTGAACCTTTTGAATAATATAATCATTTTCAGCTGTGTTTATTTTCCTTCTTTTTCTTCATAATTCTATCTTCAGGATAGAGAAAGGGCCAACAAGATGGCATAAATTTTTAAGATTCAATCCACGCCAAACCATCTCTGAATTTTTCATGTCCAATACAACAGATAAATCTGAGAAATACTATTGAAAAAAGAATCTTTAATAGATAAATTTGTACCTTCCCTGTCATAGATCCGACGAATCTTTAGCGTTTGTGAACTTGTTTAGAGTTTTTTTATTCATCTGAGTTGGTGAGATTCAAGGAGATCAGATCCCAAGCTTATCCTTTGCTTTTGTTTTTTTCCTCATGTTATGCTTTTCACACGATCCACAGAATTACAGGACAATTTAGGGTTTGACGAGGCTTTTTAAGACAGCTAATTCAGGTAGACGCGCATTATAAAAATCCTAACTACTGTTATAACTAAAGCAAGAATCAAAAGGGTTGCAGAAAAATGAGAATATTTTATCAGCCATTTCTGTAAATCTGCGTTTAAAGTTGCGAAGATTTTGTTTATGAGTAAATGCTGAGTGCCGGCGCAAAGAGTAACGAATTAATTGCATTATTTGCAGATTCGGTTCCTCAGATTCGTATATTTTAATTGCATTTATACGAAATAATATGATAAGAAGAAATATATTTTTGAAGAACAGACATTCCAAAGGAACAGAACATTTGGTGAAACATTCAATGTAAAGAAATGCAGAGTAACAGAAATGTCTGAAAAAAAACCTGAATAGTTTGATGCAGAGTAACAGAAATGTCTGAAAATGTTGTGAAATCGGCGGATGCGATCGAAGCAGAGTCAGAAAATGAAAGCGAATGGTTTCATGCGAGCTAAAAAAATATTTGTGAAAATAAATAATGTGACGTGGTGAAATGAGATGTGTATATGACCGACAGGACACGCTTCAATACCTCCAAATAATAATTAAAAATCAAGTAACTTGTTGAGCTATAATAACACACCATCAAAATTTGATTGGGAGTTATAAATACAAACCAACCAAGTTCCGTACAATTTGTAGGGAAGTACAATACATCCTCCGGTTTATTAAGGTCTAATGGAAAAAAAATCCTTAATAGAATCTTTAAGAGAGGGTTCAATAGTGGTGCACCCTAATTTTATGCGTTGATATAGCAATTGAGGTGTAACATTGGCACTAAAAAAAAATGTCCCCAAGTACCTAGGGATGTGGTCAATTCAAATATTTTATTTCATTCTTATAGGGGAGAGGACCCAGTAGTTGAGCACCCTAACTTCACACCTCTCAAAGTCATACGTGACAATTTCAAATCACTGCGAAAATTTTACAGCAGCATATTTGGGAAGCCCCCTGCTTATAACTAAGGCTTGAGGGCCACACCATCAAATATGAGGCCACATCAGCACGCTTTTTGTTAAGGTGTCAAATAGTTCCCCTCCAAAAATGGTGGACCAATAGGTGTGCATCAAGTCATGTTTTGTTGGTGTGCTGAAGTGGCATCACATGATTGGTTGCTTTTTAAATCAAATGAACACATTTCATTCAATTATAAGTACTTATAGTAACACTAACAACCTTAAAGTGACAACTACTAGTGCTAAACTTTTAAAAATATTAGGCCTCAAATACACAAATACTATCACACCTATTGGACCATGCTCAGCGATTGGGTCCTCTCCCCTAGACCTAGAAACAATGTGTTATCAACATGCTTTTCGTTGAGGTGTCATAATAGACCCCCCAAAAAGTTAGATCAATAGTTGTGCATTAAGTCATGTTTTTTAGTGTATCAATGTGACATCATATGATTTGTTACTTTTTTTTAATCTAATGGGCATATTTTATTCAACTATTGGGTCCTCTCTTACAACTACTAGTACCATACTTTTAAAAGGCTTTCGATGTACTAGTTCTATGACAACTGTTGGTACCTGCATCACTTGGGCCCTCATTAATTTGAGCATAAATAAATAAATTAGTAAATATGTGTAAATGTCATCATTAATAAATTAGTAAATATGTTACATAAAGGGAAATCATGTAAATATTTTGTGCATAAACTAATTTAGATTAAATAATATAATATTTTAAATATTGGATTAAGAAAATAAATTATAGAATTAAGCTAACAAGTAGTTTAAATAGACATATTTTATAAGAATATGTTGGTAAGAAATAATTAGCAACATCATTAATTAGAAATAATTTAAAGAGGGCAGCCAAACAATTGACAGAAAAGAGAGTCAAGAACAACCAGAAACACAAACCAAACTAAGATCAACAACATTATAGTCATATCTTGAACAATAATTTATCCTGCTAATTGTTATTCTTAGTAGTTGCTACCATAGACAATATACAAGTAGCTTTACCCTCAATTTTGATTAGAAAAAAGTAAATGCAATAAATGATGATACTTTGTTCCATGACTAAAAAATGAATGATTTGTATGAAGATTTTAGAATCTTTGAAGTTTTTCAAACCAGGAACAAAAGTTGATGGTCTAAAAATTGCCTCAGGATCAAAATATTCTTTTTGTTTTGTGCTCAGTTGAGTTTGGAGATTATGGTCCAACCTATAATTGCACAAATGTGTTGAACATGTAGACTTGATCTAGTAGATTGTAAAATTCTACTTCTCACTTTGCCTAGTTCGCCTTTGTTTCTTCAACATTTTTTGATAATTTGGGACTAACAATATTTAAGAATACCTTGGGAGGATTACCATTAGGGTCGCAAGGGGACATGTTCTCCTAGGTTAACCCCTAAAATTTTTGAGGAAATTATTGAAAACAACATTCTTAAGTCATGTACATGTTCCTAAAATGATCATGCAAATGCACATTCTTTTATTGCACCAATTGAAGTGTTGTAATGTGAATAATATTCAAATAATCGAATTCCTTGATATGTAAAATGAATGCATTAAATGTCATTAAATACAAGGACAACAACATATCACACAAATTTGTGTTTAGTCAACCCGAGTGAGAGTTGGCCAAAATTTGAATTTAAAAGTTTGAATTTGAAACGGTCAAGTCACGACTATAGAAATGACTAGATAGAAAGGGTCAAATCAACATGGATAAAAGATATATGGAATTATGTGTGTATAGGTATAATGAATGTATAAATAAGTTGAATGTATGTATTGGGATGAGTAATCATGTGGATGTGGTAAGGGATAAGTGTATAAGAAAACATGGTGGATGAGTAGATAACATAGAGCAAGGGACTTAATTTTACACAAAAATGTACCATTTATCCATACTTCAATGTATCAAGGCGCTTTCCTCAAAATGAGCACAAAATTAAATGAGAAATAACATGGGTGTGCAAATTTCACTGTTACATTTTGCCCCCACTTTGAGTTGTATGTGAATCTTAAAATGATCATGCATCTCAAAGTACATAGCACTCACAAGCATACATGTAAAGTAAATATTCAGACATCAAAGGATACAAAAGGGGGTTCATGTAAAAAAATGGACTCTACAAGGTGTCATCATGCAAGTTTATCCTTTATCATGCACACTCCATGGAAACTAAGGATGAGTCTCTGGAAGCACCTATAATTGTTTGCAAAAACTCAACATGAGAGTGTTGACAACAAAATATGCCCCTACAGTTATATGTAGGATACAAGGAATTGTAGGAGGAAAATATAATAGATGAAATGTAAATGTAAGTATGTAATCATGTAAAACAATAACTATAAGGAATACATTGTGTACATCAAGCATGTAATTGTCTCAAATGATAATCGTGGTAAGTGCATGGGTGGAAGATGGTACTAAGGAGTAGTAGTGTTGTCACAACATGGGATAAGGTAATGTGATAAGTCATTCTAGGGATGAAGATGTAAGTGTATGGCATGCAACCAATAATGTAGGAAGACTTTGGTCCTTAGGAGATATTTACATATAAAATGGGAATCCTAAAAAATATTAAAAAGCAAAACTTGCCTCTTAAAATACAAATTACTTAATTACATGAGTTAAGTGAACTTGTCTCTTAAAATACAAATTACTTAAAATATAAATAAATAAATATAAATTACTTAACTAGATAAGTTAAGTGGGGGCACATATAAATAAATAAATATAAATTACTTAACTAGATAAGTTAAGTGGGGGCACATAATGTAATCAAATTAATTTAAGCTTAGTTTTTTCTTGACGCTTTCTACAATGGCAACAAGGAATGACACCAAGGAATCTCATGTCTGACTATGTATATTAAACCAAAACACAACTGACATATACTTAAAATAACTAAAACTACAAAATTAAAACTATAATATAATTAAATATAGAAATCAAACATATAAATATAAAATAAACATCAATTTTGAGGTGCCTATATTAAATTTGTTATTTTAATTTTTACTTAAAGCTATTTTATTTTAGAGAAAATTTACTTTATTTTAGTTGAAGAGCTATTTTATTTTTTAATAGTAATTTAGTTTATTTTTAGTTGAACAACTATTTTATTTTTCAATAGTAATGGAATAAATCATAGAAACCATGCTCAAATTATTTACTTTAACTTTAACTTCAAGAATTATTTTTTAATTATAAATATCATTTTTAATATCTATTTAAACTAATAAAAAGATTCATGAACACATAAATAAGTAAGTATATAGAATAGACACTATTTATTTTAACATTAGTCAAGAACTAATTTTATTTTAATTTTAACAAATCACCTACTTTAACTTTTATTTCAAGAGTTTTTAATTTCTATAATAAAACACATAATACAACTCATGCAAACAATTATAAATCAATTAAATGAAAAATAATTTAAAAGTAATAATTTTAATATATTTTATTAGATTTATTTTTTCTTTTGCCAAGGGGTTTTTATGTACATCGTCATAATATGAGATTCCTTGTTGCCATTGTAGAATGTCTCTTGGTGTAATTATAAACTAACTAGAATACCTATATTCAGAAAAATCTATCTAAACACAAAGTATTTTCATTAAAATAATTAAATTTTATTGTGTAGAAAACAAAATTCAACCCTAATAAAATATAGTTATAAAATATTATTTTAAATAAATAAAATAAAACAACTATACAACAAATAAAACTAAGTATTAATTTCATTTAATATGTTTTTATCCTTTTATTTCATACTCACTCATAGGTTTGATTTTTTTATTTCATATTGACTAACCCTTTCATTAAAATAACTCTATACTAAATAAAACAACATATTAAACTAGCATATCTATATTTAAAAAATATATCTAAAATACATCAAGAGATATCCTTAAGGTGCCTATTCCACCTATGTGTGGTAAATTGATAAAAAAAAAAAAAATAGGCGCCTTGAAAAGGATATCTCTCGATGTTTTTTAGATATATGTTTTAACTATAGATATGCTATTTTTTAAAAATAAATATATTAAATTTATTAGGCCGAAAAAAATAATTAAATTGATGACTCTATAGTAAAATCTATAAAATATAATGCACTTACCATTGGAATAAGATTGTTGAATATACTTTGCTCTTTTTTATTTCATGTGATAAAACTCTAATAAAATATATAGTTTAATAAAATTTAATTTAAATTTAATTTATTTATAAAAATAAAGTATCACTATATTTTATTAGGGTTTTGTTTTGTTTTCTATACAATCATTTTATTAGGGTTTTATCATATAAAAAAAGAGCAAAGTATATTCAACAATGGGAGAAATTATATTTTATAGATTTTACATCAATTTAATTTAATTTAATTTTCTACATAATAAAATTTAATTTATTTCTTTTTCACTAGCTCATGTTTTATAAAAATAGAGTGTAGTAAAGTAATATTTTATAACATTATATTTTATTAGGTTTCATTTTGTTTTGTTTTCTGCACAATCATTTTATTAGGGTTTTATCATATAAAAAAGAGCAAAGTATATTCAACAATGGGAGAAGTTATATTTTATAGATTTTACTATGGAGGCATTAATTTAATTTAATTTTCTACATAATAAAATTTAATTTATTTCTTTTTCACTAGGTCATGTTTTATAAAAATAGAGTGTAGGGTAAGTGCAAAAAGATGGGGGGCCAAAAAGTGGCCAAATGGTTTAAAAAAAAAAAAATACATAACGCGAGCGCGTTATGAACCACTATAAATAAAAAAAAAAGGCTTGTCATTTCATGTCATTTCAGTTTTTCTCCTCTATCCCTGCGGCTTGCAAACCCTAGAAAGCATGCTCGCATTTTGGAAAAGCCAATTCAACACCAAAATCTTGCTGATTCCTCGCCAAAATGCCGCCACGACGTCAAGCACGCCAAAAGAGTGAGTTTTATTTTTTTTTGTTTGAATTTGCTTCTAACTAGGTAGGTTTGAGTTGTTTTTTGATGTATATTTCATTAATTGTCAGAAAATGTTAATGCACCTCCTCCTCCTCCTCAAAATCCACAAAATCCTGCAGAACAACAACCTCCTCCATCCATTCCTCGACATGCCCCTGGAACACAAGAAAATATAATGGGGCAAATTGAAAACAACAAAAAAGAAATTGAAGATATAATTGCAAGGTTGAAAGATCCTTCCACTTCAACCTTGCATAGGTCCACGCTTGCTAAATCTCTTGAATCTATGTTATCAAATGTAGATTCAATTAGCAAGCAAATAACTAGTTGGACGGATAAGAGGAGAGAGTTTAGAGATTATTATGCAGACAAGCTGTCATACCAAGATGTGAAAAAATTACAAATCAAAAAATTAGACTTGTGTTCGATTTTCACAAACCCACAAACAAATCAACCTCCACCCATTACATGCAAGAGGTTCCCTATCCATTGGTGCAACAACCAAGCGATAAGGGACAATTTTGGGCAGAGGTGGTGGATGGTTTTTGACCATCCTCCATGCAATAATAATGAGGTCCCGCAATACTTTTTGAGGAAACTCTACTACGAGTTTGTCCTCAATAAAGTGCCAAACTATTTTGATATGTGGGACTTCCAGGGTAGAGGTGGGGGGTCAGCACAAGATAGACCAGGGGCACGTCTTGACCCACAGCGGGTAGTGAGATGAGTAATCAACAGACTAGCCCACGAGCATGTTTCTATCCCTTCCATTGTGAAGGAGAGTGTTGAGGTCGATACACTTCAGTCCATTAGTGCCTTGACCTAGAGCATCATAGAGCATGCCGGTCCTGTAGCACAGAGTGGGTTGGGAGATAGTGCGAGGAGTAGGGTCCCACCCCATACTTGTTAGACTTGCAGGTTAGCCTGTGGTTATGACCCCATGGATAGTCAGGACGTAGGTGCACAGGCTGCATTTGCAGCTGAGCAGATGGTGATGACAGATACCCTCCTGAGTGAGACTTTCGGCCTTGATACTCAGGTAAATATTATCAAGTTTATTGAATTTAATTTATTAAATTTTATTTTTGAAATGCAAGATTAACTAATTTAAATTGATGATTTTAATGAAATTTTAGGGTCATAGCGTTGATGCAGTTTTCAGTGGTTCGCCACCTACATTTTACACTAGATCATCTACTGTCGGGGTATGTAACTAGTAAACAATTATAAATATTACATGTGAATAGCATCATTATATGAATGGTATTCTAATATCTAATTTTGGATGTTGAATAGGTTAATATTGTAGATTTCACGGCAACACCTGCTAGCGGTGGTGGACTTCAAAGCTTTACGGAGGTAATAAAATAAATAGTTTAATGAATGAATTGTACTTACTAGATTTTTGTATGTGACTTGTGTGCTTTATTGTGTGTACTTCCATGTTTAGATGAACATGTGTGTATGTTAGGAGCCATGATTTGCATCACTATTATAGTTTCGTAATTGAATAATGTTGTTTTAGTTCCAGATGATGCAGGCTGCGGAGACACCTCCCCATGTTCAGAGGGCAATGGAGCATGGTGTGGCCTCTGCAATTCATAGCTCCATGGCATTGACAGGGGTATGAGGCAGATTAGTAAATTTTAATTTACATTCATTGTTATAGTTGGCTATTTTTGAAAAATCAAAAGATTATTGATTTGAAGTTTAATTTCTATCTGGATGGTTTCTATAGGATATGACATCACCAGGGCCTATTCCTGCTACTGAGGCAAGTGAGGAGATAGATCATAAGTTAGCGATAAGTGATTATTTTGTTAAATGTTTCAATTTTTATAACATATAATTTCTATATATTAATGTCTATACTTTTTATTGTAATAGCCAAAGATGCAGGAAGAACTAAATAGGAGGAGCAGCCCTCGGGTTCATAGTAGACCACCCACATGCGTGTCTCCATCCCCTAGAAGATCAAAGGCTACCCATGATCTATTCTCTTCACCAGCTAGAGGGGAATGACTTTTTATTGTGTTCCTTTGTTGTATGCCTATATGGCATTTGTGGACATATATTTTGTATTGTATATAGTTGACATTGTATGCCTATATGGCTATTTTGTATATATGTTATACTTATATTGACAGATATTGATGTATGCCTATATGGATATTTGGTTAATACAAATTTTTTTTATTGATGGCGTCCATACTTGCATTATAAATCCACATTTGAATGGATATTTGTAGATAACTACTTCAAATATTTAAAGTCCAATTGTATTACACAGGATGTTTGTTGATCCAATAAGCTAGCTATTGTTATTCAAGTATCACCTAAACCTCATTTTGGAACTAAAAGATAAAAGTTGTATTTAAAAAAAAAATGAATCATCATGTTGAACAAAAAATATTAATATTCTTTATGAGTAGCATAGAATGTCAACTATATGCAATACAAAAAAATGAATCATCATGTTATTCTTTATGTTTGAGATCTTGAAAATGACTAAGTCTGGTAGCCTGATATCCTGAAACACTAGGATGAATATCCAAGTCATTATGATGATTGCGCCTTGAGAAAAAGTCATTAAGATGAGCGCCTAAAGGAGACTTTCTTAAACATTCAAACATTGAGCAACAAGCATGAAGGGTTAAGGCACAATTTGCAACTCATAAAGCCTCAAAAGGGCACCCAACTTAGAGAGAGCATTCATTTCAGACAAGGCACCCATTGACACCTATTCCACCATAAAAGTGCGCCTAAGGTGGAAGGAGAACAAGCCTCTAGTAAGTGAAGCGCACCTATTGTCTAAACCACTTCATTATGGCACCCTAGCATGAGGAGTGTATAAGGCAATACAAAATGGCACCTAGAATGCAAATGAAGGACCAAGTGGCATTTTCAATAAGCATCAATTCACCTTGAGCTTTCAATAAATACATCAAATTGAGCCCCATAAGCCTAGGCACCCTTTGCCTTCAAAAGAACCTTGTATCAACGTCAAGAGTTGGTCATATCGACATATCGACAGACCTTGGTTAGGCTTCGCCGATAGTGGTCTGTCTTGCCGACAAGTGTGGTTCGAAGTCAAAGACATCGGTGTATCGGAAGATAATCCCATCGGCGCATTAGAAGAGCAGTTGAGAGCTTCACCGATGAAGGGGGTCACACCGACAGTCAAAATCCATCGGTGTATAGGCCCAATGAGATTAGAGTTCACCGATGTTTGGAGTCTCACTAATGGGTGTGGTTTGAAGGTTGTCATTGGTGAGATCGGTGTGTTGTAACTTATTGAACCACTATGATTTTGAATATTTAGATTTAGAGGGCATTAGACACCAAAACTTCTTGACTTTTAATAACCCAACCTAGAATCAATAGATTTTTGTCCATCCCAACTATTCTAGTCAAGCCAAAGCATGTTGATTCTCATTCAACCCAAAGTTTATTAACAGGATTATCTTATCATAATATTTAGGGAAATGACCACCTAGATGGATAATGATGTGAGCAATCTATAAAGAAACTTGCAAGAAGTATAGGAGGCATGAGAATCCCTCCATGTTGTTTATCAAGTTGAATGATCTATGACACATCATGTATCATTAGAAAATATTCTCGAAGAGAAAGCAAGTGAAAATACTCAAAACAACCCATAACAAGGTGGAGAAGTTTAAAGGATGGAGGTTGCAACACTTTCCAACCTCATAGCCACACTAGTCCAATGGATCAGGATGCTAAAGGCTAGAGGTGTTGAGAAACCTCTAAAGGACAAAACTATAGAAAGACCAAAAGTTCAAACGAATCCATTCAACACTAGGGTTGAGAAAAACTAGGGGGCAACTCAATCTTCCCTATCTAAATTTTTTTTTTCAAAAATCTAGTAATGACAGTTTCCCACATCTTCAACAACCTAGTGGAGCTTATGCACCACAAAATCATGTGACTCCCATAGTGTATCATCCCATCACTGTCCAACCAATGTATCTAGGATATTAAACAAATGTGTAAATGGAAAATCAACTTAGTACACAGGCCCCATCCATGGGTCTCATGTTCATAAGAACTCCAACTATTACCTTCCAAAGGTCTTTATACATTTCTTCATACAACCCATTGGTGATTTTGTGATACCTTTCAATATGAACAAATTGGTCAAGGCAAGAATTTGAGAGTTCCTAAGTATGAAATAAAATGTTTAGTTATTGGTACATTTTTAGAAGTCGGAGGCAAGTCCTTTATTTGTCAACTAGTGCCCTAAATATGGCCCATAGAGAAATCTATAACCTCTTTTTGCATTTTGTAAATAGGGATACAAGGGAGGAGGTTTAGAAGTTACCTTATAAGTCTTATGAGGAATCTTTAGAAAGTGCATTAAGAATTGATCAAGCCACAATTAGTAGTGGGTAAAGGGTTTACAGAATAAATGGATGGTTGATGACTTCCCAAGCTAGAGATAATAGTGAAAACAATCCTTCCACCATCGGGATATTGAAAAATAATCATAATGTAATGATATATGGGATAACTGACATACCCCTTGTGAAAAGTGATGATCATAACAAGAATGGTCACCTCAACTTAATGCCTAATAATTTTAATACTGTCAAGCATCCACATAATAGTAGATAATCTTATCAAAAGTCACAGAGAAATTTGTAAGGACCATAGTGTTATCCCTATGACTTGACACATACTACTTGTTTCATAAAGCAAAGGGACATGATATAAATATTGTTGTTATATGGAGCCTAATCAGACTCAGAGGTTAAATTTACCCAACTTTTATCAGCGTGGTTTCCCCCCAAATATTTTCCTACTAGTTTTGGCGCCTTGAAGTCTAAGTGCATTAAAATCATTCTGAGTTGGCAACCTAATCCAATGACTTGACATGGATCCCAAAAACACCTATTGGACCAATAGGATCCCAGGCGCTCACTTCATGCATTATGATTTCTAGGCGCCAGTTTGATGCTCCATCACAAGGAAAGTGTGCCCATATTTGCAAGTGTTTTTCTTCAGGATCTAGGCGCCAGTTGAAGGTTGTAGTTGCCAAGAAGAGCGCCTAGCAAGAGGAAGTCTTTTGGAGTCTCAAAAACACATCAAACACTTGACTAACAACAAGATAACTTTTTCCCAAGTTAGGCGCTTCAAGAGGGAAGTTAAAACATGAATAAGCGCCAACTTGTCTAGGCGCAAACTCAAGCTTATTGAGGATACACATGGCGCCCAACATTCCTTGGTGATTTCACGAACTTCAAACGCTCAAAACTGTTCAAGGAATGCCTAATGCCCCTTCTTGATGATAGGCACCAAAGTGAGGGTGGAATTGTGCCTTGATGGCATTAGGTGCTATCTAGAGTATGCTACTCCATGGAAATGCGCCTTCTTGCTTAGAGTAATTCAAACACTCCAAGGTCTTCAATGATCAATTCCCCAACTTATGAAATGTCCTCCTTCATTTTAAAACACATTGTAATGCTCTAGAGAGATGACTATACCTAGGCGTCAATCTGGGTTCGAAATGCCTCCAAAGTGCACCTTCTCTTTCAGAATGCAAAACAAGGTCCAAAGGTGCTAATAAAGTGAAGCGCTTCTTTGGAAAAGTCCCGGAGGTTAAGATGCGCCTTGTCTTAATGAGGTGCAACTCTTGGGTAAGAAAGCTTGTAAAGTGTGCCTAACTTAGCGAAGAGGTTGATAACTTCTAAACCCTTCCTGGAACTTACATTGCTTCAACTGAAGATCATGTTGCACCATTACATCACCAAACTTTCAATCATAAGATCAATTCAAACTTAGGCGCTCATTAAGAGTCTTTCTAATGTTGGCGCATCTGAGAGGTTGAACTGGCAAGAGATGGCGCCTACCTTCCTAGACCTTGTTTCAATATGTTTGAGTTCCAAAGTTAACTCAATGGTATCAAGATGGCACCATAGAGTCTTTGGACTAGTTCCTTAGAGTTTCAAAAACATTCTGGCTCCTTGAAAATTCCTCCTACATGCTTGGGCGCCATTTTAAGGTCCTAGAACCATGATGTAGCGCCTTATTGCTCTAGGCAACCATTCATGATTGTGCAACATGATTGTGCAACTTGAGATTAGCACCTAGAGTGAATAGGCTTTCATCCTGAATTAATACACTGCCTCCTTTTGACAATTTTTAGGGCAGTAGAAAACCTTTCACCACATGCAAATGTCTCAGAGAAACAAAAAACTGAGAGAGGTTATTGTAGAAGCACTCTACATGATTGCCTTCCCTCAGACATAATGTTTCTAAGTGACATGGTTTTCGACTAACATCTCGTTAAAGATTGCTGCCTTTTTGCACTTTGGACTCTTCAGGGATATCGTCAGTACAATGTAGCTCAGACTGTTTTGACATGTTTGGATGAAAAATAGGACCATGCCTAGTGTAAATGTACCCATCTGGACGAGTTGAAACAGTCAGTTTGGTCACATCAGGAGCAGGACGAAAGTTACACCCCTTTGCAACTTTACACTGCCTCCTTCTGATGATTTTTGGGGCAGTAAAAAACCTTTCACCACGTGTAAATGTCTCAGAGATACAAAAAATTGAGAGAGGTTATTGTAGAGGCACTCTACATGATCGCGTTGCCTTAGACGGAATGTTTCTAAGTGACATGATTTTCAATCAACATCTCATCAAAGATTGCTACCTTTTTGCACTTTGGACTCTTCAGAGATATCGTCGGTACAATGTAGCTCGGACTGTTTTGACATGTTTGGGTGAAAAATAGGACCATACCTAGCGTAAATATACCCATCCAGACGAGTTAGAATAGTTAGTTTGGTCACATCAGGAGTAGGACGAAAGTTACACCCCTTTGCAACTTTACACTGCCTCCTTCTGACGATTTTTGGGGCAGCAGAAAACCTTTCACCACGCGCAAATGTCTCAGAGATACAAAAAATTGAGAGAGGTTATTGTAGAGGTACTCTACGTGATCATGTTGCCTCAGACAGAATGTTTCTAAGTGACATAGTTTTTGAGTGACATCTCGTCAAAGATTGCTGCCTTTTTGCACTTTGGACTCTTCAGGGATATCGTCGGTACAATGTAGCTTAGACTGTTTTGACATGTTTGGATGAAAAATAAGACCATGCCTAGCGTAAATGTACCCATCCAGATGAGTTGGAACATTCAGTTTGGTCACATCAGGAGTAGGACGAAATTTACACCCCTTAGCAACTTTACACTGCCTCCTTCTAACGATTTTTGGGGCAGCAGAAAACCTTTCACCACAGGCAAATGCCTCAGAGATCTAAAAACTAAGAGAGGTTATTGTAGAGGCACTTTACATGATCGTGTTGCCTTAGACGGAATGTTTCTAAGTGACACAGTTTTCAAGTAACATCTCGTCAAAGATTGCTGCCTTTTTACACTTTGGACTCTTCAGGGATATCGTCGGTACAATGTAGCTCAGACTATCTCGACATGTTTGGGTGAAAAACAAGACCATGCCTAGTGTAAATGTACCCATCCAAATGCGTTGGAACAATCAGTTTGGTTACATCAGGAGCAGGACGAAAGTTACACCCCTTTGCAACTTTACACTGCCTCCTAACAATTTTTGGGGCAGCAGAAAACCTTTCACAACGGGCAAATGCCTCAGAGATATAAAAAACTGAGAGAGGTTATTGTAGAGGCACTCTACATGATCGTGTTGCCTCAGAAGGAATGTTTCTAATTCTAAGTGACATGGTTTTCGAGTAACATCTCGTCAAAGATTGCTACCTTTTTGCACTTTGGACTCTTCAGAAATATCATCGGTACAATGTAGCTCAGACTGTTTTGACATGTTTGGGTGAAAAATAGGACCATGCCTAGCGTAAATGTACCCATCTAGACATGTTGGAATAGTCAATTTGGTCGCATTAGGAGCAGGACACCAAAAATGCATAACATGATGATGTAAAAATGTGTATATGTGTATAAATGCAGCAGGAAATTAAAAAAGACAAACCTTACAAATTAATGTGCATACTTACAACTCAATGTAACATGACTTTACAAAATCAATGTGAATACTTACAAATTAATCCAATGAACCATCTGGGTCTGCTCTACTCTTTATTGTGTCAAGTATTGCTTCATGGTCAAACTCACGCACCTTCCACAAGATTTTGTTCAAAGGTCTACCCCGATACTTTATCAAATGAACATTGGATGCCACGACAAGGTTCGAGTAATGAAGAATCTTCCGATGCGTGTCAAAGTCCTAAAATAGCTAAACATTAACACTCTTATGTGGGTAGCTTCTAAGCCATGTTCCAGTAATAACCACTGAGCCTGTAGGGTATTCAATGTTTTCTCCATCTGTAACAGGGGCCTCCAATTTCTTTTTGGCCTCAACACAATGACATAAGTAATAATCTGTTCCCTCTTCATTATCTTCATCTGTAATAACTGCATATACGTGCCCTACATTGATATGTGTAGCAAATTAGATGAAATTAGTCAACACTATAAAAACACTACAAAGTAAGATGACATTACCTGGTTGAACTAGATGAAATTAGATGCATATACGTGCCCTATATTACCTGGTTGAACTAAATCTAATATGTGGTCAAAGTCAACTGATGATTCCATCTGTGTTAGTTCCAGTGCCGTTGGGGGTTGATACGTGTCAAGTGGGCTAAGATAACTTAACTGCCATTCGTCAACCCACTCCTTTGACTCACACTCATCCCAAACTTGAATTGTACTGGAAGAACAAAAGCATGACATCTTTCGCGTATGGATACTCCATGGACCTGCAATTGAGCTTCTAAAAGAGTGCATCTCATTTGACCCTGTCAATGTATAATAGTCCTCATATGGTGCAATGTTAGTATCATCTATCAACCAAAAAAATCTACGAACTGAAGACTTACCTTCATTACTTGGACCCATGGAAGCATTACACCACTCGACAATCGATTTTGCATCTGTCAACTTTGCATTGTCTTTATACTTTAACTCTTCTCGTGCTATGGCTCTTTTGATACATGCTCTTGCACCATCATGCTCCCCCTTTCCATGCTCGGCCTCACAAAAGTTCCACATATGCTGAATACCTGTAAAATTATGCCTCCTACTCAGCCAATAGAAATTCTGTGAGTTCTTGAATTGTGACGCACAGTTATCCGACCATATGATATGCTGACTGAACGATATGCCCCTTCTAGCCAAATCATTGTAGAACACCTGAAAGCAACCTTGCACGAACTCCGTAGAATGTGTGCGATCATCACTAATATAGAAATTATACTCCCTTATGATCTTTCTGTCATCCTCTGTACTATCATTCGCATGAATGAATATGATGTGCACAAATATAGAAACCTGTGTGGAGTTGTAATATTGTGATTGCACCTCACGCTGTGGCTGTAGACTGTAGTTCTTTGCAAAGTCGACGACTGAAACAATGCTACCAACCGGAAATGTGTCCTTGCATAACTTGAATTGTAAGTCCAACCATCAAGCTCTACGGGCATGTCTTGCATACTCATACACTATGCTGTCACGAAATATAGGCATAAACTGATATACTGGAATCTTTTCAATAACCAATTCACACCTCTTTACTTATTTAACATCTTTTGTATTGTATCCCACTGTTTTATACTTGCCAAACTCTACTAGTTTGTTTCCAACCGCATGTGTTCTTTCCATATGTTCACATATTGGCAAATGTTGCAAGCCACTGCAATGATGACATGTGCCATCCAAGCATAATTTCTTGTAGAATATTTGTCCTTCCTCTCTTTCACATAAAATTCTTGATATGAAGCCTCTTGAAGATGTTTGTGGGGCACATATGGCACAACCTGCAAAACATTGTTAGTATGCATATCCAAACATATAGACCTATAAGCATCAAAATGGTTAGAAAATTCAATATGTAATCTACAACAACAAGTAGTGCATGTGTGATTTATCTTGACATAGAAAGGTTTTAGCATTTCAAAATATCTTTGACAAATTTTAATTTGAGGATACTTCTCTAGAAATTTACCATAAAACTTTGTTTGAGTCTCATCCAAAAAATGCTTTGGATGTGGCTCACGGTTCTGACTACCGATTCTCCTTCTTACCACATCCCTTTGATTTGGAGATACCCTTGTGTAATTATTCCAAAAGTCTTCAATTAGTGATCTCAATGCTTCAACAATTGGTTTATCTTTTTGTGGTAGTCTTCCCGAGAATGCCCATAATTCATTGGCATTAATGTCCTCAATTCTTTGGCGTCTTCCAACAGCTCTTGATAAAGTTTTCGTATTAATTCTCAATTCTTGAATCATCTTTCTAATGAGACGAGCTTTCCTCGTTTGACTTACTATAGTCGATGTAATCACATGCTGTGTTGCATTACTATCTTTTGTGCATGAGGTGTTACCCACACTCTCATGCACACTCATTAGATTCTTGACAATAGATTTTTCACTTGAAGCCTCTAATGTTCTCAACCCAAGAATCTTTATGATGGACCTATACTTTATACTTCGCATCATTTCAATGAATAGTTGACATCTTGCAGTCTCATTTAAATTTTCAAAGAATAATCTCCAAATCTTATGAGCATATCTTCTACAAGTGCATTTTGGAATCTTACCTTCCATTGGCTGCAAAATATTCTCATCAATATCAATCAAATACTTTAGTTTTCTATGCAAAATTCTAGGTGGTGTTAAATTAGGTAAATTCATCTCAACATTAAGAATTTCATCAATATTTAAATGAGATGGGCTAGATGGCATACCTTCGATCGAAGATGGAATAGATGACATACCTTGAGGTTGAGGTAGGAACGATGGCATACCTCCTTCATCACATGTGAGTGATGATGTACTCTCAACTTGAGATGTGGTAGATGGTGTCCCTACATGTTGACTTGCGGTAGAGGATGTGTCTCCAACTATGGTATTCAAATCTCTCATACCACGAAGTTTTTGCATTCGTTCTCTTTGTGCCGCCAATACCATATCTCTTTGTGATGGTTGTGGTTCATCTTCAATTGGTATGTTTTCATTTATCATGTCCAATTTCCTCTTCTCACGAAGTTCCCTCATAGCCACTGCTTTCTTTGCATTCTTAGCTTCTATCTCTTCCTGTGTTGGTTTAATTCTTGATCGTTTCCTCGGCATGACGAAGAATTTGTCTTTAGCATGATAAAGAGACCAATATTACTTCCTAAGAAATCATACAAGATAATAGTGGGATTGTATTTTTATTATGTTGTAAGGATTTATTCTTGTATGACATCATGGTATGTTAAGGTCTGTTTATTACACATAATTATTAAAGAGCCCAAGTGTAGAAAATATACATGGCATCATGCGAGATTGTAGGCTACTTTCTTGATTGGGAATGTGTCTATTTTAAACATGTATCATAAAGCATGATAAAGTAATTCAATCCGAATTAAGGAAAATGTAAAGAACATGCATGTAAAGAATTGACATACCTAAAAAATGAAGATTCGAATGGAGAGAGTACCCAATTATGTAGTGTTTTTTTCTTCTTGCATCAAACTCCTCAACAATTTGAGTTTTTCACCACTTGCTTCCTTTTCAATGTTAAATTGAATAACACTTAAATATAATTACTAACAACAACACTATTAACCAATCTATAATGTTAAATTCCTAAAATTGAATCACAATTAACATTGCAACACTACAAATATTAAAACTTGAATAGATATATATCAAACTTGGTGTGAAAACTATGTTATTTCCTCCTCCTCAAGTTGGCAAAGCAGAAAAGGTGGTGGAAAGATCATGCAAAGGTGGTACAATGTGTCAAATGTGCATGTGAACTTCCCAACAGCATGAAAGCACTTCTTTTTTGTTAGAGCACATGCAGAATCAGTATGAAAATAGAGCATGTGGGCCTGGATCACAGGGGGTCAACACTTTTTTACTGTTTCTATAACAAGACAAAATGCGAGCACGTTATAATGTGCTCACGTTTTGTCCTGCTATAGATTGATAACATCATGTGCATTATCTTCCTTAACACAAGCAGGGATGACCACATCCTGTGCTTCATCAACTGACACTTTCAAGACTTACAATTCCTCTTAAATACGGGAGGATCCATGACTGGAAGAGCCGAGCCACTTTATCCGTCCATGATAATCTTTAAATGCTTTCCATCTTGGTAGGTCCTCTGCATCAGAGAAAAACCACTGATGGTGTCTGAGAAATAAGAAATTCTTCATCTCTTTGGTGATCCATTTCTCTTTCCAAACCTTCCCCTTCATACTTGAATGACCACAAGGTTTTTGAGGGAGAAGCTTTCCTATTTCTTGCAAGAGCTTGCCAGATGCTCCGCCATATGATAGGCATAACAATGAAGGGGCAAGCCCTCATAATCAAGTTCTTGATAGAAAATGCCCATCGAGGAAGAAAGACAGATCTTCTTTGGAAGCAAAAGTTCTAGTTTGTGACAAATCCTTATCCAAGCATAAATAGCAGGGGTTCTGTCAAGTGATTGCCAATCCACTTCCACAAAGTCTCCTGAAGACTTCTTGATTGATTACTTGACATCCACACCCCAAAACTGGAGAGTCAATTAATATAATCAAACCCATAAATCTACATTTGATGACAGAAACCCTCAACACTATACCTTAAATCCTATTCCCTCAACCCTCAACCCTAAACCTTATCCCTAAACCCTAATCCCTCAACCCTCAACCCTAATCCATCATCCCTCAACTCTAATCCCTCATCCCTAAACCCTAAATGCTATCCCTATTCCTAAACCCTCAACAGACTCGATACTGTACCTTAAACCCTAATCCCTTATCTCTAAACCCTCCAACCCTATCCCTAATCCTTATACCCTCCACACTCTACTTTAACCCTAATCCCTTGACCCTCAATCCTATCCCCAAACCCTTGACCCTCGAACCTCAACCCTCAACCCTTAACGTCAAACCCTAATCCCTCAACCCTTAACTATGATCCCTCGACCCTCAACCCTATCCCTAAACCCTAAACCCTAAACCCTCAACCCTCAACCCTCAACATCAAATCCTAATCCCTTGACCCTTCAGTCTAATCCCTCAACCCTAAACCCTATCCCTAAACCCTCAACACTATACCTTAAACCCTAATCCCTCAACCCTCAACCCTAAACCTTATCCCTAAACCCTAACCCCCCAACCCTCAACCCTAATCCGTCATCCCTCAACTCTAATCCGTCATCCCTAAACCCTAAATGCTATCCCTATTCCTAAACCCTCAACAAACTTGATAATATACCTTAAACCCTAATCCCTTATCCCTAAACCCTCCAACCCTATCCGTAATCCTTATACCCTCCACACTCTACTTTAACCCTAATCCCTCGACCCTCAACCCTATCCCTAAAACCTAAAGCGTCAACCCTCAACCCTTAATGTCAATTCCTAATCCCTCGACCCTTCACTCTAATCCCTCAACCCTAAACCCTATCCCTAAACCCTCAACACTATACCTTAAACCCTAATCCCTCAACCCTCAACCCTAAACCTTATCCCTAAACCCTAATCCCTCAACCCTCAACCCCAATCCGTCATCCCTCATCTCTAATCCCTCATCCCTAAACCCTAAATGCTATCCCTATTCCTAAACCCTCAACAGACTCGATACTATACCTTAAACCCTAATCCCTTATCCCTAAACCCTCCAACCCTATCCCTAATCCTTATACCCTCCACACTCTACTTTAACCCTAATCCATCGACCCTCAACCCTATCCCTAAACCCTTGACCCTCGAACCTCAACCCTCAACCCTCAACGTCAAACCCTTATCTCTCAACCCTTAACTCTGATCCCTCGACCCTCAACCCTATCCCTAAACCCTAAACCCTCAACCCTCAACATCAAATCCTAATCCCTCAACCCTTCACTCTAATCCCTCAACCCTAAACCCTATCCCTAAACCCTCAACACTATACCTTAAACCCTAATCCCTCAACCCTCAACCCTAAACCTTATCTCTAAACCCTAATCCCTCAACCCTCAACCCTAATCCGTCATCCCTCAACTCTAATCCCTCATCCCTAAACCCTAAATTCTATCCCTATTCCTAAACCCTCAATAGACGCGATACTATACCTTAAACCCTAATCCCTTATCCCTAAACCCTCCAATCCTATCCCTAATCCTTATACCCTCCACACTCTACTTTAACCCTAATCCCTCAACCCTCAACCCTATCCCTAAACCCTTGACCCTCAAACCTCAACCCTCAACCCTCAATGTCAAACCCTAATCCCTCAACCCTTAACTATGATCCCTCAACCTTCAACCCTGAACCCAAACCCTAAACCCTAAAGCCTCAACCCTCAACCCTCAACATCAAATCCTAATCCCTCGACCCTTCACTCTAATCCGTCAACCCTAAACCATATCCCTAAACCCTCAACACTATACTTTAAACCCTAATCCCTCAACCCTAAACCTTATCCCTAAACCCTAATCCCTCAACCCTCAACCCTAATCCGTCATCCCTCAACTCTAATCCCTCATCGCTAAGCCCTAAATACTATCCCTATTCCTAAACCCTCAATAGACTTGATACTATACCTTAAACCCTAATCCCTTATCCCTAAACCCTCCAACCCTATCCCTAATCCTTATACCCTCCACACTCTACTTTAACCATAATCCCTCGACCCTCAACCCTATCCCTAAACCCTTGACCCTCGAACCTCAACCCTCAACCCTCAACGTCAAACCGTAATCCCTTAACCCTTAACTATGATCCCTCGACCCTCGACCCTATCCCTAAACCGTAAAACCTCAACCCTCAACCCTCAATGTCAAATCCTAATCCCTTGACCCTTCACTCTAATCCCTCAACCCTAAACCCTATCCCTAAACCCTCAACACTATACCTTAAACCCTAATCCCTCAACCCTCAACCCTAAACCTTATCCCTAAACCCTAATCCCTTAACCCTTAACCCTAATCTGTCATCCCTCAACTCTAATCCCTCATCCCTAAACCCTAAATGCTATCCCTATTCCTAAACCCTCAACAGACTCGATACTATACCTTAAACCTTAATCCCTTATCCCTAAACCCTCCAACCCTATCCCTAATCCTTATACCCTCCACACTCTACTTTAACCCTAATCCCTTGACCCTCAACCCTATCCCTAAACCCTTGACCCTCGAACCTCAACCCTCATCCCTCAACGTCAAACTCTAATCCCTCAACCCTTAACTCTGATCCCTTGACCCTCAACCCTATCCCTAAACCCTAAACCCTAAACCCTCAACGTCAAATCCTAATCCCTTGACCCTTCACTCTAATCCCTCAACCCTAAACCCTCAACACTATACCTTAAACCCTAATCCCTCAACCCTCAACCCTAAACCTTATCCCTAAACCCTAATCCCTCAACCCTCAACCCTAATCCGTCATCCCTCAACTCTAATCCCTCATCCCTAAACCCTAAATTCTATCCCTATTCCTAAACCCTCAATAGACTCGATACTATACCTTAAACCCTAATCCCTTATCCCTAAACCCTCCAACCCTATCCCTAATCCTTATACCCTCCACACTCTACTTTAACCCTAATCCCTCGACCCTCAACCCTATCCCTAAACCCTTGACCCTCGAACCTCAACCCTCAACCCTCAACGTCAAACCCTAATCCCTCAACCCTTAACTATGATCCCTCGACCCTCAACCCTATCCCTAAACCCTAAACCCTAAAGCCTCAACCCTCAACCCTCAACGTCAAATCCTCATCCCTCGACCCTTCACTCTAATCCCTCAACCTTAAACCCTATCCCTAAACCCTCAACACTATACGTTAAACCCTAATCCCTCAACCCTCAACCCTAATCCATCATCCCTCAACTCTAATCCCTCATCCGTAAACCCTAAATGCTATCCCTAGTCCTAAACCCTCAACAAACTTGATACTATACCTTATACCCTAATCCCTTATCCCTATACCCTCCAACCCTATCCCTAATCCTTATACCCTCCACACTCTACTTTAACCCTAATCCCTCGACCCTCAACCCTATCCCTAAACCCTTGACCCTCAAACCTCAACCCTCAACCCTCAATGCCAAACCCTAATCCCTCAACCCTTAACTTTGATCCCTCGACCCTCAACCCTATCCCTAAACCCTCAACCCTCAACGTCAAATCCTAATTCCTCAACCCTTCACTTTAATCCCTGAACCCTAAACCCTCAACACTATACCTTAAACCCTAATCCCTCAACCCTCAACCCTAAACCTTTTCTTTAAACCCTAATCCCTCAACCCTTAGCCCTCATCTGTCATACATCAACTCTAATCCCTCATCCCTAAACCCTAAATGTTATCCCTATTCCTAAACCCTCAATAGACTCGATACTATACCTTAAACCCTAATCCCTTATCCATAAACCCTCCAACCCTATCCCTAATCCTTATACCCTCCACACTCTACTTTAACCCTAATCCCTCGACCCTCAACCCTATCCCTAAACCCTTGACCCTCGAACCTCAATCCTCAACCCTCAACCCTCAACGTCAAACCCTAATCCCTCAACATCAAACCCTAATCCCTCAACCCTTAACTCTGATCCCTCGACCTTCAATCCTATCCTTAAACCCTAAACCCTAAAGCCTCAACCCTCAACGTCAAATCCTAATCCCTCAACCCTTCACTCTTATCCCTTAACCCTAAACCCTATCCCTAAACCCTCAACACTATACCTTAAACCCTAATCCCTCAACCCTCAACCCTAAACCTTATCCCTAAACCCTAATCCCTCAACCCTAATCCGTCATTCCTCAACTCTAATCCCTCATCCCTAAACCCTAAACGCTATCCCTATTCCTAGACCCTCAACGGGCTCAATACTATACCTTAAACCCTTATCCCTTATCCCTAAACCCTCCAACCCTATCCCTTAACCCTAATCCCTCAACCCTCAACCCTATCCTGAAACCCTTAACCCTCAAACCTCAATGTACTCAACCCTCAACGTCAAACCCTAATCCCTCAACCCTTAACTCTACTCCCTCAACCCTTAACCCTTAAAACTTGAACCCTAAAACCTATCCCTACACGCTCGACACTCGACACTATATCTTAAACCCTAATCCCTTAACCCTCATCCCTAAAGCCTCAACCCTAAATCATTAAACCTTCAACCCTAAACCCTATCCTTAATCCCTCTACCCTTGACACTCTTATTTAACCCTAATCCCTTGACTATTAACCCTATCCCTCAACCTCAACCCTCAACTCTCAACATTAAACCCTAATTCATCAACCTTAAACCCTAATCCCTCAAACCTAAACCCTATCCCTAAACCATCAACCCTCAACACTATACCTTAAACCCTAATCCCTATCCCTCATCCCTTAACCCTTAAAACTTAAACCCTATCCCTACACCCTCAACACTTGACACTATATCTTAAGCCTTAAACCCTCATCCCTAAAGCCTCAACCCTTAATCCTTAAACCTTCAACCCTAAACCCTATCCCTAATCCCTCTACCCTCGACACTCTAACCCTAACCTCGACATTAAATGCTAATCTGTCAACCCTAAACCCTAATCCGTCAACCCTAAACCCTATCCCTAAACCCTCAACCCTCAACACTATACCTTGAACTCTAATCCATCAACCCTAAAACCTAATCCCTCAACCCTCAACCCTAAACACTATCAATAAACCTCAACCCTCGACACTATACCTTAAACCCTATGAGAAAAGCTTTGTGTATGGGACATCCACAATGAGTAATTAACAGTTGAAATCAGAAGGATGATCATTATGAGAAAATAATTGCATTGGGGTACATCTATGTTTCTTGCTATCCACCCCGCACTTAGGGTTCAAGGTATATGTTATGAAACAGGCAAATAATCTCCCATTGTTTACTGGCTCTATCCACAAGAACTACTAAACTATATCTTAAACCCTAATCCCTCAACCCTAAATTTTCAACCCTAAACCCTATCCCTAATCCCTCTACCCTCAACACTCTACCTTAAACCTAATCCCTCGACCCTTAACCCTAAACACTATCCCTAAAACCTCAACCCTAAACCCTAATCCCTCAAGGTCCTAAACTCTAATCCCTTATCCCTAAACTCTAAATCCTATCCCTAAACGCTCAACCCTCAACCTTAAACCTTAATCACTCAATCCTTATCCACCCCTCTCCTCCCCTATCTGGCTCACTCCCATCTCTACCCTCCTCTGCCCTCGACACTATACATACATACATATAGGCATACATAGATACATACATAGATACATACATATAGGCATACATAGATACATAGATACATACATACATATAGGCATACATACATACATACATGATTAATAGCCTTGAACATAAAAAAATTTAAGGGGATCATAACGCGAGCGCGTTATAACACGCTCACGTTATGTCAAACATGACAAACAACACTTGCGGAAAAGGAAAATGCAAAGCAAAACATAACGTGAGCGCATTATAATGCGCTCGCGTTATGTCTTGCTTTGGGAATCCCAAGCCTTGGGCTTGGGATTTGCTTTGGATTTCCAACCCAAAGGCTTGGAGTGCCTTTTGAATAGTAACAGATGTGTTTTTCCATATTCTTCAAGATTTCACATAATTTCATTCGTGCTAACCCTCAGATTTGCACGTGTTTCAAGGTTGAACAAATCAAACCCCTGGGTAATGTTAGGCTTTCTCTTAGCTATTTGACGATGTGATTTTTTTCACATTTTAACAATGTTAAGCCTTTCATCTTTAATTTGTTTTGTTTGTGTGTCTGTTTTTGGGCAAAAACCACTGTTTGGTCTTTTTTTCATTGTAAATTAACTATTCATTAAAATTTGAAAAAAATTACATATTTAGAAACTAGACTCCATTCTACAAATATTAAAAAAAGAAAAAAATGATTTTCAATTAGTTTTCAAAATTTATAGGGGTAGCACGGCCAAAATTCTATTTTTTAGGATGTGTCCACTTTGAAAATTAGTAAAACATCAAATAATCATCAAAAAATTATTAGAAAAATCAGGCATAAACTACATGCTATTAGCTAATTTCTCACTAAAGTGATTTTAAAAATACTAAAAAAAAGTTGACCTTTTGAGGTAGCCACAAAACATGCTATGCTATGTTTTTTTGACAGAAACATCACCAATTTCTGTGGCTCCCTCTTTTGAACCCCTTAATCTATGCCATTTAAAAAAAAAAAGTAGTTTAGAAAGTAGACTCGGAGCACTACGAACAATGTTTTGGTTGCATCTCCAAATTTTGAGTGTAACTATGCTCAATTTCTCAAGGCCAGTATTTCCTGATTTCAGAAAAAAAGTGGCCACTTAAGACCCCTTTTTGGCCCCCCATCTTCTTGCACTTACCCTGACATAGTAAAATAATATTTTATGATATTATATTTTATTAGGTTTCATTTTATTACATATAAAATAACATCACACTCACCAATAATATAAAATAACCTCTATAAAATGTAGCCAATAAAATTTAGGGTTTAAAATTACTTGTAATTTTATGTTATAAATTTATCACTTCATAAATTTAATTCTAGAAAAATCTTGGTTAAAAGTGAGGATGCATGAATTCTAAACCTATATAGTTGAGTGAATTCTAAACCTAATAAACTATAGTGCCATAAATCTATGGTAAGTAATGTTTGATTATTTACTATAATAAACTATAGTACGATAAATTTACAATAAATAATGTTTGATTGGTTTACTATGTGTATATATGTTTTGAGTGAATTCTAAAAATAATGTTTGATTGATTTACTATAATAAACTATAGTGGCATAAATTTACAATAAATAATGTTTGATTGGTTTACTATGTGTATATATGTTTTGAGTGAATTCTAAACCTAATAAATTATATGTTTGATTGGTTTACTATTGTATATATGTTTTGATTAATGCTAATATATATTTTTTGTTTTTATTTTTCAATTAGGGTTTTACCTTTTAAGATTTTTAGCACTACATGTATATATGTTTTGATTAATGCAAATACTACAAACTTTGGTTTAGTTGTTTGAAAAAAAATTAAACCCTAGCTAAATTAAATTACATATTATACAACACAATTTTTTTTGATAAATAACTCTTTTAATAATAACTAAAGTTTATAGAAAATAAAAAGAAATGTACAGATTTATTTTTTATGCATACACAATTAACAACATTTCTGACTTTGTAATTAGTGATTTTATTTTTGGTTGCTTTCCTAGACTTTCAAACATTTATGTTTTATATATGTTTTAATTATTAATGTTGCATTTGTTGGCTATTAATTTTTTAAAATGTTTTTAAAGTTGTTTTTTTTAACACGCTCATTTCACCCCGTGCCGCGTAATGAAAAAAACCAATAAATTAAGTTTCATTGTGTAGAAAACAAAATTAAACCCTAATAAAATATAGTTATAAAATATTATTTTATGGCACTTTAGATAAGAAAAGAAAATAAAATTGATCACTATATAGTAAAATCTATAGAACAAATTTAACCCTAAAAAAATATAGATGTAAAATATTATATTAGGACACTTTATTTTTATAAACCAACATGTAAAAAAATCAATAAATTAAATTTCATTAGAAAACAAAAGAAAATTAAATTGATGATTTAAAGTAATATATAGTAAAATCTATTGCTATTTTTTATTTGATTTGATATTTTTTATTTATGTTTATTTACTTTATGTAGGCTTTATTCTTAAATATATTATTTGAGTATTACCGTATAAAATGAGGACGAGTTCAATCCATTATTCTTCCCAGGGCAATGCCATCATTCATATATATATTAATATATAAAAGGTGGAAAAACACTTATAAAATTTATTATTTAAATAAAAAGACTATACAAAGAGAAAGGCCAGGGTTAAGTAACTAGCAATGAGATGACAAAATATGCCAAAAATACAATTTTAAAAGTACTAAAATTGTGTTAGGCCTATGTGACAGTTGATGATGATAACAGGCATGAATTACACTCCTCTCAGTAGTTTTAGTCATAGTGACATGTGCCTTGTGTTTTTACCCTCCTTGACCATCTTTTTTTCAACCCCCAAATTGACTTACCCTGCCTCATGTTCTGCCTAGTCATCCCTTCATTTTGCCTATTTAGTGTCACCCCTAATGTTCTTGGGTCACCAAGGTGATCTTGATTGGTAAAAGGGGCAACCTTGTGTTCTTTTTGCATGCGTGAAACATCTCATATTTTTGGCTTTTCTCCTTCATTTTTAACCCATTTTAACTCCCATTTTTTCGTGCCAACTCATGTTTTTCCTAGTTTTCTTTCTATTGTGAACTCATTGATCAGTTTTTATCCCTTTTAAATTATTTCTAATTTTTCTTTGAGTTCACTTTAGTTTTCTTGAGTTCTCTTCTTATCTCTTTGGCTATTTATGGGTTTGTTTCTATTTCTTCTTGAGTCGTACTTTCTTTTGATCTTATCTCTTCTCCCATTCCCTCTCATTTTTACCTATAAATTTACCCCTTACCTCTTCATTTTTTTATCATCACTTCTCATTCTCGCAAGCTTATTTACACGCTTCTTCATAGGCCTTCAAGCCTCTTAGTTTAGTTTTAGTTTTTAATTTACAAAGCTTCTAAGGTTTCCATTTGGAGGTTGTTTTCATGTATTCTTTCCTTAGCCAGGCTTATACATAGCATCCCCTCTAGATTTTATGCTTACACAAGGATCACACCTTCTTTCTTCTCAATTTGTTATTACTTCTAAGCTGTTCTTTTCATTTCCTCACATCCTTGTGTTTTATCCTTGTCACCAAGAGGAGGACCTCATTGTTGCAGAGGAGGAGATGGTTTCCATAGAGCCTCTAAGGACATATGCTTTGTAGTGGCTCCCATTATTATAGGTTCTTTATTGATTTATTACTAACTAGATCATATTTTTCTCTTAGGAAGGTAAAATTTTGTTTTATTTTTCTCTTGATAGGATTCAAAGGTAAAGTAGAGTTATTTAATTTTCTTAGAATAAGTTGCTTGTTTTGCTTAAAGTAATTTATCAATTTTTTTAATTAGAGTATAAGCTTCAAATCTTGGAAAACATATGAAAATGTATTGCATTGCATTAGGAAAATCCATTTAGTTTGCATGCATATTTCCCTTTCATAGTAATTAGATCATCCTGAAAATTGGGAAAATAAAAGCTTGCATTCATTTAGTCTTAATTGTATTAGAAATTCATTTTAAAATTTTGGAAACTCATAACATTTAATCCCCCAGTTTCATCATGAAGCACAAAACATTCAACTTTCATTCAAAAACAAACATTGAAGAAGCCCTCGGTTTTGTCACGAGGCATAGAAATTCAACAACATTTTCAACATTCAAGTCAAACATAGGAAAACGTCAAGGAAACCATTAGTCTCATCAGAAGGTACACAAACTCAACAATTCAACATACATTTAAAGAACAAATACACTCACAATTGTGACACTCTTCTTCCATGGGAAGAGAGTAATCATCTCTATCACCCCTGCCTAGTTGGCTTTCCCTAGAATGATAGGAGCGATTTGGCTTATGCGTTTAGCAAGGGTGCATTTCATGTGTTACTTGGAGTTTGACTCACCAATGTTGTGTTTGAGTCACATTCCAATTATCACATAAACTTCCCCTCCCATAATGGTGTTTGGGAGTGGAGAAGCATTTGGTGTTGACCTAAATCAATTTTGGTTGGAGCTCTCTTTCATTTCTAGACAATAGTCCATATTCCTTCTTCATTTCTTGCCTCATAAGAAGAAGCATTAGGAAGTGTTGTATCCTTGATCTTGTTAGAAATTAGGATCTTAGGATACTAATCATTACATGAATAAAATGTAAAATAAAATAAAATGAGAATTACAAAAACATATCTATTTAACACATTACATAACATATACACGGGAAAATCCTTTCTGGGTAAAAACTCAAAAAATCCTTTCTGAGTAAAAACCCATAAATAATCATTTTATTATAAAACACTTACAAACTTATCTATAAAAAATAGACAAAACCTGAGGATACACTTCTCCTTACTTCCACATGGCCAATAATACTTCATGCACATAGTAATAGAATTCACTATAAATCTCCAAATTCACACACATCCTAAAGAGAGAGAAGCTCCTTAAATATAGGAAAATGGGTGGAAAAATAGCTGAAGGAGTATTAGTCACACTTATTCAAAACAAGCATTTGTAAATAATTAATAACCTAATAGGTATTAGACTATTAATTATTAAATGGTATATTCTTTATAAATCATATAATAAACATAAGGTTTTATAACCATATATTAAAATAATATATAAATATTATAAGGGTATGAACCCTAATAACATTATGTTCTAACACCCCCCTTAATGTTAATAGGGGGAACCTATCAATTTCTATAAAAGAAAAAATGAAGTACCCCGATAACATAGGTCTTCTTTGATAGTGATAGACATGGACATAAATATATGCCAAAATGAAGATCATGTATTTTGAACTATATGAAAGTCATGTCTTGTCATAATTTATAATCCCAATGTCTTAAAAAATAATGCTTTAAAAACAAGGTCTTATAATGTTTTTATTGGAGCTTGGGACTGTTGATAACTGAGAGGCGGGGGGGGTGAATCAGTTATCCTAATTATTTCTTCTTTCTAAACTTTCTTATTAATCAATGCAACATTAATTCAAATAAGCAAACATTACCATGAAAAGGAAAAACACATGACACAGTATTTTTGACGTGGAAACCCTGTTAAGGGAGAAAACCATGGGGTGATTAACCCAAAGATTATTCTCTGTTAGAAGAATAAGGAAATACAAAATGGCACTTGCCAATTAGGGCTCACTGCCCGAACACACTGCTCACAAAGGAGGCACACTGCCTACAAGGAGACACACTGTCTACAAAAGAATGTTATACAATACTTGAACTGATTGGAAGCATCCACATATGCTGGAGTTCAGTTCCGGTTAGGCTCAGTATACTGATCTGCTGCACTTCATCTTTCCTCCTCTTATGCTGCTTTCCTTTCACATACCGGACCTTCCTTATTGCTTCTGCTCTGCTCTGCTTTTATTCACATACCACATATCACAACAACACTTCTCACAACTAAATCCATCCTTTATATATATCCGCACAAGTGATTTCATTATCTTTCTAGTCGGCACCCGGAACAGTCAATCTTCTCACAAACTCTGTTCTGTCAGCTGAATCCTTACACATCAAGCAATGCGGATCAAGCATATACTTGTAGAAATCATTAATCATGTCGGCCAAACATGATTCATGCCTTCATAACCTTTAACACCATCAGTAACACATCCGGAAAGTAGTCTGATGTTCTGTCAGTCAGTTCTTCCTTTGTTCACACTGTCACTCAGGAACTCGGTACTCAAGTATTCATATCTTTTGCCTCATCTATCACCGGAGGCTAAAACCTTAGAATCTATCACTCAAGGTAGTACTCTTTACTTCCCCAAATCTGCACTTTACCAAGATACTTCCTCTGAGAGATCCGGACCTGTCTGTCAGACCTTGCCATATGCTCTGTTCTTGTTTACCAGACCACAACATTCTTCACTCTGACTTTCGGTAGAGACACACCATGTCCTGTGGATGTGTGGAATGAACTTTGTTGCCATCAATGACAACAATCATGAATCCATATAGTGTCTCTTGCCAACAATCTCCCCCTTTGGCATTGATGGCAACACTTAGTGAAAAATGACTAAGTGTTTAGACTAGGCTCCCCCTTGGCTGATGCTCTGTCTTTATATATATTTTTTGGAGCTCCCCTTTATTTGGATTCCTCATTTTTCACTGCTCTTCACTCCCCCTTTGACATCAATGGCAAAGGGTAGGGTCCGCACACCAAAATTTTCAAAAATTTTACTATACTTAGCCGCATAAGTATATATATACAAGTTGTACTTACATATACTTAAGTATGTCTGCAAAAGTGTTCTTCAACTGTACAACTTCTATTGCCCAACTTTGCTTCATCCTGTCCAAAATTGAGATATGCCCACTCAACAGGAATGCAAACACATCTGCCCTTTTTAGATCTGTCAGATCATTGGTCTGGGCTGTAATTTGGGCTTCTGTTATAGCCTCATGCATGGCCTCTAGCTTAGGGACAATTAACCCCCTGAGCTCACTTAACCTGCTTATTCTATTTTTCTTTTCCTTCTCCAATTTCTTGATTTCACTCAAGACTGCGATAGTCTGACATTCTTGATTTGTTATAGAGGATGAAAGAGGATCAAAACTTTGAGACAAGCTTAGTAGTTTGTCCTCTTGCTCTTTTATGTTCTTCTCAATCTCCACTGTTACCTTGGACCAAGAGATACAAAATTTATATATTTCACCGCCATCCTTAAGAGAATTTTCTAAGCTCTTTATCCCAATGTTCATGTTTCTCCTATCATTAATGATCAAACCCTGTACCTCGGAGAACCTTTTATCCAAAAACTCCTTTCGGACCTTTTCTTCAGCTGATTTTTCTAGAGAATCAAAATGTGTATTAACACTGTTGACTAAGGTTTTGAGATTACTGGAAGAGGAGGCTGTGGGATCTTTCTGAACCGATGGCATAATCTTCTCAAGCACTCCGGAAGTAGCTTCTATCAACTCACAGTCTTCCATATGAGACTTTAGGAGTTTTTCATTAGCCTTAGCATTTGCAAATGAAGCTATCTTCATTGTCTGTACCAGAGAAAGAGAATCAAAATTGAATGGACCTTGTAGAAGCTCCGGTTCATCAATCTCCATTGTTTCTTTGTTCAGGAATTCTTGGACAGTTTGTGCAGTGTCTCTTGCCGGAGACAGATGTTTCTTCTCTTCTGCAGTCTTGGAGCTATCCTTAGGAGTTTTCTCTCCTTCACCACTAGCAGTTGTGGTTTTCTCTGCTGAAGTCTTCTCTCCTTCTACAACCTTAGCACTGTCATCTTCTTTTTCCTTCACCTCTGCTTCTTTCTCTTGTGATTTTTCTTCTCCTTTAGATCCAGAGATTGTAGGGGAAACCAGAGGGGAAATGTTAGTCTGTTCGGGGCCCACCTCTTCTAACATTTTCTCAGGAGTTTCTTCTGCAACATTTGTAGGATCAGTACCCAAGTCCTCTATGATAGGAAGATTAAATCTTTTGAAGGTTTTCCAAAGAATCTCTTCAGTGTCCTTGGCTACCTTGTCGGTCTCACCAAGCATAAGCTGATTCATCCTTGCTTTGCTCCTAAATTCATCCTTGCAGTCTTTGAATACCATGTTCATTGTCTTGGGATCAATTGAAGGATATAGCTGAATAGCTATCTGTTCCCGGATCTCAAGGTCTTTTACCATGGCATTGGTCTTTCTCATTTCCAACTCCTTCTCTAGACTCTTAGGAATTAGAGAGATAATTTCAATAAAAGCTTTATTGTAAATGTACGTTAACCTGATTGTAGCTTCCTGCAGGATCTTTTGGTTGGCCTCATTGTAATCATCATAGAATTCAGCCATTGGTTGAAGGATTCCATCCACAGTGACTGATTTGATTACACTTTCTAGGGATAGGGTGGGCTTTTCAACAAATTCCTCTGCTATTTCTTCCTTGTCTTGGCCTGTGGAGGGCTGACCAGATCCTTTCTTCTTCTGCTTCTTTATTTCCTTTACCCCCTCATTTGATTCAGTTTCTTCTTCATCTCTTTGACTTGCATAAGCCCTTGTGGCTTTTGTCTTTGACCTTTTCTCTCCTTTGCCGGATGCTTGGACTTCTGGTTTTAAGCTTTTAGCTGGGACAGGTGCTGGTCTCTTTGAAGATCTGGTTCGGGTGGAAGTTTCTATCGGAGTACTTTTCTTGCTTCCTTTTTCTACCTCTTTCTTCTCTTCATCAGCTTTTTGTCTCTTTTCCCAGTTGGCATCAAGTGCCTCCTTTGAGATCCCAAGGCCTTGTGCAATATGTTCTACTTCTTTTCTCACCTTCCTTTTCATCTCTGGTTCTCTGAGTTCCACATGGATCTTTACACTCAGCTCCTCAAAGGTTCCAAACCTTTCTGCCTTTGGATCTTTAGGCTGACTCAACATGTGTTGAACATGCAACTCCATAATCTGTTCATCAACTTCATACCCCATGGGCATGATCCAGATTGTCCTTGGTTCTACTGCCTCCATTAGGCATTGATCAGTCTCTACCTTAAAGCAGACTGTGTCCTTGTATTTCTCAACAAGAGACTGGGGAATCCTTTCTCTTGATTGCATCATGTTCTGAAAGTTTTTGAAGTATCCCCACATGGCTGTATTTCTTGCTTTAGCATTCCCAAGCCCATGCAAATAGTCTCTGATTTGAACTGCTACTGGTTTGTCATTCTACCATACCCATCCATTTGATCTGGGCAACTCATTCATGAAGTAGAAAAATAAACATACTATTAGTGCACCATATTTGAAAGAGTTTTTCTTGTCCTTTTTGATCTTTTGTATGTTTTCCATTAACTGGCTCAAAAGAAGTTCACAGAGATCATATTCTACATTTTTTCTCAGCATCTCATAGGCTGTGTATACTACAGTTCTGGATACTGAATTCTCCCTACTGGAATGATATATCTTGTATCCTATTATCATAGATGCATACTTGATATCTGGGTCAGTAATATCTTCAATGGTCATTGCCCTCTTATCAAATTTTGATCCGATGGCCTTTGTGACAATGTTCTTTTTGACAGATTTGAGGACAGGAATTCCTCTGAAGTAATGTAAACCAGTTACTGCCCTAATTGCTTCCTTGGTGATCTTGTAAGGTTTATTCAGCCATAGGAAGTTATCATGCACCTTACTTAAAACATACCGGACCCATTCATCTTCTTCAAAGCAGCGGAAATGAATGAACTGATCAAAATGCTTTTCCCAGATGCCCTTATACTGAGGTTTGATCTCAAAGGAATCATCTATTAATTGCTTGTGGTATATGTCTCTTAGTTTGAATTCCCTAAACTCTTCAATGTTTGCATGTATATAAACCCTAATATCTTCGGTGTGTAAGACGCATGCGGAACACTAGAAAATGCTCCTAGGGGGTCTACCTCCAAGGATTTGTATGGATGTTTCTTAAATGTAGGGCAAGGTCTATCAGAGATCTTTACTATATTCAGAGTAGCCATCATCAAACAATCTTACTGAAGGATATCAAGAACGATAAATACCTTTTACGCAGGTTAGGGCACACGAAGAAATCCGTATAGAGTTGTATGAAGAGTTGCCTTGATCTTTTGGGAGAAGTTGTTTGCAGAGCTCCTTTTCTTTCTTCCTCGCATGTGAGTGTACAAGTGTGTAAATGACAGACAAATGAACTCTTTTATTCCAAGAAGCCCTAATTTTCATCCTGCAATAAATGCGCAACCTAATTCATTCTGGTTTGCCTGTTTTCCTTGTTCAAGGAGGAAGAAACTCATCCGGATCATTACGATTCCCTTGTGATCAATGTTAGTGATGAATCATCATATCCACTTGTCCTTCTAATCATCTTATGTATCCGCAGATCAAGCTGTATCAATTTGGATTCATACCGGGTCATTCTTGTGAGAAACCTGTTTTACTGGAAGACTTGCTTAACCGGACCAATTCTGAAGGAATTGAACCTTTTAAATTTTCTTGTGGATCTCTCAGATCTTTACCTAACCTTCTTTACATGTTTCTCTAGAAACCCTTTGATCCGCAGCTTCTCATGTGCCAATTTCAGGCACCACTTAACTGGCTGGGGGAACAAGGTTTTCTTTGTGTCTCCCCCTGAGCCAGAGCTCACCTTTTAGTTTCTGGAAGGAATATCAGCACCAGAGTCTGGTGCGGATCCAACCTCTACATTCTCTGAACTTTTCTTCACCCAAATCTTGTTCATCTCATTCCTAACTTCATCCTCATTCACCTTTTGTTTACCCTTATCTTGATTCTGATTATGATATACCGGACCTCTTTTCTCCTGATTCTTGCTTCTACAGAATTTTGCATTATGACCGGACCTATTACAGATTTGGCAAACAACATTTATTTGCATATTTGACTGATATCCTCTTGATCTGCATTGATTAGCCATATGACCTACTCTATTGCATGCAAAGCATCTACCATTGAATGATTTGTTCATTTGCATATTTCTGCATTCATGAGACTTGTGACCATACCTTTTGCAGTTAAAACACTATCTGGAGAAGGATGAATTAGTCTGATTCATTCTCTTTCTGCACTGATTAGCTTTGTGACCAAAGTGATTGCAGCTGTGGCAGTATCCATTGAAGGATGGATATCTTTGAGCATTGGGCTGTCTTACCGAAGGTCTTCTAGGCCTGTTCCTTGGATTTTCTGATCCAAAATTCTTCTGACCAGATTTGGAGCTTTCTCCTTTCTCATATCCCAAACCACATTTGTCTTCTACCTTCTTTTGACTTCCAAGAAGAACTTCAAGTTGAGCAGAACTTATCTTGAATTTCTCTTTATACTCATTTGTTGTTTGAAGATCCCTTTTTAGAGAGACAATTTGATCCTCAAGTTTTTCTTCATTATCTTTAGCATCTTCAAGATTAGATTCAAGATGTCTGATAATTCTATTCATCTGGTGGCAATCTTCTAATTTCTCCTTGAGAGATTGTCTTAGATTATCTTCAGTTTTTCTTTTCTCTTCAATTTCTTGGGTAAACTTTATAACTCCTGATTCCATTTCATGTCTTACCATAATGATTTCTTTTGATAACTTTTCACATAACTTGGTTTTCTTAGTCAGTTCTTTATTTGCATTATTTTCTTCACCTTGTCTTGCCAATTACTGAAGCAGCTCCTTTCTCTTTTTCATAGAGAGACTTAATTTGTCTTTTAGTTCTCTCATGAAATCATCAGCCTGTTTGAGTCTTTCCTTTAATTCATTGACTTCAGAGTTTGACTGTTCAAGATCCTCAAGGGTAGTCTTGAGTTGCTCCCTTAAACCATATGCATCCATTTGGACTCCCAGATCTTCCTCGAGCTGTTAGACTCTGTTAGGAGGAACTTAGCTCTGATACCAATTGTTGATAACTAAGAGGGGGGGTGAATCAGTTATCCTAATTATTTCTTCTTTCTGAACTTTCTTATTAATCAATGCAACATTAATTCAAATAAGCAAACATTACCATGAAAAGGAAAAACACATGACATAGTATTTTTGACGTGGAAACCCTGTTAAGGGAGAAAACCACGGGGTGATTAACCCAAAGATTATTCTCTGTTAGAAGAATAAGGAAATACAAAATGGCACTTGCCAATTAGGGCTCACTGCCTGAGCACACTGCTCACAAAGGAGGCACACTACCTACAAGGAGACACACTATCTACAAAAGAATGTTATACAATACTTGAACTGATTGGAAGCATCCACATATGCTGGAGTTCAGTTCCGGTTAGGCTCAGTATACTAATCTGCTGCACTTCATCTTTCCTCTTCTCTTATGCTGCTTTCCTTTCACATACCGGACCTTCCTTACTGCTTCTGCTCTGCTCTACTTTTATTCGCATACCACCTATCACAACAACAGTTCTCACAACTAAATCCATCCTTTATATATATCCGCACAAGTGATTTCATTATCTTTCTAGTTGGCACCCGAAACAGTCAATCTTCTCACAAACTCTATTCTGTCGGCTGAATCCTTACACATCAAGCAATGCGGATCAAGCATATACTTGTAGAAATCATTAATCATGTCAGCCAAACATGATTTATGCCTTCATAACCTTTAACACCATCAGTAACACATCCGGAAAGTAGTCTGATGTTCTGTTAGTCAGTTCTTCCTCTGTTCACACTATCACTCAGGAACCCGGTACTCAAGTATTCATATCTTTTGCCTCATCTATCACCAGAGGCTAAAACCTTGGAATCTATCACTCAAGGTAGTACTCTTTACTTCCCCAAATCTACACTTTACCAAGATACTTCCTCTGAGAGATCCAAACCTGTCTGTCAAACCTTGCCATATGCTCTGTTCTTGTTTACTGGACCACAACATTCTTCACTCTGACTTCCGGTAGAGACACACCATGTCCTGAGGATGTGTGGAATGAACTTTGTTGCCATCAATGACAACAATCATGAATCCATATAGTGTCTCTTGCCAACAGGGACTCCTCAAACTAGCCTCCCCTAAGTTCATTACATAGTGCCCATAGGTCTTATATAATACAATGCTTTTACAAGTGGAAGATTTACAAAGAGAAGAATTTACAATATGCTTGAAGCAATTATACATATAATGCATACATGTCTTATGTTATGCTTGTTAGGCCTTACATCCAAGGATTTAGCCACATATATAATTCCTAGAGCTCTTTTTTTATGCCTTTTAGATCTTACATCCAAAGGGGTTATATATAATGTCTAGAGGTCATATGTTATGCCTATTAGGTCTTACATCTAGATGTGCCATTCTAATGCACACTCCCCCTAAATGGAAACTCCTTACAACCATGCATTGATTTGAATTTGGAGAATTTGGGATTGCATATAGGTGTGGTGCTATATTGCATATAGGATTTCTTTTGTGATTATTGGGAGCCTAGCCCAGGTATTCTTTTCCATAGTATATCTTCCATATGATAATCAGTCTAGTGCAACTGGAGAATAATTTTATGATGAAAAAGTTTTTCCTTGAGTGAAGTGCCCATGAACTTCAAATGTGCTTTATTTCTAGAAATAGGAGTCTTTGACAAGAGTAAATAACTTAGATTATCATATAATGAAGTGAGACTTGTACTAGTACCTAGATGAAAACTCTTCCAATGATCTCTTAAGCCACATTAATTCTTTTTGTAGCTATTTTATATTCAGTCTTTGATTAAAGGGCTATAGAAGGTAGTTATTTAAGTATTACTCCATCCATGTGATAATACCTACACCATATTTTGAAGACAAAGCTTGAGGTATATGTCCTATCAATAGGATCACCAACATAGTCAATAACATAATAATCAATAAATTTTTATTTTTGATGTATGCATAATAAAGTTCATAATTAATTTAATAAGTATATAACTTGACGTGAAAATACTTAAAAAATGATTTGATGATCTTATCAAGAAGATCATATGAGATTTTCATCAACACAATTACATATAATTTGCCATGTTTTTGTAAGGAAATAAAATAGTCATCTTATTAAATATATAGTAATGATCCATAAAAATTTTAAAGCATCAAGTGAACTATCCTTTCTAGGCTTGCTCGTCGGACAAACTTTTAGGGCAACATCCACCCATTACAAGTAGATGCTTATACCCAAGAAATTTAGATTTGATAATTAAGAATTTTACTTAGGATATTTAATGGGAGGATATAAAATATTTATCAAAAGAATGTATATGCTCTATAGATTGGATTAGTAGGGTGACAAAGAAGCCATTTAACAATGTATGAATCATGGAAGTAGTAAGTGCATCGAGGCAACATGAAAATCATCTCTTTCTATTTGATATAGCTCCCATAAATGTACACACAACATTCCTTCTAGATTCTAATAGTCTCCCATACTTGACTGAAGAAAAATAATTTTAATTTTTAATTTAGGAACAATTTCATCCTTGCCATTGATAAACATGAGCATTTAATAAATCACTTGGTTAACATAAGGAAGTGAAAATGAGGGAGAGTTCATCCATTTCCATAGCTCGTATAACATAAAAGGTCAATGACTTCTTCTTTTGCTTGTGAGTTGGCTAGGTGATGATTATGGACCACCCATTATTAACATGCAAATGTTTTAATTCAAATATACTACCAAAATTACACAATGGAAAAATTATATTGGGAAAAAAATGGAGGAGAACCCAAATAAACATTTTTTAAAAAGGGGTAAAAAATTATTAATAAAGAAACCACAAGTACAAAACAAGGAGGGCAATCGCCCCTAGAAACAATAGAAGTCCAGAAAAAAGCACCATCACTACAACCATCTAAACCAGAACCAAGGGAACATCCCCAACCCCAAAGCCCCAAACAGGGGCCTCAGCTATCCATCCATATCCTTTGAAATCAACCTTTCCAAAATTTGAACACCTTCTTGGGACAACCGGTCCCAACTACTAACATTTCAATCCCCCACCTGCTCCGAAGCACACCCAAATAAATATTAATTATGAGAAAGAATAGAATATACTCGAGTATTTGTCTCTCATCTCTTTAGGTAGTTATATATCAATAAGGTCCAAATTTATTCAAATAAATTATAGTGCATGCTCGTTGTCCAATGCAATAGTTATTTTTCACCTCTTATTCATTTCAATAAACCTAGATTTGATACACATCACTCTAAACAATAGTTATTTAAGTATGATTCTTTACAACAAGTTTGGAGTTCATTCTAGAAAATTTCAAGTGCATGTACACACAACTTGGTACAATAGTTATTTAGATCTATTATTCCAATGGAAGTGGAAGTCTTGTAGTTTGAAGAGTTATTTTAGTGATTTTGATTTGGAATTTTACTTTCTTGTTTTCTACATTTGTGGATATCAAGTCTTCATAGATTTCCTAATTCTATAACATTTTCATTATAGAGATGAAATGTAGACCTCTTTTTATTTTTTGTATGAAGGTGTACAATGTTGGATGAATCGAGTTGGTGATCTGTTAAATCTAATTTTCACACCTTATTGATCATGCTTATCATTGTTTGTGGGTGGAGATGATATTCTTAAGTGCAACACATGTGTGGATATTACTGAAGTGACATAGTGGTTAACCAAAGTGTAGATGGTTAAAACTATTTAATTCCATATTTGATAAACTTGTATAATTTATAAATTAAATGAGACCAAATGTATTATTTTATAATTATTAATAAGTGTATGATAAATATGTAATTTTATTAAGTCATTCCATCAAAATGGGCCCAATACAAAATTGAAATCGACATGGGTATGTGAATTTCACCATTGCATATATGTGGCATGAGGATAGTTTTCTTTGATTATTAGCCATTGTGTATTTAATTGTGGGCCTATACTAAAGAGCAAGCTAGAAAGGGCTAAGGTATTTTGAATCTATATTTAGGTATACAAGAGATTTTTTTTGTCAAATAGAATTATGCCATCTATCATTGCATTCATTTGATAAAATCTAGTGTTATGTTTGATGAAGTCATGTTACAAATTTCCTTTCCATATTTTAGTCAAGTTTTACTCATTTAAATTTGGATTATTTCAGGGCTTCACTTCATGGTTTATATTATCTTTCATATTTGGATGATGATATACTTTTGGGTCGTGCTCTTAGTGGTGGTGGAATTTGGAAGTTAGTTAGGAATCCAATTCTCTATTAATGAGGTGAAGACCATTTTATAAATCAACCAAACATTTTATAATAGTCTATCCAATTGGTTAATAAAACATTCTACATATCACCACATATTAAGCATTTTTACAAATAGTTTATAGTAAATATATCTTGCTCAATTAATGAGTGATGGCTGCACCCATTACTTTAAATTCATCAGGAATACTTGAACTATTTTATGCACAAGAGAATGCACTTTCAAGATTAGATTATTGTTTATCTTACACGTTACATTTATCAAATGTAAACTAGATGATTGCCACCTTATAACACTATGGATTGTAAGGACTACAAATAGTTGATTATCTTGTTTTTGATAAGATAAGAGGCAAACCAAGGGTGCCTAACCCATTACAAAGTAGCCTCAAGGGCATGCCATAGAGTCAACAAAAAAGACCAACATATCAAAAAGGAACCGAAGCCAAAAAACTAGCAACAACAGTCTAACAACTGACAGACAGTAAACTAGAGCAAAAAACATAGAAAAGCCCCATGGACTAGTTGAAGAGTTGCTCCCAATCCTTAGTGAGGAATTGGTACATGTCCTCATATTCCTTCATCTCTTTGTCCTTCAAGCCATGCCTGATGAGTTCAATATTCTGTAGCACTGCTAGAGTAGTCGCAGACCTATGCATGACTTTAGAGGTGAACCTCACCAGCGTCATAAACTTTTTCTCCAGCACTATCATTCTAGTGTTGATGTCCTTTGTCTTTTTACCTTTACTGATAGTCTTCTTACCCTTTTTTCTTTTGCTAGTTTCTTGTTTGGTTTTCTCCGAGCTGTCCGTCTTCAAAATCTAGGCATTAAAATTAGGGAAATTGCTCGGTCCTTCATCAACAGTCTCCAGGACCATAGTGTCCTCTTAGTTCTCAGACTTGGTCTCACTAGCTAGGTTCTCCTTAGCACCTTTTTACTCAATAATGTACTTCTGCTCCTTTTGTACATGGGTAGTATTCGCGGCCAATCTAGTTGATCTTCTGGTCAACGAAACCCTTCCCTTACTCCGAGGAGCAAGATACTCCTCGTCCATCTTATCTTCACTACCATCCCCACCCTCAACAGAATCCTCAACCCCTTCCTCTAGGTTTTGAACTTCCATGCTAGGGTTATTCTCAGAATTCATAGAGAGACTACCTCCATTTTTTCCAATCTTAACCTTCTTGTGGGAAATGTCGCCTTTACCATCACTAACAACAAGCTTCCTTTTGGTGGGTTTAGGTCTGGCCACCTTAGGGTCAATCTGTTCCATATTTAGATCTTCAGGACTAATCAGCACAGGGGTTTTCTTTTTGGCCAAAGAGGACTTGGCAGTTTTGAGGGAGTGGGTGTATTTCTTAGGGGTGATTTCAGTGATGATCACGAGGTTGCCACAGGTGAGTTTTAGGTTGGGTTTAGGAGTTGCTGAGGGGCTGTCAACGCGAGTGGCGATGATATTCTTGGGAGGACAAAGGGCTAAGTGAAACTTGTAAAGCCTGTAAATTAGCCTCTAGTGGAGCGGAATGGGGGGTTTCTCAGGGCTGTTCTTGTACTGATCAACGATAACCTCAACAAAAACTTCCAGTGAAGAAAGCAGGTAAAAAGGAAGCTAACAAATTTGCTACGTCTAAAGTGATTCAATAAAACAAAGTGGTAGTGGAAGAACTACCAAAACCTACCTTCAAGTGTGAAGTACTGGATGATCATATGGCACACATCATCCCAGGGTTTGGGGAGCTACTCTCTATCGAACCCTCCTTGCAGGCTGTACAAGACTTCATATTTTTTCAAAAACAGAGCCATACCTTCTGGGTCTAAGACTTTGCTGGTCTTCTTGTGTTTCACACCATCCATGGGCATGCCCGTAGCCACTCCAATAACTTCTTTGGTCACTTGAAAACCAACGCCACCAACTTGGACATGTTTGTTTGTCCAAGATCATGTAAACTACATGAATACATTTTCATCATGGTCCTGAAGGCATTCCAAGAATGACGTCACTCCGCCCTCTTGATAGATATGCCATATGGTCTCGTTCTTCCTGAATTCTTCACAAGACTCCAGTTCAGTACAAGTCCTATCCGTCCAATTGTAGAAAGAAACCACCCTTAGAAGAATTTTCAGACAGAAATGAGGCACTTTGCAGACAAATCCCTTTACCACCCTTAGCAAAATTTTAGGCAACAAGAAAGCTCTTTGTAGTGATAAAACTTTATCACTGCAAAAATGAAATTGTGAGCCGCGCAAGGCACAAAGATTAATGAATAACTTGACACCTCTCTAGTTCAAAGTGACATTATTCCATAAATTCACCTCATGTGAATTAGCATGCCAACCCATCTTATGATTACAACAATCATGAAGCTGGTGCTACAGAGATTAGGAGTGTTAGTGGCCATGTGATTAACCCATTAGGACATCCATGTCATCATGTTACTTTTGAAACACGTCAGCCTATTGCATTTAATACTTCTCTTAAGAATGATCTATCGGTATTCCATCCCGTCACTGGATATTTTGGTTTTTTTAACAATAAAATAGTCATTGTTATAAGAATCATTCCTCCTACGGCTCCTAAGGAAACCTTAGCCCGCAAATCAGACTTGGAAAGGTTTAAATTCATGAGGATTTAGGTATAGAGTCTCGCTCCATACATAGGAGTTTTTGAATTTGAGTAGGGAAGTTTTCAAGCTTTTTCCAGCATCTCCAATTGCTCAAGCTCTGACCCAGGTTGGCCATGCCATTGGCCACTTTGTTGCCTTCAAGATAGGTATGTCCTATCTCCTTCTGGGTGAACCCAATCAGTAAGCTCTTAATGTCCTCAGTGATGTCTTTGAGTTTCCAGCCACTATCAGTCCTACCAAGGGCAACATCAACTATTATTTTTGAGTCTCCCTCAATTTGTAACTTATCCAATCCCAGTGAAAGGGCCAATTTCAGACCCCATAAGATAGCCAACCTCTCAGCCACATTATTAGACTGGGTATCAATGCCCCCAGCATAAGCAATAATGAGCTTCCCTTGATCACTTCTGATGACCCCACCCGCACTTGCCAATCCAGTGGTCTTCTTCTTAGCATTGTCAAAATTGAGTTTGACCCAGTCCTTTGGGGGAGGTTTCCAAATGGTGCTTTATCTGGCAAGCTACTTAGAGTTGTCAAAGTTGGTTATGTCAGTTGTTAGACCCTAGTTCTTGGCAATCTGGATCTCCAGCTGAGTGGGGGGTTCCTTAGCAGCTTTCAGGGTACAGATGGATGTGTTTTCTAAGACCATTCTGTAGAAGGAGAAGAAGACATCCTTGACACTCTTCGCTGTTTCCCTAAAAATTTCGTTGTTCCTTTCTTTCCAAATACTCCAGCTTAGGTGTGGGGGGATTTGCCTCTAAAGTTCTCTGATCCTTAGGTGAGAAAAGGGAGAGAGCCATCCATGTATGAAGTCTTTAAGTTTTTCATTTTGAACCCAATCTATACTAAGAATTATCAAGGTCCTTCCCCAGACCTCCTTGGTGAAGTCACAGTCGAGGGCCTCACTGTTGACACAGCTCTGATCCCTTCTAGCTCCTGTCTATCCAGGCGGGAAAGAATGTTTCTACCCATGACCTTAACCAAAATGATGAACAAGTAGGGCAAGAGGGGATCCCCCTATCTAATACCTCTGCCCACATTAAAGAATCCTTGGGGAGAACTATTGACAAGCGCTGAATACTTAACAGTAGTGACACATTCCCTAATCAGGGTTATCATCTTATCCTGGAAACTGAATTTCCTGAGAACCAAAAAGAGAAAGTTCCAAGAAATTATGTCGTAAGCCTTAGAAATGTCCAGTTTGAAAGCCATGCTGGGGGTGTTACTTCTGTCCATCAAATGGATAATTTAATGCATGGAGATGGCAGCGTCGACAATCTGTCTGCCAGGAACAAAACATTTCTAACAATCTGAGATGAGGCTGTCAAGCAAAGGTTTGAGCCTGAGAACCAACACCTTCGTGAAGATCTTATATATGGTGTTGCAGAGGCTGATGTGGCAAAAATCTGTCATTTTCTCAGGGGTGTTCTTTTTAGGAATAAGGGCTATGAAAGTGGAATTAATTTTCTTGAGAATCTTGGCTATCCTAAAGAAGTCTCTGACAACAGCCGTGACATCAAAGTAAACAATTTCCCAGAAATCCTAGAAGTTTGGCTGTCCTAAAGAAGTCCCTGACAACAGCCGTGACATCAAAGTAAACAATTTCCCAGAAGTCTTGGAAGAAGGCTGGAGGGAACCCATCTGGGCCTGGGGCTTTGAAAGCCTCTATGGAGAAAACAACTGCCCCGACTTCCTCCACAGTAATGGGAGCCAGCAATCTATTGTTGTCTTCAGCTGAGAGAACTAAGGGGATGCAGTCTAGCAATTTTTCCACTACGGGCTAGTCAATAGTGTTCCTTTGTTCAGCTAGAAAGTTTCTAAAATAGTTGGAGGCCAGAAGCCCCAGTTCATCCTTCGAACTGACTTCCATGTTGTTTTAATCAAGAAGCTTGGATATTATGTTCCTTTTCTTGTGTTTCATGGCTGACTGATGGAATAACGTAGTGTTTCGGTCGCCTTCGGTCAGCCACTGAACTCTAGACTTCTATTTCCAGAAGATCTCTTCCTTTTTCATTATTTCCCTTAGCTCCTTTTGGACAGTTTCTTCCTTATTGAAGTTAGTCTCACTTTTGTCTCCCTTGGCCATATTTCCTTGGATTTCTGAGAGACTGTCAGAGATTTATTTCTTTTGGTTCATGGTATTACCAAAATAAAACCTATTCCAACCTTTGACTTTCTGTTTAATATGAATGAGCTTCTGGGTGAGTCTAAACATCAGAGATCCATGTACTGTGATGCTCCACAATCATTAATGCAATCTCTGAAGTCAGGGTGGGAGGCCCACATGATTTCACATCTAAATGGGAAAGGTCCTTTCAAGACAACTTCTCTCTAGGAAAAGAGGAGAGCATTGTGGTCTGAGACGGTGTGGGGAAGGGCTGTCAGACTAGAGTGTTCCACTATGTCCCAAATGGATGAGACCAAGAACTTGTCCAGTTTAACCTAAATCAACTAGTCTCTCCTTCTTCTATTAGTCCAGGAGAAGAGTTGGTTATTGACCTCGATATCCATTAGTCCTGTTTAATTAAGGAAGTCAACAAGATCAACCATGCTATCAGAGTAGTTAGTGATGCCCCCAGACTTTTCTGAGGGGAACAATGGGGTATTAAAATCACCAACCAGCATCCATTTAGTCCTTTTCTCCATGTTGATTCTAGGAACAAGATTTTCCCAAAGGCACATCTTAGCACTTCTAGTATTAAGGGCATAGATATTTATGATTTTCAATTCTTTCTTATTGATAGTGAGTTTCACTTCCAGACTATTTTTGCTATGAGAGCAATAGCTACCAGTGAACACGTGCTTATAAAACTTACCAAGAGGTTTTAATCTAGGTTGTTGGCTCTACAGGCTAAAGCCCCACCATTTCACCACAGAGTCTCCCCTCTTGGAGGGTAAGCAACCTCAATTTTTGACGTGGTAGAGGGCAACCCCCTGAGGTTTGAACCTTGGTTAGTGGCACTATAGGCAAGAAGCCCCACCATTTCACCAAAGGGTCATCCCCTAAAAAAACTTACCAGGAGGATTAAATCTGGGTTGTTGGCTCTATAGGCTAAAGCCCCACCATTTCACCACAGAGTCTCCCCTCTTGGAGGGGAAGCAACCTCAATTTTTGATGTGGTAGAGGGCGACCCTACGGGGTTTGAACCTTGGTTGTTGGCACTACAGGTAAGAAGCCCCACCATTTCACCAAAGGGTCATCCCCTTATAAACTTACTAGGAGGTTTGAATTTGGGTTGTTGGCTCTACAGGCTGAAGCCCCACCATTTCACCACAGAGTCTCCCCTCTTGGAGGGTAAGCAACCTCAATTTTTGGTGTGGTAGAGGGTGACCTTGCGGGGTTTGAATCTTGGTTGTTGGCACTACAGGCAAGAACCCCCACCATTTGACCAAAGGGTCATCCACTATTTAAAACTTACCAGGAGGTTTGAATCTAGGTTGTTGGCTCTACAGGCTGAAGCCCCACCATTTCACCATAGAGTCTCCCCTCTTGGAGGGTAAGCAACCTCAATTTTTGACGCGGTAGAGGGCGACCCTGCGAGGTTTGAACCTTGGTTGTTGGCACTATAGGCAAGAAGCCCCACCATTTCACAAAAGGGTCATCCCCTAAAAAAAGTTACTAGGAGGTTTGAATCTAGGTTGTTGGCTCTACAGGCTGAAGCCCCACCATTTCACCACAGAGTCTCCCCTCTTGGAGGGTAAGCAACCTCAATTTTTGATGCAGTAGAGGGTGACCCCACGGGGTTTGAACCTTGGTTGTTGGCACTATAGGAAAGAAGCCCCACCATTTCACTAGGAAATATTGTTTTCATACTTCCTACAGCAAAGATCATCCTATTCTATGACTTGAAAAATAGATAAAAAGTTTAAACTGTGGAGGGAACTCCATTACAAAAAAATCATTTTCAATATTTTTAAAAATTTTGATATTGGTTTCTAAACACAACTAAAGCAAAATTGAAATAGTCTGGAACATTCAAATTGAACAACAAAATGTAGAGATGAAAGATCATAAATCTTAAATGGATCGACTAAGAAATATTTATGTACTATAAATTCTAACTACTCAAAGTTTTGTGAGTTCTTCTTTTATCACAAAAGTGAAAACCTTTCTATAGAAAGCTAATTATACAAACCCTAAATGATTAAACTAAAATGGTCTCATATTTTGATAGTTATAGACATAATAACCAATTAATTTCCTGAAGAAGAGACTAGAAATATCATGTCTACTATTAAACCATTAACAAATTAAAAAATAACAAATCTTTAATGAATTAAAATCTTTGAAGAATAGTTTTGTAATAACAAAAAAGTGGTACCCTCACTTTCTACATTACATTACATAGGTGCTGGAATGAAAATCTCTAACATACAGGAAATTAGAAAATAATCTACAAAAATGAAGTACAAAATTGAAAGGAGGAAAATAAGAACCTAGAGCCAGAAGGAGGAAGCAACTATCTAGGATGCCAGTGTGTCACGCAAGTGTTCGCGCTAAGTGTTGTTGTCAGTAAGACCCAGAAACATGAAAATATAGCACAATAGTTCATCCAATCTGCAAGATCAAAAAATGCAACACAACAGCAAACTACCAATTACTAACATAAATAAAATAACAAAGATAAACTCAATAAATCGAATGAAATAATAGAATGGATAAGAGAAGGGAAGAAACCAACAAACCTCCATGTAGTTGAATACTTCCCAAATACCTATAGTTGAAGACAAGGAAAAATTGTTGGGTCTGTTTGAGGGTTTGCCTTCAGGTCAAACTCCTGCTTTGGTCTTTCAACCTCCACAACAACCAATAGATAGATATAAAAATGTGTGTGAATGCGCCTATCCCAAATGTACTTGGGAATGGTAAGAGCTACGATTGTACAAACAGTGACAACTAAAATGAAGGAAATATAAGGGATGTGAGGATCCCAAGGTGCTCGGGGGCACAACACAATAAGAGATTGCAATAGTAAAGAACAATATGGAACAACCAAAGAAATACTTGCAATAAAACAAGAAAAATGACAATATCACCTGTGAGGGCTTGAAGAAGCCAAAGAGAGCAAGAGAGTTGAGAGTAAACTATTGTAGCAAGTTGTAAAGAGTTGTAGAAGATGCAGAGTTTGGAAGAGTGCCAGAAAGTTGCCAAGAGAGCCAAGAAGAATGCAAGATTCAAAAAATAGATTAAAAAAGAGGGAATGGAGGGAAGAGGAAGAGCCAACAAACTATTCAGAATATTCTCGAGTTGTTACCTTCGATAGGCGAAAAGCAACAAGTGGAGAAACACGGAGAAATGGCCACAAAACACAAAACTATCATGAGACACTAGCATGTAGCGTGGACGTCCGCACTAAGTGCTAGTGTCCAGAAAGTTTGCTCGCTCAAAAGAGATGAGAAACTAGAACATCACATGGTTAACACAAAAGTGACAACAAATTTGACAAAAAGATAACATAGAAAATAAGGGCTAAGCACCATGGGAGAAAAAAAGGCTAATGTAAGGGTTAAAATGAGTCGATAAACAAACTAAAGGAATAAACACTAAAGGGAGGCCAAAATATAGCATGAAATTATAAGGGTATGCATTTTACGATGTTAAACATTTAGTCCCCACTTTAACGGGCATATGAAGCTACGTGAATATACATGCTAAAGTAAAAAGGATAATACTAAAAAGGAAATAACATCACCATACCAAAAGGATATTGTAGAGGATGCAGAGATCTTCAAGCATAGGAATGAATCCCACAGGCTGAGAACCTACAAAACAAATACATGAGACAACAAAAACCTACAAGATAATAGTGTTAGAAGGCATAAACCTGCAAAACCATTGTGTCATAACATCACAAACATATATAAATATAATAACACATACATGAAGGAGAAAGACACAAATAGAAAGAAAAGAAAAATTTTGAGTCAACAAAGTGAAGGAGACATCAATGTGAAAGGTTGTCTCAATACTGTGTTGTCCCCAAAATGCAACAAGAAATGAAGAAAGAAACAAATAGAGGAATTCTTAAGTAGAAGTAGAAGAATATAATGAGTTGATTGATTGCTTAAAGGAGAGATGTAATACAATAGACAGGGAAGGAATCAATATGAATGAAAGAGAGTACATGACTCATACACTAGCTTGCTCTGTTAGTAGGGGTCATGCAAATCACAATACCCTCATGGATGATGGACTAGAAAGTTGTGTTATGCTAGGTGACCATGGTTGTAAAAAGGTAGGTCATATGAAGGACACAGGCTAGCAAGTTGTATTATTATAGGTGGCTCATATGCTACCAACGCCTCAGAGAGCATAGAAATCAATGCCTTAAGGAGCATATAAAAAACTAAAGCCTCAGGGAGCGTATCAAACACCAACATCGTAGGGGGTGAACACTTCGAGGAGCATAAAATAAATGCCACAATGAGGGTGAATTAATAAGCTACACCTGAGGCCTGATGCAAATACAACAAGGTGCATGTATGGATGCACATGTGACTAGAGTATATGGCCCCCTTAAAATATGAGCATGTATAATATGCAAATATTTTAAGGTAAAGAAAAGGGGAAGGTATAAGAGGGGAGATCCTTAGAGAGAATGCACACCCTTAGAACAAGTTGTCTCTATCCCTCAGAATATGAGTGAAGACAACCATGAAAAATAAAATTGTGTTGTTACCAAAAATAAAGTATGGTTGCACGTGAGATTGTACCACCATGAATGGAAATGAGCAAACAAAGAAAGCTACAGGGGCCACATAGTGGGTAGAAACACAATAGTATCATGAGAAGATAAAGAAAGAACAATGAACTAGATAGAGGTGAACTTCAATATCACTTTTCATGTAGAGAAGATACAAGTGTTGTAATAGAAGGAAGAGTGAAAGCACCCATGTCAAGAAGGTGTTGAATTTTATCCCTCAAGGCTTGGCATTCATTGGTGGAATGGCCAAGCACTCAGTGATATGCATAGAAAGGTAGTGTTGGTTGAATATGGTGTAGAAACTTATTGCGTGTAGGAGGAAAAGTGATCAAGAAGGCTTTTGAGAAGCCTCGACAAAATACACTCTTGTTTAGATAGAAGAGAAGAATTTGGTGGAGTAGGAAGTAACCCTTTCTATTGTGGAGAAAGGTTTGATTTATGAAAAGAAGAATCCATAGAGACTATAGACAATGGAGGAGGAGATGTAAACAGAGGAGAAGGGTGGTTCCCTAAACCCACTATATAATGTAAGTGCGGTGTAGATTCCATAGGGAACTTAACTCCTTGTTCAATGCACCCTAAACCATTTCCATGGTATCCATGTTTCAAAAGAATTTTGAATCCAAGCCCATAACTTGTCTCCAAATCAGAAAGAGGAGGAGAGGCAACATTACTAGTTTTGTCAAAATGAGAAGTGTATGTACATGTTGGGGGAGAAGCAGTAGTAGGATTCACATGAGAAGAGAGATCAATTCTAATACTAGAATTTAGATCCTTGTAATGTTAGAGTGAGAAAGGTCAATCTTATATTCACCAAGCCCATGGGGGGTGAAGTCTAAGGAGCCCCAATCATCACCAAGACATGCATTTAAGGATGAATCAACGTCATTGTCAAATTCTTGAGTAGGAGTTGAGGTTGCAGAATCATCTTTGATAGAATAAGAAGGAATAAGATTTTGAAGAGTAGGAGAAGTATTAGGCTAAGTCACATAATCCATTTGCTAAAAATATTGAATAGGATCCAGATCAACTTTTATTGTGTAAATGTTGTTTTCTTAGATGAATATAATTGATCCATGCAAGGTAGACAAAACTGTGCCCATGGTGTGAATCCACAGTCTACCAAGAAGGATATTATAAGATAATGCACTAGGCATGACATGAATGAGGGTAGGCAAAGTGACAGGGCCCAATTCGATCGGCAACGTGATTGTGCCTAGTGTTTGTCTACCAACATTATTAAAACCATGAATAGAAAGATTAGTAGGGGAGATACAAGACGTATCAATATTAATACAGTTTAACAGATCTACACCACAAACATTGAGACCTAAACCATTGTCAATAAGGGTACACTTGACTCCAAAAGAATTAATTCCAACAATAATGAAAAGGGGTTCATTTTGTTTGTGAACCTCCAAAGATGGTAACTCATATTGTTGGAATGTTATATCTGTGGAATTTATATATATGCAATCAAGTAAGACAACTACTTCAATCAACCTAGCAAAAGATGTTACTGGGGTCTTCTGTAAAGCTTCTTGGAGCATGCCATGATATGTTGGTGAAGTTTGAAAAAATTCCCAAAGACAGATCTTGGCAAGAATAACACAGAGCTGTTCAAAAAGATTATACTCTTCGCCAGTCTTTTGTGGAAGATGGGGAGTTGTAGGAGGAATAGGATGTGGTGGAGGAAGTGAAATAAGGACAAGAGTAGTCTATTTGTTTCATTGAGTATTATATGTGTGGGCTACTACATGGTAGTGAGGATCCCTAGACACGTTTAGAGTTATAGACTTTACAACTTTTGTGAAATAATTTGAAGATCGAGGTATGTTTGAAGCACCTTGAACAATGATTACAGGACAAGAAGGTGGGGATGGATCAAGCACCCTATGGACAATGATTTTAGGAATAGAAAGGAGGGTTTTAACATTAATGGACTTATCCAACATCCCCTTAGTGGGTGGGACAATTCTATTAACAATGAGTGCATTAACACTATTATCTTCTTGAGGAATACGTGACGTAGGAGAAGAAATAGAAGTATGCTCAACATCTATCTATGGGGGATCTGATGTGAGGTTAGACTCTTCATTTACTAATGCTTCATCTCTAGAAGGGAAAGCATCAAAATGAAGAGAAAGTAAAGTGATTGTTAAGGGAAAATTGGATTCAAATGAATAATCAATAATATCAAATATCAAGATACCCAAAACTTCAATGAAATACTGAACAAAAGAGATTCAATAAACAATGAACAATAACAAAGCAAACCTCCTTAATTCGAAGCTTCCATTGATCGCCTATCACAATCGATCTTGCATGTATGAAATAGGGCCCTTAGAGAGTGCACGTCCTTGCTATACTTCAAGAATGTCAATTGGCAACGGCTATGATAATACCGCCATGAAGAGCTTCACAACGATGGTAGTAGTGCGTAGTAACGAATGTGATCACAAGCAATGAAGGAATTGGTGCCAAAGGTGCACTATAATTCCTGCAGAGTAACGATACTTAAAGCTTGGATGATTGATATGGAAGAACAGGGTTCAATTTATAGACTTGAGAGAAATGAGATCAACGGTATAGAAAGAATAAAAAGATCAACGGTTGAGAATGGTTGAGGAACGTGCGTGAATAAGAAGAAGACAAGTGTCACACAAAAGCTATTTTATTTGAGTTAACCACTTTCTTTTCTAAAGATAAGACATGTTTTTCATAAATTAGAAAGCTTTTTTCTAATTTAAGAGATATTGATAAAAACAAGGTTGATTGAGTAGATAACTCAACTTGAGATTTGCTTTTGCATGATTTGAGAGAAATTAAATAATAAATTATTTAATTTGTGTGCATGAAGAGGAAGACTTATTTTTAGAAGATTTGAAAGATATTTGAAGAATTAGAAGATAAGAAAGCAAAATAAATAAATAAATTTATTTAATTGTTGTGCATGATTTGGAAGAATAAATAAAATATTTGATTGTATTTTATTTTTAGAGGTTGAGAGGATTTAAATAAATTTGATTTGATTTATTCAAATTTGGAAGAATGATTTGATTTAATTAAATAATTAAGAATTGTTTAATTGTTTGGAAGAATTTAATTAAATAAATGATTTATTTAATTTTGACTTTAGAAGAGATAATTAAATATTTCAATATTTAATTAACTTAGAAGAATGTGAATCGAATAAATAAATAAATTTATTTATTTATTGATAGAAGAATTAGAATGAAATAAATATTAAGAATATTTATTTAGACCAAATCGTGTCATTTTTAGGCGTATACAGTGATGTTAAGAAAAGTATGTATGATTTCATCATCTTTTGCTAAAATATCCTCATAAGTAGGAGGAATTTTAGGAGAGGGATCAAAAGAATAGAGTGACATAGGAAGAGCTAAGTCACCATCACATGAATGGAATGGAACATCACTCTCACAAACCCTTTTGAGAAAAGTTGGAAAGTGATGTAGGGAAAGAAGAGAACATGCTAATTTAGAAAAATAGGAGAAAGTTAAGAAAGGTATTGATAAATCTAGCTGAAGGTTGAGGTTCGGGGCTGCGCCCTGATTGTTTTTGAGGAAAGAATTTTTTCTTGATTTTATTTTGAAAGAAAAATAAATGAAAAAGAAGGAGCTTTAAGTTAAACACTCGGGTTCACCAAAATGTAATAACAAAAAACTAGCACTCTCACTTTCTAACTTACATTACATAGGTACTGGAATGGAAATCTCTGACATTTGGGAAATTAGAAAATAATCTACAAAAATGAAGTATAGAACTGAAGAGAGGAAAACAAGAAGAACCTAGAGCCAAAAGGAGGAAGCAATTGTCCAAGATGCTAGCACGCCACGTGGATGCCCATGATAAGAACTATCATCTGTACCCAGAAACATGAAAATCCAGCACAATAGTTCATCCAATCTGCAAGATAAAAAATGAAACACAACAACAAACTACCAAGTACTAACATAAATAAAATAACAAAGATAAACTCAATAAATTGAATGAAATAATAGAATGGACAAGAGAAGGGAAGAAACTAGCAAACCTTCATGTGATTGAATGCTTCCCAAATACCTATAGCTAAAGATAAGGAAAAATTGTTGGGGCTATTTGGGGGTTTTCCTTCAGGTCAAACCCCTGCTTTGGTCTTTCGACCTTCACAACAACCAATAGATAGATATAAAAATGTGTGTAAATTCTCCTATGCCAAATGCACTTGGGAATGGTAAGAGATGTGATTGTGCAAATAGTGATAACTAAAATGAAGGAAATAGAAGGGATGTGAGGATCCCAAGGTGCTTGGGGGCACAACAAAATCAAAGATTGCAATAACAAAGAACAATATGACACAACCAAAGAAATACTTGCAATAAAACAAGAAAAAATAAAATATCACCTGTGAGGGCTTGAAGAGGCGAAAGAGAACAAGAGAGTTGAGAGTAGACTATTGTAGCAAGCTGTAGAAAGTTGTAGAGTTTGGAAGAGTGCTATAAAGTTGCAAGGAGAGCCAAGAGGAATGCAAGATTCAAAAGATAGATTCAAAAAGAGGCGAAGGAGGGAAGAGGAAGATCCAAAAATCCATTCAAAATATTCTTGAGGCGTTACCTTCGATAGGTGAAAAGCAGCAAGTGGAGAAATGCCTAGAAACAACCACATAACACAAAATTGTCGCGAGATGCTAGTGCGTAGCATGAACATCCACACTAAGTGCTAGTGTCCATATAGTTTGGGCTCAAAAATGAGGAGACACTAGAACATCACATGGTTAACACAAAAGTGACAACACATTTGACAAACAGATAACATAGAAAACAAGGCCTAAGCACCATGGGAGGGAAAAAGGCTAATGCAAGGGCTAAAATGAGCCTACAAACAAAGGGAATGGACACTAAAGGGAGGCCAAAATATAGTGTGAAATTGAAAGGGTATGCAATTTATGATGTTACAAGTTTAATTTTGTTTAGTACATGGAAGCATAAAGAAGGCACATGAACTATTTCACAAAATTCCTAAAAGAAATGAGGTCTCATTGAATGCCACGATTGTGAGATATGGTCAAAATGGGTTTGTTGAGAAGTCCTTAGAAACTTTGAGCAAATGTAACTAGAAGGTGTAAAGCTTGACTCACCAACCTTTGCCAACATCCTCCCATATATTTGATACTAAAGGGAGAAGCTTTCATACAAGTCACATTGATTATCTATCATTTGAATTTAGCATGAACTTTTTACCTCCATTAGCATATACTGTCCAAGTCTCACACTAATTTTCCATGTTAAAATTTATGGTTAGTGGCCTCTCTTTGAATGAATATCAAGGATCGTGAATTTTCCTTATAGGTATCCCTTTTTTTATAAAGAACTTTGAATGATTAGAAAAAAATGACGTTACAAGTAAAACTATGGAAATTGGCAATGAAAAAGATCCATTAAATAATGAAAATGGCTTTGATAATTTAGTGTTTTGACCAATATTGGATATAGAGGGCTTAGAAAAATGGGCATAGGTTCTTTGACAAGGCTTCAACCATATTATAAATGGTCTTTTAAT